>ML119650.1:0-657664 GCA_003788565.2 Ascobolus immersus RN42 | reverse complement strand
AGATTGATGTCCTCTCTCATTAGGTAGTCTACGGGTCTATATAGTCTTTGGGTCGGGCTCTGCCTACTCTATCTGGGTTCGGCAGGTCCTCCTTGATCCGTCCGCCGAGTCTTCAGGCCATGCCCGACGAGCGGCTTCCCGGTGGATGGTCCCTGGTCGGCCCGAATCCCAATCCTTCCAATCCATCTTCCTACAACTGGGCAGTATTAATAAAATTACTTACTCTGAAGTAATTCCTTCCCGATGCCTAGGAAGAAATAATTACGACAGTAATACTCATGTCAGAGACTACGGTCGCAGTACTCTTGGGCGTTGAAGCTGAATGCAAAGACGTTGTACGTGTACATATGTCGTTGTGCCCTTCCAGGCCAGGCGAGTAGTGATAAAAGCACGGACCAGATTATGTAACTGACCGCGGGAAAAAGCTAAGAGCTGTAAGTGGCACGTGCGTTGATGCCTTCTCCACCGGAACCACCCGGTGCCTCCCAAGTTTAACATCCTCCTGGTTCGGAAATCCACCACTGCAAGTCAAGCCTCCACTTCTGCGGGTTTTTGCATACTCTTACCTCAAACTCGGAATGCTTCCCGTCAAGCCGAAGACCTGTCAACGTCTAAAAGCACTCAGCTTCGTTGATTTCTTTGATTCGACGAGCTTGTACAAGTTGAGGGCGAAACGTGGGACTTGTTCGTCTTTCTGAGGCTCTAAAAGGCATCAACAAAGTTGAAAGGGACTTGACACTGGCAAAGTCTCCGATATCCTTTGACGACCTTTCAGCATTCTTACGACTACTTACCATGTTGTACTGCTTGCTCAACTTCGGAAGGGTACTTACTTACATCGAATATTCGTTTCGCGAGTCACAGCTCAACACGATGCATAAAAGTTCAGGGCTTCAACGGCCGGCCAGCCTCGGACAGATACGAATCTTGCAAATCAAGCCCTACTGAACGGTTAATTTTGACGATCGACAAGTTCCAAGCGGGGAGCCGGCTAAAGAAGTCTTTGCTCGTCACCCCGCAGAGCTGGGTCGCTATGCAACAAAACAAAGTTTCTGGCGGACCGCGGGATGCCGAAGCCTTGCCCATCTGAATGATTCTCAGTACTTCTCTGACATGCCAGAAAGCACCTTCTGTACTCATCACAGTTGATCAAGAGTCTTTGTTCTTAGACTTGACCCCGTTCGACATGTACGGCCGAAAGCTCTGCGTCCTACCAGCTTCCTTGCTCTCGATACGAACTCGCAATTGCAAACGGCACACAGGCATCTCGTACCTCGTACACACGCATCGACCATCTACGTAACTCTTGACGCCATCGAGACCCGCCCCACAATGCCGCACCCACCCTAACGGGATCCCCGCTCCAACTCCCCGCCGGCCTTGAGAAGATCAAGGAACCCCTCTAGATAGAAAAAGGCACACACAACCCGCTCGAGAGCCCGTTTGTCTTTCCTTTCTTTTCCCTCCAGCTGAAAGTCCATTTCAATCGAATTGAGTTGGGCACACAGAAAGGCACCAAACCAGACGAGCACAACCGAACGAAGCAGCCAATCACAGCTCCGAAGCCTAGTATCTCGATCAAGCTTCGTGCGGCTGCAACGATGGCGCCCCCCACCAGTCAGGACGCACTCCTCAGGGAGGACCCGACTTCGAGACGGATCAAAAAGTACACCGACGAAAAATCCACAATGTCGAGCGACGACTCGGACTACGAACTCGAAGGAGCGGATGTACCCCTCACCAAAGGCGGAGCAACGAGAATGAAGACAAGGGAAGTACGGCCAAAGAGCAAGAAGGCGGGCTACAATGTCAACGTCGATGTCGGTGGAGGGAGGAAGAAGAAGGGAACGATCACAGTTGCTGCAATCATGGCTGGTATCCTCGCAGCATTGACCGTGGTTGGCCTGGTCGCGGGTAAGTTTGGATTTGGACCATTTGCATACTGGAATCTTAAAGGATTACCATATGGGTATGGGTACAGAACAGAATGGTGGGGTCCTTCACGTACGTCAATCCCTTCGATTCGCCCGGGAGGAGATGGGTACTGACTTGAGAACCAGCATTGGGTGGAACCGTACCAGCTTGGGAAGAGAGCTATGCTAAAGCTCACAAGCTGGTGTCGCAGTTGACTTTGGCACAAAAAGTGAACATCACGACAGGAACGGGATGGTCGCAAGGAATGTGTGTTGGAAATACCGGCCCAGTCATTGATCAAAAGACTGGAAAGGAGATTTTCCCAAGTCTTTGCCTTCAGGATGGACCACTCGGTTTGAGATTCGCCGACCACGGTAAGTCGATATCGAAGCTTTCTAGAATGTATGTCAGGTTGCTGATGATGAGATTGAAAAGCTACCGCCTGGCCAGCCGGTCTTACAGCAGGAGCGACATGGAACAAGGCTCTGATCCGTCAGAGGGGGCAGCTGCACGCAAAAGAGGCAAGACTGAAGGGAATCAACGCGATCCTCGGGCCGTCCATGGGACCCCTTGGGAAGTTCCCAGCTGGTGGGCGAAACTGGGAAGGCTTTGGGAGCGACCCAGTTCTCCAAGGCATTGCTGCTGCGGAGACCATCAAGGGAATCCAGAGCGAACATGTTATTGCTACTGCTAAGCATTACATTGCCAACGAGCAGGAACGATTCAGACAAACCAATGAGTGGCAGATTCCTTTCTCTTCCAGTAAGTCTTTGCATGTGAAGGGAGAAATCGCGGGCTAACCCAAGATGTAGGCAGTAACATTGAGGATAGAACTATGCACGAGTTGTACCTCTGGCCATTTGCGGACAGTGTCAAGGCCGGTGTCGGTTCCATCATGTGCTCTTATCAGCAAACCAACAACACCTACTCCTGTGGTAACGCGAAGCTTATCAATGGTCTCTTGAAAGATGAGCTTGGATTCCAAGGTTTCGTCATGAGTGATTGGCTTGCTCAACGTGAAGGAGTCAATGCAATCCTTGCCGGATTGGATATGACTATGCCCGGTGATGGGTTGCTCTGGCAGGATGCTGATTCCCTTATGGGACCCGTTCTTAGTAGAGGTGTTCTTAACGCTTCTATTCCGGTTGAGCGTATCAACGACATGGCTACCCGTATCGTTGCCACATATTACCAATTCAACCAAGACAACAAGGAACTTTTCGATGGCGAGGGACCAAACTTCTCCTCGTGGGTGAACGACAAGGAGGGATATCTCCATTTCGGAGCTGGTGAGGGTCCAAAGGGTGTCGTCAACAAGTTTATCGATGTCCAAGGAAAGGGCAAGGATGCACACGGCATCGTTGCCCGCAAGATTGCCGCTGAGGGAACAGTCTTGTTGAAGAATGAGGGAGATATCTTGCCTCTGCAAAGAGGCCAGTGGAAAGGCAAGAAGGTTGGAATCTACGGTGAAGATGCCGGACCTGGTAAGGGCGCCAACTACTGTGTTGACCGTGGCTGCAACCAGGGAACTTTGGCTTCCGGATGGGGATCAGGCGCTGTCGAGTTCCCATATTTGATCACTCCACTCGAGGCTCTCGAGCGCTCTTTCAACAAGTCCAAGGATGATCTCCCCAAGTTCACCTCGGTCCTTGACAACTATGAGCTGACAAAGACCGAGTCTTCTGCCTCTGAGCAGGATCTCTGTTTTGCTTTTATCAACTCTGATGCTGGCGAGGGTTATCTTGCCGATGGTGACGTCAAGGGTGACCGCAACGACCTCTTTGCTCAAAAGGACGGAGATAACCTCGTTCTGGCCGTTGCCAACTCTTGCAGCCGTACCATTGTCGTCGTGCATGCTGTCGGTCCCATTGTTATGGAGAAGTGGGCTGATCATCCCAACGTCAAGGCTATCATTCACGCCCATCTTCCAGGCCAGGAATCTGGCAACGCACTCGTCGATGTTCTCTTTGGTGATGTCAACCCATCTGGAAAGCTTCCATACACCATTGGCAAGACTCTTGAGGATTACGGACCAGGCGCTCAGCTTCTCTACGAGGCCAACGCCATTCCACCTCAGCAGAACTTTTCGGATGCAGGCCTTTACCTCGACTACCGCTATTTCGACAAGGAGGACATTACCCCTCGTTACCCATTCGGATACGGCCTCTCCTACACCAAGTTCGAGCTTGACCAGAGATCTCTCAAAATCGATATTGTCGGAAAGCTCACTGAGCTGCCAGCCCCACGCCCATCCAAGCCATTGGTTGAGCCTCCATCATTCCCAACCGAGATCCCATCGGTTTCGGAAGTGGCTTGGCCAAAGGACTTCAAGAAGCTTCACAGATACATTTACCCATATGTCAACGAGGACGATATTGTCATCGGCGAGTCTCCATACCCATATCCAGAAGGCTACGATACACCATCAACCTTGTCCCAGGCTGGAGGTGCCGAGGGTGGAAACCCATCGCTCTGGGATACGCTCATCAAGGTCTCAGTTGAGCTCCACAACAAGGGTCCCCGTGATGGTCAGGAGGTTGTCCAGCTCTACCTTTCGTTCCCTGAGGGCGTAAAGGATGTTGCTGGTAACGATATTGAGTTCCCAGTCAGAGTGCTGAGGGCCTTCGAGAAGGTCGAGGTGAAGAATGGAGATAGCAAGACGGTAGAGTTGGAGTTGAAGAGAAGAGACGTGAGCTACTGGTGTGTCATCAGGCAGAACTGGGTCATTCCTAGAGGTGTTTTCAAGGTTAGGGTTGGAAACAGTTCGAGGGATCCTGGTGTTGAGGGCACGTTCAAGGCTGAGTAGAAGTATGTATTGGAGAAGGGCTGCCAACAGTTGGATGCTTGGTATGAATGTAAAGGAATGGATGTTGATTTCTATCAAACTCTGAGTGGATTTGTAAGGCGAGGAATGTGAGTCAACTGTTGACAGTTTGCAATGTCCTTCCTATCGGCTAGTTGATCTCCTTGGAGGCCTCCTTGGTAAAGTTATGGAAGTTCTTACATACGGCAAACTTTTTTTCTCTAGTGCACCAGCATCCTCTCTTTCCAATAACCGGACCGTATTACGAGCGAGAGATATACTCAAAGTAAACTACCCCATTCGACGATAACATGGATAACATAATGTCACCCGAATCTGCAACGTCACCAGCAAGGATCCTTCCGACAACACGAATATTCAGATTGCCTTTACAGATCAGGCTGGAGGTCTACAGCCAGTGCAGCGCCTTTTCTCTTCTTCACTTCTCCCATACCTGCGCCCAGATTCGGCACGAGATCAACAGCCGTCCTGCACTGGTCCGCTCGACCTTTGGCTACGACGATAGCCTCCGGATCCGCACGTCAGAAAGACCGTATAGTGATGGACGATATCTAAAACGAGCTAAAAAGCTCGGCTTCTTTGACAGCGAGGGTTTCCGAAACATCTTTTGCGAATCCCTGGACTTTGACCTCACAAATCTCAGCATCTACAACATCGAGTTTCTGGGAAGTAAAAATGAGGTTGCTCTATTCACCTCAAATCGTCCGCCCGAGCCCGAAGAATGGATCTTGGCATTCAGGTACATGTTCTACCTTTGCCCCAATTGCTTCTTCATTGGAGATTATCTTGATTTCCATTGTTATGACTATGAGATAGAATCATATATGAGAGAGCGCGTGGCTGAAGAGTATGGAGATATGACTTGGGATGTCTGTGGCAACTGCTACTAGCTAAGCTGTACTCCTTAAATTCAAGTACCTGAGTACCTTTCATGGTAGATGATGTGATAGTTAACAGGAGCCTGAGGACAATAAAAGTTGGATAGACGAGGTTTAAGAAGTATGAGTCAACAATAGCAAAACTGTTGAATCGAAATTTTTGTCCTCGGACATGCAAATCGATTGAAAGTTCCTAAGAAGTACCAATGGGTCTTCTTAAGAGCGCTTGAGTTTTTACTTTACAGCAGTTACTATCCCTCTCGGAAATCAACGGTGTACCCCAGAACCAACGAAATACAAACGAGCTCGCGATCGAGATACAGAAAACCACAGGCCTTACACATAGTACGAAATGACATCCGAACAAGCACAAGCATCAGTATCCGGCAATATTAATGACTCCCTCCCGGCAGTTGCCCGAATACTTGCATTGCCTCTCGAGCTTAGACTGGAGTTCTATTCCCATTGTAGCGTCCTCTCTCTTCTTCAGTTCTCTCATACTTGCTATCAGATCCGTACAGAAGTTAATAGTGTCAGAGGTAGATAACGAGGCAGCTCAAAAGTCTGAAAGACAGGGTCACTGGGGGAGTTGAACCCACCATCTTCACCTGATCAGGGACACCTTAACCACTAGGCTAAGTGACCTGAGGATGCTGGATCTCACATTCTAACACTCCCCCTGAGACAGCATACCGGTCACGGGCTCTGGCTTCTGTGAGCTCTGGCACTATGTGACCTTAACTTTATGCTTTGCATATCTCGAACTTGGAGGTTGTTTCAAACGGGACCCATCACAACCCCCCTGAAACAATCACCAAGTTTACCTCGGTGAATCATATCAAGGGCTTTCAGATTATCTGTGATCTTATCAGCTCATGTATTCCACGGATCTCGGGTCTCGGGCTCCCACTCGGGGCTCTGGACTCGGGATTCTGGGTCTTAACATTATTGCTTTCGATCTGAGCTATGCGCTAACCGGGCTCATAACCTGTCAGAGGTAGATAACGAGGCAGCTCAAAAGTCTGAAAGACAGGGTCACTGGGGGAGTTGAACCCACCATCTTCACCTGATCAGGGACACCTTAACCACTAGGCTAAGTGACCTGAGGATGCTGGATCTCACATTCTAACAAATAGCCGCCCTGGCCTTGTGCGTTCGACGTTTGGTCACGGAGACGGCATACACGGTTCACACAAGGTTGTGGGGAAGGCCTACTACGCAAAACGCGGAAGGTTTCGAGATAAAGCCCAGGAACTGGGCTACATTGATAGTGAAGGCTATTTGAATATATTTTCAACTGATCTCGACTTTGCTCTGACAAACCTCAGTATTTATAGCGTCAGGTATCTGAGCGGACAGGAAGAGATTCAGATGCTCGAAAAAGTTCGTCCAAAGCCACCTAATGATAGCAGTCCTGAGAGCTGGGAGCAGTGGTGGCGGTTTATGTTCTTCATTTGCCCCAAGTGCAATTTTGTTGGTGAATATGATGAGATCGAGCCTTATTCCGATCCCACAGAGGATTCATATATGAGAGAAGATGCTTACGAAAAGTATGGAAGTATTGCGGGGGAATTTTGTGGCAACTGCATCCCATAGAATTCAAGAGGAAAGTCTCGAAATTCGTTATTGCAAATATTAAACTAGAGTCAGTTAACAGCAGTTCTTCGAAGATTCCCTGGCCGTTTTTTCGATAGCAATTCAAAGCATGTTACTTGGCCTTACTTCTTCGTTTTTCCTAATTTTCTTTCTTCATCTGTACAACCTTTTTCCTCAACCTTACCAGATGGCCATCTCGAGCTCGAACAAGTATGGATGATGTCCGGACCTCTCACAAACGACCGAAGCTTCGGCTGCTACGGATGCGACCGCAAGTGATTATACTGCAAACCACGAGACAATCGATCGAACTGGACGTCATGGCTATTCACCAATGAGAGAAGAGTCGTTCTTCTTGGAGATAGGCAGAGGTCCATAGCTACCATGTAAAGATGAGCAGGCGAGACATACCAGTGCTAATACCGGCAGCCTGAGATTCACGTGAAGTTGATTCTCCGTGGCATTGTTGAATTAATCGCTACTAGAGAAGTGATGATACGTTTACCTTCACCGCCGGTCCACCTGTCGACGTCTAGACACAGTTAAAGACATACATCAAAGCACCATGTCCCATACCTTACCAGCATCAGAACAGCCTCGAATTCTAGGGCTACCTCTCGAGATCAGGCTAGAGTTCTACGCTCACTGCAGCGTCTTCGCGCTTCTCCAGTTTTCCCATACCTGCCAGCAGATCCGAAAGGAAATCAACAGCCGGCCCGGGCTCATACGCTCGACGTATGGCTACGGAGATGGCATACTGTGTCGAAAAGAGGCGTTTATTAGATACAACCATGAGTCTTGTCGACGTACAAGACAAGTCGGACACTGGAAACGTGGCTGTTTTGCCCACACAAATTGTGCGTTTAGTTTTTCACACGGGGTCTATTACAGGCACGGAAGATTTCGAGAGCGAGCAGAGAAACTGGGTCTTATCGACCATGAGGATAATGTCTCTACCAACCTCGACTTTGATCTGAAGAAACTCAGTATCTACAATGTCAGGTACTTGGCCAACGAGGAGGAAATCAAGATGCTCAAATCACTTCGTCCCATAATCGAGGAATATTGCGGATCTAGCTGGCGGCCGTATGAATTCATGTTCTATATTTGCCCCAACTGTCAATTCGTCGGAAGCTATGAGGAGTTCAATCCGTACACGAATGACATAATCGACGTGGCAGCGAGGGAGGAGTATGAAGACGGAGCCGAGTATTGTGGCAACTGCCTTTACTTTTGAGGGGGGTGCGGGTTGGGCAGGACCGCATGGGCCGTTCTGGTGCAGTTCGAGGTCCTTTTGAACCGACACTCAAAGTATGATTGATGAAAGTAAATCAGAAGGGTACCAAATACAGTCCCACATCACACTTCATCTCTAATTCCCCAGCACCAAATCCACAACCCTAAGCCTCCTCGTAGGGAAGCCACCCTGCGTACATCCAAAAATACTCAGCACCTTCCCATCTCCATCCCTAAACAAGTTCCTATCCACAAGCGGCTCCGTATCCCATCCACTACTCCTCCAAATCTCCGACCAGTCCCTAAATTGTCCTCCAGGTGTCGAATACGTCACAATCATATCAGTGCCTGTGTTTCCAGCGAGGATGGCAAAAAGGTTGCCGGCACTGTCGGAAATGAGGGAGCCACGTTTACCGGTTTGAGTGAGCGCTGGGAGTGAGTGAGGGAGTGTGTTCCGAGTCCATTGACCTGTAATTGCTTGTTAGTCTCTCAATCTGATTGGAAGAGATAGAGTGGAAAGCTGCGTACCATTTGTCTCTCGCCAGTAGTGCATCCATGTCAACCTCCCATTGACATTCTCACGGTTCAAAACATGAACACGACCCTGTCTATCCGCCGTTTGCCCCTCTTGATTCAAGATCCCACTTCTCTGTCCGATCCCAAACACGTGAATTCCCTGACTGTTTGGTGTGATGGTGCCTCCCAAGCCCTGGTTGTTGCTATTCTTCCAGGTCCGTCCGAGATCCTCACTGTAGGCATACCCCAAGTCGTGATTCGTAACAACATCTGGTGTCTCCCTCCACGTCCAGCTGGCATGCAACCTGTTTGTCTGAGGGACGTAGTCGAGACCGTTGATGTAGGCGTTGTTGTTGTTGCCTTGGAGGTACTTTGATTGGCGAGTCCAGGTCTTGCTGTTGGAGGAGTAGAGGTAGATGTACGAGTCTCCAGAGCCAGAAGCGCCGATGCGGAACTCAAAGAGGAGGTCGCCGTTGGAAACACGTTCGAAGCGAGGATACGTTAACGGTCCCCAAGGACCATTTCCGCCATTCGGGAGTGATCGTTGGTTGCCGCTAAAGAGACCGGTGTGCCAGCCAGAGTTGTTGGGGTCGTTGGCGATACCGGAGTGCGAGACACGATAGTTGAGAGGGACATCGTGGTGGTCGTAGGAAAGGTGGATGCGGCCATCGCCTGAAATGCCGAGAGAGATGGTGTTGTGGGAGTCCATCGTCTTTTGGACATAGTCGGTGAAGCGGATGTATTGCCAGTTTGTTGATGAAGAAGGACGGCGGGCTAGGACAACGTTGTTGGAGTTGTAGGTCATTGTGCTGTTGTAGAAGGCTACATACTGCCTGAAAGAAAGAATTGTCAGTCTCCGCCTTGTCGACCTCGGGTTCATAGAGAAGTTTGATGTATGGATGACGGGAACATGTATGAGTTGACACTGGTCAGAATACATACCAGCCTCTGTAGGTAGTAATCACGTCCTGTTGAAAGCTCATTCCATTGAGTCGCGCACTACCTTCCGGATCAACGCCCAAATCATATCGGTTTTGACTGGTGACAGAGATGGCCGAAGCCAACCCCAAGAGTCCTGATAGAACTGAAAGCAATGCAGAGAACCTCATCTTGACATGCATTGTCGAAACTGCAGGCAGCAGATGAGTATTTAAACTACCCCATGGCCAGGCACTCTTCAAACTGCACAGTCCATCTTCCGGCCAATGTACCGACAAGCCAGCCCAAGTCGGAAAATTACCAGGATTGGGGAAGGAAAGTTATGCCCGAATCTGGGGTACCCTGGCACAACATTGCGGATTTACGGGTGTTAAGGTCCGTTATGGTCGTCGATGTTGGTGACAGGCTGAAAGGCGAACCGGAGATCGGGACCAAGAGACAATTTAGCGTGCTTCTAATTGAGCTGTGGGGTACATAACATTGCGCGGGGTATGGACGTGCCGTCAAATCGAGGTTGAAGCAGTATCCCGCATAAGCTTACTTCAAGAAGCTGGTGTATCAAAGAGAAATAAAAAATCAATAACGGACATATAAAAAAGATCTACGCATCAAAGCATACCAATCATGAACTTTCATGTGTGTATCGCAGCAGCGCTCTTCATAACCTTACCGGGCCTTGGCCCAGTGTAACTTTCCGCATCCAGCGTAAAGTAACAATCGTTAACCTCATTACCGCCATCAATCATTAGCCTACCAAAGCATCACGGCTCCACGCCGGCCAGACAAAGAGAAGAAAGAGAAAGAGATGAAAATGAAGCAATGGCTTTGGCACATAAAGAAAACTAGCTAGAAAAAAAGAAAATAGAACCTCGGAATAATAAACAACGCCCCAGAAAATAAGTAGATAACCCCATCGAGTCACAAAAAATGCTCTATACCATTGCTTGTTGTTCCCTTCCTTGTGTTTATATTCAGATTCCCTTGGGTATGACCACGGAAAATAGGGAAATATAATAAAAAAATGAAACGCCTGCTGGCCCATAAAAGAACAAAAAAAGAAAAAAAAAGAGAACAGTGAAAAGAGGGGCGGACGAGAAAGACACTTTGCCATATTGGTAGCGAGAAAGCTAGAAATGCAGAAGCGCAATAAGGAGAAACAAT
This sequence comes from Ascobolus immersus RN42, assembly GCA_003788565.2. NCBI lineage: Eukaryota > Fungi > Ascomycota > Pezizomycetes > Pezizales > Ascobolaceae > Ascobolus > Ascobolus immersus. Next base: position 646,600 of record ML119650.1, on the reverse strand, counting down.
CAAGCACAACGAAACATAAGAGAAGCCAGAAGCAGAACAAAGTGTAGGGGTATGCCGGTATCATTAAGCCATGCTTATACGTGCAAAACAAAAGAAAAAAAAGAAGAGAGAGAAAGAGAGAGCAGCAACACTAATAAGCAAGCTTTTACAAGCAGCTATCCTCGGGAGAGGATCCTCGATGCACAAGCGCCCATCAAATTGACAACAGGGTCCACAAATTAGCATCAAATGAACTCCAATACGTGCACTCTGTATGCATCGGGGAGACCGCTCCACCATGTCTCACCAGCTACCTACAATCCCAATGAAACTGGGGCCCTTGTTCTTGTCTTTAACGAATGACTTCCAAGAATCCCTCTCCATAGATTCCTTCGTCATACTCGAGGATAGACGAGCCACCCAAAACACCAGCCTTAGGGTAGACAGTCTTGCGGCTCTTGCCCCAGATCTCATGAAAGCGAACTGTTTCATCGCTCGCCGCAACAACAAGACAAGCTGCGTGACCATCGGTATCGGTAGATCCTTGGTCGGAGCGACGACCACCTCTTCCAGCTGGGTCTGGTCCTCCAGGATAAGCAATGGCATACAGAGCACGCATCTCTTCCTGCCATGGGATTGAAACTACTTGTTTGCAATCGGGCCAAGAGAAAACTCCAATACGCATCTTGTGTTCTGGATTGGAGTAGCCAAAGGTCGCGGCGATCTCACGATGGCTTGTCGACCATATGAGTGACGTTACCTGAGCAGCCACAAGAATAGATGCCAGGTTTGCTCCGGAGTAGGTGTGAAAGAAGTGGATAGAGCGATCATTGGACCCACCACCTATTGAGAAAGTTTAGTACGCTGACGCAGAAAGCCAAGGACGTGGAAGCCTACCTGTTGCAAGAAGGGACGCCTGCCATGGGCAGAAAGCAATAGCCTTCACGGCGGCACCATGAGCCCATTGATATCTGTGCAAGGGTGTTTCGGTTGGGGCGCCTAAAGCTGCATGTTCGAGAACAGTATGGGCTTCAAAAAGACAGGCGAGATTGTCGTTACCACCGGTAGCAAATTGCCTACCATCAACACTCCATGCCAGTCCACAAATCTGCTGAGTATGAGGGTGAATTTTGATGAGCAAGGTCAGTGTGCAGTCTACAGGTGCGGGTGGACTGTCTTCTTCCGGGCCATTCCAATCGACACGATAGTAGTAAACTGTTCCTTGCTCATCACCAACCAGTAGCTCTTCACTCTGGGTTCGAAGAAGCTCCACAGGTGTAGGACGCCAAGCAACAGTCGCAACACCGGATGTGTGATTCCTTTCAATGCGTGGACTGGGTTCTCCAGGACGCCAAAGACTGAGGCTTCCGTCGACTCTGCCAATGGCTAATATGTTGAGTCGTCCTTCCTTGCTGCTAAAAGCCAAGCATGTAACATGTGCTTCGGACCATGGCTTAAATGGCTGGGCACCTTTGGCTTCCGTCCAGCTATAAACGTCATGGGCGAGACCGACTGCCAAAGAATTGGAAACCGGGGAATAGGCCAGGAGCGAGGTATAATAGTCGTCCCTAAGACCAGGAGCATCGAGGACGCGGAAAGGGGAGTGGGGAACGTTTCGGTGATTTGTTCCCTTTATGACTGCCTTGCCTTTGGGTAAAACTGTTGTAGCAAATCGTTAGCAAGCCAATCCCTAGGGAAGCCATTACCGCAGGCGGTTAGAGTCCTTACCAGTTCTGCTCGGCTCCCAACCAGTCCTCCAAATGTCCATAAGACCTCCTCCGCCAAACCCATTCGATCTCCTCCTCATGAGCAACTCATCGCCCCCTCCAAACGAGAAAACCTTCGCCTTTCTGTCAATTCCAAGAGCAAGGGCGACCCTTCCTTGATGTCTTTTTGCTTCTTCCTCAATGGTTTCAAGATCGTTCGACAAGCTGATGGAGACGCGGGTGGTGGGACCATGAAAGGGTGGAGTTGCTCCCATGGAATAAACACCATCCAGAACTCTACCAGACGCTGTTCTTCTTTGACCCGATTGAGTGCGGATGGTCATTGGGTGCTGGCTTAAAGTTCTCGTTCTGCCATCTGCGACTCTGAAATCTGCTGGCGATCGGGCATGGGTTCGGCGTGTGAACCGCTCAGATGGAGTGAGGGAATCCGGGTGGGCTGAAGTCTTGAAAATGTCGATACTGGATCTTCTCGGGACAAACCGATCGTGATTGCGGTAAGTCTTCTTGCGAGAGGGTGTCAAGAAGGGGAAAGAGCGCTTCCTATCCTCTAGTATCTCATGCGCCGCGGATCCGGAGGGCTTCGCATGGAATGCGGGTGGGAGTGGATTGCTGACTGCCACAATCATGGCATTTTTGGGTGGTGTTGGTGTTCTCCAAGTGGCCTTATCCTTAGACACTGACCCCATTTTGCAAGATGATTTTTTCAAGAGAGGTTGTTTGCTTCTGTTGAAAGATCTCCCTTGGTACTGAGAGAGTTGAAGAAGAGAAGGTGAACAAGAGCAAACAATCCTGCTCCTGATCCAGAGATGGAAAATGCGTGTGACCGTGCTTCTGATTCGAGTTTTCTGCACTTCTGGTTGCTGTGTGGGCTGGGGTGTTGTAACGATGGTGAGTATTGTTAAGAAAGAAGGTTTGGTGTACAATCTGATGGGAAGGAACGTCTGAATAGAGTACAGAGAGCTGGTAGAGACGTGGATATTGAGCTGGAGAATCTGAAGTTTCGACACTGTTAGACCAAAGTTACTTTTCTTTCCAAAGCAAACATGGGATTGAGAAGTGGACTCGAACTAACCTCGGTGCAAACACGGATGCAAACGAGCAAGCAAAAAGGAAAAGGTAGACAGGCAGAAACTGAGATGTTGTCGAGACGGAGCAGAGGAGCTGGTCAAAGTCTATCGAGGTTGCCTGCTGTCGTTGTCGTTTTCAGCCGGCGTGTATGTGTCATGACCGACTCGGAAGCTTCTCATCGGAGTTCACCTGGAGTAGTGGCCTTCGGGTCGGTCTTTCCTTATTGTGTGGCATTCTGCTTAGGACGCGAAACGCTTGAAATTTTCGCACGCTTAAGCGGCAGCTTTTACAGTTCATGCAAACAAACATTATACCAATTCAATAGTACTGCCTGATTTTTTGTCAGCCCGTATGAAATGTAGCATCGAGGTTTAGTTGTACTTACTTCCTGATTAGAGGTGAGAGCCAAAGTGGACGTTTAGTTGGATCTTATCAGTGGCAGGGCTGAAGATAAGATGACGTAGGATTGAAACCGCTTCCGGTTAGGTTGAACGGTCCTTCAATACAGCGGCAGATTGAAGGAAGCACTGAAATGAGAGGGACCGTCAGCACACTTTACCATCTCGACCCTTCTAGCAGCAAGTGCGAGGACCCAGCACGATCTCACGAGTCCAGAATGTTTCTTCCAACTTTTCGACAAAAAGACAGGCTGCGGACTTGGTTTGGTCGAAATGTCACGACATTTTTTCTTTGTACGTTGACCTTTAAGGTTCTTCGCTTCTTTTCGGCGAGCGCCCAATTGACAGGCTACTACGTATTGCAGCCGCATCTCCCACATTCGCATCTTGTTCGCTCGCTTGTGGTGGTGGTGATGGATGATCACTTGAGGTTGAACAAAGTCCTGCAATACAAGTACAACCAACACCCGAAGCGACCCCAGGCTATGAAGGATAAACTCAAAGTCTGAAATTTACAACGGCTGCTCGTATCGATGTGCGCAAGATAGAGTGTGCATCTTTCGGGAATACTACTATCGCCACGCAGCTCATCAACATGTCACTTCAAAGGAGAGATCACAAGAAAGTCGAGACGACGGTACAGAGATATCGACATGATAAAGCTGGAGGCTCTTCAAACAACGATACTTGCTTCTTCGGTATGTACGCTAAACTATCACTGCAACCCAGTTCAGGTACACGGCCATGGCGGAATCCTTTGCAACCGTCGTGCTCCTGTGCGTGTGATGGACTTGCAGATGGTCGGTATTGCGCACGTCCAATCACTTGGCCTCATCCTCCCACCCCCGGTCATTCAGATCCTTCGCATCTCATCCCCCGCCCCAGCTTCCAACGGCCGGAAACTTCGATTCCACCGCCAAAAAACAAAAACTCGTGGAGCCACTAGTTCTCGCACGGTTGCCTCTTTGGGCTCTACAAGTACGCACGATGTAATATTCGTATGTACCTGTGCGAACGATGGCCTCTGCCCATTTCCCCGGTTTTTCATTACAAAGAGGCAGCCTATCCCTCGACTCTTCTTCCCTGCTCTCTTTGCCTTCCTTCTTCACCTGGCGCACGGCTCAAACGGTATCCAGTGTTTTGTCGGTACCTTTTACCGATTCGCCATCGAGATTTCTCGTCTACAGTTGTCGACAATCTTGTCATCGCCTCAAGGACCGCCAGCCGACTCGGAGGTCAACTGTCCAGAGCTCACCACGGTGACCATAAACGGGTCGTTTTCCCTCACAGCCTCGTCGTACTTCTTCACCTCGGATCACTTCACACAGAATCGCTACGAAAAACGACAGCGCTGGCCTGTTTGAGGCCTTGCATTCGACACGACTTTAACGAACCCTACCAACCGGACTCCAACCATCTGGCATTCAACATTGGGCACCAGTCTGGTGCCTAGCACACAGGACAGATTGAAAGGATATGGAAATTCGGAGGAATCGATGGTTGTCGATTGTTCTTGCATTCACGCTTGGGACAAAGCTTGCCCGGGGTGAATCAGAGCTCGCCTTGTTCAACCTCAAATTGTTCAACGATTCGAAAGCACCCACGATCCAAGATGGTCTCGCGTATGGAGTGCCTTTACAGGTTGGGTCACAGAAGCAGGATGTCATGGTTTTGCCGACATTTTACCTTCCAAAGGTGGACGACATGAGTGTTCTCTCGCGGGGGAAGTTTGGATATCCGGTGCTATATCTTCCTGGAATGAAGACCTGTGAATGGCTGAGCGACGACCCATTAGGCACGAATCCGAAGAATTGGAACAAGTTCTCAGTACCGAAAGGAGGTGATTTCATATCGACGGCGAAGAAGGAGGATGAGAAGGATTCCGGCACTATCACCATCAAGTGGACTCCCTCGAATGAGCCAAGCAACTTGAAGCTTATGCTGCGAAGAGGCGCTGGAAACGTTACCGTCATTAACGGTAAGCTCACTGTAGGCCTTCCCCCGATCTGAAGCTAACATACGAAATAGACGATATCGTAAACGATGGGGAATTCGTCTGGAATGCGACAGAGACTTTCTGGGAACGGGGCCTTAAAAGCTCTCAAGATTACCAGCTTATGCTTTACACCGACAATCCGCCAAAGGCTTCATTTTCCGGACAGTTTGCGCTCGGGGACAAAGGAGATACAATGCTGGTAACCTCTTCCGACGATAAATCCATTGCAGCGCAGACTCTTTGTGAGCAGTATATCAGCTCACATGGCGGTCTGTATAACGTTACGGCGGACCAGAACTTTACCGAGGGGACAAAGATTCATGATAATATTCGCAATCAGAATACCACCTGGCAGGCCTTCGTCACGAAAAGAGGAACAACCAGCATCGGTGTCAGTCAAGAACCGACATCTGCCGGCAAATTTACCTCGACGTTTGAAGTCCCCGACGTCCCGTTTGCGCAAGTCAAAAACATTTCAGTTGGTGTTGGCGTCATTGGTCTCAGCGATTTCCAAAAGCAAAGGAATATGCGTTCGTTTCCTGACGGAGATGATTCGCAAGCACAGACAAACGTCGTTGGACTCTTCATTGGAACCCACCGAAAAGCTGGACAAGTCACTCTCGGTGGCTACGATCGGTACCTGGTTGACTTTGACCACGGTGGCCAGTTTAATCGATTCGGTGATGAGTTTTATGTTGAGCTTCGTTCCATCAAGGTTGTGAGGAATTCGAACGGTCCGGATGCAGTCGTTCCTAACGAGCTCATCAAGAGCAAGGACGTTGTGGGCAAAGTCAAATACTCTTCCCGTGAGGCAATCTTGTTGGAGTATGCTGCGCGTGGAATGCGCCTTCCCGCCCCAGTCCTCAAAGGCTTGTTACCTCTCATTGGTTCGCCGAAATACAGCAAGATCGTAAAGGGCTATATCTACCCACCCGATTACAAGGTTGACTGGGCTCTCGTATTTGACATCACGAATGGAACCCACAACGTGCCAATCACGATCCCCGGCGAAAGCCTGTTCCTGGAGGAAACCAGAGACAACAATCCACTCACCGACCGCATTGAAGCCGCTGTACGATATCTCGCCTTGGGGACGACACCAACCGGAACTGAAAAGGGCGCATATCTTGGAAGGTCGTTTCTGAGGTACTGTTATGTTGTGGATGATTCTACCAAGCGCAGATTCCACCTTAGCCAGGTCAACGAAACCAGCTTGGAGATAGACCCAATACTTGGCTCGTTTGGCTTGCTGACGGAGGACCCCTTTGTCGAGAAGAAGAAGGAACGCAACATTGGTCCGATTATCGGTGGTGTTCTTGGTGGTGTGGCAGTTTTGGTCGTCTTGTTCTGTTGTCTGTTCTTTGTGATGAGGAGGAATGGGAGAAGGCGGGACGACTTCTATCCGAGCGGCCTGGACACTAATAACGAGAGCCGGGCTGGGGACGACTATGGTGGAGGAAGGGTTAGGGGCCTGCAAGCACTAGGTCAAGGCGAGTATAAACTCAACATACCTGAAGCAGCTGCTCATCGAGACTATAAGTATACCGGGGATGGGTATAATGATATCGGTGGATTTCCGCTCCCGCCTAATATCAATCACCCACCTCCATCATTTCGAACCCACTCGCCGGTTGTTTCAGTCAGCTCCAGAGAGGTTCGTCATCCAAATGATGGCTCAACTTCTCCCTACAACTTTCAGCATGTTCGAAACTTGGCTCAGCAGCCCTATGGCCCTCCATCTCCCAACACCGCCGCAGCAGACCGCATCTTGAGCCTCACTAATTCTCCGCCAAATCGACGACCAACGAACCGCTCCAACGACTCTCGAGCCACCAATTCTACCAATATTCTACGAGAATCCCCCACTATGCAAGACCGGCCATCAGGCGGCGGCCTAACAAGACAGGCCTCCGTTGCTCGTTCTGCCAAACCCGCCCAAATCACACTCTCTCCTCGTCGTAGCTCCTCACGCCAGCGGTTCCGCTCGGAATCCGAATCTCGGCTCACCTTACCCCTACAATCGCCAACTCTAGGTCTGGAAGAAGCCAATGTCCGTGGTGCCAGCAACCCTCAGAAGACGGACGTCAACTACTTTGAAGGGATCCATCGTCGAGCCAATTCCGACCACGTCCGGCCACATGATTCTATCCTCCCACTTCCTTCCACTCGCATGAATCCCAATAATGGCGTCTATAAAGCCCCCAGTCAGCCTCCCGCCGCTCATATCGACGACCGTCCTCAAGGTGGTCTCGCTCCACGTCCGCAAAAGACATCGCCATCCACCTCCCTCGACACCGAGCGCACCTCTGTCTACGGCCTTTCCAACGCTCGAGACGATGGCTCTTATACCCTTGGCCATAAGCAATCACAGCCAGAGTTCTTTGAAGAAGCCAGCAGCACCGAAAGTCTAACCTTCTCTGCCCCTAGCCTAGGTGGGCTGGGGGTAGGAAGCTGGCGTGGAGTGGATAGCTTGAGAGCTAGCATGGATGCGAGAAGTGCGAGGGCGGATAGTGATGTCATGGGAAGGAATAGTATGCACATGCAGGCGGATAGCGAGGTGCTTGGCAGGCATAGCATGGCGTTTGGAGACAGAGAGGGCAGAGATAGTGAAGTTATGGGAAGGGCCAGTAGCCATTTGGGGTACCCCTAATATGGTTGGATGCTGTGTTGATGGATATGAGGAGAGGTGGAAGTGGAGGAAGCGGATATGACATTGCGATTTCTTTGCTGGGGCCCCTGGTTTAGGCCTGGGCCTCTTTGGATTGGTGCTTTCTTTCTTTCTTTTGTTCTTGTGGATGATTATTTCCTGTTTATGGTTTGATGATTCTTGTATATATCTTTTTTTTTATCCTTCTTTGTTTATTTATTTGTTTCTTTCGTTTGATTTTGTATATACATACATGTTGATGGGTGTCTTCTATGATGTATAAAGCAGTTAATTCATAAAGTAATGTTGGAGGTATCATATCGGTATACTAGGTACTTACGTAGCCAGAGGTGGCATGGCAGTGGGATGGCAGATGTTGGAGAGTTGGTCATGAGTGTTTGGGAGAGATGAAGAAGTAGGCGATGCTGAGATGAAATATGACAGTCGTTATGGACATGTAAATGAAGAGAACAATATTTCGTGCCATCTCATTTTCTATTTAGTGAATTATTCCCACAACATTACGATATAAATGCCCTTTCTGTAAGTATTTCCACTGCAAGTACCTGTCTTGTCTGTAGAGACCACTGACTTCCTTTTATAAAGGTTGTCTAATGCTCGCAAAGCGTGAACTCTCTCCTATGATTTAGAGACACTGCTTTGTCACTTTATCGCCGTTAGTATCCTTTCTCCATGAGCCCTGGACTAAGGATACATACCTAATGCCTCTCTCCTCCATGAGGTCTAATCTTACTTCCTTCGCCTTGTCCATTGGAAGTGGTTCCTCAACAAAACGAAAGATGTGCTGGAATATCTCCGGTGGCACTCTCTCGCCGAAAGCATCCATTGAGCGCGACTCCTCTTCAATCCACTCTGCTTGCTGTGGCCCAATGTTGGTTGTACTTGGAATGGGTCGAAAGGGGTCTACGAGGAAGAAGCAGAGAATCTTGCGGTGACCGGGCTTAGTTGGGTCAACAAGTCGAAGTGGAGAGACTCTATGCTGGAATATCTACAGATGGATTAGTAAATGGATCAAGGAAGAGTGTTGAGAGAAACTTGCATTTGGGAAGGCAATGACTCTATCTTGCTTGGTGATAATTGAACCAAGATCTTGGACCAAGCCAGTTTCATCGGAAAGACCATATGCAAGCTCGACTCCCCTACTGTCGCTTTGCTCGTACTCTGGGATCTCGCACTTCTTTCTGAACGCCAGCTCATTCTCGGTAACGTTCTCGCAATCGTAGTAGTAGATGGCAGAAGCTACTATACGCTCGTTCATAGCTCCCTCAACATGCCAACTTCCACCACCATACTTTGGGTTCTCGGGGGTGAGTACAATGTTGGCAAGCTTGACGATGACCTGAATTCGATGGTGCTTGCTAAGGTCGACCTTTGAGAACTGCGACACAAGTGGTGGCTTGAAATCGAGACACGGCGGAATCCTGAAGATCCTACAGACGCCTTCTTCTGCGCGCTTACGAAGGTCTTCCTCCGACATCCCGGGATTCTCTCTACGCACCCAATGCATTGTACTCTGAATTGAGCTTAGAGCTTCTTCCTCGTCTTCCGGATCCCGACATCTGGTTGATACTGTTTGATACTCCTCGTAGGAGACTTCGCTCCAGTGATTATAACTCGACTCGGGAGTTCTATCGCAACGGGGGCTAATCGTCTGTGTCAGGATTTCGTTGAAGAGTGGAATGCATTTCTCCAGGACCGCCGAGATAGTGGAGTAGAGTAGGGCGTGATGGCGAGGGTGGAGATTATTGATGTAGCCAGCCGGGGTGACCTTTCCAGTGCCCTTCTCAATGTGAAAATCCGTTGGGAGCCAGCAATACTTTTCGCTGTATACTTTATCTTGATAGGATTCAAACTCTTCGTGTTCCACTGGCTCGGAATGTCCAGAAGCGCTGCTGGCTGCACTATGAGTTGGATCCTGGGTGCCTCCCATCACAGCATCAAGCCCGTCCTCGTCATTTCCCTGGGTACCGACTTCAGCTGCGTCTTCAACCGCTTCGTCCGTGCTTTGGACTTGGGGGTCAGTCGGCTGTAAAGACGCAACTTCCACAGACTCTTGCCCAATACCAGCCTCTTGTGCCTCAGTTCCTTCTGGTTCTGGCACCGCTTCGGGTTCCGTTGTCCCAGATCCCAGGGAAGCGTCTGGCTTTTTCCCATCGATAGGTAGATTCTCCTCCTCCAGGAACCAACTTTTGACGGCGTCATCAAATTCCTTATCCTCTGGGAACTCAATAGTCTGCTCCCATTCAAACCGATCTGCATACTTGTTCGTCTTTGGTGCTGGTAGTGGTTCCCCCTTCATACCATAATTTCGGACCACCGTATGTGGGTCGAATGGGATAGGCTCCTGCAAAATCCTGGTGATTCCGTACATAATCGGATAAAGAGATGGGTGGACAAGGTCGAGAACTTGATTGTTCGATCCAGGATGCCAATCCTTACGGTGCTCAGGAATGCTCTCGAGTGCTGCGACGCCCGAAAGCAAGCTCTGCTTCACATCCGCTGGAATCAGATTATCCGCCTTGACTGTAAAGTTCAGAGCGTTTTCGAATCCGGGTTTATTCTTGCGTTCCTTCGCAAGCCATCTGGTGCCATGTTAGAAGGTGCATTGACTAGTATATGCGTTTGGAATGGGAAATAATACCTGAGCTCTTCACGCATGGCTCTGCGCGCCTTCTCGTTGAAACCGTCTGAAGAGGCAGTATCTGGGAATGCTGCGGCAGCTTCATCCATCCACTTGTTCCAAAGTGCATCGTTTTCGATTTTAATCCACCAGTCTTTCTTGTCTCTGATTCTCTCGCCAATCCGATCCATTATGATGTGGTGTAGTGTAAACGGGGCACTGCAAGCAGAAAAAGGAGTTTGGTTAGCGCTACTGTCTGCAGAAATACTGAAAGTACTTACAAGTAACTTGCATAGTCATAAAAGGCCTCCTCGGGCTGATCGGAATGATCCAAAGCCGTTCGAAATGGACAACTGCTTCCTTTGCCTGGCTTACCCCTTGAGACTTCCTGATAGGATTTGTAGCCAGCTGGAACATCATCACAGATTTGCCAGATGGGAGAAAACGGGGCATTATATCGCTGTCGTTTGCTCAAATCAGGCTCTGGATGGTACTTGAAGCATTTGCAGAGCTTCTCTGGCGGAAACTTCAAAGTCGAAGGTGAATTGGCCATCTTTTGTCGCTTGGTTGGTGATTGAAAAATCCTTCGAAGCTGGTATGTATATCTTTTGAAAGAAGGGAGAAACAGACTGGATCTTATAGACGGTCATCGGAAGATACTGCATCCGAAAGTTTGTCGTCCAACCCTCTAGAAAAAGGAAGGAAAGGAAAGAATAGCTGAAGAGGGAACGTATTTGGAAGTCCGAGGGCTCACAACTTGGACCGAAAGTGGCTAGCGTGTGACTATGCATGGGATGGTCTGTGACTTATGTGACTCAAGTGCAGAATATCACATATTGGTGTCTCACAAGTCACGGTAGAGCTGCTCGGGTGATCGAGAGAGGAACTCCAGAATCTGGACCCCTACTTGGCGGAATGTATCCGAGATACTTGAGAGACTGAGGACAAAGGGAATTCAATGTACATTTTTGTCTGATGCCTCTGAAGAAGTTCGTAGGATAGCCACAAGGCTCGACTGGAAGCGAATTGCTGTAAACACGTTTGCCAAGATCCTCGCAAGTAGTTAATCATGTTTGATGTTCTCTGCCACCACTTTTCTACATCATGTTTCCGTGCATTGACCATCTTGTCTTTCTCCAACTACTCTCCCTTCGACTGTTTGTATGCAAATCATTCCCACTTACTTTTATGAAAGTATTCAGACCGTCTAACATTTTCATAGGTCTTCTTACCAAGTAAGGTACGCAATAAATTGGAATATTACACTTGTAGTTACCGCTACTCCGGCCCGGGGCGTGTCCACGGATTCATCAAGACCTCCACCTGCCTGCTTTTGAACAGCTAGTTGAACGAAGCAAAATGGGGCGAATTCGCCCAACGTTGCAACGAACTACATACACACGTCTGTAGAAGCAAAGGGCTCGATTTCAGGCGTCAGGCGTCGGAAAGTACCGGCAGTCAACCTGCATGACAGCACATCGGTTAAGGTCAGGGACAAAACAGAACATCTTGAATTTATTCGGATATCCTCCGAACTTGGCAAAAGTGGATATACCCTATGTATAGTGTGCACTCGATATACACCATATAATCGGCTACTATCCGCTGATTATATTCGACCGCAAGTCTACAGTACTTGTATAAAGGCTTATTAGAGGTGTGGTAGCATATCTTGCGGAGCATGGAGGTCACCCTATACTTGTGGGGTCGTAAATAAGAGCTCTATTGGTATCATAACACCACGCTCTATTCTACGATACAATATGCGCAGAGGATCAACCGTGCCCTGCAGGTATTGATATGTACCTGATCATAAGGTCTACTACCGGCATTGAGTTTCTTCCCTGTTGCTCGGAGGAGCGGCCGGACAAGCCTGTACGGCAGATTACTCCGCACTTTCTTCAGGAAGCATCAGGCTTGCCTGATACGCTCAGTTCCGGATGACTATTGAGAATAGATGGGTTTAAAGTGGGGCATAATCGCTCCATTCCTGATATTGAATCTCTCCAGGACATCTGAGCGGCCACCATGCATACTACCTTTGCTACCACATACCTGTTCCTAAGTGCAGCTCTGGTCAATGGCCTTGCCATTGGCCCCCGATACATCACCGAAAGGCAGAAGCTCGACAGCTACGACTATGTCGTTGTTGGTGGTGGAACAGCCGGAATTGCCATTGGCGCAAGGCTCTCGGAGAGGCCCAACATCAATGTTCTAGTCATTGAAGCCGGGCCAGTGTAAGTTTGCCCTTCTTCATACCAATCCTATTGAGCAAAACTAACCATTGGCCTTGTGCATTCCAACAACAGGGATGCAGGTGACGATATTATAACAACACCAGGAAAGGTTGGGCAGGTTATGGGTACAAAGTTTGACTGGCTCTTCAAGAGTGAGGTTCAGACCGCTGCCAATGGAAGGGTTATCAATGTCCCAGCCGGAAAGCTTGTTGGTGGTGCAAGTGCGTTGAATGGGATGTGCTTTGATCGTGGAGCTGCCGCAGACTATGATGCCTGGGCAGACCTCGGTAACCCAGGCTGGACGTTTGACGAAATATTGCCGTACTTCAAGAGAGTAAGCTCATAGATCCCGGTGATCCATCTAGACAAGAGCAGAATGCTGACGGTATACTCTAGAATGAGAAATTTACTCCTCCACCAAAAGAGCAAGCGGAGTTTTACAACATCACTTGGGATCCCTCGGCACATGGCTTCGATGGAGCGATCCATAGCAGCTATCCCTCCTACATGACTGACGTTGCTCGTAAGGCCCCTTCTAAATGAGAGTGGACATAAAAGCTGACTTGAACAGGCCCATGGAGGCAGGCATTGAACAGCATGGGTATCCCTCAAGAGCTGGATGGCCACAACGGAAGGGCAATCAATATGTTTTGGGCACCAAACTCCCTCGATCCAGTCAACGTAACACGTTCGTACGGAAAGACTGGCTACTACTTCCCAGCATCCAAACGCTCCAACTTCCACATCCTCACCGACACTGTGGTTCAGAAGCTCATCCACAAGACTAATGTCGATGGCTCCATCACTGTCGAGTCCGTCCAATACAAGGGTGGTTCCGCCACAGCCAAACGAGAAGTGATCGTCTCAGCTGGAGCAATCGGGTCACCTCGACTTCTCCAAATCTCTGGTATTGGCCCCTCACCTCTCCTCAAGAAGTTCAATATCCCAGTAGCTGTCGAACTTCCTGGCGTCGGTAGCAACTACCAAGACCATCCTTTCGAGAGCGTCCGATATACGCTCCGCAACGGCCCTCCAGCAACATTCCCCGTTGACGCCGAACGTCTTTACCGCACCAACAAGACTGGCCCATGGTCTGCCTCCGGACCAACGTTCTATGCCTTCCTCCCATTCCCAACAATCACTTCCAAATACAGGGCAATTCTCGACAAGTACCTTGCCCAGAAGCCCGATGCATACCTCCCAGCTGGCACCGACCCAACCGTCGTAGCAGGCTATGCCGCACAGCAAAAGGTCCTCGCGAAGCATCTTGCCTCTGACCTCATGGGAGCCACTGAATTCATCTACGGCGGTTCTGGCATCACGCTCTCGCATCAACACGAGTTTTCCCGTGGAACCGTACAGATTGCCTCTACCGATGTCAACGTCCAGCCCATCATTGACTTCCGCTATGCCACCAACCCAGCGGATTTGGACGTTCTTGTTGAATCTATCCGCTGGATTCGCTCGGCTTATGCGACACCAATCATGCAGGCATTGCAGCCTATCGAAAATTCACCTGGTGCTTCGGTGGAGACTGATGAGGCCATTGCGAACTTTATGAAGGGACAGATGACGACGATGTATCATAGTTGCTGCACCAATCCTATGCAGCCGAGAGAGTTGGGGGGTGTAGTGGATTCCAAGTTGAGGGTGTTTGGGACGACGAATTTGAGAGTTGCGGATGCTAGTGTGATTCCGTTGATTCCGGGGACGCATATTCAGAGTACGGTTTATATGATTGCGGAGAAGGCGGTTGATTTGCTGTTGGAGGACTTTGCCAAGTTTGACTGAGCTTGCGGTTGGGATGCTTGTGTGGAAGGATGCTCCTGTAAGAAGGGTTGCATACTTATGAAAAGAGTTTGGGTACTTCAGAGAGGCGTGTCAAATTTCTCGTATTGTAGTTGGTTTATGATCTGAATACATGTCTTCTTATGGTGAAATTCCTCGTGCTGTTAAAAGTGTCCACAAATAAGTAGATCTCGTACCTCTGGAGACCTACACGACTGTCTCAGACTCCACCGAATACCCTTGAACGTTGTAGCTACAACACCGGACTACGTTGGCTCGGATTCTTAAAGAACCAGTATCCATTTGATGGCTCGAACTTTACGCATTCCAAGTTATCCCCAGGCTGTAGGGCTGACAGAGATGGTACATCTTGCACCGTACGAGCTGTCGCGCGATGTTTCAATGTGGAAGAGTTTAAACCCGGCATCTTTAAAAGCTCTGAACCCATCAGATGTTACCGCAAGAGCTAAACAAAGTTACACAATCCGAGTCAGCAAAACGCATGAGCGCTGAGAGATAGACTTCATTAAAGATCCAGACGCTTACCGCTATACCCCAGTACCTCGACGTCATGCTTCTTGACAACCCCCTGCAGGTCGTCAAAAACCGTGACCATCATGCGTCCCCATTCAATCTTCCACAGGGCCCTGTCTTTCTCAACATGGAAGATATGCAGCCCAACCTCGTGATCCCCATTCCTCTCTTTCCAGATGTGCCCCTTAACAATCTGATGCTCCTTCAGCTTTCCCTTTTGAAGCAATCTGAAGCTGCTGCTGAAAAGTGGAATACAGAACAGCATTCCAGCTATACCGCTACTCCAGTGATATATTTCCATGACCAGTCCTTGGCGGAAGTCCACCAGGATAGGATTTGCTCCTCTGTGAGCGGTTGAGGCCAGAGATCTTGATCTGCTGCTAGAAGCGAAAGAACATCTTCTTTGGTAAGAGGGGTTGTTGTATGTGGTAGTGGTGGGGATTGGGTAGGCGGTGGCTTCGTGGCATATGATGTCGGGGCGCGATAAGTCGTTGGGTCGTTGGAGAGCCACTGCGGCTCAGTGTCGTTGAAGCCTCTCATTGGTGTTGTCTACTGATTTTTGATGAAGAAACTAGGAGAAAGCGGGCTTTGACTGGAAGCGTAATGATGCGATCTATTATTTCTCTCGAACTGTGTTGACCTAATCTCGGAAGCCGACTCCGAGGCACAGAGAAAGAGGTCCCGACATCGAGTAGAAGAGACGAAACAAGAGATTCCACCAGAATGCTGTATTTGCAAAAAACACCTCGGATATACCCGCAAAAAGAGAATTCATCAACCGCATGCAATTCACTAGATACACCTCATTAACAAACCAGGCCAATGCAGATCTATGTACCCCCATCCACTTTATAGGCCTCCATTCATCACATCGTACACTGATGCCAGTCCCACATGGCATGTATTTTCCGTCAAACACACACTCTACTCAAGAGCAGTGAGCTTCTCCATCTGCTCCGTCGTTGCGTTTGCAAACGCCGCATCCTCCTGCATCGCTCTGTTTCTCACTTCCACACCTGGACCCAACGGCCTTGAAGAAGTCGATCTCCACTGTGGGAAAACCTAAACACGCTTGTTAGTATCTTCCAACCATGTGCCACACATGAAGCCATTAGAAGAAGCATACCCTAGTTCCACCCCATCCAAATCTGAAAGCAATCTCATGCGCAAACAACTCTCCAAACCCAAGCATCAGACCGTTGATAAACGGCAACATCAAATTGATGGCGGCCGAGCGGAATATCGTAAAGACGGTAGGAGGTTGGTACAGGACGACATTCTGACCGGCGTTGGAGAGCTGGTGGGTTCCGTCGTTCTTTGAGGAAGTGCTGGCGGAGGAAGATTCGGTGGTGAAGCGCTCGGAGGAGATTTTGGTGGTTTCGTCAATGACGGTTATGGGAGTTGTGTCGGCTGGGATGCCAGCTTCGGTCTCTTCGGTGTTGGGCTCGATGTGGGTTGGTTCCGAGATGGGCTCGACGATGGGCTCGAGGTTGGAGAGGGCTTCGGGAGCGTCGGCTGGGTGGGAGACGAGGACGGTGGAGGATTCCACTGAGGTGGACTCGAAGGTTTGCGATTCGGAAGACATGGCGGGGTTTTTGCGGATTGCGGGGAAGGAACGGAGGACAGGTTCTCGGGATCGGTGGGAGTTTGGTGAACGGAGTTGCGTTGGTGTTGATGTTGATGTTGTTGTTGTTGTTGCGAGGTATCGTCTTGTGTGGGGGTAAATCGCAAATGCGGCTACTGGTGGAATGTGCCTTGATGGTGGTGACGTTGGGTTAAGCTTTCCGTTTGCTGCCGGTGGGTGTTCCGCAAGTTTGGCGGCGGTCCTGATCGAATCGATAAAGAGTTTAGACTGGGCTTATCTGATGCGAGGGAAAGGCGCTAAGAAGGGGTATGACGAGTGTCAAGAGCAGCGGAGAACGTTACGCAACCCGTTACGAATACAAGGGGAGTGGTATGTAGGTAGGGCAGAAAAGTGGGACAAGTTGGAGAGACTAGAGCAAGGGACTGGGTCGATGGCTTCAGGACAACTTGGAGGCGATCGCTTGTAGAGACCCTTCAGGAGGAGGATGGCTCACGTTGCTCTTGCACGCGGGAAGGAGGGTGATCCAGTGGATGCAAGGACCAGTAATAGAAACGGGCAGACACATGAGCGAGAGTCAAACAGAGACGGGATAGTCAGTTACATCTACGCTGTTGGGAGTGGGGCATCTACAAGTATGATAGTTTTAGCATGGGTAAACAGATTGGAAATCGATTAAGTAGACACTGGTGATCATACGGTAAACAGTGGTGGAATCTTTTTATGGCATGCTTCAAGTCAAGAGGAGTTGGACCAGGGTTACAAGTACTGGTCTCGTCGACCCAAGGGCTTGAGCCTTCATCTAAGCCTCCCCAGCTCGGTCGAATAAAAAAATACTTAGTATTATAGTAAAAAGCAGTACTATCGCGATATTACTAGGAGTTACTGTACACGAATCTGTTCTTCCCCTTTCATTATACTCCCTTCTAGGCCACCCACTGGTAGTCTGTCCTTTTCTATTGGTCCATTACCATACTCGCAGACATATCGTCAAGCTGTTCCGCTCAGGTCCAAAAAACAAAAAGGTTGGAAAATTAAAAAAAAAAAAGTCCCCCACTGGAGACATCTGCAACTCGTCTTGGCTGCCATTCCATTCCACCTGAAAGCTGCTTCACCTCTCGGGTTGTCCTGCAACAATTTCAACATCCCACAACGGTGCTGCTTCATCCCTCAACAAACATTCACCACCACCGCCTCTTCTCCCGTCTACCGCAGCAATCTTAACTCCTTGTCTCCGCCACAGTCCCGCCAGATACTTCACCATTCTTTGTTGTTTTAGTCGTCTTGCCGCTGGAAGTCGCATCCGGTCATTTGCAAAACAGTCCGTCTGTTCGCCTAACTACTGGCTCACACGCTCGTTAGCCCTCAATCAGCAGAGGACAAAGTTACAGGAGAGCCAAGTCAGCAGGAGCGACATCCATCTCGAGATCTCTCCTTACCACTGTCTCTAGGGCATCTACTCATCGAATACATACATCGCCATCTTGCAACACCAAATAGTCCCCTACTTTCAAGCAGTCGCAAACTCACCACGGGCGCCGAGATACCGCAGCTTCTTACGCACTCTGAAACCTGGTCTTTCTTCTTCGCATTATTTCGCTTCTAGACTCGTCATAGCCCATTCCTCTTCACCGTCGTCCAGAAAGGTTCTTCTTCGCATACAGTCGACTTTTCAACTTCATCTCCTGCATCTACAAAACCTCAACAGCGTCGAATTGGGACCACAGCAAAGCAAAGACGCCTCGGTTCATTTTAGTGCTTAGAGTTATCGTTGGTTGGTAGAGATTGGGTGGGGCTCTGCTGCGTGCAGTAGGTTAATAGAAGGAGCGGTCAAATACAATGTCGGACGACGAAGGGCAAGTCGCAGTAAGTTTGCTTGAGAAACTCGAGGATGGCTCAACACCCCGCCAGCCAGTTTATGGTCCAGTTTGCTAATCAGTCACCTTTTTCCCCCACGATAGTCAGTCTCTTCTCTACGATCAAGATTCGAATCGCTAGGGACCGGAGGAAAGCGACCAAATGCACTGAATGCTCCCGAAGCCCCCGCGCTCACTAGACAACAAACCGGAACCCATGCGGATCCCTTCACCACTTCGTCATCACCAAGCATCAGGGGCCGAGCCTCTTTGGACGTCCAGCGACCATCGCTCGAACGGCTCACTGGAACCGGATCTAATGGCTCTACTCTCAAACCGCCGGAGGTGCCCTCAGAGCGACCAGCAGGAAGGCGTAGGCCGCTTTCTTATGGACATTTCAGCTCTACACCGCCGAACCCCCCAAGGCCTCAGAAAGCAACCCCGACCTTGAAGATAGATTCTCCACAGTCGCCTGGTCCTCGGTCAATGGAGTTTGCGAGCGGTCAGAGATCACCAATGCCCCAGTCGTTACATTCGCCGCTTCCTGGACAGACTTCTCGTTCGATATCCCCGAATTCAAGAAGACCACCACCACCGCCAATCCCACCCGCCAGGCCAAACAAGCTGAACGGAAACAGACAGTCGATGATTCTGCAGAGCGGAGCAACGACGCCAGTGACTGCAACTACCCCGCGACAAGACTTTCCTAACGAAGCCTCATACTATTCGGAGTATCCCACCACGCCGACCACGAGACCGGAAAGGCCAAAGATACCCCCAGCCATACCAAGCAAGAGGCCGGATATGGGATTGAGCGTTGCTGGACAGGATAACAGAAGGTCGCCGTTTAGTACACCGCCGCACAGCTCCAACAACAGCCCCGATCACTCCGATGACAATAGGGAGAGACCGCCGCCTCCGAGAAGAGCCTCCGTCGCGCCTGTCAACTATCCTCCACCTCCACAGCCACCTCAAATGGTAGATAGGCGATACACACCGGCTCCGGAAAAGAGCTCTTGGGAACAGAGGCACGGTAGACCACGGCCTCAGTCACAGATGACACTAGGAACAGCTCCACCAGTCCCAGGGCCGAGGAGAAGTTTTGAGGAGCCACCACCAGTCAGAGCCAGGCAGACACCAGTATATTATTCAGAGCCGACAGAAGCAAGTCGTCCGTCGCTGCCTCCACGGCCTCCGAACCTGGTAGTCAAGCAAAACAGCGTTCGTGGCCGCAGTCATTCACCACCCAGACATAATACAGCACCTCCGACACCGCACGAAAGTCGACCGTTCCAACCACACGATACTCGGCCACCCCCTCCTCCACAACCGCCAAAGTCAGTACAACCAGCTCAACTGCAGCCAGCAACTACGGAATTCCTTCCCCCACCTCCACGGCGAGGAACATCGACCATCAAATCCAAGAGTCCTGTGGTAGTTAACCAGCAACCGCTTGCAACTCATCCCACTGGAGGATATGGATACAACTCGAGGGCGAATCTACACCCAAATGATGCTAATAAGGATTCTGATTCTGATTCATCCGGTGAAGGACAAGATGATGGACTCAGCGAGTACCCAGACGCCTCTCAAGCCAACAGACGGAAACCGTATTTCAAGTCCGGTCCCAAGGAAATTGCCTGCAGGTCAGAAGTCAAGCTATTTGCTGTTTGTGGCCAGTACATCTGCACTGCATCCAACACGACAAAGGTCTGGAACGTTTCAACTTCGGAGTGTATCATGTCAATGCATCACAGTGAAGGCACCAGAATCACGGCAATTGCTTTCAAGCCATCTGCACGACTCGAAGATGAGGGCGCTAGGCTCTGGCTCGGAACCTCGCACGGAGAGCTGATGGAGGTCGACATTGCAACCCAACGAACGGTGGACAGTCGCGGTAGTGCGCATACTAAAAAGCAAATTGTCAAAATTCACCGAAAAGGGTACGAGTTGTGGACTATCGATGACACCGGCAAGCTCCAAATGTGGCTACCCGATCCAAGCGGCGTCCCAAACCTCCGAAACACTCCAATGACCCACCGGATAACCAACAACTTCAATTATTCGATGATAGTAGGGGACCAATTATGGGTTGCATCAGGCAAGATGATTTATGTGTACGAGCCAACACCCGACCAGCGAGTCCAGTTCAATGTCACAACACGTCCTATCTGCGCCTCAAAGCCAGCCGGTGATATTACCTGCGGGGCAACCCTCAGCGGTGACCCAGACAAGGTCTATTTTGGTCACAGCGATGGAAAAGTCTCGATATATTCAAGAAGCCAGCTTGCTTGTTTGGACGTGGTCAACGTCAGTTTGTACAAGATTAATTCTCTTGCTGGCGTCGGATCTCATCTCTGGGTCGGCTTCAGGACAGGCATGATGTATGTCTACGACGTGCAAGCCAGACCGTGGAAAGTCACCAAAGATTGGCAAGCTCACGATCAACCTATCGTGGAGGTTGTAGCAGATCGATCCAGTATCTGGAAGATTGATCGGCTGCAAGTCATCTCGTTGGGTACGGACAATGTCGTGAGGATCTGGGACGGCATGCTCGAAGAGGATTGGCTAGAGGAGGAAATGCAAAAGTGCGATGTCGAGTTTTGTCACTTCAGGGAGCTTTCGTGCCTGGTTACCACGTGGAACGCTGGCGCCTGCAAACCGCAGGACTTGCTCAAGAGCGCTGACGATGCTACTTTCTTGGAGAACTTGCTTACTTCGGCCGGGACACCGGACATTCTCGTGTTTGGGTTCCAGGAGCTCGTTGATCTGGAGGACAAGAAGATTCAAGCCAGTAAGTTGAGCTTAATTTCCATACGGAATAACTGCTAATAAATATACAGAGAGTATTGGAAGTATCCTGAAGAAGAAAAAGAAGCACAAGGAAAAGGATCTACAGCAGGACATGAGCCATCAATACAGGGCATGGCAAGAGGCGCTTACCAGAGCCACTCAGGATTACATGCCCCGTGATACCCGCTACTACCTTCTTCATGCTGCCAATCTTGTCGGACTCTTCACCTGTATCTTTGTCAAGGAAACCGAACGCAACACTATTAGAGGTGTCTCGGCGTCGACAATCAAGAGAGGTCTGGGTGGTCTTCACGGAAACAAGGCATGTACATGTTACAGTGCAGAGTAGTACTATGCTAACAGTGATTTAGGGTGCCTTGGTTCTCCGCTTCCTCATTGACGATTCGTCTCTCTGCTTTGTCAATTGTCATTTGGCTGCCGGACAAAGCCACACCTCGCATCGAAACAACGACGTGGCTGCCATCTTGGAAGCAGCCGCTCTCCCCGCTGAGCAAAATCCTGCCGCAAGAACCGATATTTTTGTTGGTGGCGGAGATGGTTCCATGATTCTCGACCACGAAATATGCATCCTCAACGGCGATCTGAACTACCGCATCGACATGCACCGCGAACTAGCCATCCAGAAAATCCGTAACAATGACCTCGAGCCCCTCCTTGAACGTGATCAACTGCTCTGTGAGAAGCGAAGGAACCCAGCTTTCCGCCTCCGTGCCTTCATGGAGAAGGAAATTACCTTTGCGCCGACATACAAGTACGATGTTGCTTCGGATCAGTATGATACGTCTGAAAAGAAGCGCTCGCCGGCTTGGTGTGACAGGTTGCTCTACCGTGGACTCGGCAGGATCAAGCAGTGTGATTATAGGCGTTGGGAGGTTAGGACGAGTGATCATAGGCCCGTCAGTGGACTGTTTATTCTGCGCGTCAAGACGGTCGATCAGAACTTGAGAGCTGCTATCTGGGAGCGGTGCTTGAAGAGATATGAGAAGGTCAAGAGAGAGAGTGTTTATGATGCCAAGTAAGTTATCCCTGCCTAATGTATGTTTCTTCTTGCTGACAATGGAACCCAGGTTGGATTTCTTGGTCAATGTCTACGGCTACGACTATGAGCAAGCTCGACAAACACTGGGTAAGCGCCAGAGGGACGAGCGTGATATAGGCGAAGCTGTCCAGATTCTACAACAACAGCGGACAGGAGTCTAAGTTTGGCTCTTTATTTTTTTTTCTTTTAATGGCTCATGTTTATTGTCGGGTTTGCTCTAAAAGGTTGTCTTGTTGCCCTCTTTAATTTCCAACTTCTAATACCTTACGGATTTCTTTTTCACGCCTTGCCCTTGTTACCACACTCACTCTCATACACTCCCTTTGCATCGTTTTTTTATTCGTTTCTCTTGTTACTATACTACGGTACGAACCCATCAATGCGTAATTGGTCTGGTGTGACCGTGCGGAGCCGAGTACATAGTTGTCCGTTGTTGGGGGATTAGTTTTCTAGTGCTGCTACTGCTAGTAATATTCTTTTCTTCTATTACCGCTAATTGTTTTTGTTTTTGTTTATTTAACGCCCCATTCCTTTTTTTTTCCTTTTCTTGTTGAACAGGATTGATATAGATTTGGAGAGTTCTGTTCTTGTCCGTGTCCTTTTTTCTCAATCTTCGTTGGGGTTATCTTTCGCCGGGTTGGGTACTTATTTACTTGTTTTGATTTAGTAGAACAGTTGCATGATGATGATTGGGTACTCTGATTAGTATGAAGTAATGCATAATGACAGATTTCAAGACAGTTTCCGTGGATTCCTGTGCGCAAATGCTCTCATTCTCCTCGACTTGCGTCTGTTTGGTGTTTCGCTTAAACATTGTTTAGAATTTGCGCTAACGGGTTTGAGATTTTATGACTGTTAGTCTTGGCTGAAAAGTCTTTATAAACGGAGTGCTCATCCCACTAGACTTCATCCACAAATCCCAAACACCAAAGGTAAATTTCACCCCCACACCCTCTGTTTTCTGTTGTTTTGTTTTTGTAGCGGTGATGTCAAACTTGCATATACCGAGTGGAGGGCCATGACTTTAGGACCTCCTCTCTGAAGGCGCGTGTATTAGACTACAACGGTATCTGAGCTACTTTGTTTTTACAAACTTTTGTGTTTGCAATGTTTTTACTCTGCAGAATCATATTCTAACTTGCAATCCAGATGGCAGAATCAACAGCAGAAACTCCTGTATCGACATCGCCAAAGGTGGCTCCTCAGCAGCCTCGCAAACAGCAAACAAAGAAGCCAAACTACGGCATCATCCACAAGGACCCGCTACCACTCACGATTACTCCGACTCCAGAGCTTACCCTCCACAACCCACTCTCTGTCGCCCATTTCCTTTACTCTTACTTTTTCGCCGCCAACAATTCACACCCTGTGCCGTTATATACTGGAACCTTTAACCCTCTGACTTCGTCTGTCCACATCACCGATGAGCGATCTGTCAATGATCTGTGGTGCCGAGGATTCTTTGGCAAGGGCAACCTGTCTCGAAGTGAACCGACCTGGTTGATCCGAACCCAAAGAAGACTTGGTGTGATTGGAGCCGACGAGAACCTGACCAGTGAGGAGATTACCGAGCGCCGACGCAATGAACGCCGGGAGTTCAAGGCCGAACGTGCTAGGGCTGAGCGTGAGAAGCTCGAAGAGATCCTTGCGAGGGAAGGAAAGCTTACCAGAGAGCAACAGATGCTCGCTGCTCAGTTGGAAGAAGACTCGAAGGCTGCCAGTGAGGACGTTGATACTTCTGCTGTTCCAGATTTGTCGACTTTAGTAGCTGAGCCAGAGGCGAGGACCAACATCGAGTTTGAAAACCAGGAGCACTTGCAGCTGTCGCTTGAAGAAGCCTTCTTCCTCTCATTCGGTCTCGGTTCTCTACAGGTTCTTGATCCAGATACCAAGGTATTTCCCCATAGCCATCCCTTATTTAGATCTTATATACGTCGTTTCACCATCCATCCAAATAAAAAAAGAAGCATTTGCTCTACTGCTACACTTTTTGCCTTTTTGCCTTTTTGATGAACAAGTCGTAATACTGTTTCGTGTGTCCTTTTTAGAAACCACTGTCTCCAGCTCAACTCTTGCCGCTCTTCCGTGCCCACTCCTACTGTCCACCCCTTCTCCAAGGCGTTGATCCACTCCAGCCTGATGATCCTTTCCTCGTCTCGTATGCCGTGTATCACCACTTCCGGTCCCTAGGCTGGGTCGTAAAGTCGGGCATCAAGTTTTCTGTAGACTTTCGTAAGTTTCCTCTTTGTCATCTCGCATCAAGTCTAACCTGTCCCAAGTCCTCTACAACCGTGGTCCCGTCTTCTCTCACGCCGAGTTTGCCGTCAAGATCCTTCCCGCCTACGAGCACCCCTACTACTCTTCCTCACACGCTGGCGTCGCTCGTAAGCAGCGCGCTGAGAAGGAAAGAACTTGGTCGTGGTTGCATGCCATCAACAGAGTATGTTCTCAGGTCAAGAAGACGGTCATTTTGGTGTATGTCGAGGTTCCAGCGCCAGAGCAGTTGGAGGGAAAGACAGTGGGCGAGATTATGAAGCTGTTTAGGGTCAAGGAGGTTAGTTTGAGGAGATGGTTGCCAACTAGAAACAGAGATTAGATGGAGGTGGTGGTTTGATGAGGTTTGTCGTGTGTTTAATGGCGACTTACTCTACATACCTGAAGTCGATTTTTTGCTAGATATTGGATATGCTGTCACAGATATGAGACGGTATGCAGATATTATGGCATAGTTTAGTATGGAAAACGCATTATGGTATCTGATTAACGATTGCAAGCAAAACACATCTTGCATGGCTCTCTTTCGTCTGAGCTCTTGTCTTTGAATACGAGCCGGTCTCAACTCATCCCCATTACTCTATGATTTAGAACCGTATGAACACATCCTCACTCCCTAGCCCCAACATCCACCTATAGCCAGCCCTTCCTCATAGCCTCAACAACCTTCTCCCGGCTTGCAACCTCAACGCCCTTCTTGCCCTTCTTTACCTTTCCGTCCTTGCCCTTCTTAAGTTTCCTGCTGACGCAGATTGCCAAACCATCCTTGTCGAGTTCCACCTTTTCTTCCGTCTCATCCCAGGCGCATGGGCAGTGTGTGGGTTTGTCGACGCAAGACAACGTTCCAGGGCAGAGGTATTTGTCGCATGAAGCTATAGCACAGTTAGTTTCTCCTTTGTATGTGCCAGGCGATATCTTACCTCCTTCGTAGTGCTGCTTGTACCAGTTTGCGTCTGATGGGACGTTGCGCTGCTGTTGTTGGTGATGACCGCCGCCGCCGTGGAACATCTGCTCAAAGAAGCTGCCGAATTGTGCAGAGACTTGGATCGGGAGGAGGAAAGAGAGCGTTATGATTGGGAGGGCTGTTGAGAAGCGCATTTTGGCGGATTATTCGAACGTAAGGTTGCAGACAAACGAGGCGGAGGAAACGAGGATACGATTCAAGTCGAGGAAGTTGAAGATGGAGGCCGCAAGATAACCCTCCTTCTAACCAATCTGGCATCTTTCCTTCCTGGCGAACTGCCCCAAACAACGCCAACCCAACCCGTCCTAGCGGCATCCCACCTCACCAGCCACAACGCACGAGCCACACCTCATCCACCCTTCACAACTTTTCGTCCCTCGCCAACCGTCCCAGAGCAGCACTCACCTCGGGCCGTCACCACAACACGATGCATCTCCGACCCTCAATTCGGCCGTCCCTCCTTCGGGTGGCCGCCCGCCCCACCCTGACGGCCTCTCACCCAGCCCTCACCCGTCCCGCCACCCACAAAGCCTCCCGCCCCGCCAACAAGGCCAAAGACGGCCCCGGCAAGCGTCTCGGAGCCAAAAAAACCGCCGGCACCTTTGTGCGCCCCGGGCAAATCATCTACCGCCAACGCGGCACGCTCTGGTTCCCCGGCGAGAACTGCGACATGGGCCGCGACCACACCATCCACGCCGCCCAGCCCGGCTACGTCCGCTACTACAAGGACCCGGACTACCCTACCCGCAAATACATTGGTGTGTCGTTGAAGAAGGAGTGGAACCTGCCGACCCCGCCGGGCGCTGTCCGGAGAAGACGTCTCGGCATGGAGTTGGTCGACTACTATGAGACGCAGAGGAGCAAGTTCGAGGAGGCCAACTGGAGCAAGGAGTTGGAGATGGTCAAGACTGGTGGGGGTATTGGTGTTGGTGTCAAGGTCAAGGGTGAGGATGGTCAGGTGGAGGATAAGGGCAGGTGGAGGAGTCCCAACTGGCTTATTGGTAGGGTTGGCACAAAGGAGGTCGTCAAGGCGTATGATCCTACCAACCCATGGCTCAGATGGCAGAGGAGAGTTAAGGGTATGTTTCTCGAGAGGATGGCGGAGGTCCGGTGGGTGCTAATTGTTTTACAGCCAAGAAGTACGCTGTCCGTATGCGTGGTTCCAAGTCCAAGATTGCTGGTGCAAAGGCAAAGGCCGCGAAGAAGGCTAAGAAGGCTGCAAAGTAAACGACGATTACTGCTTCAAAGAGTTGCTGGTGATGGGGAATGCATTGTCGAGACAAGGTTGATATCAGAGAGGTGCCTGAAATCAAATGTGAGTAGGGCATTTGGGCGTGATGGCTGTGTAATTGATCATAGTTGCCCGAGCCGTAGCATTGTATATTATTTTATAGAGGGAATAAAAATGGGTCTGGCTTCTTCAGTTGCAAGCACAAGAGCATGTATTATTATTAACCTCAATATATTACAAGAAACAAAAACTCGATATCAGTCCAGAAAACCTAGCAATACCCAAAACTTTTTTCCCATCGCCCAAAGTACATCAAGACGTTTAGATGTACTTGTATGGGTTCAAAATCATGTTCTACAAGAGTTAGCTCGATCCACAACGACAGAAATCGGACGACTTACCGGGTCATAAAGCTTCTTGATGTCCTTCATCATGTTCTGGCTGGTCTCGTCTCTCGAGTACCCAATAAACTCCTTCTTGGCGAATCCCAATCCATGCTCTGCACTGATGGATCCGTTGACCTTGGAGATCCACTCATAGACGAAAGGCTCCAAGCTCTTTTCAACCTCCTTGTAGTAACCTCTGGTGGCAACGTTCAAGTGCAAGTTTCCATCTCCCATGTGGCCGAATCCAACAGTCTCGACGACTGGTGAATCTGGCTTGCCAGTAAGACCGTCAGCCTCGAGACGCTTGCGGGTCTCGAGAACCAAGTCGTAGAGCTGTGGGAGGGGAATGGACACATCGTAGCGGTAGACACCACCGAAATGCTTGGTGGCCTCTGGGATGCCCTCACGCCATGACCAGAGGTTCTGGAGTTGAGTCTCATCCATGGCAAGAGTGCCGTCGGAGCAAATCTCCTCCTCCATCATGCCCTCAAGGAAAGCCTCGAGTTTCTGCCAACGTTAGCTACTTCCCATCCATTGCCAGGTCAGACTTACAGCATCATCGTGCTCCTTGTTGGATCCGCTAGTCTCGATGAGAACATAGAAAGGATGCTCATCCTCGAGTGGTCTCTTCTTACCAGTCGTCTCCGCAACCAAATTCTGTGCCTTGCCATCCATCATCTCAAAAGCAGACAAAATCTCGCCCAACTCGGACTTGGCCTTGACGAAAGCCTTCAAGACATGGTCGTAGCTTGGGAGACCAAAGTAAGCAACGTTGACAGCATTGCTTCTCTTTGGGCACACAATCGAGATGGCGGTAATGACACCGATGGTTCCCTCGGATCCAATAAACAGCTGCTTGAGATCAAAGCCAGTGTTGTTCTTTCTGAGCTTGCTCAAGTCGTTGAAGATGGTTCCGTCAGGAAGGACAGCCTCGATACCCAAGACGGTACCGTGAAGAGATCCGTAGCGGAGAAGACGGAGACCACCAGCATTGCAAGCAACATTACCACCAATGTGGCAGGTACCCTTGGCTCCGAGATCCAATGGGAAAATGTAGCCCTGCTTTGCGAGGTATTGGTCGGCAGTTTCGAGGATAACACCGGCATCAGCAACAAGGATACCAGAGGTTGGGTCGAAAGAGCGAATCTTGTTCATGGCATTGAGAGAGAGGACAATCTCGTCAAAGACTGGGACACCTCCACCAACCAATCCAGTGTTTCCTCCCTGTGGGACGACGGCAAGCTTCTTGTCATTGCAGTACTTGAGAATCTTGCTAACCTCCTCGGCCGACTTTGGCTTGAGAACAAGGCGAGATTGACCCTTGTATTTTCTCATCCAGTCGACATTGAAGGGCTCGAGATCGTCTTCAATGTCTTTTGAGAGGCCATCCATGACGGCATTCTCAGAGCCGAGGACGGAACGGAAGTATTGAACATCGTCGGCGGTGAGCTCTGCATATCGAGAATCACGCTTGACCTCTGGATATCTATATCATCATGTTAGCGTCATCATTTATAAGCAAGATGTTGACAAACTTCTCGGAGGTCAATTGGATCTTCTTTGGTGGTTGTGGAGTGGTAGACTCGGTCTCGCTGCTGGACTTTGTCTTGTCCGACTCTGTTGAGCCCCACCGTCTAGTCGCAAACGGCACGGAAACTCTAGCCTGGCGGAGGTTCGCAGCACGACATTTGGATGCGAATCCACCAACGAGTTTCTGTCTTCCAGCAATTCTCAAGAAGGCTCCTGGGGCAGACATTTTGGAGGGACTGTTTCAGAGCGGAGAGGAGGTTTGGGAGTTTGGAAAAGTTTCAAGAGACTGGCGACCCTCCAAATCTCTTTTTATGACGAACAGACGGCGATTCTTTCTGAACGGTTTACAGGAACGATTTCTCAATTCAGACTCATCATCAGTCGCATAATTCTGTGTAACGTCATTGAGCAAGTCGCCATACAAACAAGACGCTAACTAAAGCTGATGGATCCGATAACGATAAGACGCTTAAACCACTTGGGTTGAAGTGGTTAGCTTAAACGACCCGCCGCGTACCTTTCCTACTTACGACGAAGCAGTGCGGACAAGAAGGCGGAACGTTAACGTCAACACATCCCAACCCAACAAACAACCTTTCTCCATCAACCACCCAATCTCCACTATCTCGACCCTCTAATTCTCAAATCTCCCTTCATCCAGCAATATGGGTTCCTACGATAGAGCGCTCAGTGGTATGTGTGGCCTGCTAGAAGCCGTTGTGCTGGTGGCAGAGGACGGTCAACTAACTTACGCTTGTGTCCTATAGTCTTCAGGTTCGAATCTCTCCTCCAACCCCCACCGCCATCCCACGGCCATGATATCAGGACCAGACGACTAATACCTTCCACAGTCCCGACGGACACGTTTTCCAAGTCGAATACGCCCTTGAGGCCGTCAAGAGGGGTTCGTCATTCCACCCGCTTCACCCCACCCGCACCCCACCACGCCAGCAACGCAATCAAAGAAGCACCCACTAACCAGCATCCCTAACTTTGGGACTTTCACCACATAGGTACCTGTGCCGTCGGAGTCAAAGGAAGCGACATTGTAGTTCTCGGCTGCGAAAAGCGATCCGCCGTCAAGCTGCAAGACACCCGAATAACCCCCAGCAAGATCGGACTCGTCGACAACCACGTGTGTCTCGCCTTTGCCGGGCTCAACGCTGATGCCAGAATCTTGATTGATCGGGCCAGAGTCGAGGCTCAATCCCATCGTCTTACCGTCGAAGATCCAGTCACCATCGAATACATCACGAAATATATTGCCGGTGTTCAGCAGAGATATACCCAGTCTGGTGGTGTGAGACCGTTTGGTATCTCGACTCTCATCATTGGTTTTGATCCAAATGACAAGACTCCTAGACTCTACCAGACTGAACCATCTGGTATCTTTTCGGCTTGGTGAGTGTTGGATGGAGGGATTGGTTGGGCTGTGGACTGGGACTGACGACGCTGTAGGAAGGCTAACGCCATTGGTCGATCGAGCAAGACGGTGAGAGAGTTCTTGGAGAGGAATTACAAGGAGGATATGAACCGCGAGGAGACCATCAAGCTTGCTGTCAAGAGTTTGTTGGAGGTTGTGCAGACTGGAGCAAAGAACATTGAGATTGCCATAATGGCCCCAGGCAAGCCAATAGAGGTAGGCAACAGTTGGGACGAAGGGAAGTGGTGATCGGTAACTAACTATTTTGCCAGATGATGCCCGTCGACGATATCGAGGAGTACGTCAAGGTTATCGAGGAGGAGAAGAAGGAGGAGGCCGCAAAGAAGACACAGCGCCGTGGTGGTGCCGGTTCAGGAGGATCTGGATTGACTAGCACCCTCCTCTCTCAGCGCACATGATACACGTTTCTCAAAATCCTTTGAATACTAGTTCATAATACCGTTATAAAGGCTTATTTATGCTTCGACAGCGAGCAAAGCGGCCCTCCTTCACGGACCATGTCTGAGGATTTCTGGTCAGTTGTGCAGGAAACAAACGTTACTATTACCGCCACCATTACTGCTGCTCCACTACTACTCTCCATCGTACTATATTGTGATGCCTTAACCCAACTTTGATGCCTGCTGGTCGTGAAGACTGAATAGAATCTTTTCACCCTCACCAGCGACTCTCTCGTCCTTGAGCGCCCTAAACAAGTGTTAGTAGCCCGTGGCAGACTATACCGAGAAACATGCCTGTTGTCTATTCTCGGATCCTCCATCTCCACCCGCAACTCGGCCTTTGGTGTCAGAGCATCGATAACAAAGTGGTTGTCGCAATATGGGCAGTACTCGTCACTGTCCCTTCATGTTAGAACCGGGTTCCGCCTTTTAGAACCCCCCTATGCAGGCCATACCTCTCATCCCAATCTGTGCCGTCTTTCCGGAAGACCTTCTTGCACTTTTTGCAGGCAAAAATCATCTCGGCCTTTTTCATCAATGGGTGGTCCTCCTTTTCAGCATGACATTCAGCGCAGTCGAACCATTTCTTGCCTATCCAAACCCACTCTGTCAGTCCTTTTGTTCTATCTACTGCCGCTCCTGTCGTCGTCTGGGGTCGGATTTTCGCTCGTGGTGGGGTTTTTCGGATACGGAGGAGGCGAGGGGTGGAGGGGTCGTACAGCAGTGTGAGCGGATTGCGACTTGAGCGTTGAGAACGTGCTTGCTATCATCCTATTAGAGCCCCAAAGTCCTCACATATCGGCCAGGTTGACATACCACATTTTGAAGATCGCTAGGGTCAGAAGAGTCGTGAGGAGTTGCGTTGTTGCCTGTGGCGTTCAAGGGGGGTTTGTGTTGTCGATGTTTTGACGTAAAATGTTGCCCGCTCAGGCGAACCCACTTCTTTCCACCTTCGTCTTTGTCCCTCCATCGCCGCTCCCCAACAACAACTCGTCAACCACCACCACCACCACCATCCTTTACGAAACACACACAAACAACACATACATACACGCATCCCGACAATGTCATCCCCACAACCCGAAACCTCCTCCGCCGGCGATAGCAAAGACCCCTCGACCTTCCTCACGCAGATCCTCAACTCACCAATCACAATCAAGCTGAATAGCGGAGCGCACTACAAGGGCGACTTGCAGAGCGTTGATGGGTTTATGAATATTGCGTTGGAGAATGCTGTCGAGTATCCGGGTGGGAGGAAGTGGGGGGATGTGTTTATTAGAGGAAACAATGGTGAGTCTGGAGGGCGTGGTGCTAGGGTGGAAGAGGGGTTGGAGGGATTGAGATGGAGGGGCTGAAGGGGCTGAACTGAGTGGTTGTAAGCTGAGGAAGGTCTTGCTGTGAATCGGACATGTTGGATAATTGTGGCCTGGACGGGGGGCTCATGGAGATCAACAATCACGAATTGGAGAAGAGGAGCTAATGGGAACAGTGCTCTACATCTCGCAGGATTAGATTTACACGAACGACTCGGTGATGGGACATGAATACGACTCGACTCGGAGGAAGGAGGAGCTATGTTGGCTATATCAGGGATTCCGGTTGAATGATGGTCTATATGGTTATAATGGAACGGGGTTATCTCAGACTCGGTTCGTGTTGTGTTAATGGAAGTTGTCGTTTCTCTGTCTTGTCCTTTTCCGGGTGGTTCTTGGGATCCGTGTTCTCTCGATGCCCTACAACCCTAGTCGAGACGGCTAAGGGGTATAGCCAGTTGTATTGGAAATGCAAATATGGAGGAGGCTATAGTCTGTGGATTGTCGTGTAGTGGCTGCTACTGGTTTTAATGCTCCCAGAATATCTATGGTACGAAATGCAGTACTTTAGTCATTCCTGGAGTTTCGATTGTACCAAGAAAAGGTATCTACGCCTGTGGGGATGTTTGAAATTTTTCACATTGGGGCGACTCCATGCATCATGAGCTGATTCACCTTCCTTGCCACCTGCTGCATTTGTGGTGAGTGGATTACTTACCCTCGAGGTAGGGCCTACTGCTTCTGATTCATGGCAGGTCAGCCAGAGTACCAGTTAGGCAGGAAGGCATCTCTGACTTGCATCCGCTTTCAATTCAGAAGGACGACCCTCTACCTGAGCTATTTTACACTCCTTCCCACCTCATCCACGACAATCCGGCAGGAACCTACCCTCCCCAAGCCCTGAGCCCTGTCTCGGCACTCTCTAACATTCTCCATAAAACCCCTTCATCCCCACACCACTTCTCTCCTCAAGCCCCTCAGTGCCCATCTCGACGAACTCCTGGCCAGGAGCAAGTCTTGATGCAAGCACTGTGCCGATCCGATAAAATACAACTGGACAGCTGACTTCGTTTCGATGCTAGTCACAGCAGCAGTTTGTCTTCTCTTCTCTTTCACAAGACTGAGCAGGGAAACATTCTGTTTGCAATTTTTTCTCATTCTTGGTAAGTCTTGCATCAAATGTGCATGACTTTTCCTTCAGTTATGATACCCCAATTTTTCAGGCCGAGGGAATTCGACGTGCGGGCTGGCGCGGAGGACCTCATTTGTGTTTCTGGTATTACACTGCTTCCAGATGATGCGAAGGCCGCCTCTTTTCATCATTTCGCTTTGCTTTCGAGTGGAGCGTTGAAGAATCGAGCTGAGTTTGTAGTACTTTGTAGCAGGGAACTTGTGTTCATTCTTGAGTATCAACGGTCTTGTGTACCAGTACATCTACTCTCTCGTTCATTTGTAGCTTGAATCATATTCGTTTGGACTAATCGTGACAATTGGGAAAAAGTATATACAATTTCATTATCCATCATATGCATGATATAAACATTTTAAAAGAAAACTATCCTTCTCCACCCAACCAAGTGATGACTGGTTGACATGGTATTCCAAAGCAAAGATATAAAGAACCCTAAAAGTACAATACAAAAGGAAATTCAGACATGAAGGCATCCAACGCTTAGGCTGGGATGCACTGGGCGTAATGGTCGTTGTAGACCATACACTTGGCTCCACTTGGGCAAGTCTTGCAGCCATTATATCCTTGGCCACCTATGCAATTGTTAGTTGTATTCATCAGCAACAAGAAGATTAGACTTACCACATTGACCCCAGAGGGTGCTAGCACATCCGGATGGAGTTGGAGTGGGGGTTGGGGTAGTGGTGGTAGAGGTAGTTGTGGAGGTGGAGGTAGTTGTAGGAACAACCGAAGTAGTTGTTGGGGCAGTTGTAGTGGTCGAGGTAGGGGTGGTCGTAGGAGTGGTGGAGGTGACGGAAGTGGTGGTGGTAGCAGTGGCAGAGGTAGAGGTGCTAGCCGAGCCAGAGCAGGAAAGGACATTGCAGCTCAATGGAAGATCCCTCGAGGAAGAACCAACATGGACGGTATATCCACCAGCGCCAGCCTTTGGAATAACCCATTGCTGCTTGACGACATCCCAGACCGAGAGATCCTTGCGGGTAAGCTGGAAGGTGACAGTCTTGGACTCGCCAGCCTTGAGCTCAACCTTGTCGAAGCCACGAAGCTGACGGATTGGGGTATCGTAGCCAGCATCCTTGGGGAACTGGAGGTAGAGCTGAGGAACAGCCTTACCGGTAACCTTGCCGGTGTTCTTGACGTTGACGCTGACCTCGTAGATGACGTCCCAGAGCTCGGGGTGACCACCCTGAGCTCCACCAGCCTTGGATGGCGGGAAGTCGGTGGTGGAGTAGCCAGTTGGGTATGGGTAGTTGCCCTTCTGGATCGATTGTGGGTTGTTGAGGTATGGGTAGACAAAAAGGTTTGGTCTGAAGGTGATGGAGGATGGCCAGGCAACCTCGTTGGGGTTTGGCATGGCGGTAGAGTAGCTTGGTGGGGCGAGTCTGGCAGGTCTGGCTCCTGGCTCTTCGGTTGGGGTCTTGACAGTCTTTGCGGAGAGGCCAGAGTATTCAAAGGTGGTATAGGAGAGACCGTAGCCGAATGGGTAGCGTGGGGTGATGCCCTGCTTGTCGAACCACTTGTAGTCGATGTAGAGACCCTCGCTAAAGACCTGAGCACCAGGCGACTTTTGGATCTGAACGGAAGAGCCGTAGTCCAAGATGCTCTTACCAATGGTGTATGGAAGGTGACCGCTCGGGGAGACGTCTCCAAAGAGAACCTCAACCAAAGAGCTGCCGGCTTCTTGTCCTGGGAGATGGGCCAGGACAATGGCCTTGACGTTGGGGAGGTCGGCCCATTGCTCCATGTTGACGGCACCGACAGAGTTTACGATGACAATGGTGTTTGGGCAGGCGTTGGCAATACCCTTGATCAGCTCGTCACCGTTGTTCCAGAGGTTCAGGTTGTTGCGGTCACCCTCGTGGCCCTCAACAGTCATGTAACGTTCACCTCCGTTGGCGGTGACGAAAACAAGACATCTGGCGTTGGCAGCAGAGGCCAACTGGGTAGCAGTACCGTCAACCTTGTCCGAGATGGACGACTGGGTGTTGGAGGCACGGGCCTTGATGGCATCGATAGGAGAGCTGAAGGTCCTGTGAAAGTGTTAGTTTCGACGAATTTAGTTTTAAAGCAGAGAGCTTACTCGAAATCGGCAGTACCAGATCCCCATCCCATGGTCAAAGTTCCCTTGTTGCAAGCCTTGTCAACGCAAGAGTTCATTCCCTGTGGGTTTGGAGCAGCGCCAGTTCCGAAAACTCTAACAACAGCGTCCTTCGAAAGTGGCAGAACATTGCCCTCGTTCTTCAACAGAGTGATTCCGTCTCTCGCAACATTCTTGGCAATAGTGGCATGGTTGCCTCTAACATCAATATGATCGTTGACTTTGATGCGAGGGCCGCTGTTGGATCCCTTGTAGGCAACATCTGTATCCGCCTTGGTCCAGCTGGAGAAGCTGACCTTGGGGTAGTTCTTGTCCTGTCCAAGTTGGTACCAGGCAGCAACAATACGAGTGGCCTGGTCGTTAAGACGGTCGATTGGGACGGAGCCGTTGAGGACGGATCTAGAGAGCTCGCTGCCCCAGAAACTGACGCCGTTGGCCCACCGGGCTCCGTCTCCGGGTTGTGTCTGATCCATACCGGCGAGCGAGGAAGCAACGCCGGATCTCTGGCCAAGCCAATCGGACATGATGTAGCCTTGGAATCCGAGCTCGTCCTTCAAGAGGCCGTTGTTGATCTTGCTATTTTCACAGGCATAAGATCCGTTGACCTAGAACTTGTTAGTACAGAGTATTTACAACTAGAATCAGTCGTTCAGTGTTCTCACCTGGTTATAAGCACACATAACCGATGCAACACCAGCCTTGACAGACTCTGCAAATGGCCACATGTAGACCTCATGCATAGTCCTGTCGTCGACATTTGGCGAGATGGTATCTGGTCCACCACCATCACCACGGTAGTGCTCCTGCTCGTTCGCAATCCAATGCTTGACACACGCCTGTGTACCAGCATCCTGAATACCCTTTACACTTTGGTAGCCTCCAACACCCTGAAGGTAAGGGTCAGATCCGAAACCTTCCCAGTTTCTTCCTCCAGCTGGCTGACGTCCCAGTGGTCCAACGGATGGAGCCAACAAAACGTGGACACCCTTGGCCTTTGATTCCGCGCCCATAGCATTTGCTCTCTGGTAGATGAGGTCGCGGTCCCAAGTAGCACCTGCTGTGATGCCGGCTGGGAAGACGGTGATGAGATCGGCGTAGCGGACTGCGAGAGGTCCGTCTTGGGCGCAGAGGGAGGGGAATCCAAGGCGGTCGACGGTTCCAGTATTTCCGACACAGAGTCTAAAAGTCGTCAGTTCCCCATATCGGACAGAGCCATGCTGACCGGTACTCACCCATTCATCCATCCAATTGAAGTAGTAACATTGACCTTCTCGGCCAATGTCATTTGCTCGACCAACTTCTTTGCCTTTCCATAGGCATCCGCCCAGTCTGGTGTCCAGCCTCCCTTGGGAGCCGGATACACCGGTGGGCTGTAAAAGCTTCCTGACTGTCTCCGAGCGAGTGTGTTCAACTCGTCCACCATCGGGTTTGCGCCAACACCGCTCTGCAGCCCAATGAGGGCCGCAAGTACGAATGCTACGTCAATCTTCATGACTGTGTATCGCTTCCCTCCGTATCCAGTATGCAGTTCGAATGTGTGTCGAAACTTTCCAGGTGGAAAAGCCTTTTGATAGGGTTATCGTAGGTTATCTATACTTTTTCCGTGAAGCAGAATCTGTCGTGAGATGCTGTGAAGAATGAGGATACTTCCGCGAACCGTACACGAGTGGTAGTAAAACTCTCGAGACAGATGTAGTCGAGACTCTCGAGTTGAAAAAGAAGAGTCTGGAGAATGCTCGCTTTGTTGTAGCAGAGCTTTCAAAGAGGTTGAGAAGGGGTGGCAAGAGTCCGCAAGCGCAGGGTACCCATCAGGCTTTATACTCACCATTTGACATCATGAACGAGGATGAACCTCTCCGGTCCCTCCGCTTGGGATTTTGATGATCATTGAGAGGTCCATGTTATGCTCGGTATATTACCTATAAGGTTAGTACCTGGATGGTTTAATATCGGGGAAGCTACCTTTGCATCAAGCTCCAGCTGAGGTGGTGCAGAGGAGGAGGAAGTATGGTACCGGTATCGGGTGACGGAGTAGGTTGAAGCGAGAAACCACAGACTATCTGTTGATCTTGGGTCGGCTAAACACCGTTTAGGTTGACAAGACGCTCTTGTGCCTGACGGATTCGGCCCTGATTACAGCTGTCAAAAATGCCCAGACCTGGAGAAGCTTGAAGTGAAGAGATCACATCCCGGACTTTCCGAAGGCAGTAATGTGCGCCGTTGCCATCAAGAGACAACCCTAGACATTTGATCCGGCATAAGATCGAGAGTTGAACACGAACCAAATTTGCTGTTGGAGATGACGATGTCCATCTGGATGGACGAGAGATGTGCATATCAGTCTGAAACAAATTAACGACACTTTATGATTGTAACAGTGGGACAAACCAGTCTTTCTCATGAGATTTCATCTCTTTTTGAAGCCGGCTTCTGACTTGCAACGTTGGATCTGTAGCCTTCGGCTGTTCCATCTCTTCTCCGAACGTTTGTCACATCCAAGAAACTTTACAAATCTTGTGGCTTCAAACACGAAGTTCAGCATGTGCTCGACTTTTAGCAGGGGTCGAAGAGTGAAAAAATTGCTTGTCGTTCGGAGGCATGAGATGGTTTTGCGGGGTTCAACGGTACCGCGGGCCGCATGAAATAGATTACCGATGATGTTGTTGTGGGGTTGGATTAGGCTGTGGGAGTCTGATCCGGAGGAGGTTTAGAGGACGTTTCAGTTTTGTCGTTCGGGAGGTTTTCAACGGCCTGGTCTGTGCGCCCAACTCTAATGGCAATAATTTTCCGTGCTCGAGATGCACGCGGGCACCGGAGAAACCCATCACGGAGGTGAAAGGGTTTTGAAAGATCAACGGTTCGTACTCTCTTCTCCGGAAGAGCTCATGGAGTCGATGAGCGGGGTAGAATGACGTAGTATATCATCTCCGGAGGAACACCCACTATCTGCAGGGTATCCACCAGCTCATAATTGCCGGAGTCCCTTCCGATGCATGGGATGGAGTCAAGATCCAGTTTCCATGGCTCCTTTTCGGGCTTTCCCCGGTGCTATTGTGAGGCTATTAAAAGGCTCCGTATTGTGCCTCGGGATTGAGGCGCCTCGTCAAGAGCATATGTATCGTACTCGTTCGCCCTTATGTACATAACCAGAACTGGACTGAAGGTAAGGCGTCTTAGATTGGTGTATGTAAGAATTCGTGCCATCAGTAAGCCCTGCTGACATTCCGTCTGCGCCCAAAGCTTCTAAAGCTTCTAACGACCCCCAGTGACGGTCCCTAACTGTTTATGATTATCCGTACACTATTTCAAGGCACATGGAAAGCATACATCCTTCGGCCCAAAGAGAAATACAACGGCGAAAACATATCGCCTCGCCAACGTCATTGTCTCTATCCCATTGCCTTCCTCCTGTCAATCTCACACGCATTGCTTCCTCCAAACTGAGACAACATCACCAACTGAACATGACTGAAATGCTTGATTGAAAAACGCAAATTAATACGAAAAATGGACGCTACCTTTTAACCCAATGCCCATCCACTTTACTATCCTCATCCACCTAGCCATGCTGAAGATCAAGAATACCGAGCCGAACCGAGCCAACCGTCCGATATCAACTGGTCCTCAATCCAACACCACTCTCCTTATACATCCCCCATCTCCTCTCCCTACTCCACACTCCATATGCAGATTTACATGAGAGCCAAACCAACGCTGGTGACGACAGTCAAGCCAAGAACGGCGTAACCAGTTCTGTAGACACCCTTCAAGCTCAACTCCTTGCCCATATCCCAGATCAAATGTCTGACACCGTTCCAAGAGTGGTAAGCGAATGGGAGGGCAGCGCCGAGCTTGATGGCGAACTTTCCGGCGAAAGGAAGGGTAGCGAACGAGGCGGCGACGGCGCTGGACTCGAGGTGGAGACCGAGGAGAGGGGAGGCGGCGTAGGCGGCAAAGTAGGCGTAGAGAGCACCGGAGAGGGCGACACCGGTAATACGGG
This sequence comes from Ascobolus immersus RN42, assembly GCA_003788565.2. Taxonomy (NCBI): domain Eukaryota; kingdom Fungi; phylum Ascomycota; class Pezizomycetes; order Pezizales; family Ascobolaceae; genus Ascobolus; species Ascobolus immersus. The sequence goes on along the minus strand of ML119650.1, from coordinate 607,425 downwards.
TGAAGGACGACATGTACCAGGTCAACTGTGGCTGGTAGATGCTGAGATGGGGAGAGATTGGACGCTTGAGACGCTGGGCGCGGAGGATCTCATCGCCTTGGGCATGAGTTGTGGCGGTGGTGTTGTTGGTGGAGGTGGAGCTGCGGAAGGATCTGTTAGACTCGGGTAACGCTGGAGCATGGGATAGCGAGGTGGAATGGTCGCTTGGGATGTGAACGGCGGAGAGTGCAGTGACGTCGTCGGAATGGAAAACATCACCCCTCAATGGGTTGAAAAGAGCGAGCGATGGGAATAGTTGCAAACGTACCGAGCCTGAAGGGCAACAGCTGGGCGGAAGATGGCAGAAGCTGGAGTAGCAGCTGTAGGTTCATTCGTTAACTAGCGTCCCTTGCCCAAGAGCCTCACAAATCATACCCTTAAGGCCGGCTCTGACGACGGAACGGCTCAACATGATGGTTGGAGTATTAAAGGATTGTACAGAGGATCGTGGGGTCAAACTAAGGAGAGTTGTGACAAAAAGCGAGCGGGAGTGGGAGCGTTGGTTGGTGTTTGCGGTTGGATTGCTGCACTTGGAGATCAACTTTTTGGTGTTCGGCCTGCCTCTGAATTACCGAGGAAGATAGCGAGCGAAGCCGCAGAACAACGTGAAGTCATCGCGGCCTGACTAAAACTTTCGCCTGATTGGCTTTTGGGCAGAGATGGCCAAGCCCCGTTTATCGGAGATCATCTTATCGGTCAAGCGATCACTTGGCGGCAGAAAATTCTCCATAAATACCGGGCCACCCCCGTCCCTCTTTCAAACCTCGGGCTCTCCAATCTCCACCATTTCTTTGTAGGATGGATGGCTGCGATCTCACGGTCAAACGTTTTGTTTGATCATCCGGGGTCGGTTGACGTGGGCTCAGAGTGACGGTCTACGGACACGGGCAGGTTTAATCGCAGAGATTCCTGAAAGTTGGAATACTACTGTTTCATAGCTAATGCTACATTTCCTTTTGATCAATCAGACTTTTCGTTTGTTTGAGCTTTTGGATGCCATTAAGATTGAGGTCGAGTAAATAAAGAATACAAAGAACTATGAACCTTATGAAATGTCTTGTCCGTCTCAACTGTGAATGCGTGCTCTTTCTGGTGACAATGGGAATGCTAAACAATGCCAGCATGAGAATCGAAAACCAATATGCGCGACAGTCAATAAACCACAGCCCATGCCCACACTCGCAACCTGTTCGGCTCATCTACTCAATCACAAAAGTAACGTCTCAACTAACAATATCGCTCAACCTCTACTTTAATCCAGCCGGAACCTTTGGAACAGGAGGGACGTCCGAGTCCTTCATCTCGCTGTCACCTTCACCGTCAACGTCCTTTCCTTCATCCTCTTCCTCCGACTCTTCCTCCTCAAGCGCAACCTCCTCCTCAGGATGTCTGTTCAAATAGTTAGCTTCAACGCGGTCGCATACAACGGAATAACTTACGCAAGCAAGTCCTTGACCTCTCTCATCTCATAATGTCTCTTTCTCATCTCCATAAACCTCCTGTGCTTCTCCTCCTCCGTCTCCCCATTCTCATGATTCTCCTCCGATTTCTTGGCATCCTCCGCAGTGAAATATTCAGGCTCCACCTTGACCGCCGGACTCTGCACCTTCTGCACCGGTGGTCCCAGCTCCGACTCACCAAGCTCAATATCTGGAATATCCTCATCTTTGGTGGTTAGGTACCGGACTCGGCTTTTGCTTGGCGTTCTCTCGAGTCCTCCACCGCCAAGAGTAGGACGAGAATCGCGAGTCTGACGGGCCTCCTCCTCCTCGAGTCTACGAAGCTCCTCCTCGTCTTCAGCGGGGTTATAATGGGAGGCAAATGGCGTCTTGGGCTCTTTCAGCTGTTAGTTTATTGGTTCTGACCATACCATGGGGGTCCTACCGTCAATTTTCATGGTAGAACACTTTTGCTGTTCGGTGAGATATAGCGCCGCTTCATCCCACTGGAGACGTCTCGATGTGGGATGCTCTGTATCTTCGGAGTCCTGAGTGGGACGGATCTCTTTACCGCGGGACTGGCGTCTGGTAGAGAGGGCTCTCGTAGCATGTTCGGGTCTTCCGGCGTTGATGAGGGTATTTTCGATGACGGTGTCCTTGTCGAACGGAGTTCCGACTGGCGAGATTGGCGAGATGGGGTTTTGTTCGGCGGTGACAGGCGAAAGGATCGGGGACTTGTGAGAGTAACTGTTCTTGAGGATTCCTGGAATCGGGGTCAGTATTGGTTACTTGGTTCCTACTTCTGAGCACTGAGGGGGAGGAAACAGAGTTGGATGCGCTTACCCTTTGGTCGCTGGGTGTTCAACAAGCTGGGGTGAACAGGGCGCGATGATGATGAGGATTCAGATGCCATGGTGTGTGATGTGTGATGTTGTGTCGTGAGATGTGTTTCGTTTGGTTCGTAACAGGTGGTCGTTACTTTGAAAGGTGTTGTTGTCGTGTGTATGGTTTTGGTGATGAGATGAAGAGTGAAAAGGCTTCAAGAGGGAGTAGGAAAGATATATGCGAATCCGAGTAGTAGAAGGTTCTAGTCTTGCTGGGTGGGATAGTGTCGAGTAAGTGGACCCGTGTTGAATGGGTAAGCTAGGAGAGGCGGAGGCGGGGCTAAAACAACGAAGGGTCCCAAACAGCCAAAATAATATGACGTTGATCGTGCGACTCTGGGACCACGTGATGGGACATCAAACAACGACATCGTAACACTGTACCAGCTTCCAGTCGGAACCCATTGGAAATGAATTGAAATAAAGCAGACAGTAAAGATAAAGTAGAGCAGGAGGAGACCGGTCTTCAGCAGAACCATAGAAGTACATAACTGTCATTTTCACTGAACGAAAGAGGTAATGATCCTGCCGTCAATCTGACCAAACTTTGCAACCCGACAAAATAAACTCCCATCTTCTTAAGTAGGTACCTATCTAAGTACTTAAGATATCTAGAAGAACAGCAGAAAGACACGTATCTACAACAAGAAAAGTATCATAAAAATATCATATGACCTCACTTTAGACCCACTACTAACTACTTCTTGTTCACCACCAAATATCCACTCTTTCCAACACTTGAGCTTGCGCCATACAAGAACAACACTGACCGACCCTATAACCGCGAACTGTCCGCCTATGTTGAAGGAGTGCAGAATTGACTGATTGTCGAGAGAGTAGTTGAACTGGGGGAGTCGTAAGGTGGCTCATGAGGCACGTCGTGAATCATTAGATTTGGTCGTTAACTGTCCTTGGACTTTGTCATGCGAGCCGAGAGTGGAAGCGGATCGAGATCATCACGCAGTGGATAGATGAGATCTCACACTCTGTGACTAGCTAGTTGCCATCGCGTTTTGGTCCGGTGCATACAAGGCTTGCCCTCCCAATCTTGCTTGTCGCAAAGAAATGGGTGCGTTTTCTCTGTTCGCGGGACAAATGGACGTTTGCTGTTGGGTCCATGTACGAGTTCCGTATGCTCTTCCAACCTTCTTTTTCCCTGCACGTATATCCCACACCCCACAACCGAACACATCACCTTGTTCCGTCCAGGTTGCCCTTTCCTTTGGTACACCCTAGATGGCCGAATGTTCTCATGGTCGAAATACTTTACGTGTTTGGCCAGGCCATGCCTCACGTAAAAGGCCATATGCCCGCAGGATTCAAACTCACAAATGAACGTCCGTAGGCTGTGCACCTGGGACGTCAACTCATGTTCACACCTGGGCCAGTCGAGACGGAACGTGGCACCACAACCCAGACGGCACGGGAATACTTTCGGACGGTACCAGACGAGGAGCGCTGGTTGTCCATTATGTGGCACGTACATCTCGTGCCGCGAGCGATGGGAAAGGGAAAACAGCTTCCCACATCCATCGTGCCGGCATGGAAAGACCTTTGCGAATCGGTGAGGCATGCGAGGGTTCCTGATCTTGGCTTTCAGCTCCGAATACGGCAGCTATTGAGGCCATTGATCACCAAAGTACTTGCAGGAGAGCTCGAGGTCGACTTGCGGAGTGGATGGTCAAACAGTTCTCCAAACAAAAAGTTGGCAAGGACACCGTCTGTGAAACTGGGCGATAGCATCATCCAGAGACTCTCTGTCAGAACGCCCCATGCTAATTGGCATTGCAGATGGACGTCTGTCACCTCTTCTGGCCATTCTCCAAATTGCATCGGCACCAGAGCAACAATCTTGAGGTCGTACCCATCTTCAGGGCGCATACCAACATGGTAAATGCCTACTGACTTTTTCGGATCTTTCGAACTCGTCAATCTCATATGCCTTTGACCTTGCGGTGCGTGCATGATCGCGTTGCCTCTGTGCAATTCCACCTCGTGCTGTGGATGATCCAGCATAGGCAAAGCCCTTCTGGCGAACTCTCCCATCGTCGACATACCCGTCTCCCTCATCCTCTTCCTGCTCTTCTGATTCCATCTTCGCGAGGGTGTGGAGAAAGTAGCGTAGATAAATTCCCCTTACACCCTCTGCCGTAAAGGCATCCCGAAAGATGGCGACTGATTCAGCAATAGTCGGCCATCTGCCCTCTGCAATTATCGGCAGTAGCCGCTCCTCCGAGTTGGACACGATATGTTCGGCAACTTCTTGAATCAAATCGTCATGGCCGTTCAGTTGGTACAAGAAGCGGATGAGGCTTATCTTGAACTTTGTATGCTTGACGGGTGGATTGGGCAGAAGCACCTTCTTCATCAGCATAACAAAGATAACGACCAGAATGCGGTCATCTGGAGTCTCACAGATGGGGCTCCGAGGTGCCAACCAGGCTCGAAGATTCTCAATGAATAACTTCATGGTGAGTCCTTCAAAAGGGTCTGGCGGTTGTCCATCCTTTGGATTTTCTTCGGTGGCGTCCTTGGGCGTACCTTTCTCATCGGCCCCAGTCTTGATCGGATCCTCGAGAGAAGCATCGTCTGGACCCTCCACGACAACATCATCGGTATCCTCCGACTCTGGGTCATCGTCACCATACTCATCATCCTCATCGTCCTCATCATCCTTTTCCGAGTCCGATTGGTACTGGTAATCCGCATCCTCCTCGCATTCTTGGTGCTGGCCACCGAGATATGCATAATCCTCGCGCATGAACCTTGCGATTTCATCGGCTGGGATGGAATTCTGGGAGGGTTCAATGCTGGGATGGTTCGGGCCATCTGCGGAGGATTGGGGGGGAGAATGGCTACTGTGGCCAGAGGCATTGACTTGGAGTGTCGGAGGAGCTGCTGGCGCTACGGAGAGAAGAGTTGAGACTTGCGAGTTGAGCTGGCTCGGGTGCTTGACATCGTCCTCCTCCTAATCTTGTAGGCATTCACCAGGGCATTCCAACCCATCCTCCTCCTTGACTTTCGCCGGCAAACTCGTATCCTCTCCAGAGCCATTGTCCTCGGCATCCTGGCCAGGCTCAATGCCATCTCCCAGATCCTTCGCTTCCTCAACATCTTCCAAACTGTCTTCGGTGACTCTGGGTGGCGCTTTGCCGCCCTCCTTGTAACCGAATCGGTCCATCAGAGAGAGTTGAGGTTCTCGATTGGCTTGAACAAGTGGGTCGGCGCGAGCGTCGGTGTTTGCAGACAAAGCAGTTAGCTGGGTGGCCTCCCTGGTCTCACCACGATGCTTTTTGGCGTAAGCAAACTTTACCAAAAGTCAAGGTCTGGCTGAAGGAGATGATGGAAGATTGCGAGACGTCTTTCCCTTTTTCGATGGCGATTTTCCTGCCCGTTGTTCTGCTGACTATCCAGAACATGGCTCCCTAATCGAAAGGCTATCTCGCTCTTTTCTCTTTTTGGTCTTCTTCGCAGCCGGCCTTCTCTTGACTGGTTCCTCATAGATGATGTTTGCTTCGTTCTCGGAGTTGGCAATCTCCAGCATCTCGGAATATGCGGACGACTGAAGTGCGGAAATATCTTCAATACCGGTGTTTGCATCCTTCCTACACCAGTTTGTTAGTACCGCAGGGTGGACTGGCGACAGGAATGTTTACCTTGACTGTTGTCTTGCGATCTAAATGACGAGAGGTTTCGTGTCTCGTAGCTTTATCAATACCGGTGTTTGCATCCTTCCTACACCAGCTTGTTAGTACCGCAGGGTGGACTGATGACAAAAACGCTTACTTTGGTTGCTGTCTTGCGATCTAAAGGACGAAAGGTTTCGCGTCTCGCAGCCTTTTATCTACAGCAAACTTCATTTGTGCGTTGCACCTAGTAACGGTCTTTGTTTCTGGGACTGCTTGACATCGTGGTTGCGAGGGAGCTGCCTGCAGAGGTCAAAAGGCGTTGCTCCAGTTACGTTTGGCCTTCTTTGTTTGGAGAGTTCTCTTTACAACTGTCATATATGTGTGTTTGTACAGAGTTTACCCCCACAAACACTACGTCGAATCACTTCTAAACACAAAGTACTTGCCAGCTTATGCAAACTCACACACAATAATGAACGAGGAATCTCAACAAACAACATCATTAAACATAACTCATTCAAGTACTATTAAAAATACATGCCATCTACTCCCTGCCATGAGGTGTTGGCTCCGACTCGTCCATCTTATCACTCTCTCCCTTGTGTTTGCTCCACTTGTCCAGTCCATCATGGATATCCACCACTCTCTGTGCGTAAAATATATGGCACGCATCTCCTGAAGTCCTCCACGTCTTGATCTGCTCATTGTTTTCAAAGTTGATTAAACTGGGGAATAACAGTAGCATGTTTCGTCCTGTCAGATTGAAGTCAGCAGATAAACCCTTTGATCGAAGCCAGCCCTTCGTACCTTCGTCCATTATTGGAGATCCGCACTTCTTGCACAGGACCTTGTGTGGCGGACAATACGCTCTTTCATTCTCGGTCGTCCTGTAAAACTGGAGATTGTCGTGTCCTTCGGTAAAGTGCAACGAGTCCTTTGGGATAATGGAAGCCTAGAAAAGGTCAAAAGAAAGCATTCCCACAAGCCAAGAGACATACCCATTGGTAAGGAGCACCGTGGAGCTTCTGGCAAACTCGACAATGGCAAAACTTGGACGACAATGGCTCAGTCCTATCAATGTCAAACTTGACAGCCTTGCAATAGCAAGCACCATGAAGCTTTGGTTCTCCTGGCGGCTTGTCCGGATAGTAGTATGGCGGTCTGTTTGGCGGCACCTTCTCCTCCGGGCTCTCGGTGTTGACGTGGTCTCCAGGACCATGATCTTGAGATCTCGTTACCGGCATGACTGAGAATTGTCTGTTGTTTCGTTTCAGCTGTTGTTGGATGGGTGTTTGCCTCGCAATTCGTGCTGGGAATGTCGAGGTCTTGAGGGCGGAGGTTGTTGGTCTGATAAAGGTTCTGAAGAGTGGAATTGCTGATCTCATAGCCGTGGCACGTATGTGGGCGTCAGAGAGGCGGCGTTTGCAATCTTTAAAGGCGGAGCCCTTGCGCTGGAGAAGACTCCCGTGCCAGGATCAAGAGGCGGATGCTTTGTCCGATTTCATCGAGGGCACGTAGATCGTTTGCGCATTTGTGACGTCAAGCCGTCAACGATCGGACTAGACGCTTTAGGAAGTAATCGGTCCTCAACGCCATGACAAAGAAAACCAGAATCGTGATCGACAGGGTCTTTGAAATCCATCTCGACCGGCTCTCGATAGAACAATAATCTTTGTTGCAATGTCGCCATGTTACCCACTCTGGGCTTTGTACCCGCAGGCGGTGGATGCAGTCACCACAAACCTCGTACTTGAGCCTTTTTGCATATTCCTTTGCCTCTGGTGGTTCCATTCTCTGGATACACTTTCGAGCTTCAAGAAAGTGTCTCGGAGGTTTGACTCGATAGCAACGTAAGCAAACAAGCGCCGTAATTTTTTTGGCTCCAGGCACACCGTGGTATCGTAGCATGTAGAGAAGTACCTCCTCTATGCTCGTGACCCTCTTGATATGTACAATGGTAAACACTCGATATCCCCACCAGTCGCTGGCCGCAAGGCGAGTGATGCTATATTCGGAGTGTACAGTCGTATACTGGAAGCCTTCTGAGTGTCTAATCAGCGTACGGTGACCGTAGACGTCGGTGCGGATACGAGAGCAGCTTGCGGTGAGCTGGAGAAGAGTGAAGGCGCTGCAATATTCGTATATCTCAAGGCGAAGCTCCACTGGGAGGCCGAGGATGTTGAACGTTGATTGAACAGGCCGTGCAGGGGATTCACCGGGTTGGTGGTCTCGTCTACGGATCTTGCTGAGCAGTGAGAGAACCCTTGACATGGCGTTCGTTTGGTCGATTTGTGATTTGACGAGAGAGATAATGGAAACCCGTTGTAGATGACGCGCGATGAGAGCTTCGTGTCAAGAAGTCGTCGATTGTTATTCAGCTGCAGCCGACCGAGGCCCATAAACCTTCATTGACAGCCAAGCTCATTGCAACTGTCTCCAAGAGGCACAGCGGGCAAGGACATTTCAACCTCCTCGATGACTCTCCTACACCTGTTCAATCAACGTTCAACATCCTCGGCCTTTCAGTGGAGCTTGGCCTCCAAGAGATTTACGAATATTGCAGCGCCTTCACTCTTCTCCAGCTTACCGCAAGCTGCTCTCGTATCCGCACCGAAACCGGCAGCCTCCTCAATTAACATTTCATTACAATCTACCCCCTATTGCCCACATTAAAAAGTCTTATATCATTAACCCATAGCCCAATCCCGACATCAGGCCAATATTATGTACAAAAAAAAGCTCTACCGACCAACGCCGTCTATTACCCCATTCCAACGCCGCGGATTGCGTGTAACCAATCCAAGAGACCTCCGTGTCTCTCACTCAACCAAAGATGCCGTCATCAAGGCCTCACCCTCGTTCGCATCAACCTGCACAACCTTGGGCGCCTTCCCCTTGTCCAAAGCCTTGACCTTCATATCCATGCCCACATAATACCTGCTACCCCTCCACTTGACCGTCCCCGGCATCATGGCCCAAAACCAGATCGGAAACGCAAAGATCTCTCTCCCAATCCACTGCCTGACCCAAGTCCCAAAGCTTCTTCTCGCCGTCCTCTTGACCACAAATTCCGGTGTATTTTCCGTTGGTTCCTGCGTCAGGTACGAGTGGAGGAAGCTGCTAAGGATGCGGTCTACCAAACACCAGGCACTGAGCTGGATGAGGCAAAATGTGAGGAATGGTGGAATAGAGGGCTGGATGACGGGGATGAGATGTGGGTATAGTGTTGTCCAGGCGTAGGCTCCCATTAGTGACGAGACGAGTGATTCGGTGGTGGGCTCGACGAGGGTTGCTGCTAGGACGGTCCATTTCCTGACACGGAGCCAGCGAGTTCGGCGGGCGAGGTATTGTGTAGTCTTCATGCCGCTAATGGGCTGTAGAACGACATCCTGTGCGAGGCCGTGCCTCCGCCACTTTTCATCACCCTTGAGTTCGGCTTGGAGGGGCGTCTTCCAGAGAATATCGCCAATGAGATGGTCTTCGCAAATATTGTGGGCAAAGTAGTTGATGCCAGGGCAGGACGGGGTGACTTCTGCCAGATGTGACTTGCGAAAGAGGTTGGACTTGCCGACGAGACAGGGTGCAACTGCGACGGTGTTGATGGCCACATAGAATTTGGCGTGGGAAGTAGACATGAACGTCTCCTCCAACCGACCACCAAACGACTTTTTGAGAGATAGAGCTTCTTCATTCTCTTCTGGCGCATCTATACAAAGAGGCAAGTGATGAACCAGCTTGTATCCCAGAGCTCCGTCCTTTCCTTGCAGCGTCTGCACTGACCGCTCCAAAATACCCTCCGTCACCCAGACGTTCGAGTCCAGAATCCACATGATGTCTCCCTTTGCCTCCCGGTAGCCTCTCGACATGTTTCGTATCTTTGGATTTGGTCCGACATCCTCCTCTCCAACCAAGATGCGGGCATTGACGTCTGGGTGTTGTTTGAGAATCTCTCGCAGCATCGGAAGCGCAGGCTCATCCTCGGAAGGAAGGCACAGCAGCACCTCGTACTTGTCTTTGGGGTATGTAATGTAGAAAACGGAGGATATGGTCGTTTCGAGATGTGGATCGAGTCCCTTTATCGGTCGGAGTATCGAGACAAACGGAAGTCCTTTCCGCTCCTCGTCGGTTGTAAACACACGGTCGCTCCTTTTGTGGTAGTTCCGGATACTAGAGATGGCGAGCAGTCAGCTGTCTGTCAATCGTGATGCTCGAGCATCGTGGGAGCGGCATCAACACCGAGGGCAGGAGCAGACTTGCCAGCAAATCGTTCCGAGTGCGGCAACGCTATATATGAACGATGACCATACCAGGGACACCCAAGCCAATCCCTCACCCAAATCCATCTCACCAATCTGCACACCAAACCCCGCTGCCTTGGACATTTCCGAGTAGTTGTAGAAGACGTGAGTACTCGTAGGTCGAATCGGCGGTCGGATCGAGGCGCAAAACTGTAGACGAGAGGGACAACCGAAGGTAAACGAGCGAGGGCGAGAAGGCCGCAGAACTCCGCACTTGCAGTGTCAAAGCCGCACACCAAGACCAATCACACACTCCGGCGTTCGGAATCAAAAAGTTCCGTCGCGTTGGAACTCGAAATGACGTTGAGGGACAAGTCAGGCTAGTAACGGAAAGGAAATCGGATATTTGAGGACAATTAACGAGCGGCCAAACGCGAGAGGAGGCTGAAACGATGCGGACGGTGCGATTGAGGATTCCAACGGCGAAAACAAGCGGCAAGACGATTAGGAGAATGGAGGGGGAGACGAGGTGAAGGTCGGAGAGAAGTTTTCTCTGACCTGGTGAGAGGATAAAAGAAGGAAAAGGAGAAGCTGCTCCAGAAGAATTGTGCCGTGTCAGCCTAGTTAGGCTGGCCCGTGCAACTTGCTTGAAACGTTCTTATGCGGCAACGCTTGCGGTGATCAGCACGCCCAAATTATCGCAAGATTTGGACGCCAACATCTTCGGATTTGAGCGAAGGGTGATATTTCGGGAACGGCTGTGATATTCGGATCCATGCCACGGGATTGCAGAATATCTACTTAAGTACTTAGACAAGTTTCACAGGACAGAGTTGATGCACTGCTGGTACCAATGGGGCATTGATCAAGGTATCAGATATGATCTGAAGCTGATGGAGCTCAACCGAAACAAATATCGTAGGCCAGCAACGAGCGCTTGTTTGTGAAAGCGGTCATCTCGATGGGAGCCATGCAGGGCATTTGCCATCTTGAAGGTGTACATTATGACAGTTACCGAGTTCTATGTATGCGAGAGTATCTCCCAATACGAAAAAATTCAAATTCTTTAGATGTGCAGCAACAACCTTAAATTGACCTGGCATGCACCAATGTGTAGAGTATATCAAGTATGTAGGTTGACCTGTACCCAAATGGCAGTATACTTAGCATACTGATGCTATACCTCCTCGGTGAATCCAAAGAACGCCCAAACGGTAAATCACCTCCTTCCGGGTGTCCCGGAGCCCACAAGGTCCAAATACTGGCAGCAAACCGGTCGCGGTCCATCCACAAGCTGAAACTTCGTGTCCGGTGTAGCGCATCCGCGTTTGCTTTATACGTAACTTTGACGCAGTAGCGGCTATCCACATTCTAAGTATGAAAGTCGAACCTTAATGTCTGCAGTTGACACCGTTGCATCTCATGCTCTTCGGGAGCGGATGGCTACATCATATGCCATGCCAGTGACCGTCGTGGCACGGGAATGGACGATAGATCTCGATTGAGATGGAATATCCGTGCCTGCAGTCGTGCTCAACGGTCGTTTTTGTCGTTGTAGTCGCCGGTATTCAGCTTTTCGAGAATTGATATTCGACACATGTCGTGTTCTGTGGAAGAGCTGAAGACGGCTGTATATTCCCAAGACAGAAAGAAGCAAAGCGGTCGTAAACGTGGTGCCTGTCATCACTTTATATTAGCAGCATCGAGTTACGATCCGGACGAATGGCTTCTCCGGTCAGTACAACTCATCCAGTCCTCCATCACCAGAGTGAGCTCCCGGGAGAAGCCTACCGCTCGCCGAAGCGTACAACCAGCCAACCACCCATATCAAACAACGAGTCTGCATAGACAGCCTTGGTTATGAGCCTCGGAGCCCGTCCACTCTTCCCCACCACACCCTCACGCCCAATTCTAGCCCCTCCAAGAACCTGAAGATGCAAGCATTCGTACCTCTTTCTGCATCAATCTGCACATTCGATCCCCGCACCAACAAGATCGCGGGTCCGGTTGTGTATGCACTGCATGTCTGTACTCCAGCCTCCCAAATCCCGATATCGATACCCGATAGCTGGCAGGATGGAGAATCGGTGTGGTGGTGAATGGTCTTCGTTTGCCCTGCCCACATGGCGGGGACGGAGAGCAGTGAATTGCTGGAAGGCTGCAAATGTACCGTAGTGTTTCGACCTTAGGAGCGGTAACGGTAACGCTGGCCCTTATTTCGGCGTTATTTTTGGGTCTTGTAATGGTAACGATTGGCCTCCGCTCCTCATAGAAGGTGAACTAAAGCCCTTATTAGGAATAGCCACCTTCCCTCCCAGGTAGAAAGCTCACCTTGTAACGGTAACGGTCCCTCGCCGCACTACCAAGAAGAAAATCACGTGTGCTCCTAAGGTCGAAATACTACGGTAGTGTAAAGAGGTTGCATAGTGTGCATAAACAGGCCTCGATTGGTAACGACATTGTGGGACTGAGTTATGTGCTGTATGCGTTCATGTCGAATCGATGGGTGGGTGGGACCTTTTTGGGGTGCTTGGGTGGGACGGATGAGGAAGGAATTGATGTCGATGCGAGGTGCGGCTCTGGCGGGAGATGGTGTATGGATGGACGAGATGAGCCGCGCTGAATGACGATGTTGTGGTTTTCGTGGAGTGCATATTGAAGGCACCGGTACTTGGAATTCGAATGACATCTGGACATGTCGACATGTCGATGCACTTGTCATTTCCAATTGTAACGTAACTCCCGGAGACTGATGCAGAAGCCGGAACGAATGAATTCGGAAGGAGTTGTTGCATCGTTTCGTAAGCGAGAGGTATGTATCGGGGTCCTTGGAGATATCGAAGCGGAGGTCATCTTGATGCAAGGCCCGGCATGCCCAGGCGCAGGCAGCTTCCACTCTCGAGCTCGACTACACCGGGCCATGCATATTGCCGTAAGCTATTAAGTTACCCAGCGTCCGCGTCCAGCACAAGACACTGAAGAGTTTTCCCTGCGCAAGTGCTTACTTTTGACAAGTATTCGAAATCCTAAAAGGCCATTAGAAATGATCCAAAAGCACCCTTACCCATAATCATACCGCAAACTTTACTGACTGGGTTACCCATGCTGACAGTGGAGCAGACACCTAAACAGTGAGCGGCCCGACAAATCTTCAGGCTCTTTTAACGAAGGACCAACTACCGAGTTGAAGGTTCCAACGTGTTCGATAACGCCTAACGTTAACCATGCCCATGCACAGCTTGCATTAGGTAGCGAAGCAATATGCGTGCAAAGTTAGAGTAAGCAATTAGCAGCTTGTGGAAGGCTCCAAACGAGACGACACATGCATATGGTCTGATTACTTGTAGACATACGCTCCCGGTCACCAGGCAGTTAGCTCTCTGCTAGGCATCGAAGGATACGAGGAGTATCGTTCTTCAACTACGGTTTTGTCGACTGTGGCAGAAGACCTTCGACAGCAGAAGAAGAGACATCCCTGGAACGAGATCAGTATGGAACTCGGAAGACTTTTCCGTAGTCTCAATCGCCTTCTAATCGTCTCAGAAAACGAGTCAGAAGACCATTGGCATCTCGAGATGACAACTCCAAAGCCTCACAAGTTCTGATCTGAGCAAGTTCAACATCTGCGCCTCAGCTCCGGCCTCAAACCGCAAATTTGCTCTGGTTCGGCAGACTCATTCCGATTGCTGGGCTGGGGTAGTTAGTTGCACCTATGTAGCGTCCACTCCAGTGGCGCCCCCGGGTCGTTCCGCAGTAGCTCTACAGGCATCGCGTTGCGCTACGATAGGTACCCCACCATCTGAAGTTTAGTGCCCCACCTCGCTACAAAAGTGACAGTCGCATTTCAACCTTCAACCTTGCGCCGCGACAACGTTGTGTGCAACGGCGCAGCAATTCAACCTCCAAACAAGGCAGCGGCGACGTCAGAATGAGCAGAGAGGCGGCCAAGCTGTATCTCCGGCAGAGCTGTGTAGCATTGCATTTCAGATCAGTCGCGATGCAGCCTCCTCGTGTCGAGCTCGAGTCGATATCCGCTTTGAAACGAAGATCCGGGTGAACATTGCCGGAATTCAAAGCGATCTGAGCCAATGATCCCTTCTCGAAGCCTTCCTCAGAAACAAGAGTGCTCGCCTCGAGGCCTCGAGGCCCTAGACATCACCAGGATACCCGCTTCCAGCCGTCAATTCAATTGCAATGAAAATCTTGACTCCATCAAGGGTCCAGATACTTGTATCAAACTCCACTTGTGCGAGCATGTTGAACCCTGCGGCCATCCAAGGCAAAGGATGAAGCATCGAGCGAGATCCCTACAACTCTCCTCTATGCAACCTCTTGGGGCATAATTATGACGTCTACTCGTACCTATTCTCATGGAGCCCTCTGCCCTGTGGAAATAGGCTGAAGGGCATCTTGACACATGCCGTCTCGCCTCGATCGATTTGTCCTTCACAAACACAAGAGTCTGACCTCCAGAACATACTTCTTCTGTAAGGGCCCTTTGTACGTCCAAAGGAGGCCCGGGTTTTCTTGCCAACTGTGCCTGGCTTGCTGTCTTGAAAGTTTTGTTGTCGTCGATGTCGCAAAGCCTGTTGTTGTTGTTGTTGTTGCGGACGGCCATCTGCGAGCTTGACGGCGTAAAAGACCTGCGCCTGCGTCCCAAAACTTGGTCAAAGTCAAACTTCATCCATAATCCGGATCTAGTTTTTTGATGGGAATCGATATAGTGCGCCGGAGAATAGCGTCCCATTCAGGATTTTGGCTCTTGTAAACTCTCGAGCTCTCTAGACCTTACGATAGTTAGAAACTCTCTTCCCTGAATCCGTTCTGTGGCATCACGGCTCGAAAAATTTACCTATCTCTTTTTGAATCTCACTGCTAGCGCTGGCAAATGATAAAACCTTTCTCTTCATCCCTTTTTGACCCTCCATAGGCTCGTAGGGGGCACGTTTTAATGTGTCTTATTGGTTTGCAATTCGATCCACTGAGACAAGGCGCCAGACTTGTGGTTATCGTAATGAAAAAAAGTGCAATATATGTCCTGAATAAGTTAGTGGGGGAAGGGGGTCTTCGAAGCAACTCACCTTTCAAAAGAAGAAACACAGGCAACGTTGCCTTCGAAATCGTGAAGCATAGTACGTACAGACTCAGGGAGCCATGCATGCATCAATGCGCCCAAAGGGGTACCACGATCGTTGTCTGCATAGCGAGAAATGTCGTCAACCTTTGTGGTAAAACTTGTCTGTTGAATTATCATATTGCTTCTGTTATATCAACGATAACTCTGGCGCTGGATGCGTATCAATCCTTGAAAACGATAATATACAGGAAAGATACAAGGGAGATACACACCGTTCCCATTTCTCGTAGCCGGACCCTTTGCTTCTCTGATTTCCTTGGTTCATGTTGATCAATCCATAGGCTCTCGATCCCGGTAGGTTCCCCAGACCGTCGTCCGTCACTGTGCTTCAACGGTCGATTATTTGCACACAAGTGAGCCCCATGCAACATTGTACCTCTTGGAAATTGAATTGAATCCGGTAGCAGCTCAGTCCGGCGGGAACAAAGGTTCCAGTCAGATATATAGTGCTGCAGTCTGCTTCTGAATGCGTTACAGCCCTTTGAATTTTCAGCAACTTCAACATTAAAGTCAAAGTATCATCGTCGAGTTGAAGCTTGCCTCCTACCGTATTTGTACAGCCTCTCCGACTTGCTGGGATACACACCACTCTCAGACTTTCGAGGGATATATCGACGGTCCGTGAAAAGCATTGTTGGCTGGCGACGCATCACTGCTTATGCATCTTGACCCTCACGGAAAGACTTTTTTGAATCATCACCAGCAGTGAGAGGGAATATCTGCAAACCCGAGCAACAACGAACCGCAGACGACTCTCGCAGCACGACATTGGGCCACTTTATTAAATCGGGTGTGGTTGACGAGAGAGCGCGGGCCGGCCATAAACCATTTGAGACTATCCTGTTCGAGCTGAAAGGTTACCCGCATAAGTAACCAGTCCGCACCATAACCACTCAGCTTAGGCTTCTTGGATTAGGTGCTTTTCTTTTCGCCGAAGGCCTTCTTTCCACCAGACTCTCCAAGCCTCAACGGCACTGGTGGGGGGAGAAATACAAAAGACGGCCGGGAGCCTCAGCGATCTCGCAGCTTTTCCTCTTCTTTCAGATTCCTCAAACGAGCAACTCGTCAACCTCCTCATCCGCCCTTCCGCAAAAAAAAAGAATTCCTGGATAACGGCAGAACTTCCAAAGGGTCGACAGAAGCCCGCGATAACCGGCAGACCACACGCAAGATAAGGGTTTCGATTGGGTGGAAGGATCATCAGAGGGGAACATCGACACCGACCGCAAGGGAACTCGAAGCAAACATCCGTGTATAATAATCGAAGCGATAAAGCTCAAGGGCCAGTTGGGACCGAGAGCCATTCGCATTCTCGCCATTCATTCACTGTTGGGCGTACAAGAAAGACATTGAGGGGCCTGGGAGCAATTCACCTTCTCTCTTTCAAAAGGTGGGTTTCAATTTGCATTCTTTCCCGTTTCCAATCCCCGCTCTGCCCCCTTCCATATTCCTTCCTTCGTTCTTTTTCTCTCTGGCCTTGATTCCCGCAGTCTGGGGTCAGTTTATCATAGCCTGTTTCTTGCTTGGGATTTGTTGGTGTTTTGCAGTTTGAGGCGCATCGGCTTTCTTTCAAAAGGCAGGGCACTCCTGACTTGCTTTCCCATTTAAATTCCAAAACGCCATCGTCGGCCTGTCTTGTTGCATGCAAGAAACGGAGACGGCGCTTTTGCAAGAAAAAAGTCGGAAATTTCTCAGTCAAAGCGAAAAGGAATAAACGATGCTGACTTTGTTCCTGCTCTAGTCCTTCTCTTCTCCTCCCTCTCCTCTACATCCTTCGCTCTTTTCCGACAAATATTCCACAACCTCCAACTCTTATCCAACCTCTCGTCGTTACTTCAAGTTTCACCACCACTTCTCTTCCGTTCGCCCAACAACCCTCGGGCCCCACCATCATTTGGCCAACTCGCCCATCATGGTGGACCTGCGAACCACCATTCCCTACCACCAGATACCCCGCAACCCAATGATGGGCAATGGTCCTCCGACAAAGGTCGTCTCGCTCCAGCAGCAGCAGCATCTGGCTCAACAGCACATGCGGCGGAGAACCTCATCCTCAAACGTCTTTCCGCAAAACATGTACTCTCCCCGACGAGCATCTTCAACAACCTCCTCCGTCTCCACCTCGTCGAATCCTTCCACCTCCAACCAAAACACCTACGTCGCTCAGCTACGTCGCCAGAAAGCAACGGTATGGTGCTCGCAGTCACAGGCTGAGGATCCTCGCTTGGTGGCAGCGCAAAAGGCGGAGAAGGTGCGGGCGGCAATGGAGATTACAGGGGCATCGGCATCAACATCGTCGCTATTCGGAGGAAACGGCAATGGCCATGAAAAGATTCACAGCAAGCACCGGTCCCACAAGAACAAGGATTCGGGTGCCTACGCACAGCCGTCTCTTCTCATTGCAGCTGGTCTACCTGCCAGGCTGTCGGCTAGTGAAGTGGAAGGTGATGGAAGTGATGAAGATGAGGGACTGCACCACCACCCGTCAAGGTCATCTTTGGCTCGGAGTCATGGTAGCAAGGGCTCACATGGATCAACGGCAAGCTCAAGGAGGGCCACTGGGATCTCGCATCAGAATGCACCATCACCACCACGACAACACACTGCTTCCTCATCTGGCTCTGGAAGGCAGATGATGACTCCGACGGTTGCGATACATCCTGCTCCGGATCATACTGCTGGCTATCCACAGAATCCGTACCAGAATCAGTACCAACAGCAGCCGCAGTACCAGCAGCAGCAGCAATACCAACAGTCGCAGTACCAGCAGCAGCCGCAATACCAAAGCCGATTTGCTGGCCCACCCATGTTCTTGGATGAGAACAGGCTTGTCGAGACTCCCGAATCGTCAGGACCGCCTACGGCCACATTGGCTCCTCATAGGAACGATGGCAGCGGGTACTTCAGCGGTAGTAGTGGGGACAACAGCTCGAACGGAACACCTGCGAGCAACATGGACTTGAAGAGGGCAGGCAGTGTTGACGAAAGGAATGTTCGGACTTTGACCATGAGCGGTGTCAGATTGTTTGTTGCCAATCCAGATTAACCCGACTTTATGACCTTTCGTTATGACAGACGTCTGGATGAGTTGGCTATGCTGATCAGGGTTGTGGATTGGAGAATACAAAGAAGTTCCTTCCTTTGGATGCTTTGCATGGATTCTTTCTTTTCTTCCTGTACTATATATCCTTTGCATCGAGTACTCTCGCTCTCTCCTTCTTTTTTTTTTCTTGCACCAGCGTTTACTTTCGTTACCGTTCTCCCAATAAGTTTTTTTTTAGTCTCTGACTATTGGCATGCTCGCGCTCGGCCGTCATTGTATTCACTATACATTTTTATTTCCTTTTTGCCTCTCGGGGTATCTCATTTCCTATCTCTTTTATTACTCTTTTTTTTCCTTATGGAGTTTT
This sequence comes from Ascobolus immersus RN42, assembly GCA_003788565.2. NCBI lineage: Eukaryota > Fungi > Ascomycota > Pezizomycetes > Pezizales > Ascobolaceae > Ascobolus > Ascobolus immersus. Next base: position 588,649 of record ML119650.1, on the reverse strand, counting down.
GTGATTCTTTCCTTCCCATTTCATCTCTCTTCAATTTTTCCATTGTCGTCATCAGGGGGGTTCTATCGTTTATCCTTTGCTTTGTTACTGGGTTGGTTAAAAAATGGGCATTTCAAGTGGTTCTCTTCTCCGTTCGTTTACTTGCTTTTGGATTTTACTGCACGGGTTTCCGGGTTTTCTTGGTTCTTTTTTTCTACTCCTGTTATTCCCCAGTCTTGTTGGGTTGAGGAGCTTGCTCTGGAGTTTTGTCATGTTTTTGGTTTTTCGTGATTGTTTGGTCGCAAGCGGTGCAGTCATCTTATTGCATCGATGCCTGAGCGCACATTCATTAGTGAGGGTGTCAAGCTGCCAGTGCTTGTGTGTGGGCTGGGACAGATTGATGCAGAATGGATTATTTGCTGGATCAAATTAATTGGTGGTGATGGATACCCGGTACTACGATGGAGATGTATTCGAGTACGGATATGGATGTTGCTGTAAATACCACGAGTTGGAAATGATGATTTGCGTTGACTGGCTTCAATTTTGAGCTTTTGTCCAATAGTGATGTCAAGGTTAATGAACGTGTAAGCCACCAGATGATAAAGTTCAGCTCTACCACAATTACGAGGCTATGTAATGCTTTCCAGTACCTCCGAATACGAACTCGCAATTGCCAAGACCGCATCACGTTTTACTAAGCCCACAATCATCCCATCCAAGAATGTCCACGGGAATTTGCCGGCAAGTTCGTCACCTCCAATCAACGTTAACCCATCTCAATTTCCTTCTCCTCCCACCCCCAAAAATCCTCACTCGCTCGCTCAGCCGAACCTCCCACAACAGAACCTCTCCTCGGCACACCGAAACATCTCACACTCACCCACCCGAAACTCCATCTCCGCTCTCCGCCCCGCATTTTCCTCGGTCTTTTTTTGGTATTGGCAATTCTTGATCTTTTCCCACCTTATCTTCAATTGGGAGCTTGCATCTAATCGATTTTTTCTCTTCCTGCTTTGTTTGGACCCTACAGTTGCAATGGCGCCTTCTACCGTTTTGAGAATCGCTGCTAGACAGTTCAGAGCGACGTCACGATTCGCTGCCGTCCCTACCTTCAGGGCTTCCGCCATCAGAGCCTACTCTTCCGAGTCGCACGAGGAGACCTTTGAGGAGTTTACCTCTCGGTGAGTCTGTCCTTCTTTGCGTGAAAAGAGAGTGGGGGTGTTGTTGCTGGCCGGAAGTGTGTGATTATGTCATTGTGTCATTTCTCGCTCTTCGGCTTTCGAGATTTCGGATTGGATGAGGATGGGGACTTGGGTTATGGAGGCGGATGTCAGGGACAGTCATCTACTGGGAAGCGAGGGGGATGCCGGAGTGGATGGGACAGGAGAGGTTGTCGTCGTTGGCTAGCGGCATTGCTCGGAGGAGGGGAAGATCTGGCAAGGAATTTTCGAATCGATCCAACGACGTTGTCAAAAACACCACGAAATACAATATTCCGATACACCTACACGGCAGCAATGCGACATGCGGAAACAAATACTCAATTCTCAAAAAAGACCACATCTCGGACCTACCGATCCAATCGACACCAAAAATGACACAATGACATGACGCACTTTCCGTCCGCTCGCAAATCTTTACCGACCGGTCATCATACGATTGAACCCGTTTTTCTAACCGCTTGTCTCTTGCCATCTAGTTACGAGAAGGAGTTCGACTCTGTCCAGGACGTCTTTGAGCTTCAGCGCAACCTCAACAACGCCTTCGCTTACGATTTGGTCCCAGCCCCATCCGTCATCGTCGCTGCTCTCAAGGCCGCCAGACGTGTCAACGACTACCCAACTGCCGTCAGAATCTTCGAGGGTAAGCCGCACCCACTATCCCTGAATCGCTCGCTTCCTGTCCCTGCTCAATGGCAGAAGACTTGAGAACACGGAAGGCTCGTGGGGAACGAGCTACACGATTACCTATATCTCCGAACGCAAGCTGACCCGACTCTCACCACACAGGTATCAAGGCCAAGGTTGAGAACAAGGGCCAGTACGAGCAGTACCTCCAGGAGCTCGCCCCATTGAAGGAGGAGCTCGGCATCACCCTCAAGGAGGACCTCTTCCCAGAGTCCAAGTAAGCGACACAAAACTCAGCATTCCAGCTCGAGACTAGAGTAAGCTTTCTACCGTCATTTTAGAGATTGTCCTGTTTCGCTTTTTCTGTTGATTCCTTCTTTTCTTTGGGGAGAGGAGAAGCGTTTCTTATCACTTTCTTCTAAAACTATCGTTGTCGTCTGCTACTGCTGCTGCTGCTGTACTGTGGTTGTTTATAGGAAAATTGCATTTGGGGGTGACGCTGTTGTGGGCGGAGAATATAAGACCTTTTTTATTTTATCTCTTTTTCCTAGAGTCGTTGTTGATGTTATATGGTGCGTGGGTTTGTATATAAAAGGGTTGGTAGAGGAAAGGCTTCTTCTGTTCTACGATCTTTGGTAGTGCAATGAGGTGCAGATAAGGGTGCAATGGAACTAGATGATGTTTGTGGATGTGGATGACAGTATCGACGTTATGGTGAATGAGACGAAGGTTGGCGCAACTTGGAGTAGAATGAAACGATGAGGTATTCCCTCAAATAAAACAGCAAAAAGGTGGCAGTTGTGTACAGTGGTAGGTCATTACATATTCACCAGATCCGCCAGCTAGCCGATTTCCAGTGAAGAGATAGATGTGTAAGGCCCGGACGAAACCTGGCACTATTCTCTTCACCTTCGACCGGGAGCCTTCGCCAAGGAGTTACTCCCATTCAACAACCATTTTAACAATGTTTATAAGTAGTTTTTGGGTTGGTGGAGGTACTTTCTTGACATGATCCCATGCCCTCAGCCACAGAGCTCTCAGCCATCAACCAGACAGCTGTTTATAAGCCGAGGGTTGTTGGTGAAAGATGTGCTTCGGCCACGGTTCGAAGGTGAGACCCGCCCACGCTTCAGACCACTAATCTGATGGATGTAACGCATTCCCACTGTGCTACACTGCCTGAAATGATATTACAGTATTGTAGGACTTTATGACTTGCTTGTCAAGGCTGTAATAAGGTCAACATTAATATATTATAATAGCAATAAGAGTCAAGTTAAGTAGGAACACCGTCCTTTGGGTCAGGTGCTGCAGGTCGACTGTGGTTAATGAACTAATACACAAACTCTGAAGCCGCTGTTATTGCCACCTATTTTGTTGTATCTCCGCGAGGCTAATACTTATACCATACCCGAGCAAAACAAGAACAGGATATGTGTCGAAGGGCAACCCCGCCAACTACGAGCGCTCAACACGCCCATTTGACGGAATATACCTTTACACCAGACATGAACGGCACCACCGCAAACTCACCTTCCCCATACTCTTGTCTGATAACCTCTCCCGGCTCCCTGCTCAGCACGATCTTTTCCTCCCGTTCCCCAATGCGCTTTTCATTGGCCTTGTAAAACGCCCTTCCAATGTCCGACACGAAGCCTTGCAACATATCCAACTTTCCAACGTTCCTAAACACCTCAGCGACATATGCCACTGCATGGGCCTGTGTAAAGCATCCTGCCGCTGTTTTTGCTCCTTCCTTGGCACTCTTCGCATGTGGTGCACTATCCGTACCCATAAAGAACTTGGGACTTCCACTCGTAGCAGCCTCAATCAATGCTTCTCTATCACTTGGCAGCTTTGCAACTGGCTTGCAGAAATTATGTGGACGGCCAACAGCTTCATCAATGGTCAACCAAAGATGGTGAGCCGTGATGGTAGCCGCAACACTTGGTCCACAGCTCTTCACAGCCTCCACTGCTGCCTTTGTCGTGCAATGTTCCAGCACAATCCTCAGCTTGGGGAACCTCTTATGCAAATCCAACAACACCGGAATAAACTGTTCCTCTGCATTCAAAACAGTGATTCCTTCAGCACTCGGCATCTCTCCATGGAGGTTCAGAATCATGTCGACCTCTTCCATAGCTGCAAAGACGGGGTAGAAGGGCTCGTAGCTGACGACTCCGAGGTCTGAATTGGTGGTGACGCCGGCTGGGTATGATTTGACGCCGGTTATACCAGCTGCGGCAGCTTCGTAGATGGTGCGCGGTGTGACAGAGGGGCTGAGATAGAGAGACATGAGGTAGGTGACATTCGGTTCGAGAGAGAGAAGCGTCTTGCGGTATTCGAGGGCTTGGTTGACGGTCGTGATGGGTGGGACTAGGTTGGGCTGCGGATCATGTTGTTAGCCTCTGCTGCGTCGACATTGTGTAGCTGAATGCTTGAATGTGGTCGTGAAGTTTCGAAACTCAGGTATGGATACTGCGAACCATAACATAGACCATGTTGACGCCGCCCTTCCGGATAGTGGGGACGACGGTGCGCATCAATTCCCCATCGCGAAGATGAACGTGAAAGTCAGCAGCTGCTGGAAGGACAATATCGTTTGCCATGATGATTTTGGTCAAATTTCTGGTGTTTTTCGTGTCTCTCGTGTAAACAGTAGAGGGGAGAAATGGCACCCCACTAAGAGAAGCGATCCGTCAATATAAACCCCTTATCTCTTGGTATCAGATCAATCAACGTTAAACGTGGCTCAGTGCTCGCCGCTTACCGAATTGCGGTCAGCCCAACCACCGGAAACATGTTTAAGCATCCGGAAGAGGTGACGAATGACAACGCCAAGGTGCTCACTGCGTTGCCCTGCCAGCCAGCGTAACCTATCCCCTCCTTGAACTACAACCTCACCGCTCCTACCTCAAGGACCCCCTATTCAGTAAACCTCATCGAATCACGACACTTCACTTTACGGCAATGGCGAACCAAACTCCCGCCGTTGTCATGGACAAGTATGTGGAATCCCAATTGCCTCTGAGCCCCCTGATGGTCTAGCTGGTTGGGCGAGGCCTATGACGACGGAGGGTTGTGTGCTAACGTATGGTGAATCTCACAGCGGTACCGGCTTCTCCAAGCTTGGTATGAACAACACCTCTCCCGAACCGCAAAACACCCTCCCTTTGCCGAACCGATCGCATGGACGGAATGCCGAAGATGACGGGGAATGCTAACGCCGGGTCGCTCGACAATAGGTTTTGCCGGTAACGATGCTCCGTCTTTCGTCTTCCCAACCGCCATTGCTACAAAGGGAAGCGCTCCTGGAGGGGCTTCGGGTGGAAGACCAGCGGTTGGAAACAAGCCCTCTTACATGAGTGGATCGGCTGGAAACATGGCTTCCAAGAGAGGAACGGAGGATTTGGATTACTTTATTGGAGACGAGGCTATTGCTGCCTCTTCTGGACCAGGTGAGTTTGTTTGGAAAGGGGAGAGCGGGAACAAGCGAGCTTCGGCTTTGGGAACCCTACTGACACCGGCGCTCGATAGGCTACGGAGTCCACTACCCCATCCGCCACGGTCAAGTCGAGAACTGGGACCACATGGAACGGTTCTGGCAATCCTCAATATTCAAATACCTCCGCGTCGAGCCCGAAGACCACCACTTCCTCCTCACCGAACCCCCACTCAACCCCCCAGAAGCCCGTGAGAACACCGCCGAAATCATGTTCGAAACCTTCAACTGCGCCGGTCTCTACATCGCCGTTCAAGCCGTCCTCGCCCTCGCCGCCTCCTGGACCTCCTCCAAAGCCCAAGACCGCTCCCTCACCGGTACCGTCATCGACTCGGGAGACGGAGTTACCCACGTTATCCCCGTCGCTGAAGGTTACGTTATCGGCTCTTCCATCAAATCCATCCCCATCGCCGGAAGAGACATCACCTACTTTGTGCAATCGCTCCTCCGTGACCGTGGCGAGCCCGACTCTTCCCTCAAGACCGCCGAGAAGATCAAGGAGGAGTTCTGCTACGTCTGCCCCGACATTGTCAAGGAGTTCTACCGCTTCGACACGGATCCCGGCCGCTTCGCCAAGTACACATCTGTCCAGCCCGGAGGACGCCCACCCCTCATCGTCGACGTTGGCTACGAACGTTTCCTTGCCCCCGAAATCTTCTTCAACCCGGAAATCTACTCCTCCGAGTTCCTCACTCCCCTGCCCGAGGTTGTCGACGGCGTCATCCAGAGCTCTCCTATCGATGTTAGGAGAGGTCTGTACAAGAACATTGTCCTTTCGGGAGGCTCGACCTTGTACAAGGACTTTGGAAGGAGGCTACAGAGGGATATCAGACATCTTGTTGATGCTAGGATTAGAAGGAGTGAGGAGTTGACGGGTGCCAAGAGTACGGGTATGGAGGTGCAGGTCATCACTCACAAGAAGCAGCGCCATGGTCCTTGGTTCGGAGGTAGGTTTTTACAATTGCTGCTGATATGGTTAGGGTTGCAGATGCTAATTTGTGTACCTAGGTTCGTTGCTTGCTTCCACCTCAAACTTCTCGACCTACTGCCACACCAAGGCAGAGTACGAGGAGTATGGTCCAAGCATTGTCAGAAGGTTTGCTTTGTTGGGTGGTGCCCCTTAGATTGCCGTATAGTTAGGTTCAGCTGGGTGCGGGTAGGATACGTTAATGTTGCTGTTGTGGTGTGTGGAGAAGGCGGAGGAGGTTATCTTATACACTATTCTGATTTGCGCAAAAATAATGCATGTTGTAGTCCTTTTCTGTGCGTCTATGGTGAGTTTGTGGGTAGTCGTTGGCGATATCGTGGTGCTTTGGGGTGCACTTTCAGGTTGCTTACAAGAGGAGGAGTTCAATACCATTCATTCTTTGCGCAATGGAGAGAAGGCAGCTGGTTCCTCGTGCTCTGGACGTTCAGGAAGCTGAAGGTGCAGTCCAAAGCACTCAGCGGCTGTCCCTATGACAACGACATGCACGTTTGATTGGGCTGGTGGGCAAGGGCTCGTGAGTGATCCAATATCAAAGTCGTGTGGTACACTTCTGTATGCTGGGCGATGTTCTGCGAGGATATGTATCAAGAATGGGGATCTCTGGGTCGTTCGGTACGTCGACGAGAGGGAGACACAAGAGCAAGTCAATCAACACCAGGCACACAATGTACAGCGCACGTCTAAGGTGCAATGCATTCCATTCAAATCCTGACGCCATGAGACATCCACATTATCTACCGCCGTGTCCAACCCGGCAAAAACCTAAACCAACAAAAAAATAATATGCAGCAAAAACGAGTTCGGAAGAATTGTGGTGAGAGGGACAGGTTTGAGAGAAATAATATGAGGAGGATGAGGATGAGGAGATGGAGGAGATGTGTGGATGGATGGATGAAGGAAGGATATATGAGGGAGAACTGCAAAAGCTACACACAAACAAGAAGAGAAAAAAATCATGTACAACGACAAGGAGCAATATGCAGTAAATCTTTTAGAAACCGGGACATTGCGGGAACAATCGAGAATGCGGGAATGCTCATTACGGACTCGATAAGTAACCAGTGCATGCGGAGCAAAAGGGGAGGAATAGATGAAGAGGACGGTGAGGATGGTAGGTGTGGTGTCGAGACGAGCGGTATTATTCATGTGGTGACAAGGTGTATTCTGAGGTTGATGAGAGGAAGAGGCTGATTTGCGAAGGGGGTTGATAACGCAGGTGTGGGAGATCGTTGTTCTTGTCAAACTCGAGAAGAGAGCCAGACGAGATCTGCGACGAGAGGACAAAGACAATGGCAAAAGAATAGAACTACTGCTGCTTGTGTCTCGGCTGATACTAGTGGCCGGATGCGGCAGCTGCAGCAGCTCGTTTCTCTTCCTTCTCCTTCTCTCGCTGCTTTCTCTCTCGGCCTTTAGCCTCGTACTCGTGCCAATCTCCTTGAAGATCTCGCAATCTATCACAATGTTAGCAAATAATTCCTCGGCCGGTTGTATTCTTCACATACCCAACAGGGAACTCAGCCAATGGGTACTCCTGAGTAAAGTAAGGATGTTTCAACACTTGTTCTGCAGTCGGCCTGTTCTCCGGGTCGTACTTGAAAGTCCATTCCACCAGTTCAAGAGCCTGCTCAGTCAAGAGATGTCCATAGTCTTGTCGAAATCGCGATGGTTTCTTGACGGGCGTTTTCAGGAGATTGTACCAGGGCATGGTCGTCAAGTCGGGCCAGTCTTCTTTGGACGGAGTACCGAGCACATCATAGATGATGTCAAGTTGGTCGATATCGGTTCGTCCTTGGAAAATAGCCTTTCGGGTGAAGAACTCGATAAAAACGCAGCCTGCGGACCAGATATCGACTGCTGGTCCGTATTGCGTTGCACCAAGAAGTACCTCGGGAGGACGATACCATAATGTTATGATGCGATTCGTATAATCTAGTCCCTTCTTGCGCTTCGAGTAAGGCCGAGCGAGTCCAAAGTCAGCAATTTTTAGGATGCCATCGGCAGACACCAGGATATTCGAGTTTTTCAGATCTCGATGTAGCACACCTCTATGATGGAGATATTGCAGGCCGCAGAAGAACTGTTGCGCAAGATGCTTGATTTGCGAAGGTGGTAGGTGAAACGTTGGATGCTTCAATATACCTGTCAGATCATGATCCATGTATTCAAAGACCATGAAGCAGGCATTATTCTCAACCATCATCTCATAGAGACAAAGAATGTTCTCATGTCGCAGAGACTGCAGAAGCTTCATCTCACGAACTGCCGTAACCGGGAAGCCATCTCGTTCACCCTCCATCCGCAGCTTTTTGAGGGCAACCAGTGCACCTGTAAACGTGTTCTTCGCCTTGTAAACCTTACTGCGACTTGTTAGCCTTCACTCGAGATAGAATAGCGCAACATACCCATAGGTTCCTTCACCGACAACAGCCAGTCTCTCGTAATGTTTGACTGGTGGTCGGGGCTTTGGTGGAGGCTTTGGTGGTGGCGTAACTGGCTTCGGGGGGTGAATTTGTATCTGACCGTGACGGCCTCTACCAGTTCTTGCTCGCACTTGTGCAACAATAGTATTGGTAGCGGAGCGTGCATCACTTCCTCTGGGCCCCCTAGGCGCATTTTGTGGTGGTTCTGCTTTCCGATGTGACTGGTGCTGATGCTGCTGTTGGTGCGACTTTCCGGGCGTTTCCTGTTTTGATGGTTTCTTGTTGAAGCCGAGCGAAAATGGCCGGAAGGGAGTGTGAATGTCGTTACTTGGCCCTGTCGGAACATTGGGAGGCAGCTGGTTTTGTGCATTCGGATCCTCGGGTGGTTGAAATTGCTGCTCTTCTGGAACAACCACTTCCATTGCAGCATTTGGATCCTGCTGAAACAATTCCGGCTGGGAAGCCATTTCATATGCCTGCTGGACCTGAATCTGCTGAGCAACTGGGGCCATGGAGGTTTTGATAGCCATGGCATATCCTCGACCCATTCCTCGTTCCTTACCTCTACCTCTACCTCCCACGCCCATACCGAAGCCTCTACCACGCATAGAAGCATGGAACTGTGCGGACTGGGCAGCAAGGGCCGGACCGGTTGGGGGTGGCTTGATGAAACCAGCTGCTTGTGGAGTGGTTGGTGTCGGCTGCTGAACCTGGCTCTGTACCGATACCATTGTACTAGAATTTGTGTTAAAAGGCTGACGAAAAGCGCGAGGCTGAGAAGGAGGTGCTCGTTGACTGGAATAAGGAACTTAGCGAAAGAAAAGAAAAATCGAAACGAAACAAGACTTACTTTGCTAATTCAAACGGCGTCTGTATCTGAAGGCCCCATCCTCTGTCTTTCGGTCCATTGCTAACAACACTGGCTGCTATTGATGCAGGTTGCGCGTTTCTTTCGGCAGCTGGTCCTGTCGGTATCTCCAGAGGTGGCTGTTCCGACTCGGTGGCTTCGACTTCGGCGGCCTTCTGGCTGATTGGCTGGAAGCGTGCTTGAAATTCAGGTGCTAGTACTTTTTCCTTTTCTTTGATGGCTTCCTTTTCTTTCTCCTTCTTTTCGTCGTCGGGCGTTGAAGGATTTGGCTTAGTTCCATTTTTTGCTGGTTCTTTGACTCGACTGTCAACAGAAGGTCGTTCACGTCTGGGTGAATCTCGACGTCTACCTCTGTCACCATGGGCTGACCGTGATCTTCTTCGCGGAGGTGAATCCCGCCTGCCATGTCGCGATGATCGTTCCCCTCTCGGTGGTGACCGATCTCTGTCTCGTCTGGGAGATCGAGATAATCTCCGTCGTTTGGGGGGTGATCCAGGCCGTCTATCTGGCGTATTTTCTCGTTTTTTTCGAGTGTCTGGCGCGGATCCGGTTGGTGAGGGTGGTCTGGGCGCTTCGAAAAATCTACTCAGATCATTTGCTGGGTCTATACGAGCCTTTGTAGCAGGAGACCTCGACCGACGACGTATTTCTCGGCCATCTCTGTCCAGCTCTCGTCCTCGTGGGTCTCTCGGGTCGTGTCGTCTGCCTGGTGATCGATGTCTTCCGGGTGACATGTCGGGCCTCCGTCGTTCTGGCGATTCTGGACGTCCTCCTTTGCGATTCCTTCGCTTCTTGACCCGTTTTTGTTGGCGAGGTGAAGGGCTACGTTTCCGTTTCGAAAGTGGTGAGGGTGTCCGCCGCCGAATGTCACGGTCGTCTGGTCGTTCTCGCCTTCCCATGCTGTGCCTGTCTGGAGCATCTATGCTACGTTCCCTTCCACGACGAGCCGACCGCGATCGTTCTCTCCTCCGGTCAATGTCTCGGTCATCAATCTTTGGAGGACTCTCTCTCCGACGAGGATCATGGGCACGTATTGGCGGTGGTGTTCGTTCTCTGGATCTTCCTCTCCTTTCACGATCACCTCCATCTGTATCTGGCCGGTAGGAATCTCGGGGAGGCGGTCGGCGTTTCGTCATGCTGAATGACGCGCGATTCAGGTTGCGCAATCAGACCGGGAGGATGGTCAGTTGTGGTGTTGGAAGACGATTGATTTCATGCAATAGCGAGTGCTAATAGAGCGGCGTTCTTGTGAAGGCGAAACTGAATTGAAAACGAAAGAAGATAGTCCCAATAAAGTGCAAAGCAAAGAAGAGAAGTCGGCAGGCAAAAGCGTAACGGTGTCGCCGAGTGCCTTCGATGGTGGTGTAATTGACAAGACGAAGGGTTGGTTGTGATGTGAGTTTGTGAAGTGGATGGAGACTTGTGAGTGAGTGAACCTCAACTCTTTGAAATGGTTGATTGTTTCTCTTGTGCCAAGAAACCCAATCGCTTCCACGACTTCCTTCCGTCCCCCAGGGCGCAACCATCAATTACGCCGGCCACATCTAGTCTTCCTCCTTACATCTGCCAATTAAACCTTAAAACAATTAAGAAATATTAAACCTGTAACTTGACAGCACTGTCTTGTGGACCGACTCGCGATACAGCTATCCAAACCACGCACCCAAAAGCCTGCTGAACATGAATGAAACTCTGAATGAATGAATGAATGAATGAGTCGAGCATTCAACGTCTCCGTGGGGAGCCTGGTAAGAAATGTTGGTCTGTTAGGTGGCGGAGAAATCCCGATCTTCAGTCTGTCTGCCTGTTGAACAGATGTTAGCCCCACCTATTCTCTCAAACTTCTGATTGTCGCTCTACTACAGAGAGGATCCCCAAACCGGAGCCCAGGCACAGGTGTTGTTTACCTTTAGTCCAAGCAGATATTACGAGTTGCCATCGGAGCCTCGACGCTTACAGCCGGCTTCTTACATGATGGACCTTTTTTAAAAGTACGATGAGGCTTCTCCCCTTTTTCTTTCGAGGAGAGCGCACTCTGAGAGTTTACACGTGGTTGCAGCGTAACAGCGGTTCTGTCCATCCACACATCACGCTGCAACAGGGCAAGATCATCCTCCCATCCCACAATCAACCTGCAACCACAAACAGTAGACCAGCAGCCTCCGGTCCCGGACCATTCACACATGTAGCCCTCAAGCGAATGCCATGAGTGTCGGAATCCAGGCAGGTAGGCGTGGTTGACTTGTTGCATCCAGTAACCAAAGTCGATGTTTCCAACCGCTATTTCCGGATCCCACAAAGGCCCCATTTAGGCTGGTCTACCCAATCGCCTCATCCACCAAGTACATCCAAGGACAGTTCAGTAGATAGGCTACCGACAGTGAAAGATGGCCATTTTTCCGCAGTTTCAATGTCATTTCTCCGCAATAGCAGTGGCTAATGGTCTGTCGTGAGTCGATGCGACGGTACCATTCAGCAGTCTGGCTGGCGAGCCAAGAGGGTGCGTCAACTTTCGTTTGTAGACATTCGAAAAAGAGCTTTCGCCCACGCTGCAAACGTCAAAATGTACTGTCACCGTATTTCGGGAATCGCATGGTCGTAGACGGTCGGAATGTTGAACATGGTTGCTGTGTGGGTAGGAGGGGTGCCGATGGTTGCTGGGGAACAAAGAGAAGTTGTGGTGGTTGGGTGCTCTTGGAGACCGAGGGCTGACTCATCCACACCGCTAAGCCAAAAGCGCGAGCATAAAGCACCCAGACGCGGTGGGCTCACGAGGCTAACACGGTCGCGTTTCCTGAGTTGTCTACTGCCAAACCTGGACCACACTCTAAGCCCAGGACCTGCCTAAAGAACAACTCCTCGACAACTGCCCCGCCCAATACCCCACGGCCAACCCACCCGAACTCCGCAAGCCAGAAAAGCATCACCGGTACCGATAATCCGCATCACCGACATATCTCAACATGAGCGGAGACATGATGGATACCGACGTCGCAATGGCACCTCCGCCGATCGCAGCTGCCCCTGAAGAAGACCTTGGTGGAGATCGCAAGAGAGTGAAATTGTCTCCTGACGGCGAGAATCAGTTTCCATCTTCTCCAGCACCATCAGCACCGTCAAGCTCAGTGGCACCTCAACAGCCTGCGCCTCCGCCGAGGGTAGTTGTAAAGAAGAGCAAGGCAGAAAGAGAAGCCGAGAAAGCACAGAGGGAGGCGGAGCGGATAGAGAAGGTAGTGACGACTTTGCGTCCTGGGATGGTAAATTCTGACATATCAACAGGCACGTTTGGCTGAGGAAAGGCGGCTCCAAAAAGAGGAAGAGAAGAAACGGAAAGAAGAGGAACGACAAAGGAGGGAGGAGGAGAGAGCGCGGAAAGAGGAGGAAAGGAAGCAGAAGGAACGAGAACGAGAGGAACAAAGGCAGAGGAAGGAAGAGGAGCGGAAAGCAAAGGAGGCAGAAAAGGCCGCCCGAGAGGCCGAGAAGGCTGCAAAGGAAGCAGAAAAGCTCAAGAAAGAAAAGGTGAGATTGAGCAATTCAAGCGGACCGGCTCTGGCTAATATAACCCCAAGTCCCAAAGGCGTCTTGACTTTTTTATTGTAAACAAGAAGGTGGAGAAGCCACCGGTGCTTCAACCAGATACGGACGAAGCAGTAAAGGAACCTGTCAAAAATGACTATACAACGACATTTCTACCGTTCGAAATCAAACCAAACATGGAGATCGCACCGATACATCGATTCGAAAAGGATGTCGAAGCAAAGGAAGCTTCCAAACGGAGGATTGACGAGGCACTTGAGCACCCGGCTGATGAGATGGAAGTTGATGACATGGACATTCGACAGATACTTTTCGATGCTCTCGAGCTGCCGCCGCTCAAGAGAAAGAGGGGATATCACGGCGCTCTCCCGCGATATTCGACGAAGGAAGTGCTGATCAAGCTCCAGAACGAGGAAGCAATTATTCCATTGGATTCAAAGCATAAGCGGACGTCCATCGATGAGTACACTCGCTACCTCAACAGCCTGCCTCGAAAGATGATTGCGGCCGGTCAATACCGCGTGCCATATACTGGAACTTTCACCAAGATACCCATGGCAAGCGGTCTCCGGACAGGTCGAAACCCATTCCAAAGGGCACTGCCTAATACAAATTACGACTATGACAGTGAGGACGAGTGGGCGGCTAATGAAGAGGAAGAAGGAGAGGATCTGCTTAGTGGTGACGAAGAAGAGGAGGAAGAGGAGGTGGATGATGAGATCCAAGACTTTTTGGACGATGAGGAGGACCCTGTTGCTCCAAAAAGGAGAATCGTCATGCAAGAGCTGGATCCAGTATGCACGGGGCTATGCTGGTCGGAGAATGGAAGGAATCCAAACGAGACACTGGATTCCATGAAGATGGAAGTTCTGCTAGGTAAGTACATATCATCGGCAGTAATATTGTTTGAGTCCGCGATACTGACTATATTTCTAGAAACCAGCCTTCCAATCGACCCATTTAAGGACTATTGGAGCAAGCCTGCTACTGTTCAGGCAGTTACCAAGCAGCTAGCGAATACGATGCTACCTCCCTCTGCCGGTGGCCTCGGACGACCAAGAAACAAGCCACTTGCTGTCACAAACGCAAAGCTCGTATCGGCGGACATGATGGAGGACTTTAAGAAGGCGGTCCTCGATAGCGACGACACCAAAACGGGTTTGATTGAAAACCTCAAGAAACGGTTCCCAAAGGCGACGAAGGAGGCTATCAAGCAAACACTCGAAGTTGTTGCTGTGAGGGTAGGAAAGAAGTGGCAGCTGAGGAATGACTCTGGTGTTTAGTGAGCGCAAAAAGAAGATGGATTTCGGGTTACTATTTGCGTTTGTCACTTGAGCGGGTTTATGGGGTTTATTTTGTTCATTTCATTTCCTTTTCTACGAGTAGTTGTGGCTCGGCCAATGATCTTTTGCTTTTTTAACGATATTTCCTTTTTCGTCCATACGCAGGATGCTTTTGTTTCTGAGATTCTAGTATAATGGGCTCATCTACGCGTAGCATTGACTGTTTTCAATGCTCGCCTTTTTTCGGTTAGATGTGATTGTTTTTATTGTCACGATTGTTTTTCTTTGCATATATCTTATGGATCGGGCGAGATCCATGGGTTGATGGGATTAAAAGCTTATGATGAGCTGAATTGCTTGTAATAAAGAAATCTTAATATTGTGCAGCACCATGGTTTATAGCTTACAGCGCATTTAATTTTTTGGAATTTACTTGTAAAAAAGGACAATTAAAACAATTTAAAGGACGCTTGCTAACACGAGCAACAGATCTTCACCCACTTTCCCACTTTACAGTCCCTCCTTCGGTACCAGCAACCAACAAAGGCCCCGATACGTTCAGTACAAGGTCTGCTCAACTACCCCAGCATCATGCATGCTCCAATGCAGTCCGCCTGCTCTCGAAGGATCATACTCCTTCCACGTCAACTCCTCTATGTACCACCCTTCGTACAAGCCCCGAACGCAGCCTCCGCACTCCCACCTCGCGTTCCTCAACTCGGTATCGCCTAGTCTCCATTCCGTGCCCAGCTTTCTCACCTCTTCATCCGCCAGTCTCTCCAAAACTGCCAGAGCCAGGTCGTGGGACATGCTCTCTCCACTCTTCCTTGCAATAATCTCGAAGCTCTTCAGAGCCTGGAACGCTGCAGCACGTGCAAGCTGAGTAGGGAGACTCTCTCGGATCTTCCGGCGGACAGGTGTAGATGCCGTTGCTGGTATAGTGAAAGGCGATGAAGGAGACGATGGAAATGTCAATGGGTCTGTGTAAATTTGACGCCAGGCGGCATAAGAGAGGGACCATGTTGCCGCGGGATCTAGCGGAGACTTTGGCGTTGGTATTTGAGAAGGATTTGGTTGTGGAGCAAGACGTGGCGCGGGGGAGGCTGCCATTGCGTCGGCCGGAGGCTTGGAGGCTATGGTCACTTACATCTTTGTTAATACGGATGGGAAAGGAGGATGCTGGCAGTGGATGTGTAAAGACTTAGGGATGTGGGCTTGGGTAGTGCAAATGAATGACTCCGTGGGCAGTGCCTGTGGGCGAGATCCCTCTCCTCGGGTGGTCTAGGGAATATAGTTTGGGTATGGAGGACATCTTATAGAGATGCAATGACTGGGTATGTTGACTATGCGAGCTGGGGACAAGGTGCATATGATGATTGGGAGTTGGGAAAAGAACTAGCTCATGGTTGCTTGACGTACCTATCTTAACTGATATATCAAGATGATCTTGATCGAAAGTCGGATCGGTTGGATGAGACGCTAGGATCTGTGAGGAGCTTTGAGGATTGTGGTAATCGATCGGATAATTGGGACGGATATCTCGATCTGGATGGAAAAGAGCAGGTATAATGAGATCGAATAATCCCAAAGGAGGTGGCCGAGATTCCTCTTTTGAACCTTGAGCTGGATACTCGTCATGATTACCACTATAGGATGGCGTGCCATCACGGAGATGGCTCAGTCACGCCTTTTGAGAGTTCGCCTCTCTGAATATGGCACACGGCGAAGGGATGGGGGCAGATTGCTGAGTTGAGCCTCGAGATCTCGATTCAAAGACAAACTTCACGTTTTGAATGTGTAAGATGCGGATGTATACATCCGGGATGGCCACCATATAATCAATCCACCGGCTGTCTCAACTTGCTTCGGATTTTGGCCATGCATCTAGAGAACGCAAGTGACTGGCCATGGTTGTGTCAATCTTGTACTCTGGGCAGCTGGTACCGGAGCATCTGTTCGAGGACATGTGGGTACATCTGATACTAAATAATATCTGGTGGTCTGTTACGTATGATATGGCCCGAGCTATGAAGTAAATCTGATGTTTTGGTGTTTCCACAAATTACTGTATTCGGTCCTGAGAAGTGTCGTCATTTAGACTTCATTTCGTCCGTGCGTGAGGCTCCAAAGAACCGATCGATCGGCGTGAGGGTAGGTTCGGATCGGCCCGTTAGTATGGAAAGTTTAGGGTCGAGAAGTTGTATGGGAGAGGAAGTAATTTCTTCACGGCAAGCATAGTAGAACAACCCGATCTGAACAAAAACACTCAGGGGTAGGGTGGATCGAGTTATGATAGAATTTGCTCGAATTCTCACGGAATTGAGGGAGAGATGTTGGTTCTATCGTATTCGGGCAACAATTGGAGGACATCGGAAGCTTCGGTACCATTGGATCTTCGGCCTACTGAAAGATAATCGGCGGACCGGACAATTATCGGCCCGAAAATCTCGTTCCTGACCAAATCTCGTCCTGCATTTTGACCTGCATTTTGCAGCTCCAAGCGAGCAAGCTTTTCTCTTCAGGAACGTCTTAGCGAACCCAACAGACCAACTTTCCTCAACAAGTCGGCACGAGGACTTTTGGAATTTCGAGGTTGCAAATCTCGGTTCCTATCACCACGTGACATCTCCGCTCCTTCCGCACCCCACCACCACAAACAACATCCTTGTTTCTCACGAGTCACCGCAACAACCCAAACTACAACAACGGAGGAATGCATTGTACCGAGCCGAAGCTTTCGACCACGATGAGCACCCTTAGGCATCACCGAAACACAACTGAATCTCCCCGCAGTCTCCACCAGAGGGGCCAAATCCACATCGAGAAAGTAACAACATGCTGATTCCCAAAACAGAAATTCTCTTGGACTCCACAAAGCCGAAGTAATACGGAACCAACTTATGCGATCCTTTCGTATACCCAACCCATGTCAATGGGGCGGAAATCGCAAACACTCCACTTCAAATGCCTCGCTGATGAGCATCATCCACGGTCATGTTTCCCAGTTGATACTATGGCTTACTATCACTGTAGAATGGACGGAGTAATAACAAACCGCTATTGCATACGCAATCCCACAGGCCCGGCGTAAGGCATCACTTCTAATCCGGTACAACCATAATGTCTATACACCCCACTATCAGTCACAAGCAAGCTCCTTACTTTTATATGAGATGGTATCCCCCTCTCGAGCTTTTCAGACTTATCGATATCGATAATAATAACAACTAACTCTCAACAACTTTGAACAATGGCACCAACTACTTCTCCCACTCTCACCTCAAAGGATGGATCCTTCAGCATTCCCGCAATTGGCTTCGGTACTTTCGATCCAGCCGCCTGGGGTCCAGGGGGCTCCGATGTGATGAAGGGTGCAACTCTTCATGCTCTCAAGTCCGGATATCGCCACATTGACACAGCTTCCAGCTACTGCTGTGAGGGTGATGTTGGCTGGGCTATTAGGGAGAGCGGGATTCCACGAGAGGAAATTTTTGTCACCACCAAGCTGTAAGTTCGCTCTACCCATATCTTGAATGAGCTGAAACTGATGTACCTTGCTCCCAAGTTGGAACCAGATGCATGCTCCAGAAGATGTTGCTGTAGCTCTCAACGGCTCCCTCAAGGAGCTTGGCTTGGAGTATGTAGACTTGTTCCTCATGCACTGGCCAGTTGCTTTCAAGCGCACGGAGGATTATAAGCCCCTTGACTCTGGCGTCCCAGAACCAGTTCTCGGGATGGGGGAGATCCCCGTTATCGACGTCGAACTCAGCAACAACCACAAGTCGACATGGAGAGCTATGGAGAAGCTTCAAAGGGAGGGAAAGACCAAACACATTGGCGTATCGAACTTCACCATCCCTCAATTGAAAAAGCTGCTCGAATATGCCGAGATCAAGCCTGTCGTCAACCAGGTCGAATCCCATCCATACTTCCCTCAGAAGGAGCTTTTGGCGTTCTTGAAAGAGAATGATATCCTGCTCACTGCCTACTCCCCACTCGGGAGTCAGTCTCAGATCTGCAAGCCAGATGCACCACAGTTGAGGGACGATCCTAAAGTAAGCTATCCATTCTTGTCTCTGACGACTGGCAAACTAACATACTCAGTTGGCGGAAATTTCGAAGAAGACGGGCTACACCTTTGCCCAATTGGCCATTTCATGGGCCGTCAAGCGAGGAACCAGTCTGGTTCCCAAGTCCACCAAGCCAGAGAGGATTGAGGACAACTTGAAGGTGGTGGAACTGTCGGAGGAGGATTTCGAGGCCATCGATACGATTGTCGAGAAGCACCCAGAGCTGAAGACGTGCTACACTGACTGGTTCGATAAAACTTGGAATACTCATGCTGTTCTCGGCTACGGCTTGTTTGAGTACAATTAGGTTTGTTTGGATTGATCCTTTCTATCGAGCGGAGTGGAATTGGTGGTTGTTTGCCATAGCATATGTAGAGTCTGTCAGATGGTCAGTCAGAGAGTCGTTGGTCAATTGAGCTTTGGGATTACATGATACAGATCCACATCAATATCGCCCCAGTTGAAACCCTGTTCGCTTACATGCCAATTGTGGATCTCGGTTCGAACGCTTCTGGATTTTCGGTCCGTATTGCTGAGCGTCACTCTATGCAAGAACGACAAGACAAAAGCTCCACTCCCAAGTTCGATTTCGACCGCGACCCTGGAAATTATATCTTGTGTGCAAAACAGATTAAACTTATAACAGACCGGCCTGCATCATTTAAACAGGCTTACTCGGAAACCAGTGCTACCGAGGCTTGAAATGAGCTGTCCAATTACGAGTAAACTGGCCATGGTCATATGATGAGCAAGAGGCGCACTTGCCTTTGCGGCATCGACTGAAACCGAGAGCCCATACTCTGATGATGGGGGTTGTGGCCAGCACTGATCTCACCATACATATTCGCATGTTTGCAGCCAATTGAAAGGTGTCCTAAGAGGCTGCAATGGTAGACTTGCTCGTATTGGCTAGACCAGTTCTCCATGTTAACGGTTTGAGCTGCGCTTGTCATCGTCTGCGGTCGCCTGAAATCGGCTCTTGTGAGACGGAAACACCAGAACAAAGGACCAAAGCGACGGAGACTTTCACGTGCAAAATGCAGTAGACCTTCGTCACCGTCTATTGGTTGGCATGAGCGTTGTGGCTGCCCCTGAGCTTGTGGATGTCAGACTAAGGAGGGCGCCGTTAAAGCGGCCTGAGAACACGAAGCGGCTTTGGTGGACAGTCGCGTCTCCCGTTTTCGTGGGCGGAAGGGTATTCTCGCGGTGGTGAAGGGCCCAACGAGGGGAAAAGTGACACTCAACACCAAAGAATAGAGTCGAAAGAGAGATCTGAGACTGGCGATAGCGGCCCTAGCATCTGCAACACAGCCTACTGCAATCTCAACTCCATCACCAACTCTAGTCGGCCTGGCCGTTCCTGCTCGGTTCTCGGTCGCCAAAGCCTTGCCATCTGAAATCCCATATCGCCAACACCTTATTTAACGGGCCCTTCACCTTTCCAGAACTTTTTTCCTCTCTCTCTACTTTTGACCTCCTTTTCCCATTCTCTTTTTCTACCTTCTCTATTCCTCCAGACTCCATTCTCTCCAAAGCATCACCACCTCCCTTCTCCCTTCTTTTCTTCCCTTCTCTTCTGTTTGGATTTGCCTTTCGAGCGGTCGATTTGTGTGTGTTTTCTGTCGTCTCCAATTGCCCTCCTACCCCCTAATAAGCTTTGCCCATCAACCGCTTCGTTTTGTTACGTCGTTGACCGCAAAACATCGACATCACCGCTTCGGCAGGAAAAAACGGACGAACTGAGATCTCTCGCTTCGAACACACTGTCATCTTCATAATCTCATCTTCCTAGAGCGGAGAAGAAACAACAACAACAACCACAGCAACAATGGATTTCGCAAAATTGGTGGACATTCAGGTGCCCTCGGTGGACCGGCCGTTTGGCTTGCACCTTTGGCCCATCTTCAACAAGGCTTTCGAGTATGCCGTCGGATACCCAGCAGATCAATTCAAGTTCGAGCAGGGCGTAACACCCATGTCGACCCTGAAGGAGTCTGTAGCCTTCATTGCTACATACTACGTGATCATCTTCTCTGGCCGGGAGGTCATGAAGAACTTTGCCCCCGCGCAATTGAGGACTCTTTTCCAGATCCACAACTTTGTGCTCACCGCCATCTCCGCCATCCTTTTGGCTCTCTTCATTGAGCAGCTTGCCCCCACTCTCATCAACAACGGAATCTTCTACACCATTTGCAACAAGGACGGTGGATGGACCCAGCCATTGGTTGTTTTGTACTACGTAAGTTATTCCCAGCCTTCTGGAGACGGAGATTCGAGAAACAAAAGTGCTAACGAAAGTGCTACAGCTCAACTACCTCACCAAGTACGTCGAATTGCTCGATACCGTCTTCCTTTTCCTCAAGAAGAAGCCATTGAGTAAGTTTTGCCGCCATCAGAGAGCTGCAAAAGTCTAGAACTAGCGCTAACGTGTCCTTTTCCAGCCTTCCTCCACTGCTACCATCACGGCGCCACCGCTTTCCTCTGCTATACTCAGTTGATCGGATCCACCGCCGTCTCATGGGTTCCAATTACTCTTAACTTGGGTGTCCACGTTGTCATGTACTGGTACTACTTCCAGGCCGCTCGTGGTGTCCAGGTCTGGTGGAAGCAATGGATCACCCGTCTTCAGATTACTCAGTTCGTTATTGATCTCTGTAAGTTGGCCCGTTTCCACAATACGAAAGCTTCCCGCTAACAAACGACCTAGTCGCCGTCTACTTTGCTTCCTACACCTACTTCACCTCCACCTACTTCCCAAACATGCCAACCTTCGGTTCTTGCGCTGGTGAGGAGTTCGCTGCCTTTGCTGGTTGCGGTATCCTTTCCTCCTACCTCTTCCTCTTCCTCTCCTTCTACGCCGCCACCTACAAGAGATCCGGAAAGCGCGCCGCCCGCAAGTCCATCTCCAACGGAACCATCGCCATCGACCCAAAGTTCAACGACGAGGCCGTTGCCGCCATTAGAAACGGCAAGGGTGCCGCCAACGGTGGTGCCTCCAAGACCCGCAAGGCTTAAATGCAAGCAACCAGGCGGATGGGGCAAAGGGAGAGAGCAAGCAGAAAAGACACGAAATCACATCTCTTG
Organism: Ascobolus immersus RN42; assembly: GCA_003788565.2. Taxonomy (NCBI): domain Eukaryota; kingdom Fungi; phylum Ascomycota; class Pezizomycetes; order Pezizales; family Ascobolaceae; genus Ascobolus; species Ascobolus immersus. The sequence goes on along the minus strand of ML119650.1, from coordinate 567,068 downwards.
CAGGATACCACATAGATGCAATTCACATACAACGTTCGAGCCTTTCTTTCTTCCTCCTTTATTTCACACACTTATATCTTTTTAACGAATCGAATATGGGATGATCAAAAAAACGGGGCATAATTTCTAGTATTGGCCGATGGGACCGGGATTATCGATTTTTTATTTTATATGGAGCATGTAGGGACGGGTCCGGAATGGGAAAACACTCTTCTTCAATTTTACGCAGCGATAGGGTTTTTACAACATTTCTCGGGTACCATCTTTCTTTTTCTAGTTCTAATTCCTCCTTCCTCCCTTTTCCCTCATCCTCTCATAATCACATCCTCCTCCTCCTCCTCAAACTCCTGCTCGTTTTTTGCCACTTTTCGTCTTGTTTTGTCTAACGTACTATACTTTTCAACTTTTTTGTTTCTGCGTACTCTTTGCGCACTCTTTAAGAAAACCTTTTTAAACATAAACTTCTTTTCTTCTACTTTTTTCTTCTTTAGTGGTTACGTTCTTGCTAGCCTGTTAATTTAGCCATTTTTCAAACTTCTTGTACATTGGTTTTTTTACATTTTTCTGCTTGTCTTTTTTCTAGCTACATCTTTTTATACTGGTCATATTCGATGCAAACAAGACGAAAATAAAGAGACTGCTGTATAGAACAAGATCATACTGTTGTTTGTGTTTCCGGGTGTGTGGATTGTGAGTGTGTCGTGAAAGGCTGAAACCTCAACGTGCACACGTGTGAAAGGGATGCTGAGTTGTATTAAAATCAGAGAAGACAGTTGCAATGCTCATACAGTGCTTCGAAATAAGTCGAACTTTTTTTTGTCGGTAAGCTCTATTAATTGGTATTTACAAACGCGAGCGCCCTAACTCAGTACTAAATCATCAAGGCCAATAACTACTATTAAGGCCCTCTAGGCCAACGATATGCAACAACTTTTCCACCTCCCATCTCACCAATCCACTCCTACCCTCTCAACACCCTCCTCACATCCTCCACCGCCTTGCGTCCCTCTGCACACCGTTCCAACAGATTTTCCATCCCGCCTCTCCTTCCAAGCCCCAAGGTACCCCAGGCACCACCCTTGAACACCTCGATGGCCTTGATACCCTCCTTCTTGACGCGTTTCTCAAACATGCCCTTGGCTTTCTCCCATTGGTAGATGAACCTTGCTGTCAACAATGCAGTTCCAAAGGCGGTGATGGAGAAGGAGGAGTAGATCGATAGTGGGGTGCTGAGGGCCAAGGTGGTGGAGATGAGGAAGAGGGTGGAGGACGTGGTGAGGAGGCGAGTGATGAGGGATGAGGTGCGGGCGACGAATGGGGGGAGGAGGGCCGAGAGGAGGGTAGTGGTGCGGAAGTGCGTGATTGTTCCAGGGAAGCTGGGGAGTGGTGGGAGGCCGTAGGTTGAGGAGAAGGGGGGTTGTTCTGGTGTGGGTGGGGTAGCTTGAGTAGATGCGGTGGTGGTGGTTGGAAAGGTCTTTTTCTCGGTTGGGCCGAGAATTACGCCTTCGTCGGTTGGAGGTGTAGAGGGTGGGGGTGGGATAATGCCGATGAAGCCAGCGCCACGGATACGGCCGAAGAGTTCGTAGCCGGAGCGTTCGGCAGTGGCGAGGATGCCGTTGGAACCTTTGGGGCCGTAGACGATGGTGCTGACGGTGTGCATTACTTCGGATGAGTCCCAGAGTACACCCCACCAGGTGAGGCCCTTCCATTGCTTGGATTCGAAAGCGTTCTTAATGTCGAGTTTCAGCTCAGTGTGGGCATTTGAGGCCCAGAGATCAATCTTTGGTCCAAGGGTCTCAGGCGTGTCCATGTCGGGTGGGATATCGGCACCGGCCGGACTTGGTGCAGCGAGAGAGAGGGGAGTTGGAGATGGAGGAGATTCGAGTTTGCTGATGGCGGAGGTTGCTTCTGAGAGGACGGAATTGATGGCTTTGGTCATGACCGGGTGGATGGAGCCTGCTGGGAGGACCTCCAGTTCCTTGAGAGTGGCTCCTTCCAGTACCCATTCTCGTGCCTTGTTGAGTCCGCTCTGCTCCCATTCCTTCAACCATTTCTCCCGAACTTCCTTGGAATAGATCTTGCCTCGCAGCTTGTTCAATGCCTCTTCAGCTCGGTGAAGGTCAATCACCTGGACACTCTTGCCCTGTGCCAACGTGGGGTTCTCCAGACCGGCGACATTAACAACCGTCAAGACCGTCTCATCCGTCCTTGCACCCTGCACTGCCAAAAACTCATCCAGGTTTTCATTAAAGACCAGGGTTTTGTGCTCGGGATAGCGAAGCATCTGTGGTGTTCTTGCGGCCGAGGCGTATCCTCCTCGCGGCATGTGCAATGTGGGCGTGTGAATCTCCTCCAGAGTCGCAATATGATCATCCGGTAGAGATGTCAGCAGAATACCCACTTTGGAATCCTTCAGAACCCTTGACGGTATCGACAGGTACGCAACCGGCTCGCTCAGTGTTTCCGTAAAGTGCACGCTTGAGCCATACCGGATGATGATACCCTTCTTGTCACTCGAGCTTGTGCCCCATTCCATTAACCTCTTCTCCCACTCCTCTTCGCCATGCCCAAACTTTGTCTCGTCTGCCAACAATATCCGCACAAACCGCCCTACTCCAGGACCACCCAGCACTCCAACTCGCACAGTGGCATCTAACCCTCGCTCCAGACTGTGATTAATCAGGTTAATCCGACTCTCGTCAGCAAAGCCAGTCCCACGAAGAACATCCAGTGCTTTCGTGAGTGGTGAGGTAGGATCCTGTCCCCATGGTGCCGTTACTGAGGTTGCAGATGAAGGTGCAAGTGATCCAGGACCGGAGCGATTGGAGATGGAGGTGGCTGTCGAGGTGGAAGATGCGCGTCTTGGGCCTTTCGATGCTGACGACGGAAATGCCGGAGCTTGCTGAGCGGATTCAGCTTTTGCTTGTCGTGGTCGTCGCTTCGACTGCAGTTGTCTCGAGGAGGTCATGTAGCGACATAGAACGCAGACGAAGGGTAGCGAGCTCGGAGACTGAGGCGGTTGCTGCCGACGCATTGTGGAAGACAAGAGGGAAGCGGATCTGAGAATCATGATGAAGATTGATGCGGGGAAGGATTATAAGGTCGTCAAGGGTCGTGGGCTGGATTAGATAATAATTTCAGAGGCTGGGGGCTGGCTGTAGGAAATGTTGAGGCCCGCCAGATGCACCTCTGCAACTGAATGGTGGGGAAGTTTGGGAAGCCGCAGCGAGGACAAGCCACGGGATCATGACGCTGGTCCAACCAACAACAACAAAGTTTTGACGGACAATGCGGCTAGCACAAAGCGCCTTGGCGGGGCGTTTGCTGGACCCTGAATTACGAGATGCGCATTTGCCCGAAGTTTCTATCGATTACATGGAGCATACTGACAATATTTGCTTTGCAGCTAGAATTCTTTGTCCTTTGTATTCTAGGAGTTTGAAAACTATGTAGCAGCGCGATAAAAGTGTACAAGCGAGCAATTTGTAAGTCAAGTGCTTGCTAGTACTTAAGCTGTAAGGTTCTGTTGCAAAGTTGCTGCGAAATGGCCTTGGAAGAACAAAGCCATAACTTACACGGGCTTGGGATCTGCCTTCATTTTAAAAAAAGTAAAGGGCACTGTGGCTCGTATTTTACCAAGTCAACAAGAAGTTATACGAGTCCGAGTACATACTTACTTCTTAAGTATTTCAGTGAAGACTTCTCTTTCCACAATCGGAAAATGCCAAGCCCACACTAGCAGTCGTCGACGTTTAACGGCTCCCAACACATCCTCCTTCCTCTCACGTTCACGATCGATCTCCGTTTATTCTTTCCTTCTTTTTTCGACTCTTCGTCTTCGTCTTCAGTTTCACGCATATTTATATCGATAGAATGATATTTCACAGTTCACAATGCAGACAAACCAGCCTGTTTCACTTCAATGACGAGATTGCCAATGTGATTCTGAGGTGAGAGAACGCTTCTGCTTTGAGACGAACCGTTGCAAGAGAACGTTTTTGACATTTGGCGGCACAGCACAACTGGATTGACCGAACGGAATGTCACCGCACTCTGGGGTAAATACCGCCCATATCGAAGCACGAAACAACAAAATCGTCGCACAAATCCTATCTCTCAATAATGCAATTCGGATTGCCATGAGGTATTCCCACTGCCTTGCCCGATGGTCTGGTGGACAATCGAGAAAGCCTCGGATTGAGAGTCTCCCCAGTTTCGCCTTTATATCTATCGGAGGGTCTCGCAGCTTTTCTTCGATCGCCTTTCTTTCTTCTGTCCCTTTACGACGGCCAGCAATCACGAGAAAGAACTTGCCTGAAAACCCGGACAACGAGGCGCCCGCCAGGCAGACGCAGCCACCGGTCGACAGAGTGCCAACCAATTGGTTATCAAGGCAGAACGGCAAGCTTTGGGACTCGGATTGACAACTTTGTCAAAATGTAGGCTTTGCCACGACAAACAGATGCTGTTCTAACAAAGCAGATTGTGGAAATGAAGCAGTAACTGGAGCCTGGAGACTTTGCTCCCCAACTGTCAGCACCCGCAGCCTAGACGGATACTTCGGCCAAACCCGCGCTCATTCAGAACAGAGAAGTTGTGCTGGCTTGGCCAGCCTTACAGTCAATTAAGTTGGGAGCTGATGAAGCTAACATAGCGCCTTGAGTTAGTCGATCAGTTCATCTCGAACTCCATGAAGAATCCTCAGACTAAAATTTGGAAGGAGAAACATCGGCAGAGGTTTCAGATGGGCTTGTACCCACCAACGACTCCACCGCCCAGAGTAAAGGCAATCTTTCGTCTGTCACCCCACGCAACGATACACCGGCTAAAGCTTCGAGTGAGTGGCATGTCGGCACCGATGCAACAGGTTGCACGACCTGCCGAGCTCGACACTTGCAGCGTCCAATTCTCCAACAAAGCGCGGAATCCAGCGAGATCGAAGTTGCCCACCCACAAAGTCACTTGCTTCTTCGCTGGCCTCACAAGATGGCTTTGTCATTGCGATTTATCACAAGAGGTGCAACTCCCTGCACGATCGACTTAGACTCGAGACTCCCTTTTACTCGCAGATGACAGAACGAAACTGGAAATTTTGAAGAGGCTGGATGCGGGATTAGGGGTCGGCGGGGACAATGGTACCGGAGACCGCACCGATGCTAGCATATGCTTCTCAACGTCGGCTATCAACACTGCTTATCCGAACCTGTACGTGAGAACGGTTTGTGCATTCGTAAATACCAGAACAACGGGTCTGGGAGAGTCCGACAACCAGCTTCCGGGAATTGAATTGTGATGCAGACTGACGCTGGTGTCAACGGCCGCTGGATGGCTCCGCACGGTTGAAGCATTCGATTTCTACTTTCATCCCAGAATTTACTTTACCGCGAAATGGTCTTTTACGCTTCGACTCCGAGCCACCCGATAACAATCGGTGCAACATAGATCGAACTCTAATTTTGCCATCGGATGGCAATTTCTGCCCGCATTTGGATACTCGGATGGTTCCTTTGAACGTTGGTGCCTGGTTCATCAGGATCCACCCCGCCTTTTGATGTGTGGAAGACTTATGCTACTTCGTCAGACTTCGTTTTGGTACACCAGAGCGGGCCCATCTCAGGGGAACTTGCACAATGTTCCATCCCAGGGCCGAGGAGCAATAGTTCGAGCAGATAGAGATAGGAAGCAACTCACGACACAGTCTTTCAATATGAATGGGATTTCGAGTTTGGCTCAATACCGATCAGAACAAACATCCAACCGTCTGATCGTCACCTACGCCTAGACATGACCCGTGGGGGTGAATCAAACTGCATGCAGGCGGCCAAATCGAACTCTGAACCTAGTCACTGGCCTCCCGCTAGTGCATTCTGGCGCCTGTCGGTTAGGTTCGTATTGCAACGTTTATTATCATGCGTTGCGGGTGATCCTGAGGTGCTAACTAACTATGTGTGACCTGCATAGGTATTGTTCTACACTTTGGAAAGCCTCGATTGGCTCACAAGCGCAAAAAGTCAATCGACCAACGTGGGATTCGGCGCTTTGATTTGGATGGCGGCTTTAAATAGGTGCACTCGCCCTCCCCGTTCCTAGAATTCTTTTTATCTGGGACCGGCTCTCGAAAACTCTACACAAGCATCTCACATTCTCACCTTTTCAACAAACAAAATGGCAACAACAATCGAATCAAACCCTCCTGCCGAGGTTGAGGCCGAAATCGAATTCGGAGATGATTCAGAGCAGAGCTGTGATGAATCAATTGCCGAGTCGGACACAACATCGTTGTCTTCCTCCGTATTTGACTACGTTTACGAGAATGGGCGCCGTTATGCATCGCACAGAACTGGCGGAGATACCTATGTCCTCCCGAACGATGATGTTGAGCAGGCTAGATTGGACCTGGCTCATCACTACTGGAGTTTGATGCTTCGTGGAAAGCTCAACCTCGCGGACCTCCCGCAAGCCAAGAAGGGGTCTGATTGCGATCAAATGAGGGCGCTTGACCTCGGAACTGGTACCGGCATTTGGGCCATCGATTTCGCTGATGCCAATGAGGAGTGGGAGGTTATTGGTACAGGTATGTACAAATCGATCTACCCACTGTTGGGGCCTATCACTAACTGGCTGAACTCAGATCTCAGTCCTATCCAGCCACGATGGGTGCCACCAAACTGCAAGTTTGAGGTGGACAACTTCGAGGACAACTGGATCTATGGCAAGCCTTTCAACTACATCCACGGGCGAAATCTTGTTGGCTGTGTTGCTGACTGGAGTGTTTTGTTCAAGAACTGCTTTGAGTAAGACTCCCTCCCGCTCGCGTCCTTGTCATTCTCTAACCTTTCTCGAACAGCAATCTCGCCCCAGGCGGAATTCTCGAATTCCAGGAAACCGATATCGGCCGTGCCTACTCGGAGGATGGGTCTGTCAAACCAGGCTCACCCATTGCTGAATACAACAAAGTTCTTTGCGAAGCCGGCAAAATCCTCGGCCGTGAGGCCGATATCACGCCTAAGCTCGTTGACTTTGTCAAGGCTGCTGGATTCGTCGATGTGAAGGAGATCAAGATGAAGTTCCCAGTTGGTTCGTGGCCAAAGGACCCACGCCAGAAGGAGATTGGAACCGTCGTCCAGGAGATTCTTCAGACTGGTACTGAGGCCTATGGCCTCGCTTCCTTGACCAGGGTGTTGAAGTGGGAGCCAGCTAAGGCCAAGGAGTTCCTTGCCAGTGTTGTCAAGGATTTCAACAACAGAAAAATCCACACGGTGTACGACTTGTAAGTGTCCTTCTCGTTAAGAATGTCGATAAAGAAACTAACTGGTGTAGACATGTCGTCATTGGACGGAAACCCGAGTAAATGCGTTTTGGGGGGTAATATGAGTTCTTCGCTGGCCTTTTGTTTCTTCTTTCATGATTATGATTTTTGATACCTCAAGTATATATATCTGCAATGTTCAATACCATTTGCTTGTTCACCTCTGTTCCTTCACTTCCTCTGTCATGAATTCTCGCTTTCTTCGCTTGCGCCAGTTTCCTGGCGGTTGACTCGGACATGTTGCCGCTACTACTTCGGCAGCTAGTGCTTGGATGCATTCACATATCGTTAGTGTGGGGGGTGTTCAGTCCAGCTGAGCTTCAAGATTCTGCTCCCTGATCGTGATTGAGACGGTCTCGGACTCTTTCAGGGTTCTGATCGAGAGTCATGATGGAATCTTGCTGTAATCTCTGCAGCCTTGAGCGTCCGAGGCTCTCTGGTTAAAGGCGTGAATTTGTTTGTAAGTTGGGCAATTCGTGACGTTTGCGCTAGTAGGCGGGCCCTAGTATAGCGGGGTGCTAGAGGCTGGCCAAGTGAAATCGAGCCGAAGATGAGGCGCCTGTGAACGACATGTCGATACTTTTGTATGTTGATGTTGAAGATGAGCACTTCAAGAACCGAGATGTTGAGTTTGAAGCATTCAGTCACACAGTTCAAAGCAATCTGTTTTTGGGCAATCCTGCCGAAATTCGACACTGGTGACTGCAGAGACCAGACAATATTCTGCATGCAAGGGTGTTTATCGCCGGTGCGGATTCAGCAGGGTTGCAGATATTCGTTCCTACGACCAGAAGTTTGGGATGGCCGTCTCTCGTTCGGGTCCGAGTCACTTGTTTCTCACGACTCAACAACTGGCCGTCAAAACCACCCTTACATTTTTTACGCAACACCCTCCAAGTACCCCCGCACTTTTGAATTGTCATCCTCACAATTACGACACCACGAAAACCCCACCTACATCGCTTATCCCACTTTATAATACGACCTTACATACTTTCAAGCTTCATGCGATCGCCGCCCGATAAGGTCTTGGACAAGTCCACCCCATCCAATCCCCCCAAACAACCTCACCACCATTGCGACACGCTCCATGTACTGAGCCTCACGCCGACACCGTCCCCCGTACCACCTGCCCTACCGTCACGCACGCCGCAATCACTTGCGTCGCAGCGGTTTTTGAAACCATGGTATTCTCCGCCTTCCAATCGGGCTCGATATAAAGAGGCCAAGCTGCCCCGCGTCTAGTGAATACACTGCAGTGTCGTCAACGATCAATCGAGAATACCGGTTCACCGCACCTATGGCTTCATCAATCACTGACTCGCCCATTTCCATCGATGATGATGCCTCGTCGCAGCGCTCTCTGCTCGGGAAGGAACAGTCTGCGAGTTTCGACTTTGTGTATGAGAATGGCCGCAGGTACTCGTCGAGTAAATATAGCTTGATCCCGACGGACGAGACGGAGGAGGAACGGTTGGATCTGGTACATCATTTGTGGGGGTTGTTGTTGAGGGGGGAGTTGCATCGGGCGAGGCTGGAGGGGACGGGGGAGAGGGGGGCGGAGGAGCAGCCGTTTCGGGTGCTGGATTTGGGGACGGGGACGGGTGAGTTCTAAGGCATATGGGTTGATGGGAGGGAGGCTAATGTGGTGGGTGCTAGGGCTTTGGGCGATGGATTTTGGAGATACGTATCCGCATACGCAGGTTACGGGTATGGATTTGCTGGAGATGTAAGGCCCCGATCGTGGATGTAGGCGGGGAGGTTGACGAGTATAGGGAACATGATTGGGTGCCGCCGAATGTCAAGTTTGAAGTGGCCGACTATGAGGAGGAGTGGGAGTTTCGGCATAAATTCGACTATATTCACTGTAGGAATCTGGTGGGGTCAGTCAAAGATTACGCTGGGTTGGCGGAGAGGATATACAAGTACGTCCGGATATGATATGGTACTCCAGGCTCGCTAACAGAAGCCTAGAAATCTCGTTCCTGGCGGTGTCGTCGAGTTTCAAGAATGCCATATAACCGGGACCTATAGCGAAGATGCAACCCTCCATCCAGCCTCGACCATCAAGCAGTATAGCAAATATCTTGCTGAAGCAGGTGAAGTACTTGGGCAACCCATGGATGTCGCACCAAACCTCAAATCGTACCTCGAAGGTGCTGGATTCATCGATGTGGAAGTATACGAAGGTCGATGCCCAGTAGGAATATGGCCGAGAAACAAGCCGCAAAAAGAACTCGGCTCAGTCGCGCAGGAGGTTTTACAAACTGGTGTAGAGGCTTATGGATTGGCTGCATTTACGAGGATACTGGGCTGGGATAGCGAAAGGGCCAAGGAGTTCTGCGAGGAAGTTGTAAGGGAGTTTAACAACCGGAAAGTTCACAAGATATATCCCATGTAAGTTTCCTGGCATCCTTGGTTGGGCTGGACGACTACCGAGCCTGAGATGGATGCTAATTTGGCTCTAGTTTTGTTGTGACGGGCAGGAAAAAGAACGAGACCATGATGCCTCGACAAGCTATGAATGCCGGCATCGTGCCCATAGGCAACATAGGCTGGAACCCAACAAGGAACTGGTAGATTAGATGAATCAAAGAACGGTCTCCCAGTATCTCTGTCTAAGGGAGTACTTAATCATTCAGAAGAAGATAATGAACAGTTAAAAAGCGAACGAAAATGGTGAGGAGCTTCCAACTGCCTCGCTCGCCAAAATCTCTAAAAAGAAAGCCCAATGCGAGGCTCGAACTCGCGACCTTGAGATCTCTCAAGTAGACGAACTACTGTTAAGAGTCACACGCTCTACCGACTGAGCCAACCGGGCAATTGATGTCACTTCAAACCTAAATTTCAGTAGCACCAAATTTCGGTTTGCTTCCGAACAAACCTTCCAGCTATCCCCCCCCGTTTTTGTGTCGATAGTGAGACCATTCAACTAAGCAATATTTGTCCCACTCTGAATATACTATCACATTTGAAGTATTCTATACTCTTAGAAAAGCAAACGGTCACATACGGCATAGATTGAAGAATATACAGGATCCTGTCCGCTCTCCATAGTCAAGCGAGTAACACGAGAACGGGCCAGATGTCTCCGAGAACTTACTTAGAGCCAGAGTCTGGGACCGAGACAAGGCCAGATGGTGGTAATGCACCCATTCTTCCACGTGGCAAAGGGCCTAATGTTACTTGTTACTTGAAGCAATCCAGCTAGAGCCAACTACGGAAACCACCTACCCAACCCAAACAACAGTCCTTACCACCCAGAAAGGTGAAAAGAACAGTAAATTTGTTCCTTCCTCTCTGTTTTCTCGACGAAGAAGCGAACGAGACATCAACTGTCAACATGGGTGTCAGCGCCTCTAGTTAACCTCCAAGTCCAAACACCAACCCCCGCCACTTATCATGAATCCCACGAACTAGATGCCGACATCTTGGCTGCCAGCCGCAGCATTCCTCAGACTTTCCACATCGTCGACAAGCACTCATTTGATGATTTGGCCGAAACTCTCAGGAACCTTCCACGGCCAAGGCAAGGGACGGACCTCGTAGTCGTCGTTCACCATGTGCAGCCTGAGGTCGTTGACGCATTGATAGAAGCACGCGAGCCTCATCTCAAGGTTCTATACGCTGCTGACGAAGCCTTGCTGATTGTCACGCTACCCGGACAAATTCATTCAATCATTAATGGCTGGTTCATCCAATTTTTCGTTTTTCACCATAAACAACACAACCTACTTCGAATTGCCAGCGTGCAGGTAATGACCATTCCATCTAACTGCGTGAAGGTTCTAACTTGGTGAAACTACAGGTCGGTACATATCACCGACCAAGGCCCGGTTCGTCGAATAATGCAGGAAAAGAACCCGACCTCCTCGTGAAGAGGAAGTCTGGAAGAATAGGAACGACATTGGTTGTTGAGGTTGGCGTATCGGAAAGAATGGCTGCCCTCCGCCTCGATGCCCGGTGGTGGTTGGGTAATGTTGATGGAGTTAAGGTGGTTCTCTTGGTAGGATACGACAGGGACGGTAAAAAGGTCAGACTCGAGAAGTGGACCAATGTGACGCTTGACCGATCAACTCGTTCCGGTATCCAGAAGGCCGCCACGCAGGAGCAATGGATGGAAGTAAGCTGGACACAAACCACATCAGAATCAAGCCCCAACTCGTTCCACATCGACCCTCAGTCCAACGACCCTCTTCTCCTCGGCTCGGCCGGCGACATACTCGATGATATCACGCTGCCCCCCTCGATGGATTACATCATTTCAAGCATGGATGTGCAGGAACTGGTTGAGGATGTATACCAGAACTTGTGAGTTTTGCTGCCTTGCGCTTTCAGTGATAAGTTGGACAGAAACGCTAATGAGTGTTAGCAGTCTAGACAATTAGATTCACCAGAACCCATTTCTCTATTCATTTCGTTTCCTCAAACTCGGTTAGTCTTTATTCACCATGTAGACTTTCGTCAATACTTCCTGTAAGTTTGTCCCTTATCTTAGCACACTCTAGCTCTCCTATATATCGCCTCTCTTTAGCGCCACCTCACAACATCATTATCAACGAACAGACACTGACTGTTCTTCTCTTTAGTGACTGGAAAGACGATCCCGGTGTTGTCCCAAGTTGTGGTCGGTGTAGTAGCAGCCACCATATATTTAACTACTCAACAGAGTGCTCATGGGCGCCCTTGACAGCAACTCGTAAACCATTAGTTTAATTAAAATTACTTAAGTAGCCATCCAAATTTCCGTTTTTGGAGGTGGGCCAGCATATGTAGTCTCGGTGCTGTATGTTTTGCGCTTCTGTTCTTTTTTCAGGTGCACCTCCTTTCAAATCTTTAAAAACTCCCTTTCAGGCCTCTGAGGGCGCAAGAGCAATCAGCAGAATTCACGCTTCTGGTACGGTTACATTTGAATCAACCGCCCTGAGCGCCCAACTTAGTAGTCATGTATAGGTTCTCAATCTCCCTTCCACTAACACTCGATAACACAATCCTAAGTTGTTATTTGCGTCTTCACTCGGAGATCAAATCAGCAATACTAATAACAATAAAAATAGGTATCCGATGCAATATTACAACCAATCTCACCTGTAACGAAAACTTTCTATCATCACCATCTCAAACCTAGGTATTCTAAACGCCAATAAATCAAGTCCCTTGCCAATCCCAAGCCCACCTACAATCTACGACCCCGCCACAGAATATCGCTTTCTTGAACGCTTCCTCTATGGCGACCGCATGAGAGCAGCAGCCTCATTGCTGATGTCCAAGCTGCCTCTCTCATTGTACTGCACCGTATCGTCTTCCGGCTCATCGTAAAGCTTCTCGGGCATAACATCCTTGTCTCCAAGGATGTAACGCTTGATGAAGAATGGAATTTGGCGAGCACCATACTACGAGCCTATTAGCTTCATTCATTATAGGATTTAGGAATTGACTTACAGCTGCATGCTTTCTCGTGCTGACTCCAAAGACCAAGTCCAACTCCTCCAGCGTCTTGCCCTTAGTCTCAGGCAAAAAGAACAGCACCAAGAAGAATCCGACAATATTCCACAATGCGTAGTATATGAATGCTCCCTGTGGCTTGAGCGCTCCAAGCAAGTTCGGCCAACTGATGGCCAGCACCCAGTTGAATCCCCAAGTAGTCGCAGTCGCCAAACTCATACCCAAGCCTCTTACGTACAACGGGTATGCTTCAGCCGAGTATGTAAATGGTACAGGCCCAGCACCAGGTGAGTACACCATGGTGAAGAGGTAGATGCCGGAGGCAACACAGCCGATTCTCAGGGTTTCGTTTGGAATCCAGAAGGAGCAGCCGGTAAAGAGGAGGGCCAGGAACATCAGTGGGAATGTGGTAAGGAGAAGGTTACGACGGCCAAAGGTATCGATTGTGTAGACTGCTGGGATGGCGAAGAGGAAGTTGATGACACCGAAGATGAGAGAGCAGACGAGAGACATGTGCTCACTGACGCCTCCTTCTACAAAGATGACAGCGGAGTAGTAGGCAATGACATTGATACCACAGAACTGGAGCTGTTAGAGCCAACACTGGAGCAAAGAAACGGGAAGTTTTGGTACCTGCTGCATGAACATGACAATTTCACTGCCAATCATAGCTCTTCGATTGCGAGGAACAGTGAAAAGCTCCAGAATTCTCCATTTTCCTCTCTTGATTGTCTTTTCAGCTTCCAGGAGTGTATGCATGTAAAATACATCTCTGGCGGCTTGTATCTTCGACAGCCGGATCATCGCAAGGGACTCGAAAGCTTTACGATGTTCTGGCACCTTTTTGGACATGTAGAACCGGGGCGATTCGGGCTATGCCGTGAATTAGCAACAAGTATAACATTACAAGACGACAACTTACGCAGAAGTAGACCTGAGTGCAGACAACGAATGCTGGAATAGCAGCACTCGCAAGCATCAATCTCCAGTTCAGGTCCGGAATGGACTCTGACTTGACCTCATAGAATGCCAAATCTGCAACGAATCCAACCATGATACCGAAAGCGGTAAACATTTGCCACATCATGACAAGGGCTCCACGAATTTTGGGTGGTGCGCACTCGGCGGCGTAAATCGGAACAGTACTCGACTTTGGTCCAATTCCAAGCCCCAGAATAAAACGAGCAATGAATAAATGCTGCCATGAATTCGTGAATCCTTGCCATAAGCATGATAGGCCGGATATAAGACAGGTAAGGAAGATGGTCCATTTACGACCAAATGCTTGCTATTTCACAGGTCAGCATAGGTTTCAACGAACCAGACGGGAGATACAAACATTGAGGGGGTCTGTCAACCAACATCCGATCAGTGCACACGCCAAGTAGGGTGATGAATTTACAAGGCCTAGGAGAAACTGTGATCTCGAGTCTGATCCTCCAATTCCGAACTGGTCCCTGAAGAAAAGCTGTGCACCATTGATGACCGTCTCATCTGTCGCTCGATTAGTATGAGGTCTGGACTTGCAGAGAACCTCTTACGTACCCATTCCCTGAACAGCTGCCGCCACAGAGCACATGACCACCAAATGCCAAAGAGCTTTCGGCTGCTTCCATTTGTGCGTGACCTCAATCCTGAGAGCATCTTTGTAAGCGGCCGGAATATCCATTGCCTCAAAGTTGTTTGGGTCCGCAGCAACGACAGCACCCGCTTCAAACAGATCCACCATATCTCCCATTCCATTGTTCAATGCGTAGTTTCTTCCCCGTTCTCGTAGTTGTTCGGCCGTTAATCCATCGAGTGGGTTTTCCAACTTTGGTCGCTGCTCCGGTCGGTTGATGAGTACACTTCTCGGTCCCGGTATCGGATCTACGCTGCTGCTGGCACCTCCATGCCGTCTCCGACCGATATTCTCGGTGTAACTTCCGGTGAAGCTGTCTTTGCCGCTGTCGCTGCCGCTGTCTCGACCCATATTTCCTCCGTAGTGACTGAGGTCCTTTAGCTCCAGGATTTGGTGGTGTTGGCTTGCGGTTTCGTAGACCCAAGCCGCGCGGAGATGTCAGGGTTTATGTATGGAGGCTCCACCTCACCCTTAAAGCAACACCCGCTTGAAGTCTTGACCGGCCCTTGAGAGAGATCGACATTCGATAGGTACCCCCCCCGAGTTACCTTGCAGCTGTTTAATCCTGCTTGGCGAGTTTCGACCTGTTGATGATCACGGCCCAGCCCTCCCAAGCCCAGAGCTAGTAACGTTAATCTGAGGCCGCGCTCCGATAGGGACACCACCCGAGATTGAAATAAGGTTGTTCCCGGTTTCACGTGGACAACAGTAGGTCGGCTTTGACCGTTCACGATGCACCCTTTTTGATGTCAGAACAATCTGAGATCGTTCGTGGGGTACAGGGCTCAACGGTAGCATCGTGACTTTGGGGCTAAATAAGTTGAACGTTAACTTAAGGATGAGTGATGTCATTTCAACGACATGTCCAACGACAGCGTGGGAGTTTGAGACTTTGCGAAGCAAATTGTATTTTTCCTTCAGGTCGTCTTGCGAACCATTTCATGCCTATTGATCTGTCGCAATGAGAAACAGCCTCTGTGAATGATGACCTGCACAACACAGGCGTGTTATGAGATGCCAACGTCCAACAGAGCGTTGAATACGTAAGAGTTGCTCTACCAGATGCTTGCGCTCGAGGTACTGGAGCACAAACAACCTTCGCACTGCAAGATGAAGCGAAACGGTTCTAAACGAAACGATACCGTACCCTGCTGGCTTATCTAGACCCACCGAAGTCTCGAAGATCCAGATAGCAAGAGGCGTAGGAAGCAATTCTGGGCCGGTTCTCCGGGTGGAGGAGATAAGGAATGAGATGGGTAACTCTACAGTGGCGGAGTGGTCCCGAGGCGTCTTATTTGTCACCTGTAGAGTATTAGTGCGTCTCGAGACCTCAGGAGACGACTTACTTGTACCCCCCAAGACCCTTTCCGCATTTGTTTTCGGATTCCCTGCTTTCAACCTCCAGGATGCATTCCTTGGCTTGATTAACCTCTTTGTATGTATGTACCGACAAAGGAAGAGAGAAATGTTGCATTCTGTACTTAGTATGTAACCTCTGCGATGAAAATAAGAAGGTTTGCACAACTCTTTCGTATAAGGGTCATGATGGTGATGATGATGATGAAGCGGAAGTCAAGACCTCAAGCAACTAAAGACTGGAGACGTTGTTCTAAAATCGGCAGGTTCAGGCACCGACCAATGGAAGGAGAGCGCCACAAATGGTCAAGCCACATTATACAATGCACTAAATGTTCATAAACGGTTAGTCGCATTTGGAGCTGCCAAGGTTCTTTGAGTGGAACAGCATCAGGACGCTCCGTCAGGAACAACTATTCTTCATCACCGCTTTACACTCGACTCCAACCTAACAGCGATTACCCTCTCATAACGAGCTCTACCGACTATACAACATTCCCCTGCAACAATTGCCAGTTGGAACGTAACGATGGAACGAAGCGCCGGCATTGGAGGGACAAACAGCGGGGTTGACGGGAATGGAGGGGCATCAGCAAGCACGACACCCGCTCCGACGTTAGGTCCATCGACACAACCCGGTGTGGCTGCTCCGCCAGGCCCGGCTGGACCTCCTCAACTTCCTCCTCAAATGTTCACCACATCGGCCCAGCTCCTCGATCTTACAGACAGTGAGGGACACCCAAGCCCGCGTGGCAGATAACGCCCATCGTCTCACCTTTCGGACACCTATGCGGGCATTCGAGTCGGACGAGATTGCTGACCGATTGATCGGGTTTGATGTGTTTTAGAAAAGCTACTTGTCTCTCTACGTGATGGAAGACGGTTAATTGGAGTTTTGCGTTCGTGGGATCAAGTGCGTACTGCTGACTTGCCTTATCCCGATGAATGAGAACTGATTTGTTTCACAGTACGGTCAGTAAACTTGCGCCCCTTCTGCGATTTTTCGACACGCTTTCGTTCGCCTGCAATATGGGTATTCGGGAATGGTTTGAAGAATGTGCTGACGACCCGCGAAGCAAACCTAGTGCTACAGTATACGGTTGAACGACTGTATGTGGACGGCAAATACTGCGATATAAACCGAGGCGTCTTTCTTGTAAGAGGAGAGAATGTATTGTTGTTGGGAGAGATAGTAAGTGGCAAAGGTCAAGACACATGTCGCATCTCTTAACACGAACTTAGGATCTTGACAAGGAAGACGAGTTGCCCCAGACTCAAGCAACCGTGGAAGAGGTCTTTGGCTTGCATAAAGCCCAACAGATGGAAAAGAAGCGGAGGGACAAGGTCGTCAGACGGAAGCTGGCAGCATTGGGATTCGAAGAAGATGAGCAGCACGTCCTGTTTTAGCAAAACCAGGGAATGCATCAGTACTTGTCGCTGTAGAGCTCTTGCTGTCAGAGTCATGATTAGGGGAGCACAATTATTGCGGAGTTGTCTGGGTGTATTTGCTACGGTATGGTTGCGTTTTGCTTTTTCCCTCTAGCGGTTAACTAGACTGCGTTTTACACAAGGAATACTAGTCATGATGGGTTAGAAAAGAGCTGGATGGCATATCCCGTCCTTGAGCGACTAGAATATGAGATATAGTTTATGGTGAAAGCCATTATCTTTGACTGTCTTTTAGGACTGCTGTGAATCGAACGTATCTGTGGGTTTTGCTGTTTCTAGTGGGTTGCAATCAGTGAGAAGGTTCACAAACCGTTTGTCGACATCCATCGTTGGCTGGTTGGTATCGGGTAACCTTGACCTTTCGACTGCAGATGTACTCTAATGGCTGAAGGCCGAATCCGATACATCACGGCACTGCGTGTAGTTGGGTGAGTGCTGCAACCCTATTTCGAGTAGTTCTGACACTTGCACAGATGAGAAAGTTATCCGGAAGGATTAGCTAAGTAGTTGGCTCTAACTTTGGCAGAAGCAAAATCCGGCACCATAGGGACGAAACCGGAGATACTAAGTAGGTGCGCGGAGCCGCAGAGGCGCGGTTTTTCATCTTCTCTCGGGCCGGAAAAGAAAACGAAAACAAATACACTCTATAAAGTATGCTTTCCCCCTCGAAGCGGCGAACTTTCTGACAACTGATGCAGAAGCAGACTCCCTATTCTAACGGCATCCCAAACACCATGTCCGACCATACGCCCCCTTCGAGTCTCATCGATATCCCGCCTGAAATACAGCTTATGGTATTTGAGTGACTTGATAATACCAATGATATGCTTTCCCTTCGGGCTTCCCATCGTATTTTTCATCAGCTTTGGGCAAACTACGGTGATCAGATTTGCACTGCGAGAGCACTTCGACGCTGGAATGGAGTGGATATTCGAGACGTCGTTAGCGTTTTTCAGGATACATATCGGAAGACACTCCTTATGGATGTCTTTGCGAAGGATCTGAGAGTCGGTGCTCTTGCTGATCGCATTGCTTCCCTGGAGTCGAAACCGTATCCCAACATTGGTGTATTGGAATTGAACGTACTCAAGGTATTGGACGCAGATTTTGAGCGTGATGTTGCGACAGGTAGCCACTACTGGTTTCCTACCCACCCGAGATATGCCCTCAGTAGGCGGGAAGTAGACCGACTCAAACGAGCATGGTTCAACCGCTTTCGGGTAGTGAAGCACTTCCACTACCTTTTAAACGACTACAGGACAGACGGTGATGAAAGACTCGAATTGCCGTCGTTAATATGGGAAGGGAATCTCTTGATTTGCGATGACCGTGGGTCTCACCCGAACTTTCGCCTCATCCTTGATTCAAAGAGTTTCCTCCAAGACGTTTCTCTGGAGGAGCATATCCAGATTGTGGCAATCGACCCCCTCGTGCCTTTTCACAGCACACTTGTGAAAGAGCTGGTTCGGAGAATAAAGAGCTCACCGAGAGTGCAACAGCAGGGATTTTCCACCTCTGGGTACCGCGGGGATTGCAGTATGGCCAAGATGGTAGGCTCGTGGGAGGTTTTCAGCGATGAATTGCAGAGTGAGGTTTCTGAGTTTCTTCGACATCAAGCTTCACTGCAACATCCTGCCCAGATTCCTCCCGGTGAGGATTACTTTGTTGCTCACTGCCATACCTCCGTTGATGAGGCAGATCCTGACGAGGTCGATGATGGTAGTGGGATGACTGAGATGTGGCTTTGCAAGGAGGCAATTCCTCATAAGCGTGCCATGAATAGAGGTATTTACTACCTAAGAAGTAGTCCTTTATTAGAAGCGTAGTTGAAGATTTGGGTACTGGATACTACAGGGGGTTTAAGTGTGCTTTAACACAAGGGCATGAGTACATCACTTGTAGAGTATCTACGTAGTACAGGTAAGTACGGAGTAGGAAGTAGAGTAGTAAATTTGCCCTTACTCGTTCCTTGTATACTAGGTAGTCAAATCACGTGCCCGCCCAGACCTTCACAAAGAGCATGACTGACAATGGGTCTGGCAATGAGACTGACAGTTGACATGCCAGAACTAAGTATGTTTGCCTGCTTTCAAGCACAGTGCGGTGAATTATAATTATGTACTTGTGCTGATAACTACTTCCTAAAAATGAATATGTGTGGTACATACTAAGTACTCGTGCCCTGGGCACGAGTTAGCCCCCTGTTCCGAAATTTTGCGATTCCGTCGATCTGAGGAGCAGCAGGCGTCGTCTTACACTTCATATTGATTATTGGTTGGTCGTGGGTCGAGCGTACGAACGGTCGTTGAGAAGTCTGAATAACAGCCATCATGAATCATGATTTCAATAATTGCTTCTACAAGTGCAGAAGCCAATTCACTACGCAGCAATTTCCGAATCTCTCTCAACACGCCTGGAACGCTCAGGACTGGGAACGAGGCTAATTCATGACTTCCGACGTTATCAAAGTTATTTGTGCCTGGAGTTGCAGAAACAAGCAGGTTCTCCGAGGAAATCGCGCTAGTGACCAAGTGTGCCAAGTAAGTGTGACTGCTCCGCATTCCGCTTGGCATTGGAGCAGAGTTTGTGGGCTTTGCTGACTGTGCTTAGCCTTTGAATTTGCTCTTGCGATTTTGTGAATCTGACGACCGTACGTACACTCGACCCACGACCAACCAATAATCAATATGAAGTGTAAGACGACGCCTGCTGCTCCTCAGATCGACGGAATCGCAAAATTTCGAAATCTGCAGGTAGAGCTGCCAGCTGACGGAATTTGAATGTAGTCCTCAAGAACGGCCGTGTCGGCATCATCACCCGCGGAAGACAGGCTGGTAAGAAGGTTCGTAGGCCAACAAACTTGAAGGATCACAGAAAACTCTTGCTAACGTTCAAATCCAGGTTGTCATCATCAAAGGTACTTATCCCCGATCCCGAAATTCCGACGTCGAAACGGCTCCTACGAAATGACAAACTCCAAATCCGAAATACGATTCTAACTCGCGATTCTCAGTCCAGGATGAGGGCTCAAAGTCCCACGCCTTCGGCCACGCCCTCGTTGCCGGTATCGAGCGCTACCCATTGAAGGTCACCAGACACATGTCCAAGAAGCGCATCGCCAAGCGCTCCAAGGTCAAGCCTTTCATCAAGGTCGTCAACTTCAACCACCTTATGCCAACCCGTTACACCCTCGAGCTCGAGACCCTCAAGGGCGTCATCTCGCCAGAGACCTTCAAGGAGCCAACACAGAGGGAGGATGCCAAGAAGGCCATCAAGAAGGCTTTCGAGGAGAGATACACCACTGGCAAGAACAGATGGTTCTTCACTCCTCTCCGCTTCTAGATCATTCGCATCATTTCGGTGGTTATGGGTTAATTATGTATCTGGTTCTTGAAACGGCGTCGCGGTTCTTTTCTCCTTTTTTTCATTTCGCACGGGAAACTTGTGAATTTATGGCTTGCACTTGGGATTCAAAAATAGCGTTTCTGGGTCGGGACTTTGCATATTTTCTTTTTCTTCACACTCTTCCCCTGCGAAAGTGATAGACGGCGGCGGATCGCACTGGTCATGACCATATGATGTTAATAAGGCTATCATAACCATTTGACCCAAGACGGTGCCATTCAGGTACATAAACGAGATGGGATGGGTTCTATCTTGATAGCTTCCCGGAAACGGTAGAATTTATGGCAGTGTTCCGACCCAGCGCAGCGCAAGGGAGTTTGAGTCGAAAAAGGCCCCAAATGGTTCTCTATTTACAGTGAAATCGACATGAATAACGCATGGTATAAACTGGCGTCTATAATTAAGATATCCATCTAACAAACGCCAATATTCAGCCCAAATAAATGCCCAACTCCAGCTCTTGTTCACTCCACCGGAGGAGTGTCGACGTCATTGTATTTAGCCTTCTTTGCGGCCCAGAAAGCCTCGCCCTTCTTGTCCCTATACCGCTGATTGATGACTTCCACATCATCGTTCCTGTCCCTCAGCAGAACTGGCTTGTAACTCCCCTTGTAGCCTGGCTTTGACGTTCCATCCATAATCATCACGGCCGTCTCCTTCCTCTTGTTCTTCTTCTTGCCTTCTCCCTCTGAACCTGAACTCTCACTATCCTCGATAGCGTCGCACGTGTTTCTCTTGTAGACATCTGCCAATGTAACCTCCAACAGCTTTCCAGCCAACGTCTCCTCCAACTTTCTCTTGTGCCAGTTCTCCCAGAGCACGTCGACAAGATAGTGATCTCTCCTCCGGTCCATCTTTACCTTTGCCGACTTGACTGGATCCAACAAGTCACCACTAGGGTAAATCCACTCCAGCTCGTCCTCGGGAAAGACACAGTCCCAGAGCACCAGTGGTCTGTCATCTGCCATTTCGTATGTTGGCTTTCCGCTGACCGTTTCCACGTCAAAGAGCGAGGTGATGAGAGAGGGCTTCTCGAGGCCTTGGCCAATGAGAAAGAGAATGGCAATCATGTGTCGAACTTGATGCCACAAAAAGGCTGTTCCATGAAGGTTGAAAGTGTAGAGTTTTGGTGCCTCAATCGAACCAGTCTCCGAAGCAGGCGAAAACATTGGTACCAGTGGTAAAGGTGAAAAGTTTGGCGGGGCAGTGTTGGCTTCGGTGATGGAGCTGTGGAAGATGCGTCGTTTAAAGTTGTCAATCTGCTTTGTTGCGTCCACCTTGCAGAGGTTGCGGAAATCATGCTCACCCTCGTAAAGTGCCGCCGCCTCAGACATGGCCGCAATGTCGAGAGTGATTGGCTTCGAGGCTTTGCCAGACTGAGATGGGAACGGTGGGAGGAATGGGTTGGTGAAAAAGTACTTGTATTGGCGCATGCGGCAGTTGAAGCGGGCTGAGAAACCTTCTGGCGGGGATGGACACCAGGCGAGAATGCGAATGTCGTCGGGGAGGAGTCGGTTGAGGATGTTGACATAGGAGACTTCGTCGAGGATTGGGTCCCAGGCTGGTGGGGCACCTTCGCCTTCGTATGTGCCGTCCTCCTTGATTGATGCTGGTCGGTTGGACCGCACTCGGACACCAATGACCTGGCCGAAGGCAGAGACGCCCTTGTCGGTTCGACCGCATTTCGAGTATTCCGCTCCGTCGTCTCCTGGCCAGCCTAGCAAGTCGTCCCGTCCATCTTTGCCTTGTACTAGTCGCGCTTTGAGGAGGGCCTTGAAGACTTCTTCTTCGACGGTGGGCAGGGGTGTGGTGTTGCCGAGATGGTATTCGAAACCGTTGTAGTTGGCGCCGAGGTAGGCAAACTTGAGAGCAATGAGTCGGGTAGAGGTAAACTTTGTCTCCTTTGGCTTCTTCTGGCGCTTCTTTGGTGGTAGAGGTTTCGTTGATTCTGGGGTAGATTCGGATGGGGTGGGGGTGGGCTCTTGCGGACTGGATTTTGGAAGGCTTGAAACGCTCGTCAGTAGGCAAAACAACAGGTACGTGGAGATAATCCCACCTCTGCGCATACTCTCCCATTTGCTTCTCCAGCTCTTTTACCCGCTCAATCAATGCCTCGTGAGTCCATTGCGTATAGTCTGCCATCTTGACTTTCCGTGTTGTTGTGGTTGCAAGTAGGCGTGCGGGAGGAAAGTAAAATTTGGGCGGAACAAGGTGGGGCTTTCTGAGCAATTGGTGGGGCAGTCTCCACGTGTAGCTAATTCGCATGCCTTTGGGTACCCAACGGCACGGATTGAGTCAGAGTTCAGGGGCAATAAAGGGTCTGTAGAGAAAGCAGCGGGTCAGAGTGCAAAGAATCTCCGGACGAAAGCGAAGGCGGAAAATTTTTGATGGCAAGAGATGCGCATCCAGCAAGTCACAACGCGCTAAAAGAACCGATGCAGTAGCAAATAATGCGGCCTGTCAACTATTTCGAGATTGACATTATGGTACCATTAGAAATACATATTAAGGACAGCTGTTGCGAGTATGAAATGATATGATGATGCAATGTAAAACCCGAGAACGCCAAACTCCACCGTGAAAGAATCAAAAGTATCCAACTGTCCAAAGAGCAGGTAGGTTCGGAAACTTTGCCTGCCACTCTGCAAGAATCTCGGGGACTTGCGAATCAACCGTCTCCCGCATGTAACCATTATTCTCCTTCTTTGCCCTCTCGAATTCAGCCCTGGCTGCGGCCGTAAGCATGTTGGCCAATTCTAGTATTCCCTTTCCTCCGACGATGGCCTCCTCGTGATTATCCTTGATATCGACGTTGATGATGTGAACTGGCCTGTTCAGTGGTTGTGCCCTGTTCTGTAGGTCATCTACTACAGCATCCCAGCATCGCTCCTCGCAAGTGATGACAACGTCGACAACACCTCCTTCAACACCTCTGGCACCTCGCTCATGATCCTCCTCCACTCTCTTCACACGGGGCACTCCGACCTTCCAGTCCTGCCAACGCTCTGGATTCTTCTTGATTTTGCGGTTTCGATCCAACATGTTCAACAGTCCGTTTGCCGTATACAATCGCGGATCCTTTGACTGCAAGTCTTTGTACATCTCGTCATATGTTGTGCTGTTGAAGCCGTATGTGTTTGGTTTGTCGATTGAGGGCCCTGGCAAACGTACGGCGCTTCCGGTACCAAAGGAGATGACAGGGTAAGAGTGGAGGGCGAGTGTAAGATGTGCTTCCATTGACCTATCCTCCCGTTAGCAAAGGGAAACCAAACGCATTCCCGGTAGGATCCACGTACCGATTCTGGTTGCTGGCGCATACTGTGCAGAATTTGAGTGGAAAGGCTTCGGGATCAGTAGAGTCGGGGGTCTGCGCTGGAGCATTCCTGTCTGTAGTCGATGCATTTGCAACTTCCGCCATGATTTTCGAGTATCGGCTTTCTTGAATTCGGGATTAGTGGTTGGTGAGATACGGTCAGAGCGAAGCTGAGCAATTGTTTGGTAGACGCGTGTAAATGGGCGGAGTTGAATGACGAGGAGCGGAATTGGACCAAATCAGATTTCGACCTGTAAGGCTGATCAGTGTTTATGTAAGTGCCAAGCCCTCTCTGGTAAGTTGAGCTACTTGTCGGGCTCTCTCCATCTCCTCGCAACCCTCCGGCCTTTTGAGTCAGTCTTTCGAATATTCATCCCTACGGCGGCCTTATTTTCAAAAGAAGCTTCGTCATCACTACTTACACAAGTCGCTTACACACACTCCACCTTTTGTCCTTCGTTTTCGAGAAATACATACGATCGACAACAGGCAGCCCAGAACTCCGAACAACCACACACAACATCCGGTAAACGATCAGCTTCCACCCAAGGACCCCGCAACACATCCGGAATAGTTCAACACTCACAGACAATCCACACCGGATCATGTCTCGTGGGGCCTCGAAGCGTATATGCTGCCCGAATCCGAAAGTCGAGGATATCGACGGGCAGCAAACATGTACCTCCTGCGGCGCTGTCCACAGTGAGTCCCACATGGTCTCCGAATTATCCTTCGGCGAATCGTCATCGGGTGCGGCGGTGCTTCATGGATCCTTTGTCGGAGAAGGTCAGACACACGCGCGGACAACAGGACTGCGAAGAGGAGTGGTTACGGGAGGCGGTGCAGCAGAGAGTCGAGAAGCTGCTTTGCTTGCGGCGAGGGATGAGATGAATAGGTGAGCGTCCCAATTGCTCCGGATGGTTGAACAGTAGTGCTAACGTGCGTTAGATGTGCTGCAGCTCTCAA
Organism: Ascobolus immersus RN42; assembly: GCA_003788565.2. Taxonomy (NCBI): domain Eukaryota; kingdom Fungi; phylum Ascomycota; class Pezizomycetes; order Pezizales; family Ascobolaceae; genus Ascobolus; species Ascobolus immersus. The sequence continues at coordinate 542,204 of ML119650.1, read as the reverse complement.
CCTTCCACCAGTCTATGCAGAAACGGGAATGCGGTGGTTCAAATTGGCAGTAACCCACAACTTTTTGAAGGGACGAAGGATTTCATACGTCGTGGCCGCGTGCCTCTACACCGTATGCAGGGAACACGGAAGTCATTACATGTTGATTGACTTTTCCGACTACCTTAGGGTAAGTTTGCTCTCGTCTTTCCCAAGAGCTTCTGGCTAACTCGTATTTTAGATAAATGTGTTCTTGCTTGGACAGACGTTCATAAAGTTTCTTCGGGTCGTAAATAAGACTAATCTCGACCCGGTCGACCCCTCGCTATACGTACACAGATTCGCCCGAGGACTCGACTTTGGAAAAGACACCACCAAGATAGCGACTGATGCGTTGAGAATAATTCAGCGAATGAAGAGAGACTGGATAAGTCAAGGACGGCGGCCGTCGGGAATATGTGGTGCGTGTCTGATTCTAGCAGCAAGGATGAACGGACATGTACGCACAGTGAGAGACGTAATGTATGTGGTGAAGGTAGCAGACATTACAATCCAAAAACGGTTGGATGAATTCAAGTCTACTCAAAGCAGTCAGCTTACCGTCGAGCAATTCCGCAGCATATGGCTGGAGAGAAGTCACGACCCTCCCAGCTTCGGACCCAAGAAGAAGAGAAAGAGAGGATTGAATGAGGCATTGCTTGGAGATGGAGCGCCTAATGAGCCGGATATTCCAATTGACCCCGAGTTGATTGCCGCTCAATCGCTGGACTCTCATGCGTTATCACTGATGCCCCCTGCGCCGGCTGACCCGCTGTCTCCTCCTTCCTCACATTCACCCGGTGCTCGTCACTCTCCGGACGACACGGCAGAAGAAGCAATCACGAACGAAATCAACAGCGAACTCGGCAGTTGTCAGAGCTTCCTTACTCCCGAAATCTTGGCCGAATTGAACGAAGCCCGCCGTGTGGAGCAGGAACGACAGCTTCGAGAGTCTAATCCCGGGTCGCCATCTTCAATGCACACGGTAGATCCACAGCTTCTCGATGACGTTGATGATGATTTCGATGTCCAAAATGCCCTCTTGTCGCAAAAGGAGTCCGAAACTAAAGAAAAGGTCTGGATGGAGGCGAATGCCGATTACTTGGAATTGCAGGAAGAAAAGCGAAAGAAGAGGGAGATGGATGAGAAAAATGGCGTGGTAAAGCCAACAAGAAAGAGACGAAAGGGACCGAATCATGCTCAGTTGGTGAAGGCGGGAATTATCCAGCCAGGTGATTCAAACGGATCTCTGACCGAAAGCATCCCAGCGAGCCCAGCAGAGAGCGCAAAAATGCTGTTGATGAAGAGAGGCTTCTCAAGCAAGATCAACTACAAGGCGTTGGATCATTTGTTTGATGACTGATGTCACAACCTTTTATTTTCTTAGTGTTCATATCGGAGTTTTCATGGTGTGGTGGAAATATGTATGGGTCGCTTGTTGAGTCAAGGCTAGAATTTTCCGTGGAAGTTCCTTGGTTCGAGTCGCAGCGCTTTCTTTTTCATCACCCATTTTTGCTCTTGTCATGGATATACCCTTTGTTTTCGCACTTCATTTAGTGCTTTTACTGGCGTTACGAGGTATTCTTTAAACATAATCAATAAGATAAAATATACAAGTAGTACTTCGTTCTTACTTGTGCCCGCGATATGTATTTTTTGTCTTTTCTCTGCTGATCGGAATCTTGCGGAGAACACCTCCGGCAATCGTGACCGTCAACGAACCCAAGCGAAGTTTTCGGACTTTCGCGACTTCTTGTTCACTAGAACCCTTCACACCCGAAGCAACAACTAAATGCGTCAACATATTACCCCCGATATGAAGTACGCTGGAAAGGAGCAACTGTCACGTCGCCAGGAGAGATCGGGCTCCGCCGAGCCTAGGCTCCGTCTTCGATCGGCAACCTCGAAACCAAGCTACTTTTATCTTGAGAATTACCCCATCAACAACCGGTTGCTAGTTTGGTCGCCCTAACCAGTCACTTATTGTGGTGAGAGCTTTGTCCTGACCTCCAAAGTTACTTGCTTTGTCTAACAGGCATTCTATCGATGAAATTTTGGACTCGTTTAGCCTTTGACAGATTTGCAGGACAGTGAAAGTCCTGACAACTACTTGTTAGTACTTGGTATTCGGCATGTACGATGTACAAGCAGTTACGAAACTCGTCGGTCGTGCGATATCTAGTAGTGGAGAATCCTCAGTTTGGTTAAGCGTGGACAGGCTTTCATTGGCCGATCAGCAAACACGCATAGAAGTACTGGAACGTCCGTTGGCTGCTTGCAGCTTCAACACCCTCCGCGACTACGACTCCTCATGACTTCTGGTGTGCCAGCACGAGATGGAACTCCAGCTAGGAGTGAAATAGGTGGCTACTCCTTCGATTCCTCTTAATAGTTACTAAAACGGATCAGTTACAACCCGCAATTTAGTCTGCTTCTTAAGGCTGCCGACCGAGCTCAGACTGAACATTTACCGCTATTGCAGCGCCTTTGCACTTCTTCAGCTCTCGCACACGTCTTCGGTTCTTTACGGCGAAATCAATGCGTGCGTGGAGCTCATCAGGACCAGCTATGGATATCTCACCGAACGACAGCCAGACAATGGAGGGCCCATAGACTGCGGAAGCGTGAACCCTTATACTGGTGAACCCTTCATGCATTCCATCCGATTTGTCCATTTCCTACGCGACGAGTCGGAAGTTCTTCTGTGGAACAGGTTGTTCTTCAATGGACAGAGACTCTGGGTGACATCTGAAGCAGTCAAGTCCAGTCCAGTATCGAGGCACCCGTGTGAGAGGTGTTACTGCATATTTTCGATGGAGGATTTTCATGCGATTCAGCCGGACGAGGATTGGGTGAAAGAACTCCCGTTCGAAGGATGCCTCTGGTGTATGTTCACATGAAATTCCAGATGCATTTATCATAGATGGCAGGTTTGAACTTTCAGGTCGAGCACAGTTTAGCCGAGTTGGATTGGTTGTGACGTAGGATGGTAGACACAGGAACTCGAATGCAATACAAACGGATGGCTACAGCTTGAACTGTCACCAGGTTCTCGTACAATCCGCACTTCAAACGATAAAGGCGCTTTCAACCATCATATACGGAGACTAAATGCTCGACATGGCTGACCAGGACCAAGTTTGTTCATACACCAGTGAGATCTCTATTCGGAGTGAGTCTCCATATTACGGCACTGAAGAACGAAGCTGACAGGCATTCCAGCAGTACCTCGTTCGGAGCTCCCAGACATCCGTTTCCTGTCTCTTCCCATCGAAATTCGCCTGGAAGTTTACTCCCGTTGCCCAATCTTCAGCTTACTTCAACTCTCGCACACCTCATCTCAACTACACCAGGAGATAAACGACTACCCCAGTATATTCCGCTCCGCTTTCGGTATCAACCCTTCACAAGAGTTAAAAGAAGCGAGAACTCTCTCGGTGAATCTCGTCCAGAGGCTTTATGACCAGTCGGAGGTGCTTCTCTACAACAAGCTGGTGCGGGGCTGCTTCATCAAGGTGTTTCTTCGAGGGCTGACAGAAGCACCGCATGTTTGTGGAAAGTGTCGATGTCTCAAGCGTTGGAATGAGTTTGTCATTGGCGCTTTGAGAGCTGGTGAGGTTCAGGCAAAGCATGGCGGGAGCTTCATTTCGGAGAGTTGCAAGGAATGCTCGAAAGATGATGCGTTTGTTGTGGTTTGTGGATATGGGAGGGGCTCGAGAATGAGTTGGAAGTGATGAAGGGAGAGAGTCTTGATACAGAGCTGGCGATTTGCAGTTACCATACAGGGAGATCATGAATTCATCAAATATTGGAATTGCATCACCATATGACTGCAGTACTGGCGAACCCTGATCAAATGGTAACATTTCATTACCGTTAGCACTTCTTCAAGCTTTCCAAGTCGAGTAGAAACCACCTTTCCACCGATACACATGTGCGTGTAGAATTGGCAGGCAAGGATAGCGGATAGACACGGTGTTTAAACGAAACGGGTAGCAGCATATCCTTTACTTTGACAGCGCATATGCTCGTTCAGCCCCATTCTATTCTCTTTATCAATATCCTGTTATCTGCTCGACATGGTGGGGAATACAAATGATAAACCTGAACCGCTTAACGAGGTATGTTGTCTCTTTTGAAGCCTCAATGTCTACGAGAGTCTACTAACTCCTCCAGTAACGTCGACATGCCACAAAGTCCAGCATCTGTCGAAAACCGCAGCTCCTTCTTGTGCCTGCCATACGAAATCCGATTTGAAGTCTACCGTCAACTTACGCCATTCACCATCTTACAGCTATCACTCTGCTCAAATCAGATCCGTATGGAAGTAAACAATGATTCCAGTTTATTACGTCGAATTCCTGAGCACCGACCTTCTCTGAGTCGCCTTCCGTACCAAGCGTCTCGCGGGCATCGCAACATCACCATCCGCAATATTCCTAAACTACACGATCAGAACGAATTGGAGCTCTTTGGGAGGCTGGGATATAGCATAAACGGTCACTATGCTTGCTCTTCTTGCCTTCGTGTTATGCAGTGGCAGATCAATGACTATGTGGCTCCTGGGAGCGGGGATCGTTTTCCAGGAGGGACCCATGTGGAATTCCAAAGATGCAATGATTGTATTCAGAAATTGTCAAGATCCCTTGTAGCGGTTTCCAGGTCCCCCTCTCCAGAAAGACCCCGTCGGCCATTGTTTTCTACGAATTATTCTGGAAGAAATTACTAGTATGGGTTCAATATACTTGGATATAATTAAGAGACGCATTATTCCAAGTTCCACATGCAGTTCCACTCTATGTACTTATTTCAATGGATTGCCTGGGGTTTGTATGCTTCATAATCTGATCATGTGGAATCACGGGTTACTGCAGTCTGTAATTTCGGCAGGTCAAGGCAAGGCCTCATATCTACCAAACAACCATAACAACCATGAAACCCAGTCGCCAACCCCAACCATCGATGCATCAGTCCACAACATAACTATGCTGTCAACGCTGTCAACGCAAGAAAGATTTCACGCCCCTGAAGGTAGCATGACTAGCGCTATGGCGCATCTGCTCTTGCCTATAAAGACAACTGACAGGTCGTTAGCGAGCGTCGGTTCATCCTCACAGGCAATCACCTTCCTGCAACTCCCAAAAGAGCATCGAGTCGCGATCTACGGCCACTGCGATCTACAGACACTCTTCAGCTTGTCTCTTACTTGCTCACGACTACACATGGAGATCAACAACGACCCTGGGCTCATGCATTCGATCCTTCAACGCTTCAAGCAAACCTTTGGCCTCAAGAACATTCTCACCACGACGAGCGACGAAACTCATCAGCCTTCACAAAAATCAGCCTTCTGCTCCCTACCTGTCGAGATAAGGCTGGAGGTTTATGGTCGCTGCTCAGCCTTAACGCTGCTCCAACTCGCCCACACATCCAGTCGCCTTCACAATGAGCTGATCGAGTATCCAACAATCTTCAGATCCTCTTTTGGCTACAACAAACTCCGAGCATCACGATATTCCAACCAAGCACTCGCCATCAGCTCGATTGGGAGACTTGGGGCATGGGAGGAATACGAGCTCTTTCAGAAGAAATACTGCACTCGCAAAACTACTGGTGCAGCTTATGCTTGTCCCGATTGCCTGTATATTCGACTGTTTGATGAGAGAAGGAGAAGGAGGTCAAGAGGTGGGATTCTGAGTAGTATTGCAAGGGATTTGCGCCATACATGCTTTGGTTGTATGATGGAGATTGAAGGAAGTCCGTTTAATCCACCAGATATCAATCAACAGTGGATCAATGGGGTATAATGTTGGAGAAGCCAGATAGGGATTATATTATCGTAGTATCATATAATGCTACCAATCATAGAGCTTCTCCGGGCGACAGACGGTTTCCCTCTCCTTCCTTATTTGCAAACCATGGCTGCCTACAACAGCGACTCGGTGGAATCCCTCATCCTTCCTCATGGCTTTTCCCCCTCTCCTTCCGAATGGGACTCCGAACCCCCTTCGCTTATCTAACCCCACCCTCTCTCCCTCTCTCCCCCATCCTCTCCTCCGTTACCTCCAACGAGACGGTTGAAACCCCTCCGGTCCCTTTTCAAAATGTACGAATTCGCAGAAGAACCGCTCTCCGAAGTCCTTTCGACCCAAGCTCAGGGCTCTATCGATCCCCGTCTACTTGAGAGCGATAATAGTCAAAGGCAAGAATCTCAGCACCTCGCTCAAGGCTGCTCCGTCGCCTTCAACTCAGACGACGAAGATGAAGAAGAAGATGATGACGATGACGACGTACCTCATCGACCGACAGTTGGCCGTAAACGTCTTCCAACCCTCTCCGTCGCTCTCGACCTGGGCAAGATCGACTCTATCACCAAAGGACGATCTGCCCTTGCGGCTATGAACCTGCCCCCACAACGCAAATGGACGCGGGTCAAACAATTTCAAGCCCATCTGGCCAAAATCATCGCGGCCCACAAGAAGCCACACGATCTTTGGTTCATCCCCCACTTTCATGAAGAAGGATACTTCATCGTCGACCACGAAGACTACGACGGCACGGCCATGGATATCTCTAGCATGGACTTCAAATTCGCCTGTATTGGGGCTCCTGCTACGGCCGCTACTGTGAAGAAACGGCCAGCCACCTCCAACTCCCAGGAGACTACACCAAAGAAGGCTCGCACCCGTGCTTCTACCGCCCAGCAAACGATGGAAACTCACAATTCGGCCATGACGGACGAGCAAACGATGGAGACCTACAATTCGGCCATGGCGGAGGAACATGTTACCCAGCTCGAGCCTCACCAAGACATTAATCTCATGGTATGAGCTATCTCTACCCTCCCACCAGCTCCCAAAGCTAATCATTTGTAGACCGCAGAGTCCCACGGATCTCACGTCCCTGCCTCCGTCTTGTCCTCCTTGCAATCGAAGTATGACGCTCTGCAGATCTGGCTAAGCAGCAGGAAGAAGTAAGGCCTCCTCCCTACCTCCCAACTACCGTTCTAACTCCTCCCTAGCTCAAGAAGACGATCATGATGGCTACCCCAGTCGTCCAGACGTTCCTGCAAAACCCGACCAAAGACTCTCTCTCCAGTCTGGCGACCCTTCCGGATTTCATCACTTCGGTCTCTGCCGCCCTCAACACTCATTTGGCGGCCAAACCAATCCAGATTGACCGTTCCGAGATCTCCACGCTGGTCAATGAGGTCGTCACCGAAAAATGGAACGACCTATCTACTGAACTTGTCAAGCGAGCTGAGGCTCGTGCCGAGGTCATCGTCAATAAGAATTGGGCCCAGGTAATCCAGGAACTCAATGCGAAGAAACACGAGATGAACGAGCTCATCCGTTCCGCTCGTCCCTCCAATCAGCGTATTGAAGAAATCCTCGAAGACACTCCTCCTCGCCGTTTTGTCTTCTCAGCTCAGAGTGCTACTCCTCAGGCCGGGACCAAGCTGTTTGCAGCCCCAACTACCCCGGCTGTGAAGACCACGGTTGCTCCAGTCGTGCCAACTGTCCCAACTACTGACATCACTGTCAATTCCGGACCCGTGTCTCTGACTTCCTTTCCGACTCGTTCCCAAGAAAAAGACTTAGACCGAGCTTGTATCTATCTCCGCGAGACGACAGGGTGTGACTATCGCACACAAGGTGTCACTAGAATTCGTGTTTACCCCACCACCAACCCCGGTGACGCTCCTTCTCGTGGTGAGGCTCTCGCGCCAGACCTCATTCAAAAGGCGGTACAAGATTCAAAGTCCTACGTTCCAGGATCCGGGGCGTATGCCAATCTGGAATTTACCAGCAACCACCCCGGCCAATTGCTCGTTAATCCCGGATCCGCTGGAGGGTTCCCATCTTATGCCAACAATAACAACTACGATTCTTACCCCAACTATAACAACAACCAGGATGGGCAATTTTATGGCAACAATCAAAGTGGATTCTATGGCAACAACAATAATTCCAATCGCGGTAGAGGACGCGGTCAAGGACAAGGTCGTGGTGGTGGTGGCCGCAACTTTTTATTTTAGCTCTCTTATGCTGTTCGAAAGGGAGGAAAGCAAACTGTACGGCGCGAACTATTCTCGGCTCCCCAAAGGCACGAATTTATTTATTCCGAATATTCATCCAACTACAAGGCCGGAGTAGACTTGGCGTCTGTTGGCTCACTTGTAGTCCCAACACGTTGGCTCGAGGTTCTGCTTTTCTCTGTATGTCTTTCTTAACCATTTCCAATCTTGAGCTGAGCTCATGAGGCTGACATGGTACTTAGGTTGACTCGCTCAGCATATTGTTGATTTGTTATATTCATAATGAACTGGTTGGATGTCGTCCGATAATCTTGGATTGCGAATGGCACAAATTGTTATCATCAGTTACCCTGGATTGCAAGTAGGCGTACTTAGATAAAGAAGGGAAAAATTAGAAAGGATGCTTACTTAATTTGCTGTTACGGTTAAAGTTTTAAATGCCACACGAGTGTGACACAATTATTCTCGATGCCACACAAATATGACAGTTTTCTGGCGGTTTTACAGCGTTTTTGTGGCACTTTTATGACAGTTTTGGCAGTTGTTTTATGCTAATTTAGGTAGGAACGGTGAAATATTTCCAATAGATGCGTTATTATGCAGGTTCTCGTAAAGAAACTCTCGTTTCTGGTGACGAGTAAGAGTAGAGTTACCACGATCCACAGTTTAGCAGCATCACGGAACGTGTATTGCTAGTAATAAAGATCAAAACAATACATATTGTAATCTACGTGAAGAACACACTAAAATGAGCGAAGGGTCGCACCGTACTGTATAAGCGAAATTGTTAAGGGTGTGTTCTGGGTGCCAAATTATTTCAAAACGGAGTCTTGCAGATTTGATGGGGTACGGAGCTAAAATTAAAGCAGCATTGCGCTTTCTTTGCCGAAGTCTTCGGGCTAGTCAGCTTGAAGCTGGAAACGTGATATCGGGCCTCGCTTGATCGGGGGGTGAACCAGATAGCGCCGAAATTCCACCTGTCTGTTTAACTGGTTAAGTTGCTCTAAAAGGCCACCAAAACGCCGTTTTGAATAAGTAGCATTGACCTAAGTTTTGAAAACTCCGTTTTGAAGCCAAAATACGGCTCCCAGAACGCACCCTAAGTAGGAGAATCTGCTAAGGAATACTCAAATGCGCCAGAGAGGCGCCACAATATTGCACTGAAATTTCAAGAAAGCGCCAGGTCACCCTTGTCAAAATACAACCAATAGAATGTACTTGAAAAGGGCCTTGAGTTGAGAATACCCGCAAGAAACACTCTATTACTGGCAGAAAAGTATAAGAAAAGGCTTACAGAATACTTAACCGCCTTATTAGTGCCAGAAAAGGTCTTGCTATTATTACTATTACCACTATGTGATCCCAAATCCATCTATCGTCAACACAACCCGAGAAGAGAAGAGAGTAGAGAATCATAACCACCAGAATCCAGACGCTCGGCATTCATCACCTTCATATCATCTGTCTCGTGCCAACCATCATGTGTCCGCCTCATAAGGCCTTGTTGCCAAACTTGTGAGCATACATCCCCAAGGCCTTTGTCGTAAACGAAATCTTGTAGTTCGGATACGAGATCATACTATCCACAATTAGTCATAGTTCCCAACAAACAAAGGAGCCTTCATGACAACTTACCAACTCTTGTTGAAAACACCCTCAATCGCCTCCTGCAACCACTCCCCATTAGACTGCTGTCTGCTCATAATCAACTTCAAACCCCTCTCTACCGGTGTCAAATCTGGGTATCCAGAATGCATGAGCGCAATACAAGCCCAGGCCGTCATGACAACCTGGGAGTTCTCATGATGGATATACTTCCGCTGCACACTTGACTGGTAACTTTCTCCCCAACCGCCGTCCTCCATCTGTTTTGACAGGAGGAAGTCAACGGCCTTCTTGACGGTGTCGCTGTTGTTGTAGTTCTCGTTGGCAACCGAAAGAGATTCGAGAGCAAACATGGCGGCATAGGTGAAGCATACACCCCATGAACCTTCCCAGGAACCGTCCGGTCGTTGAACCTTGCGGATGTAGCGGAAAGCACGCTTAATGGTTTCGTCAATCTCGAAGCGACGATAGTCAGGGTCGTATTGGCGGAACATGTCGAGACCGATGACGACGGAGGTTGTGCATTCTGGGTAGGCGTACTCAACCATGATGTTTCCAAAGACCTCAGCGGCGTTAAGGTGCTCGAGCCATTCGCCTGAGCGGATATCTTCGTACGAGCCGAAGCCGTCGTTGGAGTTTTGCATGGTGAGGAGGACGTCAACGGAATCCTTGAGACGACGATCCGAGACGAGTTGTGGGAATCCGGGGGTTCGTTGGACCAAGAGGACAGACTTAAGAGCCTCGGCAGTACAGTCGGAGACGGTATAACCTTGTTTCTTCTTGGAGAAAGGCCAAGCACCCTTGCGCTTCTGGCGGTAGCATTTGTCTTGCTCCTTGCAGTCCTCAAGAATCTGTTGCGACTCGAGGAATTCGAGGGCCTTCAGGAGCATGTCACGATAGCGAGGATCTTCGGCGAGTCCAGCTTCGGCAATGGCTTGGATGTAGAAGGAGGTGTCCCAGCATTGAACACCATCGGTGCCGTTCATGAGCATACCTTCATCCTTCATCCACATGTACTCTTCAAGAGCGTAGCGATGCATCTTGACAGCGTGGCTGTCTGGGCCTTCATGAATGAAGCGGACCATCATGTTGAGAGGATTATTGACAGGTCCAAGATCGGTGTAGTCGGAGTTCAGATCCTCCGCCACAACAAGGTTGTAGACGTGCTGTCTGGCCATTTCCTGGAGCTTTTCGGGGCAAACGAGCTTCTCCCATCCTACAAGGACCTTATTGGCAAGGTTGAGAATAGGCGAGTGTGGGTGGTAGATGTCGGCTGGAGCGACAGTGTTGCGATGTTGTGAAAAGTCGATGGTGTTGTAGTTCTGGGTATAAAGTTCTTCGCGAAGAGATTTGATGAGGTCATTGACCGGCAACGACCAGCGGCGGGAGTAGAGGTAGGACATTGGAAGGTAGACCTGACGACAATGAATCCACCATCTCCAAGGGTGGAATGGTACCCAGTTTGGAAGAAGCCTACACCAGTCTGTTAGTTCTTTCGGTGTGCCTAAAATTGTAGTAATCCTTACCAAAGCTCTGGAGGCACTGGGTTCATCCCATCATATCCATAACAATTGATCAAGCTCAAAAACAACTTTCCCCAATGCGGACTTCCCAACGCTCCACCAAGCTGGTGAAGTCTTGCTCTTGCCTTGACGGCGACCGGATGGTCTGGATCCATTCCCAAGATTCTCAACACAGTGTAGTTCAATGCCGTACCAAACACCGTACTCTCACCTTCGATGTGCAGTCCCCATCCTCCATCCTCTGGGTGAGCCCTGTTGACGAGATACCTAGTGATCTCGATCTTCCATGGTTCCGGAATCGGCGAGCCAGTCGCGTAGAGGATGATGATGAGGCCGGGAAGAAGGAACATTGGTCCACCGTATTCGCAAGCCCATTGACCGGAGGGCATTTGGATCTGTTTGGCGAATTCGAGGCCGTTGTGGACATGATCGATCACGGATTGTGGAGTAGGCAAATCTGGGAGTCCCTTGAGTCCATAATTAGAAATTGACCTGTAGAATTGGCCATGGATGGAGATTTGGTGGTTGAACTTACCATGTCAAGTCCCAAAAAGTATCTATCGGCAGTTGTCTGCGGCCACTTTTCACACTCGAGATCCGACTCGAGATAGTGCCATGTTTGCCGACCATTCTCATCCTTCAGTCTCCATCTCGAGTAATCGGTTTTGGGTACGGACGCGTCGGGAGCGGTCTTCAGGGACATTGTTGTTGTTGAAACTGGTGGAGAGGCGCAAGGCGTTGAGGATCTTCAGGAACGGAGGATTGGGGACCGTGGAGGTCTAAGTAAATTTAGCGTTGGTTAAGCCCGCTCTTGCATGTGAAGTTTGTTGAATTCAGGGGCCGCCGTGTGCTGCCAATCGGAGTTCCTGCCATACGAAGTCCCGGTTACTAACCGAGATCGGTTACGCTCCCAATCGCAGAGTAGCACAGGCACAGTGTAACTCTCACTTTTGAAAAATGGTCACGAATTCGAATCTCACTGGAAGCTCTTTCACAGTAGATTCTCTCACTCGAGAGAAGAGAAAAAGGCGCTCAAACATCTGTGTAAAGTTCAGGGTCCGGCATAGTAGCTGGGCCGCAAAAATTTGGGCAGAAAAAAACATACAGCACCAAGGATTCCCGCGTGGTCACCCACCGCAGTACTAACTTGGCGATTAGAAGCTTGACTATGGGAGAGCGGACGGGATCCCGTATATTCTTCAATCTATGGCCGTATGTGACCGTTCAGTTTTTGTCAATTATTAGATACTGATTTGTAACAACAAATGAAACCAAAAAATTCTGCTCGCTCGACTGAACAACCGCGGTGACTAACCCAAGGTACTTACATACCAGTAGAATCATTCATACCGACTATTTAGGTCCTATTCTCCGTAATATACAAGATGCGTCCTACCGTGCCATGATTAAGGCGACCAGAATCGCCCATCGCACTCAGCCGAATATTCACCGACTCACTCTTCATCCCGCTGCTATCTGCGATCGTACAGCGCACACCGACCATAAATCCATACCATATCTAGCTTGCCTTCACACCAGCACTACTCGACCCGCATGGGCAACATACACTTCCCTCCAATTCCCTTCCATTCCACTTTCCACCTTCCACCTCCCAACCCCATCCTCCCTCTTTGACCCTCCATACCTCAACCCCACCCACATCCTTCACATCACTCTTCACCTCCTTAATAACCCAACTCACAAGACCAGTATGGTTCTTCTCTTCGTCATGCACAGCAAGGACTCTCTCAACCTGAACTTCCTTCAACAGTCCCTCCAGTCCATCCTTACCGTGGACAACCTCGCCTCCCATCATCAGGGGTAGTATAACCTTCGTAAGAGGATGGCAGAGAAGATCGATTGGCGGTATCGAGTCATCGTCCGTGAGGGTTTTGAGATACGGCGTAAGGGCAGACGTTGGAGCGCCATGGCCGGTAAAGACCATGTGGAATGGTGGTTTTGACTCTCCTGGTGGAGGAACGAATCGGATGCTGAAGAAGGAGTAAAGACTTGGAACTTCGTACCAGTTTAGGGCGGGAAGAAGGATGACTTCGAGAGTGCCATGGTTATTTGGTAAGGTGATGGAGGTGTGGGTATCAGGTTTGTCGGTGGAGAAGATGGTGATGGGCTGGACCGAGGTGAAGTGGTTCCAGGATTTTATAATGTCTGCTGCTGCTGGGACGGCATAGATTGGAGTCGAGGTGGGAAGAGCAGTGAGGGTTTGCTGGCAGCAGTGATCTGGTGCGGACTGAGAGATGAGAACGGCTGAGGGAGTATGTGGTAAAGAGGCTAGGGATGAGATTGGTGGAGTCTTGCTGTGGGTAAAAGTGTTGAAGAGAGGATGGATGTTCGTGATGGTGTCGTGAAGCCAGGGGTCGATGAGGAAGGTGAAGATTGGGGTGGTGAAAGCCGGAGTCGGAAGGATAGAGACCAAGAGAGAGGCATCGAGGTTAATAGGATGAACGTGGATATACATGATGTCTTTAGTATGTCGAGAAAGCTCTTCGATATAGAATGTCGTAAGATCAGATGAACCAGGCTCGTCCCATTTGCGGAGCGGGTACTCTCCATTTTGTACTGTCCCGAACCGAGCGAGCTCGCCAATCTTATGGCCGTCCCATGCAAGGTGTGTACATTTTGCTTCTGTTTGCAGAACAATACTAAGGTCCAAGTGCGGATTTGAAAACGAACTAGGGCTGACAGAGTGTTAGTATTGTTCGTGAACCTGGGATGGCAACGTACTATGCAGGCACTACTATCGCTACCGAGATTAGGCAATTCCACGGCTTTGGATCGTGGTTCCTGGAAAAATGTGGTTTTGGTGGGTAGTCTCGTGGTTCCTACCGCACTCGGAGTCTTCAGGCCTGGTCGAGTCGTCCGTTCTTGCCGACTCTACAAACCAAACAACATTTGTCTGCGTACTTTGGCTAATCGAGATCTTAAAATGAGTTAGTGCCTGTTGGTTGACCGGTAGGCTCAAGCTCGTGGTTTTGCCCCGATTACGAAAAGTATTGCTAGAAACGTCGACCGGCAGAGCAAAAGCGTGGGGTGGGGTTCCACAGGGGTAAATGGGGGCATTCTATCGAGCTAGTTGCGCCTCTATGAAAGTACTCATCATCTGTGCCTCTGGGAAGGAAGGCAAATCTGGAGGATACCTCAGCATAAAGGAGAGAATGAACATCGCTTATCATAAAGTTGACGTTCCCCATGGGCCGGTGCCACGGTTGTCTCGGCGTTGCTCTGTCTTTTAATGTGCATTGTGTCTCACCATGCGGAGGTTACCTCCGTATCCCAGCAGAAAACGCACACCGAGGTCTCACCCCACAGAGAGCAACCTGCAAATCACTCGTTGAAACCAATCTCCCATTTCAACTAGTACTCACGCTTAGGATATAGCTACGGACAATCTCATCACCTCCTCTTCCCCTTTCTTCTCAAAACGTGCGAGGCGAAACCGTGTCTCAGCCCTATAGGCTCGAAGACTCGGCCTTGGGTGGTGCAAGAGTCTTCGCAACAGCAAACAACAGCCTGTTTGCAATAGCAAAGCTTCCTGGAATCTTCAAGTCCGGCTCATTACCCTCTGCCTCCTTCTCTTCCTTTGTAAGGTCACCCAAAACCAAATCCTTGGGCAAGGCGCTGATTGCCTTGGCCACTTCCTCAATCGGAAACCATCTGGCATCTGCAAAGCGTCAGTCACATCTATGAAAAGTATCTTCGCAACGTACCATCAAGCTCCTTGTCATGCTTCAAGCTGATCGTCTCTTTTCCTTCAACGGCCTCGGCTATACAGCCAATCATCAAACTGTTTGGATATGGCCATGGCTGAGAGGAATGCAAAACAACTCTCGAAGCCGTGACACCAGCCTCTTCAAACACTTCACGTCTCACGCTGTCCTCGATAGACTCACCAGGCTCGCAGAATCCGGCCAGGCAAGAGTAGAAACCTGCTGGCCAGTTTCCTCGTCGACCCAGAAGCATCTTGGTACCAGTATGGTCCAAAACAGCCATGATCACTGTAGGATCAGTTCTTGGGAAGTTGATGTTGTGTACACTTCTCTTCACCCTGGTAAAGCAGAATGACCTCTTCACCGGCACACCATCGGCATCCACCTTTGCCTTGTCGGTCTCTGGGCAAACTCTCTTTCCACCTGCATGGATCGAAAGAGTTCTAGAGCCACATCCACCACAGAACCTGTTTCTGTTGTTCCAATCGAGGTAACTCTTTGCCATTGCCAGTATGGCAGCTGTCCAACCTTGTCAGCTTCCGCCCCATATATCGCGCGAGAGCAAAACTTACCATCTCTATACCCAACCTTCAGATTCCGGGCTTCCCTGAACTGGCTCATTTGCTCGTCCCAGACAACTTCCTCCTTATTCCAAATGAGAGCCCAGTATGGTCGTCCCTGCCACTCTTGCCAGGCCCATCCACTCTCTGTGTCGGCTTCATCGATACCCAAGAAGACGACAATCGGTCGCGCCTCTTCTTCCTCTGAATTGTAGGTCGCAATGTACTCGTCGTCCGTGCTGACACCTTCGTAGAGACCCTTGAATCCGTGGTTTTCGACAGCGGGGTAGTCCAAGAACGAGAGTTCGGCGTCAGACTTGGTGAGTGGGTTCAATTCATAGCGCTCTGTCGGCTTGAGGAGGAGGTATTTCGATTGCGCAAAGGTGGAACGGAGAAATTCGTAGTTTTCGCGAAGAAAGGAGAGACGATTGAGTGGATTGCCTGTTGTCGCTCCGTCAGTAGCCGGTCGGCCGCATTTTGTGCGATTTCGCACTAACCGGAGTAAAAGGTGGGGAACTCGAGGCCGAAGCGGGCAGTCAGAGGTCCGTTACTATCGATTGGTGGGGGTAGTCGTCCGCTCATGATGGATCTGAGGTGAAGTCTGTTTCGGAAGGAGGCGAGAGTCTTCTGGAGGGGGTTAAGGAAAAAAACATTGGTGGCAGAGACGAGTGGTCGAAAAAGGTAGAGGAGGAGGACAATTTGTAATCCGCAGAATCAAGGAGTCTAGTTGAATCTGGACGTCACACGTCAACCACTTACTGTAGCCGAGGCTACCCACTAGCGCCTAACTAACAATAGCCTCGCTTGCTCGAGGTTCCGCCAGACTCTGGCGCCTTCTTTCCGAATTGCTTTCATCCTTCCGCACATTCACTCTCCAACCAAACATCCATTCGTTCAATTTTGGACCCAATTACCTGCGTTGTCCCGCACCAAAACGGCCCTCGTACTATCTGCTCCAGCCTCGAGGTAAGTCATTTATGCCCACAAGTTTACCTTTCGAATCCTGAGAGGAAAAATTTCGATGTTTGCTTATTCCATACACGCTTCTGAAATCCAGGCAAGCCCAGATAACTACTTAACTAGGATCACTTTACTGACGTGTGTTTTAGGCTTTGGACACTCGCTACCGCCCGCCCATATCACCACCGTCAGCCATACCGCTCATCCGCGTCCCCAATTTCGCCCATCTTCTCTGCAATCTCCGCCTCATACCCGATCCCAACTCCAATCATCCTCTCGGTCATCTCCACCTTTCACGCCAAATCCACCCCATCTGAAAGGTAGACATTCCTCAAATCAGGACTCTCTTAAAACGCATGCGGGACAATTTACACACTTTTCATTTTCATTACTGACAAACTTGCCAATCACAGAATGCCTACTGGGCATGTCAACAAAACCTCCGGTGGAGTCAGCAAGCCAAAACCACCTGCGTCAAAGCTCTCCAAGCCTATCCCATCAAGCACGATCGCCACACGCAGCAAGTCGGCTGCCATCATGAAGAGCTTTGACTATGATGCAGATAAGAAGGAGATTGAGGAGTATGAGAGGCGCTTTCAGAAAAGGCTTGATGTGAACTTTCGGGTTCTGAAGACTACACAAGAGTACCATGAATTCTTGGTCGAAGCCTACGAGGATGATATTTTGAAGTGCTGCGTTATGGAGGATTCTCGCTATGATGCGCTTTTGGCGGAGCTCTATGAAGACATGGCCAATAAGGAGCTCAAACGTGGTAAGGTTGAGAACGATAAACAGAGAAAGTGCCTTCAGAGGGGCATTCTGGGATTGAGGGGCGCAGTGTACTACAGGGATAGTTCGGGTAAGTTCCGACTGTGTAGTTTGACTCACATGCATTTTTAACTAACATAAATACTTACAGATGATGATGAAGAAGATTACACGGTTCAGGCTTCAGATCTTCTTGGAACTAGAAATGGGAAGGACAAGAAGATGACAAGTACATAGCGTAACGTAGGTTTCATGCCTCCAGATTGTATGCCCGCTTATCATTCCAGAAATCCCTTGTATTTTCGGCAACATGGCCGCCGGTCTGGCTTCCCAAAGATTGAGGGACGCGGGCGACTTCTGGACCGAAGTTGCAGATGGTACATCTGCGTCCCAGAAGGAAGATGAGCTCAACCTCTATACGGTATAATATTCTGCAGCTCTCAGAAGATGCGTCAAATAAACGCATATCATAGTGACAGAGCTGTGGAATGTCGATGAAAAAAACTAGCCCATCAGGTACCAACCCCTTGAAGATTACCTTGTCTAATATTTATAGGTTCGGGTCTTTAAGGTGGGAAGAAGCAATGACAATACTATAAAACGGATGGTCGCGGTCCACCTAAAGGATGAAGCCTGTGGCACGCTAATTATTACCGACGTGTCCAACACTCATGATTCTTGGAATAGAGTGAAGGATAGGATTAAGAAGTCGCCATACCAAAAGGCAGTTACGTTCGCACAGATGAAGAAGAAGACTATGGACTTCCAGGGATTGAGACTCCGTAGTACTAACTTGACGATTACAAGCTCGACTATGGGAAACAGGGCGGGATTTCATGGACTTTAAAGCATTTCAACCCCGTCGAGCATCGCTAGATAATTGTTTGAACTTTAATTTGGCAACGGGCACCATTTTCTGAACTAAATAGTATTGATTATTCGTATCATTATAGTAAGGGGAAAACGAAGCAAAATAGGAATAAATGTGCAGCACCGATAACTCCCAATAAAAGAGATAACTCCTAAAAACGAAAAGCCGTATGACCCAATGATGCGAAGACTCATATTTCTCATAGATCCGTAATCCACAACCCACCACTACATCTCATAAGGCTTTGCCTCCATGCCTTCTGGGGGTGTGACTTCCATCTTCTTCTTTCCAACCTCCTCCCAGTTTGTGCTCAAGGCGGTGCCCTGACTCTCCACGTAACTCTTCATCATAGCCCTCTTGGTATCATCATCCGCATTCTTGAAGATGGTCTTGAACAAGCTGTTGACTGGATCTCCCTCTTCTTCGTCGTCATTTACATCAGTGACGATCGTATCCCAGTTCTTCGGACCCGTCCTTGATGAAGTTGGGTAGCTTGGAGCAGCGGCTGGTTTGTTGACCGGGGCCGAGGCTTGTTCGGCTTTCACATCCTCTTCCTTCGCCTCCATAGCAAGCCACTTCTTTCCTTCGACCTTCTTCTTCATGTGTAGTTCGATTTTAGTGGAGAGAACGGAAGATCGGCTGTTGTCTACATCAATTTCAGCGAATAGAGGGTCCTTGTCGATTGAGTATTCGGAGCCGTTGGCGAGGGGGAAAGAAATGTGGAACTGACACAATTAGCCAACTTCTAGTATTCTGATGGGGAGAACTCACTGAGCGGGGCTCCATAATAACGGACGCCTTGTCCTTCGGTACACCCTTCACATACAGAGTCCACGTTACGTGAGTGTTGTTCTGAATCATCTCTTCACGAATCTTGTCGACAGGCGTAGTAACACCAGTGGCTTGCTTCACGGCGGTAGAAGCAGCAGGGGAAGCATTCGAGACAGGTGCCGGTGTAGAAGGCTTTTCCGCCGCAATCTTATCAGAGACATCCGGAAGTTCTGGAACAGTGGCATTCGCCCTCTCATCACCCTCCTCCAGTTTGCTCAATCCAACCTCAACCTTTGGAAACCACAAATTCAAGCTCTTCTCCTTCTCGTCGAGCTTCTTGGACCACTTGAGACATTGCAAAGCATCGCCGAGCCTGTGGAGGAAAAAGTAACCGATACCACGTCGAAGCTGGGCCTGGGCCTTGAGGTCGCGCTTGCCGAGTTTCTCAGCGAGGTAGAGTGCAATTTCAGCGTCGTCCACGGCTTCTTGACCCTTCTGGAGGCGCTGGTGACAGATGGAACGTTGGAGGTAGAAGAGCGGAGAGTTGGGTCTGATGTCGATGGCGGCGGTGTAGAGTGTGAGGGCCTCGTCGTACTTGGATTCATCCATGGCCTTCTTGCCCTGGGTTGCAAGCGTTGCCGGGTCTTTTGATAGCGGTGCCATTGTGTACTTGTGATGGGTGCTGATACAGGAAGAGCTGATCCGAGTGGTGAGGGTAGCGTGGCTGGTACTCAAAGTTTGTAAGGAAAGGTTGTTGTGTGCTGGAGGGGTATCGTAGGCACTGAGGAAGTTCGTTGACTTTGTTGAGAGTTGAAAGAGAAGGATGAAGGGTCAGGGCGTTGGGCGTGGAAAGGCTTCTGGAACGTTCCAGCCCGCTCATCCCCGCTGCTGACTGGTTAGCGCAGGTCAAACGCCGCTCTAAACAACTGTTTACGCTAGCGTAAACACCACTTACACAACTTTGAGATGAGCCTCGTCGTCATAAGCCTCAAGCCACTTCATCCTGAGCAATTAAGTATATGTAGACACAACATTCCAAAGTAAGAGGCTCAAAATATCCGAATTTTTTTGCTAACTTCATACACAGATACCAAATCGTCTTTCAGTCATACCCCACACCATGGAAGCCACAATGCTTCTACGTCTCCTCCCACGAGCTACTCGGAACATCTCATGTCTCCGTCTACCATCAGCATCATACTCCACTCTTCGGTCCGGAGCCGGGCCACGATCAGGACCACGAAACCGTCTTGTAAAGCCCAACACCACTCGGACAAACCGTCAACACCCACTCTATCAAGAATACGATCAACCACCGCAAAACCATGGTTTCGAAGGAGAAGGACCCGATCCTCTCCTAGCACCCGTCAACATCCCCCACGACCCACACGGTGTCCTCACGCTCGACCACCCCGCGGCAGGCATCCTAAGCAACTCGGCAATAATCATCCAGAGGCAGTTGGAGCTCGGCAATCTCCTCCTCGGCTTCGAGCAGGCCAACAAATATGTCATCCTCGACCCACAAGGCAACCACATTGGCTTCATAGCCGAAGAAGAATCCGGCATCGCAAAGATCCTCCAACGCCAGTGGTTCCGTACCCACCGAGCCTTTACCGCTCATGTCTTTGACAAGCACCAGAAGGAAGTGCTCGTCTTCCGTCGACCGTTTTCCTTCATCAATTCCCGTATCCAGGTATGGGACCTCCAGAACGCGAAGCTCGTTGGCGAGGCTCATCAGGAATGGGCACTTCTCAGGCGGAAATACAACCTTTTCCTCTCACACGATCCACCTACTCCCTCGTCTGCTTCGCCGGCTGGCACTTCACTGGAGAAGTATAACCCCAATCAAGAAACTACAATGACCCAGTTCGCCTACGTTGACGAGCCTCTCCTCTCCTGGGATTTCTCCCTGCTAGACCAAAGCAGTACCCGACTCGGCAGCGTGAACCGCAACTTTGGTGGATTTGGGCGAGAAATCTTTACAGATACCGGCAGCTATGTGTTGCAGATGGATAGTGTTGGTCAAGAGGTTCTCGAAGTGCCAGGACAGCACTGGATCGACGACGGGAGGGTGATTACTGGCGATGTGGCAAAGAGAGGGATGACGCTGGATGAAAGGGCGGTGATGCTGGCTACAGCGGTTTGCATAGACTTTGATTACTTCTCGAGACACTCCAGTGTTGGTAGTCATGGTGCTTTTGGTGGTCATGGTGGCTTTATGCCAATATGGTTCCCTGGGACTGGATCTAGTGACTTGCATCAGGGAGACGGTGGTGAGCAAAGCGGAGGTATCAGCTCGGGTGTGGTTGGTGGTGAGCAAAGCGGGGGTACAAGCTCGGGTGTGAGTGGTAGTGAGCAAAACGGAGAGACCACCTGGGGTGAGAGTCATACTGAACAAAGCGGAGAGACCACCTGGGGTGAGACTGGTAGTGAGAAAAGCGGAGAGACCACCTGGGGTGAGAGTCATAGTGAGCAAAGCGGAGAGCCCACCTGGGGTGAGAGTGATAGTAATGACGGAGATTGGGGAGGATGGTCGGACTAAGAGTGTCGCTGCTGATTGAGAAATGTTGCCGTTACTCTACTCTATTTCAACTGTGATTAGATTTCTAGCATACCGTCACATGTATTATTACACCAATAATTATAGATGTATTACAAACAAACTACGGTTCTACTCGGGTATTCAAGATTGTATTGTCATCATCCGCCTCAATTAATAATACTGGCCTCCCTTTCCACCAAGAACTCATTACTAGTACACCACGGAGACCAATTCCCAAGCCTAACTCCCAGTAGGAGAAGCACACTTTATGTGACATAGCTCTTGCAAAAAGAGAGAGAAGTGCATTGATCAACCAGAAAAAGAAATAAAAAAGAGTATAGCATTCCGCAAGAAAAACGGGCAAAAGTACAGAAACAGCAAAGAAATCGAAAACTCCAAAATTCCCAAGATTTTAATAGTTAGTATAGCCAGCTGTGACTTGTAATCCAAGATTCAAAAGACCCAAAGAAAAAGAGAATGATAATAAAAAGATACGTAAGAATGTCTCAAAAGATGGTACAGAGAAAGAAGAGTAGGAAAAATGACCTCGAGACCTGGCGGCCAGAATTAACGCGAGGATGTGAACTGTTGAAGACCCGAGGAATATTCAGTGGTATCATGTGTATGAGGATATCCGTCCCAACTCCATAAAAATGCCAAAGGTTCCATCCAACCAAGATTACCCAAAGTATTAGTATACTGACACCTTAGGCGAAACCCCTCTTGAAGGTGATAACAATGACTCGCCCCCTCCTATCAATACCAACCAATCGATCACCGTCAGGACTAAACATCAACTTCCCAGCATGTTCCGGCCCACTTGCACTCTGCAACTTCTCCGCTGGCTGCACAATAGGTAGGGTGGTGACATTGTCATCACCCTCGATATGCACAACTGGAACGATATAGATGGCACCCGTGCGAGTCAAGAATGCACAGGCGCCACCGTCTTGCGAAATCGTAGTATGATGAACCTTCAGCCCCACCTGGCGAATCGGGGCATGTGGCGGATTGCCCTGGACCCTTGTCGGTTCGGTGAAACAGCCGCCCCACGCGGGGTCAACCTGAGACGTCGAGAGTGTGCAGCAAAGGATATGTTTGGTATCAGGAAAGAGCAAGGCTGAGGTTAGGGCTTCGGCGCCGGCTCCCTACGTAAGAATATGTCAGCATTTAGTTCGGGCGAGCAAGAGCCGCATTCAGCTCCGGACTGCAAGGCAGAAAGTTGGGGATTACACACCTGTGTGACGCTGAGACGGCCGTTACTAATCAGGAAGGGCTCTCTCTCGCCAGACATGTCCCAGGCGAAAAAGTAGCCGTAGACCGGAGTGCAGCAGGTGAGGTATTGGCCGTCTCGGGTGACTGTAATGTTGTGGGGGCTGTCTTGAGGCTTGTCGGGTCCGATTGGGAGGCGGATGTCTTTCCATTTGGTCCACATGGGAGTGCCAATGTCGGTGCTGGTCATCTTGTAGACGCGAACCATCCCGAGACTCTCGCCGGCCGCTGAGAGACTCGTGGCCATACCTATTACCAGTTTATCGGCTGCTATGCTCACGCAGGTATGATCCCAGCCATCAGTGACTTCCGTGAAGATGACCTTGCAAGCCTGATGCATGTCGTGAACTTGCACCTAAAGCAAACCGTTAGAAAACGACAACAGCTCCATCTGAAATGATCTATTTACCCTGGTAGCGGTAATTGTTGCAATGTACCGAGTCGAAGCTGCACCACCCTTGTAATTCCATGGCGCCTTGTTCTTCTTGAGGCCTTCAGCTGCACCCAGCCGATAAGTGGCCTCTGCTCGTTTTGCACCAGATTCCTTCGGTACAGGAACCGCAAACACCTGAAAGACCTGAGGCGACATGAAGACTACGTGTCGACAATCAGACGAAATAAAGTTGGTAAACACCGAATCCTTAGGACTTAGTCTGTAAGTCTGAGTCGAAGCAATCTTGTCGTACTCTGGCTTTGGTGCAAAGGGGTCGTTCACAACCTCTGCAGCCTGGCCAAGAGGGTCGCGTACAGGGCGCCCCGGATGCGGATCAAAGCTTGACGCTGAGCTTTGCTGGTTATGCTTTATCTTGAATATCTCCTCCTTCATTTGTTGCAGGTTGTCTTCGAGTCCGGTGCTGAAAGAAACTGGCTCCGGAGCATCTGCTGCGAGAATTGACCCCTTCCTTGTTGTTCCTGATTTCGAGCTTAGAGTTGCCATGCTGGCCGGGCTACCAAGATCTCGACCTGGTTGTGGCAGAGGCTTGTCGTGATAGTCACTATGATTCGAGTTATTGCTCGCTGTCCTCCTCGACAGACCTCGTTCCAGCCATCCTCCCATAATAGACTGTCGTTTTCTTGGACTTGGTGGTTCATTAGGTAGCTCCGCAACAACGTCAGCATTGTATGCCTTGCTGAGAGATACTGATCCTGGAAACTTTGATGGCGAATTTGGCGTAGAGTCGTTGTCCAGAGTACCGAAAGGATGCGGGTTGTTGAATTCGAGGGTTTCCGGTGCTCTCGTATGTGGGCTGTATTCGCTGGGTGTCCTCACCTTTGAGCTTTGCAAGTTTGTGATGACTGGTGGAATTCCTCCATTCGGAAGAACCCTTCCTAGTAACCGGTCTTCTTTCTTGATATCTCGACTGGGAACTTGCTGGTGCTTCCGATCACTACCTGATGATCCCGGCTTTGTTCTACCCTGAGCTTCCAGAACGTAATCCCAAGTATGGCTTGGTTTTGGCTTTGGTGGATGGTCGTCTTCCGAGTATTCATCCTCCTCATCTATCGACACGACTTGCTTCTCCAAGACCGAGGCGCTTCGAGTGATGCTACCCCACGAAGGCTGCATTCTCAGTCCGGTTTGGGGCGCTGGGGGAAAGATTGGGACTCCTGGGTGCGCTTCGTCTGGGGTTTGTATAGGGAGATCCAGTCCATCACCGCCATCCCGTCCCTGAATGGGCAGGTCCAAGGAATGGCGCTGTTCCGAAGCTCTTCTAGACCCACCGTTTGACTGCACCGGTTCACGGCTTCTGCTGAGATTTGTCTCTGATCGTGTCCTGGGGTCATCGTCTGGTAGGACGACAAACTTTTCGTCAAACGAGTCGATTAAAGGTTGACCATTGGCGATGTCGAGTTTAGGAAGATACCCAAGCGATCTGGTGTTTTCCGCTCGCTGTTCCCTGTCAAACGACGGTTTTGCTGAGAGCCTTGGATCTATGTCTGCATCGGTGTCGGTTGAGGGCCTGGAGACGTGTCCATTGGTAAGTGAATGTGAGTTTAGATCAAGCTCCTTCTGCAATGCCAAATATTCATAGTTGTTAAAGTCGGAAGTGTCATTTGTACCATGAACGATAGATGCTATTGGTGTTCGAGTTTGTTGATTTCTGGTTTGAAGGTTGTCGTCGCCAGGTTGGTAGGAGTAGGGTCGCTCCTCTTCCCAGTGGAATCCATTTGCTTGGCCAGGCCTCAACGTGCTTTCATCGTCTTCTCCGGCATTCAAATCGTCATCATTGTGCTCCGGTTCCTGGAAAAGTGGTTGACCTGGCTCGTTAAAGATGGCCTTTAGTGCTTCATAGTCTTTCCGTAGGCTTTCATGTGTCGCTTTCTGGCTGGGTTGGCGGCTTCCATTGACCTGTCGGTATCTCTCAGTTCCGTTCAGATTCTGTGGTGAGGAGCTCGGTGATGTTCCGGGAGTATGGCCATGGCTTGTGTGTTCTCGCATGCTAGGAGGTGGGCTAGGAGTTCGAGCAGGTGCAGGTGGTGGCGGATATGCGGGAGGATGTGAGGGCGGATGTGTGGTGTGATTGGATGCATGTGGTGGTAAATGTACAACATTGAGCGGAGCCGGAGCCGGAGGTGGAGGAGGAAGAGGATTCATTTCATCAATGGACTGTTGGTGTTCTAACTGATTAGGTGGGACAGAAAGTATCCTACGTCGTAGAGATTCAAGTGCACCTGTACGAAGCGTTGTTCGTTTCTGAAATCGCTGTAAAGTCTCCTCCCTGTCTAACTGGAACTGTTCACGGATCCTAATCGCAGCTGAACCTCCGTCGTGTATCGATCCGTCAAACAGTTGGTCAATGAACATATCCAGCTCCTCTACCGTCCGGAGGAATATGGCATCTCCCCTCCCAATGGTCGTAGCAAGTATTATCTCAAGCTGAGTGCACATAAGAAACTAGAATACTGCGCAGGAGGATGTAGGGCTTACCGATTTGAACTTGAATCTTCTCTCATCCGTCTCCAGCAATAACCTGTACGCGTACCGCTTTCCGGCACCTCCGATAGCATCATGAGCGGGAAAGTTTGCAACCAGTTCCGCAAGTAGATCCAGTAAAGCACAAATGTATAGCTGTGCGTCCCGTAGTGCTAGCTCCACGCTCTGAGCTACCTGTCCAGACCTATTTGGAAGTATGTACAATGTGTGGTGACTCCGTCCAAACTGTGAAATGTGCTTCTCCAACTCGGCAATCAGGGCCTTTACACACTCTTCTCCCTGCCTTTGCACAATCTGCGCATTATCCTCGTCCAGCGGCTTCCGTAATCCATTAATGGTGACGTTGATGAACTTGTGTAGTCGGTTTAAGGCGGGGAAGTAAGGGGATGGTGGTGCCGTAACTCGTTCCTGAACCTCATTGATGGCTTGGGCAATGTCGTGCGTCGGGTCCAGTTGATTCTATTAGGGGGTATTGTAATCAGTAAATGATGCTTCAGCTATCCAGCATTTTCGATGAGGATGGGTGACTCACTATCAGACCAGCAGCAAGCATGTAGTGCCGAAACTCGAGGGTGTTCATCGTCTCAAATTCGTCCGGCGCTTTGCAGCGGACAAGATCCGACGCATAGCGTAGCAGGTACTCGTTATCTCCACCACAGCCGACTTGTCTCGTAGTCCCATTGTGAAACTGGTACTCGTATTCCGCATCCTTCTCCGAGAGATCCTTGATGTAAAGCGCATATGTGTCGTTATCGAGATTGCCGGTGTTCAGGTAGGTTAGTAGCGTCAGTGCCGCTACCAGCGTTCGGAGTTGCAGTTCTCGTGACAGTGATCCGGTCTCCCTTTCCCTCCGTGACATTCGTGCCGACATCAATTCGGCGATTTTGTGGACGTGCCTTCGATCGAGCATGACATCGTGAGGTGGTGGTGGTCGTATGTAGAGATAGGCCCATTGCAGCTCGAGTACGACTTTGAGGAAATAGACCGAGTTGTATGCGCATGCCCTTTCCATCCTTCCGAGAGCATTTCCCACCAGTTCGTCGATTCCGGGCAGATACCATAGTAAGTCGCGAAGGACTTCACATTCGGGCTGCGGTAGCTGTTGGGCAGCATGTCCGTTCGTAGTCGTCATGTTCATAGGCCAACCATCTCCATTGACCGCCGGCTGTAGCGAGTGTGTCGAGGCAACAAAGGCCATTGATGAGGGCGATGGGTAAACGAGTGATTCGGGTGAGGTCGAGAAGGTCGGCGAGCGAACTTTGGGGAGGAATTATCGTCACCGTCGCGGGCGGTTGACGATGGTGCTGAGCATGGACTGGTGTTTCTGGGAGAGTTGAAGGGTCGATGGGTCTTGCGGCAGATGATGGATGATGGGATTTTCGGTGGGAGGGGGTCTGTAAGACTTATAGTTATTCAGCCCACCGTTCCGTGCACCACTTCCCCAATATCCAGAGAAATTTCGGGAAAAATTTATAAAATATTAGAAATGATTCACCCAATCCGCAGTTCGCCCACATATACTTGTCCGGGCCCTGCAAACGCTTTTCTTCCCACAGTGCACAGTGGAAGGCCGTTGGCTTTTTTTTTTTCTGCCACTGTTCCTGATCTTGGGACAACTGTTTATAAAAGGGACCCCTTCGCGAAAACGGCAAACGAAGCCTGGAAGCCCTGGTCGATCTCGTTACGCTCAGGACTTGGATCTTCTCTGCATTCACCATACCTACACTTTCGCTGCACATATAGCCGAATTTCAGGCCACAGGGACCCAAACTGCAGTGTCAAATTCTCGCTCTGGCCCCATGCCGAAACTCCTTTGATAAAGCGCCCTTCAGGTCAGAGAGGCACGAGGGCTAACTGAAATGGTAGCTAAACCGAGTCTAAGTTGCGTGTGCGTACGTACACGACATGACTTCCCCTTGCGCTACACAAAGTGGATCGAATGGCTTTAAGGAACGGGAAGAGCGACAGGGACCATCATCTTGAACTTTGAGAGTCAAAGAGAAACAGACACACACACAAGCTTCGGTCCTTGTCGGTGTCTCTGATTGCGGATCTGCACCCTAACAATTATGATACACAGAATGCCGGACGCGGACGTTGCAGTCCCCACGCTTCCAACTGCATTTCCCCAAGACCTTAAGAGCCACGAGAGAGGGAAGATCTCAGTCAGCTCAATACCGTTGCCCGGACGATCTCCAACTTTCCAATTTGTTCGCACGGGACGATTGTTACTGGTTGGAGAAGTCATCGGCATCTCCTCCCCGACCTCGGAAGTCAACGCAAACCACCGAGCTGAGGCTGTTGGTGCCTTCCCCCATCCATCTTACCAACCAGGTAATATATTCCATATTGTGATTACCTTTACGCTGCATACAAAAGCAACGTGTGAAGATTGGTTAGTAGAAGATCCAAACTGTTGGGTGGGAAAAAGGTACAAATCGGTTTAGACTGGGAATCATCCACTGGCGCTTCGACTCGGAATCTGCGAATCTCTCGACATCTCGTCGTCAATAAAAATGACAAGTACTGAGCCCCAATGTAAGCTTTCCAAGTGGTGGTTCATAAAGCATAGAAGCAGCAGTATTATGACAGTCTTGTGGCGGTTCAATTAATCCGTGCCAGGTCGGCTTCGTATGTAAGTACATGTACAGGTATCTTGCATCTCTAGAAGGTCATACATGTACCGGCCATGGCCATGCAGCCCCGGTATGTCCGTACGACTTACCACGATCTGGTGGTCGCACCAGATGACTCTGCCAATGTTTATCGTGCTACACACCTTCCCGCTAAAATGTTTAGAAAAGTGGCAAGCGTTAAACAGCTCACCAGCCACACCCTGAACGGTTATCTTGGTTGGTTATTCACGTGTTGCAAGCCTAAACTAGCCTCGTCAGACAGTTCAGGTGTGCCTCTCTCTTCCCCCCACCGTGCCACGGGCCAAGTCATAACCAACAAACACTCTCCCAGCGACGATCCCTAACATTTCCATTTCACTCTGTCTACTTTTCTCCCCTTTCGTTTCAACTCTTAGGTCCAGGCCTTTTACGACCCCACGGACATACCTCGCCGCATCTCCATCATCAACAAAGTCCGCACCAGACGCTGTACAGTTGTCCGCTTGTCCGCACTCTCGACAGATCTCCGTCGATAAGCCTACACCATGGCTCAACCCTCACAATACTCGTACGTTTCGGCCCGCCTGCTTCACCCCTCGCCTTGCTGACGTCAAAATAGGATGAACGTTAACGACCCTGCGCTCATCACTCTTGTTAATAAGCTTCAAGATGTGTTCTCGACAGTTGGTGTATGCTTTGAGCCGCCCCCTACGAGTAAGGGGTCTTATCTAATTGCCTTCTAGGTTACCAACCCGATCGATCTCCCTCAAATCGTAGTAGTTGGCTCGCAGAGTAGTGGAAAGTCGTCGGTGTTGGAGAATATTGTAGGAAGAGACTTGTGAGTTATGACGAAAGGGCCTGCCGACCCCTTGATAGCTAAC
The DNA here is from genome assembly GCA_003788565.2 of Ascobolus immersus RN42. Classification (NCBI taxonomy): domain Eukaryota; kingdom Fungi; phylum Ascomycota; class Pezizomycetes; order Pezizales; family Ascobolaceae; genus Ascobolus; species Ascobolus immersus. The sequence goes on along the minus strand of ML119650.1, from coordinate 513,120 downwards.
GCTCGTTTAGTTTACCGAGAGGAACAGGTATTGTTACTCGACGACCATTGGTACGAGCCGACAGCCTCCGAATCGACAAGACCGTACACTAACTCCCGCAATAGGTGCTGCAACTCGTCAACAGGCCGGCGCCGAAAGACCGCACAAATGGGACCAAAGCCGAACAAGACTCAGCCGTCAAGTCAGCCACAGACGCTAACGCCAACGCCGACGAATGGGGAGAGTTCTTGCACTTGCCCGGCAAGAAGTTCCACGACTTCAACCAGATCCGAGATGAGATTGTTCGGGACACCGACCTCAAGACAGGAAAGAACCTCGGAATTTCGCCCATCCCAATCAACCTTCGCATTTACTCTCCCAATGTCCTCACACTCACACTCGTCGATCTTCCGGGTCTGACGAAGGTGCCAGTCGGAGATCAACCAAAGGACATTGAAAAGCAGATTAGAGATATGGTTCTTAAGCAGATTAGCAAGTCCAACTCGATAATATTGGCCGTCACGCCCGCCAACCAGGATCTTGCAAACTCGGATGGATTGAAGTTGGCTCGTGAGGTTGATCCAGAAGGTATGTGGACGGCTACTACTAGGAGATGACTGTTCCTAATGAGCGGAATAGGACAACGCACTATTGGTGTTCTTACAAAGGTCGATTTGATGGATGAGGGTACTGATGTAGTTGAGATTCTTGCTGGTCGCGTGATTCCGCTCCGCCTGGGCTACGTTCCAGTTGTCAACAGAGGACAGAGGGACATTGAATCCAGGAAGCAGATTTCGGCGGCTTTGGAGGCGGAGAAGGCATTTTTCGAGAACCATCGTGCCTATAGGAATAAGCACGCCTACTGCGGAACTCCTTACCTCGCACGCAAACTCAACATGGTAAGGGATTCACGGGTGACTGCGGGATGTGTTACTGACGGTCCTAGATCCTTATGATGCACATCAAGAACACTCTCCCCGAGATCAAGCAACGCATCTCGACCTCGTTGGCCAAATATACCGCAGAACTCCAGACGCTCGGGGACTCTATGCTTGGTAACAACACGAACATTATTCTCAGCGTCATTACCGAATTCTGCAACGAATATAGAACAGTTCTTGAAGGAAACAACCAGGAGTTGTCCAGCGTTGAACTCTCTGGCGGCGCTCGTATTGCCTTTGTTTTCCACGAGCTCTATGCAAATGGTGTAAAGGCTGTCGACCCATTCGACATGGTGAAGGATGTCGATATCCGAACCATCCTCTACAACTCTGGTGGTTCCAGGCCCGCTGTCTTCGTTGGAGCTACCGCTTTTGAGCTTATCGTCAAGCAGCAGATCAAGCGTCTTGAGGAGCCCAGTTTGAAGTGTGTCAGTCTTGTCTATGATGAGCTTGTGAGAATCTTGACCCAGCTCCTCGGCAAGGGAATGTATAGAAGATACCCTGGTCTCAAGGAGAAGTTGCAGTCAGTCGTCATTGCTTTCTTCAAGAAGGCCATGGAGCCGACCAACAAACTTGTGAGAGACTTGGTTGCTGCTGAGGCGTGCTACATCAACACTGGACATCCAGACTTCTTGAACGGACACAGGGTAAGTAGAGAAGCACAGTTGCCGAATTTTACTGACAAGGGGTTAGGCTATGGCTATTGTTAACGAGCGCCACCAATCCTCAAAGCCCGTCCAGGTTGACCCAAAGACCGGCCGGCCAATTAGTACCACGCCGAACCCGCAGTCAGTCGACATGATGTCCCAAGAGAACAGTGGGTTCTTTGGCAGTTTCTTTGCAAGCAAGAACAAGAAGAAGTTGGCGTCGATGGAGCCACCACCACCAGTCTTGAAGGCATCGGGTACTTTGAACGAGCGGGAGGGCATGGAGGTCGAGGTGACCAGTAAGTGGATCAGTTTAAATCGCCCGTGGTCGTTTTCTAACGATGAGCAGAGCTGCTTATCACCTCCTACTACAACATTGTACGCCGAACCATGATTGATATGGTTCCAAAGGCAGTCATGCTCAACCTTGTCCAGTTAGTACACGACTGCCCTGTATTACGTATATGAGCTAACGTCTCCAGGTTCACGAAAGATGAGATGCAAAAGGAGCTTTTGGAGAACCTTTACCGATCAGAACAGATTGATGACTTGCTTCGCGAATCCGACTACACGGTTAGGCGGAGGAAGGAGTGCCAACAGATGGTGGAAACCTTGACCAAGGCTCAAGAGATTGTCAACAACGTGGCATAGGTGGCCGAAGATCTCAAGAGGGCGGCTCATGGACTTCCACCACAGCCGACGAGGAGGGAGAGTACGTCTTCAGTGGCAACAGTCAAGACAACGTCATCGAAAACGCGGAGTATCAGATGGAACTAAATTTACGTATTGACTTGCTCTACTATCGCACTTTCTGTCCTTTTCTTTCCTGTTTTTCTTTTTGCGTACCCCCTATCTTGCTCCCTCTCTTCCTTTAATATTATACGTGTCTTAACCAATGGAAACTTTGGGAGTTCGAAGGATATACCCGTTGTGGGCGGACGTTTGTTGCATGATTGCTTGTATGGAGGCATTGGTATCTCTTTAGGTGTTGGTAATGGTGCGTTGCGTGTGGGAGGCTACTATTTGTTGGTTTCGATCCTTCTATCCCTTCTTAGATGATTAGATGAAGACATGGACTTGCGTATTGGGGGTTCGGTTGTCTGCGTCCGTCCCGATTGCACTTCGTCATTTCTCTCTTTCATTCTTCTTGTAGTTCTTTTTCATTTTCTCACCTTGTAGTATTGATTTCTTATTTTCCCTCGTTCTCTTATATTTGTCTCCGCGTTTTCTCATTTTGTATGGGTTCTGGCTTGCATTTGCATTTTAACGTGTATGATGGATGCTGGAGCTACGGATAGAAGTGAGGGCGGCTCGTTGAGGGGCCGTCAGTCACACGACACGACACTTACGCTGTAATGGGCATACAAACATCAGGATGGAGACTTATTCAACCGCTGGATTAATTCATGGGCAGTCCTTTAATGAAAATGATAATTTGTTACTCTAACTTTGTCCTTGCGTGCCTATTCTCTAAACCAATGAACACTAAACCTACGAATATTCCCCCAATCAGCTGTACCCACGCCTCCTCCATCCTCCCGACCCCCGCCCCAAACCCGGCGTCTACAACTCCTCTGCCAACAAATCAAAATGCGGCATAACACCCGCCCTACTAACCCCCTTCAAACTATTCCTCACAAACCCCACCAAGCCCTCCAACCTCTCCAAGCTCCCCCCAAGATCCATCTCCTTCGTCGGCTCCTCCTCCTCTTCCTCCTCCTCCTCCTCAACCTCCATCGCACTCGTATCTCCCTCTGTCTCCGTATCAACGCCCCTAAAAATCCCCACCCGTCTCTTCTTCCTCTCCCGTCGTCTCTGCCTCTCAATCCCCTCATGCTGGCCCCGCTCCATATCGATCCCGCCACCGCCCTCAACGCCTTTACACGCAACGGCGTACCACTCTGCTACTTCGCACCCAAGACTGAGGATCTGCACGACGGCCTTCTTGACGGGCTTCATCTTTTCACCCAAGAGGCACATCTCGCGCACGCGCTTGGTGTAGCGGCGGTGCACGTTGATCATGCCTTCCACGTCCTTGACCTGCTCGAGCGCATCGCGGAGCTTAAGGCTTTGCGGTAGGAGGATTAGGGAGGTGAGGTAGGTGAGGAGGGTGCGGGCAAAGGTGAGGATCTTGTGGCGGAGGAGGAGGAGAGGTGGGGGGAGTGGGCCTGCGGCGTTCTTGGGGAGGAGGGGGGAGAGGAGAGAGATTGTGCTGGTTAGTTGGAGGAGGAGAGTGAAGAGGGTGTGGTAGGCGGTGATTGTGGAGGGAGGGAGCAGGTTGGCAATGGGCCAGGGGAGAGTGTATTCAAAGTTGATGGTGGCCAGTTTGGCGATTGTTCCGCCGCGAATGTTGCGGGGGTGTTTCGCGGAAAGGCGCGAGGCGTCGATGCAGGGGACGCCGTGGAAGATGGATTGGAGGAGTTCGGTGATGAGGAAGCGGTCGTTCCACATTTCACGGTCACGGCGGAGACGGTCGAGTAAGGTGGTGGTGAGGACGTCCATTAGGTGTCCGTCTTTCATGAGGTAGATGTGATCTAGGGCGTCGAGGCAGCGCAGGAGACCGCAATCGTAGTAGAGGACGTTGCGGAGGAGGGAGCCGACAGAGTTGTGTTTGCGGCTGACCCAGGCGGAAAGAGCGTCGGAGAAAAGTTGTTCAAAGGGAGCGAGCTCCAGGTAGGTAGAGTTGCCAGAGATGGAGGACATGTCGAGCTCGATGCGGGAAACGGACGGGACTGGTGGGACTTCGTAGTTGATTAGACGCTTGAGGAAGATGACGGATTTGCCAGTTGTAAAGATTTTCTCGACGAAGGGGAGAATGAAGGTTGGAGCCTCGGGGACGCCGTCGGTGGTACGGGTGATTATGGAATATTGCTTTTCCCAGAGCTCACTGGGAAGAACCTCTTCCTCATTCTTATTGATAAAGCAGATGGCCGAGTCTTCAGCTTGAAGCTCACCACTTTCCATCCATTCGCGGATGGGGCGAAGATAGGAGTTGAGAGAAGAAAAAAAGAGCTCGCGGAAGAACTTGTAGGATTCCATGTCACCAGTCATCTGTCCAGTACATGCAGATGAGTAGAGAGCATCGAGGTGAGGAGCGGAACGAGATGATGCCGCAGCACGAGTATTGAGTGCAGGCAGAATTCGAAACAAGGTGAGGTATGGGCGGATGTGTCTTTCAATCTCCGACTGGATATCCATGATTGATACTATTTGCGTCGTCTCTGCTACGGTCAGTTGGATCATACTATTCCGCTGGTACATGCTTACGATTATCGACGAATCTGCTCTGCAAGTTTGCCAGAGTCTCCCTCATATCCTTCAACTTTCGAGCGAGGGCTCCTACAAATGCTTGACGAGTTGAAAGCGCTTCTTTCTGATTGAGGAAGCTGCGTAAAGCTGTCAATGCAGTGCCAAATTCTGCAAATTGTCTCAACAATGCCCTAAAGGAGCCATTACCAGTGTGTTGCAACGCGTAGTCAATTGAGACGGCGTGAGGATCGGTAAAGTAAGGCTCAACAGTATTGTCATCAGTCTTTCGAAATAGTGGTGATTCGTATCCCCCCAGCATAATCAAGATCTCGCGGACACAATCGAGCTCCGTCATTATCGATGTATCTGAGCATTAGGGTCAGTAGTTGCTACAGAAAAAGAAAAGCAGCTTACTGTCTGTTAGCCTAACAGATATACTAGAAGGCACAGGGATTGGCTTGGTGGTGTGCGTCCAGTACTGTCGCTGATCCAGTATATCCGGAATGGTTTCATCAACAGGAACAACAAAGCAACCCAACATATCGCTCATGTCTGGTTCCTGAGGCTTTTTCACCACTCGTGACCTTCTTGCAACGGTGGAAGTCGTGGATTTCGTGTCGTTAATCAACCCAGGAGGCCGTATTTCACCAAGCATGAGCCCATCATCCTCCATGGACAAATCTGAATCAGCTCCATAATCGATATCCTCCCATAATTCGCCTTCTAGTGGGTCATCCGCCATAATATCCTCCCAAGTAAGCTCCTTTGGAACAGTCTTCTTGGGAATATTGGCAAGGTTGGTGAGAACGTCGGCATCAAACGGTCTATCTGCAAGGGTGAGCAGAAGAGTCAGGACCTCTGGAGCCAACTAGCTGACATGATTTGTTAGCATCAAAACAAGAATGAACATGGAGAGACCAGCCTGGAAGTCGGTGTTTTGTAGCTCATCAAGTCGTGATGCTAGGGCTGCGCCAGTCGCTTCATTGTCCAGGATAGAGTAACGTTCGATGTAGCCCCCAAGCGTTCGAGCTACCTCAAACTGATTGGGCCGGCCAAACTTGTGGTTTTTGATCTTGTGAAGGGCAAATTTCTAAACTGATAATTAGTCTATATTCCCGAGAATTATAAGGAGATTGTACCTGACATATCTTAAAGTTGCTAGCGTCATTCTATTGGAGACCCCTCTGTTAGCCTCAAAATACATGCCAGCTCTTTGAGACGATCACTAACCCTTTCACTTATGCCTGTCGTATTGTAAATGAGCTTGGCCAAAAGATCTTTGACTACTTTTGGCGTTTCCGACATCTTGCACCAGACTTCGAGATTATCATAATCCTCTTGCTATGTTTGTTGTGGTGGGTTGTTTACTGGGGATGGTTTAAGTTGGGAATGGTCGGCAGTCTTTAGACAAGAGCTTGGCCAGGGTCGGCTATCTCATAGCCTAACCCAATATGGTGTTTGAGTTACACATGTGAATTGGCTAGGGGGCGCTTTAGCGTTTCTGTGCAACCTTTCCAGAATTTCTGGTGGGAGTGGCCCGAACCCCTTTGAGTCTCAACAACATCGCCGCACTTTGTCTTTGTCCAGTTCTGTTCAGTTCTGTTTTGTTTCTTTTCGACCCCCTGCAAGCAATTTTGTTCGTCGTTCGCCTTCGTTTTCGTCTAGTTTTCGCCTGTTTGCGACTGCTTTGTTCTGTTTTGTCCGTCCGCCATGCCAGTTTCCGTTTCGCCAGGGCAGGCCGGGAGGATTATCTCGCTGGCTGGAGTGACGCTGCTCCTCGTCCTCTTCATCCACATCTATCGCGCATCCGAATCACCAAGCAGCTTCAATGGCTCGTCGAAGTTCATACGTCCAAAGCAAGGAGGCTCCCTCAAGGGTATCGATCCACTGTTGAACGACATACAACCCCCCACCGGCGGGAAACTATGGGGTCCAGGGGAGAGGGAACACGCCAATGCGACGCTCTTGATGTTGGTTCGCAACAGTGAGTTGAAGGATGCGCTCGGGAGTATTGGGGATTTGGAAAGGACCTGGAACCAGAAGTTCAAGTACCCATGGACCTTCATCAACGACGAGCCATTCTCGGAGGAGTTCAAGGCCGCAACCACAGCCGCTGTTGCCGGTGAAGCCCGATATGGTAGACAACCCCGCCATCCTCACCCCACTAGCGTCATTTGGTGCTGACTGCCGTTACAGAGATCATTCCCAAGGAGCATTGGGAGGTTCCCGCTTGGATCAACAAGGACTTGATGGATGCGTCTGCCGACTACCTTACCGACCAGAAGGTGCAGTACTCGAAGATGGTCAGTTATCACCAAATGTGCCGCTGGAACTCGGGCATGTTCTACAAGCATCCCGCTCTGCAGAAGATCAAGTGGTACTGGCGTGTAGAGCCCAAGGTCAAGTGCGTATACCGAGCCCATTAGTCAAGCCCGTCCGAGTACTAACCGCCACTCTCAGCTTCTACTGCGACATCGACTACGACGTATTCTGGTACATGGAGGACTTCAACAAGACCTACGGCTTCACCATCAACCTCTACGATTCCCCAGAGTCCATTACATCCTTGTGGCCAACTACTCTCGAATTCCTCGCTGAACATCCCGACTACATGCACAAGAACAATGCCTTGAAGTGGCTCACGGATGCTAAGAACCGTCCGGAGCACAACCAAAAGGCTGGCGGGTACTCTACATGTCATTTCTGGTCCAACTTTGAGATTGCGGATATGGACTTTTGGAGAAGCAAGGAATACGAAGAGTACTTTGAGCACTTGGATAGGGCTGGTGGTTTCTTCTATGAGAGATGGGGTGATGCTCCTGTCCACAGTATTGGATTGGGACTGTTTGCGGACCGTGACAAGATCCATTGGTAAGAGAATACCAGCAACAAGTCGAGTTTCGTTTTTTCTAATCCATTCTATAGGTTCAAGGATATCGGTTACCGCCATGCCCCATACTTCAACTGTCCGTCTTCGCCAAAATGCAAGGGTTGCGAGGCCGGTCGCTTCACCTTTGGCGCAGATGTTGAGCAAGAAGATTGCCGAGTAAACTGGTTCGAGTATGTCGGTTTAGACTAAGCCTACAGGAGTGGTCCTGGTGTGTGTTGGATGTTGTTTTTATATTGCTGGCGTTACCAAAGTACAGTTTGTTTAATTCTGGAATCATGGTATTAATTTCTTTGCAAAGTATCTCTTGTTTATCGGCGAATTTGGGGGTCTTGTTTCTTATGCATTTGTACACTCGCGTTTGGCGCTCGCACGTTTAATGCTCTGGTTACTTGTCAAATTTATTTTCTACGGACGGATATAATGATAGACGATTTAGTTATGGTGTTGGGGCTATGCTGGCTGGGAGTTGGTAATATATAATAGAAAGGATTGGTCTGAGTTGATCGAGATCTGCGGTACTACTGCACTCCTCGGATGAGGGCAGAGGCGTACTATGCAGCAGGTGCAAGAAATACAGGAAGAACGTCGTCATTGTCTCATGCGGAGAGTAAGTAAGGATATGGCTGTTGTAAGATGGTGGAGCATGCATAGTAAGCAGCCACAGTATGTGGCATCTGTCTACAACATTTGCTCAGATGGACAAGATCCTCACAGTACATTGTCATTCGAACCAGCTATAAACATGGTTTGTACTGAAAGATCTAGACAGCGTATGATAGCCATGAGCAGATTCCGTCATACCATCGGGTTAAATACCGTGGCTGGATGGTCCTCCAACCCTGGATGAAGCATTAACCAAGTAGCAAGTACTGTACTTACTCAAGTTTCCGTTACAAAGAACCGTTGTGCTGTTGAAACTCTCTACCCTAAAGCGGCCGCCACCCTATCTTTCATCTCGCATCCATGCCACTCCTTTCCCATCTGGCATCTGCAACCACGGCATGGAACTTCCACGAACAGAGTTGCTTGCTTCTGCACACTAGATTTCCGAACACTTCACAGGCCCAAAGGACTCTGTGGCTGGGGAAGCTAGCACGAAGGTTAATTCTGGTTGGCTTTCCCCTTCCAGTAGAAATAGCCACTTGTGGTAATAGGTTGTATTTTCTTGAGAGTCGCCCTACACTAAACATGGTTATTCCGGGACCACTTAAATGGGCGCTTGCTTTTGGTGATTTTGGCGTAGGCCTGTAAGCCATCGTGTCGCCGCTTTCACCGCCCCCTGAAATCACTAAGCCTCAAGGAGAACGGGCACCACAAGAAAAAAATCAAAAAATTCCGCTTCCAGAGTCGTTGTCGTTTCTTCCTCCTTGGTGCGACTCTTCAAGGTTACCCTCCGAATACCTCCTCACTAAACCTCACCAACGACCAATCTCTCCTTTTCCCCCTTCCCATATTTCCCTTCATTCACGGCCATAATTTGTTTTCTATTGGGGAATCTCTGTTGCGGTTGTTTCTAGGTATGAAAGATGCTCCCGTCACCAAGTCTCTCCTTTACCGGCGGCGGAACTGTCCTCAAGGCGGTCTCAGCGGTTGCCCGCCCTTACTGGCACCGAGGGGTCCATGGGGGGTAAACAACAGGGGGAACATCAACTAACAAAACCTCAAGGCCTACGTTTTTATATTCTTGTCATTACTTTGTAACTTCTTTGCATCTTTCTTACAAGGAGTTATCTGGGATTTCTTGGGCATACGTTACGTTGTTCCGCCTACCATTCCTCCCTACTTCCAAGCGAAAACCCTTCGACGACAATCTATCACCATAAACAACCCCTTGCTATAACGACAAACCTTCGCCCTCGAGGAAGCCCAACATGGATCGTTATATTGTCATTCACGTGGCAACAACCTGCGATGAACATGGCGTCTACGTAACCAAGGATTCGGCTGAAGTCATCGAGATTGGTTGGATTTTGTTGCACGCAAAGACACTGGAGGAGGTCGGTCTACGGATTGGGAAGGGAAATGTGAGCCGTACTGACGGATAGCAGCTTCATCGCGAGAGCGTCCTCGTCAGACCTGTCAACACGCCAATCACCCCTCTTTGCAGTAAGTTTAGCACTTGAACCCCTCCCCCTAATAGGCGGTCCCCATTCTGACCTTTTGTAGCCAGCTTGACCACCTTGACATGGGAGCACGTTAGAAGCGCTGGCTCCTTCCGTGATGCCATCAATCGCTTCGATACCTTTGCGCAGGAATTCTTGATTGGCCAGAACCTGGATTTCACCTTTGTCACTCTCGATTCCTGGGATTTGAGGGTTCAGCTCCCAAGAGAGGCCCGTGATAAGGCAGTCGTGTTGCCCCCATACCTGCAACACTCCCGAACCTTTGACCTCCGGACCGAGTACACCCGCTGGCAATCACATCATCCCGAGTCGCTCCCATTCGGCCCATCGTCTTTGGCCAACATTTGTGCTGCCCTCGAGGTCGAGCCCGTCCAGAGCTCCGCGCCAATTAAGCACAACCTCCCTTTCCACCTTCAGGCCCTCGCACCAGCATCGCCGAGAAGAGCTATGGAGGAGGCCATCACCCTGGCCCGTGTCCTCCGTGGCCTTATCAAGAAGTCGCAGCCACCAGAGGCTCACCCAGACGTCTTGGCCCGCCCAATGGATGCCAGAGCGGATGTCCGTGCTTTCTTGAGCGAGCGAAGCAAGGTCTTGCACATGAGTGGCTTGCCACACGATACTACACAGTCAGAGTTGGAGAGCTGGTTCACGCAGTATGGAGGACGTCCAATCGCATTCTGGACTCTACGCACTCCAGATCAACACAAGCCAACTGGCACTGGATTCGCCGTCTTTTCTTCCCATGAGGAGGTGATATTTTACCCATCCTTCTCGCACATTACCAGTGACTAACAAGCAAATAGGCAGCTGAATCACTTTGCATGAACGGCAGAGCTTTGAACGAAAAGGCCATCGAAGTTTCCCCTTCTAGTAGCAGGGTGCTCGACAGAGCCGCCGAGATTCTTACGCCATTCCCACCCAGCAAGAACAGACCAAGACCAGGAGATTGGACCTGCCCATCTTGTGGCTTTTCGAACTTCCAGCGCCGTACCGCTTGCTTCAGATGCTCGTACCCAGCTGTCTCTGCTGGTCCAGCCGGCGACTCTGTTTTCGGTTATTCGTACCCATCCGCATCGGTTCTTCCAAGCCAACCACCAAGCCTTGGTCACGCCGGAGGACATGCTCTTCAAGCCCGGGGTATGGCTAGTGGGGGTGGAATCGTTCCTTTCCGTGCTGGAGATTGGAAGTGCGGCTCTGATGGCTGTGGTTATCACAACTTTGCGAAGAATGTCAGTTGCTTGCGCTGCGGTGCCAGTAGAGCCGGTGCTGCTGTCGTCGCCGATACTGCATTCTCTTCGCCAATCGACACGCCAGGTCCGTACATGGGTGGACCGGGTGGCCAGCTTGGAGGCCCCCTTGCCGGTCAGTTTGGTGGTGCTGGATTCCCTGGTGCTCAGCACTTTGGTGCCCAGTCGGGTGGCTTTGGTATGCCATCTGGACTCGGAGGTGGACCAGGATTCCCACCAATGAACAATGGAATGGGACCGGGCAACGGACCATTCGATCAAAGGTCGGCTGCTGAGCAAGCCTTCTCCACTGGAGGAGCCGGTATGCCAAATGGCCTCTACAACCAGTTGCAGAACGATCCAGATATGCAACTCTCTTTCCTCAGCGGAGGCCTCGGTGGCCTTTCATTGGGTGATGATGGAAGACGCAAGGAGCTCAACGGCGGCCACTCTCGCTCTCCAGCTGTCTAAATTACAGCATCTGCCTGTCAACTTTTTTTCCTGGTCGAATTTTCATGGGTTTGTTTTTCTTAGAGATGAATGGGAAAAGCGTTTTATATGTTTCGAATCGGGGTAACCTTATAAATTGTCAATGTATCTGCGGGTTTCTTGGGTGGGGAGTTGGGATTGGGTTTTATTTTGCCAATTTAGTGGGATCGGAAAAGTCATACACACGGGGTTCCAGGCGGTGTTTGGAGAAAGTCATTTTTCCATGTTCCGGAAGTTTCTCATTTAATATCGACACCTTTGCTTTTTTTACTTTCTATGCTTTTTTCTTTTACTGTACTTCGGATTCCTTTTTTCATTTGGCGAAAGGCGGAAAAGTCGGCGCGTTGGGAGAATGGACTGGGAATTTTTATTTGCATTTGAACTCAGATTTGATTTCAAACTTGGAGTAATTCGACACACATGTTTTACTACTTTTTGGTAAAAAAAACACGCACCTCTTACCTCTAATTCTTTACTTCATTTTTGATCGTTCCTTACTTTGCAGTGCTTTTCAAGTATACTTTTCTGTTTGGGAACGAGGGAAAACATTCATCTTTCTTCATCATTGAACGAACGTCACTCGGGTCAGTTCTCATTTGCATTTGGCTTTCTCTCCTTACAATACTCTTTAATTCGTGTCTTTCTGCTGCTGTTGTTGTTTATGCTTCTTTCTTTTTTTCTTTTCATTCATTTTGGAGTTGGGCAAAGAGTAAGATGGGACTTGCTCTTGGGTAGTACTTTTGGGATGCACTTTCACGGAACGGTTTCTATGGGGTCAATCATCAAGGTGCATGATACAGGGGGCATATTACATACCTACTAACTAATATTACAGTACTATTTCTAGGGTCTCGTTGGTTCCTTCTTTTTACCCACTCTTGTTTTTTATTCTTTTTTTTGACGGTCGACTAGCTTTTAATGAGGGATGCTCCTTTCACTTCTTTGGTTTCTTATACTTTGGCGATTCGGCATACATATTTAGAAAATCAGTTACTAACATTTTGGGGGTGGCATTGGGGTGGGCATGGGACCTGGAAACTTGGTTCCTGATTTCTTGGGAGTTGGGGTTCGGGATATATCGATATACACAATTTACTTGGGCGCCTGACTGGTTGATTCGATGATTTCTTCTGGTGTTTTTTGTTCAGCTGCTCAGATCTACAGTGCCAAGCGCAAGTGGTGATTTGTACTTATTATGTGGTTTGATGTTGCAATTGACTCTCGACACTTAAGTATCATCTCCATGATTCTAAGCACCCCAGTCTTCTTGGTGTCTCTGGCTAGCTACATCTGTAGTGTCGTTCTCTCTCTTCGCTTTGCTGCGGCTCATCACCACGTTCTTCTGGGCCCCTGTTCCTTTTTTAGAACGGAAACTAGTCGCACGCTAAGGCCGCCCGCTAAACGTCATGACCGCCCAACTCTATTCCCGCTCCACGTCTTCCCAACCACAGAGCGAACCCTTCTTTCACCACAACAACACCACATCTCTCGATACCAACTACGCCACTTACTCCACTCATCCCATCAAACCAACTATACAAACACTCGAATACCGAATATCCAACAAAACAGCAGGACTCAAGTCATCACCAATTCCCCACCATCGCGAACGCGTTCAGCCCTATGGCGCCCTCCGCCAACCTCCTCCGCATCCCCCGCTACGACCCAGAAGGGGAAGGGACCTTCGTTCTCCTCCGCGCCCGCCTCTCTGACGATGAATCCCGCATCATCCTTCAAGCAACCGAAAATGAAAACGCCTACCTCCACAAACGTGTGTCCCATCAATCCTCACCATCTTCCCAAGCTTCACCACTAACACCTCCCCCAAGTCTCCATAGAAGACATTCCCAAAACCAAAGCAAAACCCTACAAAGGCACCCCCTCCGAACTCACAGCCCTCATCCGCCACGGCCTCCTCGGCCCCGCTGACCCTTCCTCCACCACCTCCTCCGAAGACACCACCATCGCCATCACCGCCGGCATCAGCCCAGCTGGTTGTGCCCTCACCATCCGCCGCCAAATCGGAACAATCAAACAAAAGATCGCCGCCATCACCATCCCCTCTGTCGCCATTGACGAAGCCGGCGTCGACCTGTTTGACTGGTGTCTCCAAGCGCTCAGTCTACGAGAAGATGTCGAGTCAAGCGGCGACAAATCAGCACATAAATTCGAGGCCGAGCGAGAACGAGCAGATGCAATGAAAAAGACGTTGGAAGAAGTGACGGAGGTCAAGAAGGAACATGAGGCTGCGTTGCTGGTCAAGTTTGCAAAGGTGCTGAATGAGAAGAAGGCGAGGATTCGAGAGCTGGAGGCGCAGTTGACGGATGTGATGGGTGGATTGCGGGATGTGACGCCGAAGCTGGAGCCGTTGAGTCAGGTGCCCAAGGAAGAGGAAGTGGAGGAGGAGGAAAAGCCAAAGAGAGGTGCACGACGGACAAGAGCAACGACAAGAGGGAGGGGGAAGAAGGCAACACCTGCACCGAGAAAGGGTCTTAAGCGGACCAGCTCAAAGATGGAGCCGGATTCAGAGACAGAGTCGGAGAAGGAGGCGGCCAAGATGGATTTGGATGAGGATGCGACTGATAGTGAAGCGACTGCCTCTGGGGACGAGTCGGATACGAGGAGTACTGAGGATGAGTTGATTGAAGAGGCGGCGGCGAGTGATGATGAGAAGGGGAGGGATAAGGTCGATGAGGTTATTAGGGAGCGGAAGAAGGAGACGGCAGTGCCGGAGACGACGGGTGGGTTGAGTGCGAGGGAGAGGTGGGAGCTGCTAAAGAAGGGGAGTAGTGGGACGTCGAGTGGGGCTGGGGTACAGGCAAAGGCGGCAGAGAAGGAGGTTAAACCTTTGGGGGCTGATGAGGGAGCTGGTAAGGCAGATATAGTGGGAAGAGGTGGATATGGTGATGAGATGGATGAAGATTCGGATGATGATGAGTTGTAATAGATTCTAGTGTCAGAATGGTGATGGTGCATTTCTAGGCAGTTGGGCAAGTCATTATTATTGTTGTCACAAATTTCAGCAGGTTACTTTGATACCATATAAATGCCTTTTTAGTGATTCCTTGCTGCTTACTTGGTTTGAATTTATGAATAGTGCGACTTGAGATGCTTGTTCCAAATCAAATCACTACTCAGCTCGCTCGTATATATATTGCGTATCATACGGATGCATACTGAGCAGCATATCGAGGTCACTATCAAATCAGTCGGCTTCTTCGTATGATATGTCACGACATCGGCATCAGTCTATCCTGGGGGTGAAGCGGTCTTCTGTCCATTCATGCAGAGGACCGCGTCGTCATATCATGACAATGCCCCGTACGTGAAAGAAAAAACAATGAAAAAAAGAAAAGACCGGTCACTGGGGCACTTCGGGGAAGAGGAGGACGTTGTCTGCAGCCTTAGGGGCGAGAACGTAACGAACGGATCCTAAAAGAACAAAGTGAAAAAGGAGGGAGGACGCTGTCTACGGCCAGAAGGGCAAGAACAATCGAACGAATCCATAAAGAAATGGCTGGGGCATAGACAGCCTTACACCTCGACCTTCCTGCAGTGTTTGGCGGCCGAAATCCTCAAGCTTTTCTGTGGGAAAGAAAGAACCTTCAGCATCGAGCTTCTTGCAGTGAGTGCCGGCGGAAATGGAGGGTGTAGAACTGCCTACTCCTGCCGGGTTTGACAGACGGAATCCTCCTTGTTTGATGCTTCCAGACCGGTGGAAATTGAGGGACAATGCCCTGTGGTACATAGTTTAGGTGCAATTCAGTAATTTATTGAAAGAATCACCTTTATTACTGTGCTTATAAGTTTGAGCTGTCAAATTGAACGTATTAACTTAGAACTGTAATGACTATCGATTTCTAGTGATCCTTACTGTATTCTACTGTTACTCTCTCAAGCACAAGCAATTCGATTCTGTTTGTTTTGTTTTGCATTTTTAACTAAGCTGACGCGTCCATCGGGAAGTAATGTAAGTCGCGTATTCAATGTCATCTTGCCCATCTTCCAACATCTGAACGCAAATCTACAAGACATTTTTTTGACCAAACAAACAATGCCCTTAACTACGTCCTCATACAGTCTCACCATTACAGCAGCTCTATTAACAAACCCACCCATAGACTTTCCCTGCCAGCATCATCTTCAGAATCTCTCCACTATCTTTACCTTCAGGATTCCTCTGCCCTCGTCCCCGCCTGGAATCTCCATTCTCTCGCTCTCACGCTCGTCATCGCCGGAACCCCCTCGCTCGCGCCCTCGTCATCGCTGGAACCCCCTCGCTCGCGCCCTCGTCATCGCCGGAATCCTCCTTGAGGCCTCGTCAGTGCCGGAATTACCCTCACTCTCACCCTCTGCATCGCCGGAATCCCCCTTGAGGTCTCGTCATTGCCGGAATTCCCGTCGCTCTCGCCCTTGTAATCGCCGGAATTCCCCAAGAGGCCTCGCCCTCACCCTCGCCGGATCGAACCGCCGGAACTGTACTGCCGGAACCGCCAGAATCAGAAACACCCCTTCACTGGCACTCTCTCACCGGAATCCCCCCCGAACTCGCCCTCGTCATCGCCGAAATCCCCTCGCTCTTGCTCTAGCTCTCGAACTCGCTCTCGTCATCGCCGGTACCTCCTCGCTTTTGCCCTTGTCATCGCTGGAATCCCTCATTGCAAGAATCTCCTTCACCCCCCCCCCCTCATCATCGCCGGAACCTCTTTCGTTGCCGGAATTACCCTCGCTTATTGCCCTCATCATCGCCGGAATCTCTCGTGCTCGGCTCTCGCTCTCGCTGGAATTGCTGGAACTCCTCGCTCTTGCTCTCGTCCTTGCCATTGCCATTGCTGGAATCGCCAGAACCCCTCGCTCTCGCTCTCACCCTCGTCATCGCCGGAATCGCCAGAACCCCTTGCTCTCGCTCTCGCTCTCGCCCTCGCCAGAAGCGCCGGAAGCGCCGGAACTGAGGAACTTTTCTGGCTCTCGGCGCCCTTATCATCCTAATTACTTACTTAAGTACCTAGGTAATACTCATGTTTAAGTAGAAACTTCTCATTGAAATAAGTTATCAGTATACACAGTTTCGATACTTGATATATAAGTATCAATACTTGACATCCTTATAATTTATTGTATATGACAATAACTTACTAAGGCTCATACTTACAATATAAATAAAGAAGTATACTCAAATATAAGTAATTAAATATTACTTGGGAATTGTACCATAGGGAATGGCAACAGAAGCTGAAGCGTTGAGGCCGTTGTTTGGAGCTGGAATTGCAGCGAGAATCCAGGCCTTGATGACGTCGTATGCAGGGCTGGGCAAGAATGTACTTGTCTTTCCAGCACATTCTTGGTGGGGAGTGGCTGGTATCAAATGGTATATCTAAAACCTCAACCTTCTCTACATAGAGCGTTAGTGTAACCGTACCTCAAGGTGTAGAGGCGAAATAAAGACTGCTTACCTGCATAGTAGTGGCCAACCCGGCACCCTCATCATCGTCCTCTCCGACCTTCAGCGTGGTAGAGGCTCGCTTGGAAGGGCTTCGTGGCACCTTGTTCGGGGAAAATGGCACATTTTCTTTCAAGTTTCCCTTGCTAGCCGCTCTTGGTAAGCTGCCCGGTACTCTCTTGGTTGGGCTTCTTGGTGGTATCTTCGAGGTGACTGGCTTCTTGTTCTCCTTGTCCTGACCGGACACTTTAATCACGGCAACAGAGCTTTGCGCCAGGGTCTTCTCTTCCCGGAGTCTAATAAGATGACTAACTCCATAAACCTCTTCCCAGGAACCGTCGGCGAAATTATCATCCGGCTCTTCAGCATCATCCTCGTATGGATCGGCATTGACAATGAGCTGCAAAAGATAGCTTTCACTGCTCGGTCTCAATAACGCGGCAACCTTTCTAATTCTCTCTGGCACTTCTTCCAAACAGTCCCTGCCTCCCCTGTCCTCTTTCTTGAACGAAATGTCCATTACATGTACCCACATGTTTTTGCCGTGAAAATAAAGAATTTCTTTCTTTAGTGCCACAGGTCCCATTTGCTCGTATTCCTCCGCAGTCAAGTAGTCGAGCATATAGTACGGCTCATCACGATGCGTCACATCCTTGGCGTAGTTCTCCATCAAAAACAGTATGGCATCCATTAGTCCAGGCAGTGAAGGATGGCGAACATTCCAGACTTCTCCCTTGTCTCCTGTGACCTCACTGGTCATGGTGTAGCCGGGCTGGAGTATGCGGAAGTTCACCAGGTTGGTTGGTATGAGATTGATTGGAAGTAGTCGTCTTGTTGTTGAGGCCGATTCCGATGAGGTAGGCGGTGGGAGGAAGCGTCGGATTTGTCGGAAACTCCCGACTTTATGGTAAAATCCGTAAAACCCAACCTTTCCATTCATATCTCGTTTGTATCCCAAGTTCTGGAGGCATTCAGATGCTAGATCCAGATGGTAGTCGGCAACAACTATATCAACCTCGTCTGGCTTCGTGCGCGGGGGGCAGAGCATTGCCAAGATCATTGCAAGTTTTCCCCAGAGTGCATAGTTGACATTGTGTGCGTTGAATTCCCTTGTTGCCGTGAGAAGAGGGCCCACCCGATTCTGTGCGTGCTTCTTTGTGAGGCGACGTGTGTCTGCCATAGGTACTGGTGATGGGTCAGCAGTTAATTCGAGTGGTGGTGTCTCGTTGGTGGATTGTGATTGTCGGTTACGATGTTGCTTCTGCTAAAAAAATGAGAAAGAAGAAGGAGGTGGTAGTCAGGTCAATGTGTGATAAGAATTAAGAAACAACCAAAAGTATCATTCTGGCTTGATCAACCTGAGCGCAATAAGCTCCGTTCGGTTAACATGCGAACGTCCTAATGCAGTAGTTCACGTGAGCCTTCTCTTGGCCAACCCGGCCTACTGAGCCTTCCCTTTCAGTAGTGATCCCAATTGTGCAAGACATTGGTATGCCTTTTGCTCTCCTGCCCTCATTTTCAACCCCCTCTCTGCTCACATCAATTCAACAGATCGACCGCACACTGCTGCCATCGGCCACCACCACTGTCATCATCACAGCATGTCGAATGCCACTCCCCAGTTCGCCGTCGACCATGGGTACGATGGAATCCCTCCGAATTACCACAAAACCCGTCACCTCTCGCCGTCGACTACTGCGTTGTTCAATTCGTTGGCAATTAGT
Organism: Ascobolus immersus RN42; assembly: GCA_003788565.2. Lineage (NCBI taxonomy): Eukaryota > Fungi > Ascomycota > Pezizomycetes > Pezizales > Ascobolaceae > Ascobolus > Ascobolus immersus. Next base: position 494,412 of record ML119650.1, on the reverse strand, counting down.
TTCGATTTGGTCTCTGCATTCGGTACCGATGATGATCAGGACCGCTCGTTCCTTGCTGGCTTTACCGAAACATATGCGCAGCTCATGGCAAGCATGGTGCATGACGGTTATGGGAGGATTGTCGAGATCTTGAACGACAAGGCAAGCAAGCATGCGATCAGTTGGACCCATCTAATAAGAGTTAACTAGGCTATTGACTCCCACAGCATAGACTTTGCCCTCGAAGCCGTCTACACAAATCTCCTACGAGAATTCCCTGTGAGATGGGAACGACTGGTTATGCACGTCGACAGCGACTTTGATGATTTGCTATTGACCACGGCGACGGCAGCAATGGAACTGTATGGATATAGGCCTGCTGCGGTATGTCTGCACGGCAGCACGATTGTCAGCATCTGGGAAGGAGGCGAGAGTGGTTGGGATTTTAGGAGTTTGGAGATTCCTGGAGTTACACTTTCAGAGTTCGACACTGCATGGACAGCGGTGCCAGAAGACCTTGCCTCGCTCGAGTTGTCCCAAGCTTGTGCGGTTCGCGAGCCAGAGGCTCCAGACTTGGCGAGATTTTTAACTTTCGTACTCAAACGAGAACCAGACTGCCCGTTGGTGCTCCTCACTGGCGGCAGCGCGGTTAGGGAGTATGTTCCAGGGAGAGAGACTAGTGTCAGTACCTGTTCATTGTTTTGGTTCTGGTACTATTAGTAGGCTAACCATTTCGAGTAGGATCTCGACCTCAACCTCCAGACCATGGAGGACCGAACGCAGTTAATGGACATCATGAGTCGGTATTTTAGGGTTTATACCTTGAGAGAGCCAGAGAAGCAAGTCCAGAGCACGGTCACCAATGGCTGGCACCCAGCGGTGCAGATGCTTGGATATACCAGGGCCATGCCGCCATTGGTCAAGAACATCGGCCTAGACCTCTCCATTCCCACGGACAGAGTCAGATTCGAGGCAGATAACTTGAGAAGGTCACGGTGCATACCGGGTACCTACTACTCAAAGATACCAGTCCTGATGGACCTCAAGTTCTTTTCGCTCGGAAGACGGACGAGGTACCTGAAGGTAGTGAAGGATTTCAACGATCTCCGCGATCTCGCAGCAACCGACGATTGCAAGAACGAGATGGACCCCACTAAGGTTGCAAAGATGATTCGCGATGCTGGTACTATCATGGCAACATGGCGGCAGAAGCAGGCCAAGAAAGAGACGAAAGAGGTCCGCAAGAAGGAGGCCGCCGCAAAGTCAACGCGCACGCCAACTCTCATTTCGACGGCATCCTCCTCCGCGTCTGCATCTGCGAAGAAGCTTGGGAAGGAGGCGAGGAAGAAGAAGGCCATCGCAAAGGCAGCCAATGCCTCAGCCCAATCCTCCTCACCGTCCTCCCCCTCCTCCACTGGCCTCGATTCCTCTGCTGCTGCCCCCCACGTCTCTTCCTCTCCGGCCGCATCATCCCGTTCGCCTGCATCGCCCTCATCCTCCTCATTCTCTCCTGCCTCCCCATCTCGTTCGCCTTCATCGCCTTCATCGCCCTCCTCATCCTCCTCATCCTCCTCATCCTCCTCATCCTCTCCAGTCTCTCTGCCAAGCTCGCCTGCTGCCACCGGCTATGCGGCGAAGTTACAGAAGAAGCAATCATCATTGCTTCTCAGACTGGCGACGGCAAACTCAAGTGCGAAGGCTGCAAAGGCATCCGATCCCATGGACGCCTCCCTCCGCACTTCGACGACCGCCTCCCCAGACAATCACGTCTGATGGGAACACTGCTCCTCTGAAGTATTTGTTAATATCGGTCAACGACAGTGCTATTATGTTTCATTACAGGAACCCTAGCTTAGTGAGCCTCACGTTAACTGCTGTCTGACGGGGTGCTTACATCTTCGGATTGCGGCGCCCCTAGGGCACCCTTTCGCTGACGAGTACCTTGACGTGGTGATTGGGCTTCAGCGGCTCTGGCCGTGGCTGGGGCCGTGACTAAATCTCGTTTTTGCTTTTCTGCGTTTTGCTTCGTACAAACTGTGTTGTTGTTGAGGCCCTCACGAGAAGTGGTTGATCATAGTTTCGTAGGAGAAGGTGAATTTTTTGGAGGGGAGAAGCCAAGCGAACTGGAGAAGCAGTGTCCAGGCTCGTGTTGGAGCGGCGAGTGATCGCAACAATTCCTGTGGGGAATCTCGCTGTTTTATGGTTATCGACGATCTATGCCATTCGTTTACCGCATTGGCGTTACGAGCAGTTCCAAACACGGAAATGCAGACAGGTCGCTATATGTACGCGTACTTCATACGTGCAGGATGCCAAAGGGAACATTTTAAGTACAAATTTTTGGAATTACGGTGGGAAAGGTGATCGATTTTGAATACTTGCCTGCAAATAGTGCTTCTTGCATGTACAATTGCAAGATGTATTCTCATTCTGGCCCGATATTTATAGCTTATAATTTATACCAGTTGGATGTGCTTGCAGGAGGTGAGCTCAGGAGGGAGGTGCTGAGATGGATGCAGATTCGAATGATGATGAGCTGTAAGGATGGCATCTTTGGCTCATTGATTTGAATGATTTACTTTTCACATTACTCAGCGGGTTATATCGATAGCAAACAAATATGTATTCTTTTCCAGACCTTCAAGATCCCCCTTGGATTCCAGCTACTCCAAACGCCTCTTCCCACCTCTCTTCCCCGTCAACAGTCGTCCTCGACTCTGCCGAATCAGAATCATCCTCATACGGATCAGCAATACAGATAAGCTCAATAAGATACCTCCCCATCCTCGGCCTCAACAGCCCCGCAAGTGTCCGCAACCGCTCCGGCACATCTCCAAGCGGATACCGCCCTCCCGTATCCTCCCTTTTGAGCGTCGTATCCATCACCTCCACCCACATATTCTTGCCATGGAAATACAACATCTGGTTTCTCACTTCCTCAACAGGCAATGCCTTGTAATAGCTAACCTGCCTGTTTGGCAGCGCAAAGTGCGGAATCTCACGCTGCGTCTCGTTCTTGGCATGTTTATCCATGAGACTCAGGACTGCGTCCATCATACCCGGTAACGAAGCAAGCCGAACGTTCCAGGCGACTCCGTCGGGCCCTTTTACGGGTCTGCTCATCATGTATCCCCGCTGCTGCATACGCAGGCAGACAAGTGAGGCTGGCAACAAGTTTACCGGAAGACAAGCATCTGGATTGGTACTTGGCGGGCCATGGAATCGCCGAATTTGGGGTAGTTTGCCGACGGGGATGAAGAAGCCGTAGATGCCGGTCTTGCCGTTGTGGTCTCTTATGTAGCCCAGGGCCTTGAGTAGCTGACATGCTTTGGGTAGGTGGTAATCGGCGATCACGTAGTCGACTTCAGTAAATTCCCACTGGGGGTCGATGAGCATGCCGAGGAGGAGTCCGACACTGCCCCAGAGGGCGTAGTCGATTTGGGAGGTGTTGAGGTGCTTGGTTAGGGTGATGAAGGGGGCAACTTCGTGGGCGGCGGAGCGTTTTCTAAGTTCTCTGCTACGGCGGAAGCGTGGCATTGTAAGGGGTTGAAGCGTTCGATAGGCTCTGTGGTTCTTTGGTTCTTTGGCTCTTTGGGGGATTCGAAGGGTGCTTCGGTGGTTGGAGAGGTAAGGAAAGAGGAAGGATTCGTTGAGTAGTTGGCCAGGCCTTAGGAAATCTGGAAAGCTCCATTATGAGCGCACTGAGCTCCGTTCGGCTGCTATACAAGCATGGACAGAACTCGAACTCGCAACGAGTATACTAGCTTATCATCAAACAGTACAGCAATTCTCGACGACACAGCTAGGCTCATCCCATTTCTAGTGGATGGGCCATTAATTTGGGGTTTGTAGTGACTTTATTTTAGGTTATCGATGCTAAGATTCACGAGTAAAGCACGTACGCACGAGTGAGAGGTGAAGAACGTCGATTGATTGATTGGCTATCTACCGTCCATGGATCCCACCTTAAGTATCCTTACCCTTGGGTGGCGTGGAACGCCGTGACCGGTTCCTGTACAGGCTATCGGATCGATATCCAACAATCGATATCAAGCTTCAGCAAACAAGTACTTCAGACATACAAGTTCATCTTCGACTGCATCTACTCCAAACACTTCCTCCCAAGATTCTTCAGCGAATTGTTTTTCCTCCAATTCCCAAAAATCCTCGTCATAGACTGGGAAGGTGAGTATGAGATCTAGAAAGTACTCTCCATTGCTTGGTTTCAAAAGGTACGCAAGATTCAGCAAGCGTTCCGGTATCTCCTCATATGAGTCTCTTCCACCCTGATCCTCCCACTTGAACGTTATGTCCACCATCTGTAACCACATGCTTTTGCCGTGGAAAAACAGCATCTGACTGCGTAGCTCATTGATGGGCATATTTGTATACGCATCGCGTCTTATATCGAACATTGTATAATGAGGAAAGTCATGTTGATCTTCATCTCTTGCGTGCTTATCCGTCATGCTCAGCGCCGCATCCATCAATCCAGGCAAGGAAGGGTGACAGACTTTCCAGACATCCCCGTTGCGTCCGACCACTTCGCTTTCCATGATGTAGGCCGGCTCAGTATCGCGAAAGTCGACGAGGCTAGCAGGAATAAGGTTGATTGGTAGTGGATTGGTCGGTGCGTTGGTGCCTTGCTTTCTTGGACAGAAGCGTTGGATCTCTTCTAGTTTCCCAACTTTAGGTGGAAATCCGAATATTCCCGTCTTCCCTTCTGCCTGGCGAACGTAGCCCAGCTTCTCCACGATACTGCAAGCACTCAAAAGATCGCGATCAGCTATGACAAAATCGACTTCGTTTGGAGTCTCTCGAGGCGAGCACAACATTCCCAACAACAAACCAAGACTGCCCCAGAGCCCGTAGTTGACCTTGTGTTCGTTGAAGTACTTGGTGACGTCAACACGCGGACCAACGCACCGCTGTGCGGTCCATTTGCTAACTCTTGTGGTCCTCCTCATGACTATGGCGTTGATGATGCGGTGTTGGTCGGCTTATTCGAGTTGGGGAGTTGCAACTGTTTAAGTTTGGTGGTTGAGAAGATGAGGATCTAGGAATAGGGAAGGACCTGGTGAGCAACTACACCTAAATACCTAAGCAGGAAGTTGCTGAAGCTACATTGCCAGCGTGAGCACAATGAACTCCGTTCGGCTAAGAATTACTTCCTCCGGAGAAGATGCGACTGTTCGATCTTTCTGGTCCTGGATTTTCCTCTTTTCCTTTATCCACTTTTCACCATCTTTCAACCCGCATTTAGTCACCGCTTTATCAACAAACACACTGGCAGCCTCAACCCATTCTTCTCGTGCGTCGAAAACTGCTGCGAAACAATGGATACAACGGAGGGTGAAGTTTCTGTAAAGACGACTGTTTCTCCGACGATGTTGACTTGAGGTTGAGTAAGTACTTTCGTTCTCCAGCCTTGGGTCAAACTAACGGTTCGCAGGTGCCAGTGTTTGTCTGACTTCTATAGTGATTCCGAGATGAACAGATTACGTCGTCAACTCCATGGAGCTGGCTCTCGCCGGACCATCGACCTCAGCATGCAGATTCCCGGATAGGCCGTCTTCGGTACCCAACGTCGTTTGGCCGAGTATTCCAGCACATTCTTTAAGAACGGAGGGTAGCCCACTCAGGTCTCAGACGCCCATTGCCTCCTTCCCTACTTCACAGCTTCCTTGAATCAGCACCATCCCGATTCTTCTTCGGACACCTCTAGTATGCGCTGCTCACCAATCCGGCTCATCACAGTCCTCGTCCCTCTAGGGCTGGCCATTTCCGCCAATGGAGCCCCAGTTGCGGTAACCAATGATGCTGCCAATCCTGTCGCCGGTACATTGGATGCCGCAAAGGACCTCACCATCATCGAAGACACAGCAGCCGCCGCAAAGAAGCTCAACATCGTTCCAGACGTTCTGGCCGGTGCCAAAAAGATCAATGTTGTCGAAGGAGCTGTAGGCAGCACACCACTTGGCAATACACCACTCTTTACCATTGTCGACGGAGCTCTGAAACAAGTCAAGGGTGTCAACGTCGCCGAAGATACCATTGAAGCCAGCAAGATGCTCAATGCGCTCGAGGATCTTGCATCAGTCCTGAAGAGGCCCGGGCTGGATCTTGTCGACGTCCGATTCGTTCCACCAGCCCGTCCTGCTGCTAAGCCCGCTGCTGATCCTAGTACCCCATTGGAGCTCAATGCTGAGTACGAGTATTCAAGTTCCGTATTGATGGATTCAGACCTAAGCGTTGCTATTCATGCAGCTGTGGACGACGAGGGGAAGGTTATCTTTGTGCTCCGAAAGGTTGAGGATGACAACTCTGCTAAGGCCTATCGCGAGATTGACGAACAGCCTGGGGAGATTGAACTTTCTGAGGCGCAGGCCAAGAAGCATGCTGGCAAGGAAATCGAGTTGAATGAGGTTGTGGACGATGAGGGAAGAACAGTTGAATTGCGAAAGGCTGAGGATAGCGAGGCTAAGGAGGCTTCCCTTGATATTGATATTCAAGAGTAGGAAGGCTTCTCAGTTGGCCAACCTGTTTGACCCTTGGGCTCTTACTGCGGGCCATTATACCGGATTTACTGTATTGCTTTTTTTTGTTGCACCATCTTTTTTTGATATCTTTTTGGGGCCTTAGTACTAGTGGGGAAAGCAAAAGTAGGTAGATAAATCTCATGTTTTAGCCAGGCTTATAGATTTTGTTACTCTGAATCCAACAAAACCAGCTGCAGGTCAGTCCGGCCACGCCTTAAAATAATCTAGCAAAACGTAACAGTTCTCCGAGCCACATGAGTTCTACAAGCAGATAACTACTGGCAGCTTTACTGAGTATACTAGTAGTCATAGGCAGAGGGGTCACTGGGTCGAAGGGATCTTTGGAGATGGCGCAGATGAAGTTGGCATCTGTACTTTCGATTCCACAAGATCCTACACCCGGGGCGTAGGAGCTCCGCGGAGGTTGCTTCACCCTCGAAGAACTCTCCATCACGTGGTGGGGCTGGATCTGTCGGTTCCGCTGGCTCAGGGAGAGTTTTCATGAGCATATCCATGCAGAGTAAAGCAGCTACTTGTTAACCCGAACGATAGTCTACCGAAAACAAACTGCCAACAACAATATCCAGATCTACATCTATAAGCATCCACTTCAGAAGCAATCTCTTCGGTTGTGTACCATCCAGCAATAGTGTCGGCCCTCAATATTGACAGCCTATTCAACTACAGATCGAGCCACACCAACAATACCACTTCCATCCTTTCCAACATCCTCGCCACAAACATAAATTGGCAATCCATCAGCTGTGACCCCACAGGCAGCCTCAGAAAGCCCAGCCGAATTACCCTGGCTGTCTGTTTCGACAAGACTTTCTTTACCAGGAACCTCTCTCGAATCCCAGTCCGGCTTCGTGATGAAATATATATACTTGCGATTCTGCGAAGCTCCCTCAAGAGTGATACCCTCAAACGAGAGTTTAAACTCAGGTCCTTCAGACACCCCGAAAGTAGTGTCATCAACGGCTGAAACTGGGGCTCCCTGGACAGCTGTAGCCAGTTCGAGAGAAAAGAGAGCCATGGTAAGATGGACAGCGGCGTATTGCATTGTGGTGTCCAAGACAGGGTTGTTGGAAATGTGTTCCCGCGAGGATTAAGCTGCTCTGCGGTACTTGGGGCTTGTAGAGACTGAGGATTGGGAGCTGAATAAGGATGCAGACATGTGTACTTCGTATTTATGTCTTGATGTGAACATAAGTAATTATACTAATGACGGGGATGATATCGAAACTGAGCTTAGAACTGGACTGAGAGCACGTCATAGCCCGCTCAGAAATCTCCTTCAGAACGATGTGCCCCCTTCCTCAAAGGTCTCTCTAGCATATTTGTTGGCCGTACCCAGAGAAAGGGATACTCAGAGATGACGCAAAAAGTAGAAACGTGGACATGTCGACAAGTTCAATAAGCAAGTACTTGGTATAGACCGGCCCAAATTTATTGCTACCAAGTTATGCTTCCATGGATCGAGCAGTGATGTACGATCCATACAAAACAGTAGCCTCATAAATCAGATCCACCTAACAATCTCTTAGGATATAGGCAAACGTACCGTAAACTGCAACACCAGTGATATTGAAAAACGTACACCTCCTCACAGAAATGAAGCTTCATCGATATCACCAATTCCACCTCAACAAACTGGATTACCGCCCCGTCTCAAGAAGTCTTAATCACCGACGTCGCGACCATCTGGATCGTACATGACTGAGCCCTCTTCGTAAGTCTGAGACTGTCCCGTTTCAGTCTTTGTAATAGCAAACTGCTGAATGCTTGTAATAAGCCCAGGTTTCGGTTTCGGGTGATCCATGACAGGAGGGAGGCCCTCATCACCGTCGTCACCATCCTCAAGAGCGTAAATTGCTTGTAGCTCTGGCGCAAAAACTGCCCCGCTTTCCTCGGATTCTTCAGAAGCATCCTCTCTAAACACAGTTTCAGTCATTGCACGAGTCTTGGTTTTGACACCGCGAGAGATGGAACCAGCTGGCCAGGATTTCCAATAGCTCCAAGTAGTGGTGCTCCATGGAGGCTAATGGCAACCCCAATAGGAAAATACGGCCGCGCAGATTCGTATGCGAGTGCTACAGTAGCGCATAAGCGCAGCTGGTGAGAATTCCGTGACAGTTTGTTGAAATGAACTTGCATTAGCCTAGATATTTAAACAACACGGTCAGTATGAGTATGATGACTTCAATTAACCTGAACGGAGGCCGATATCTTCAGGTCATCCCAGCATGAGTACGGACAGATACAGCACGCATCGTTCCCGGGCGTCATTTGCTCCGCAAGTACGTGGAATAAGGTCTTGACTTTAGATGTCAGTTACATACAGAGGGCAGTGCACACGCACCCAGAAGGGCAAAATACCTGGTATTCTCATAGAAAAGGTCTGGCCATGGCCAATTTGAACTGTCCACCCGAGTCTATTAGTGGCTAGCTCGTTCAATCTGAAGGTCCGTAAATTTGTATCCACATGCATGATGATCATGAACCAAAACTTTGACCACTGATGTCGCCCAAATCTGTAAAACGCCGTAACAGAACATCCAGGGGTCTCGTAAGACGCCCAAATCCGAGAATACTCAGCCTCGGGCTTAGCTCCTCCGTGCTGCTAGGCTCGAAGCCCCGCTGATGCCGAGAATTGCACTAGTTGCACCGAACTGGGGGGCCAGTGCACCGTCTCCCGAATCGCAGTCATTTACGACTTTGTAGGAGAGGAATGATGAGTCTCGTGTGTACTTCGTATCACTTGCCAAAGCCGGCAATCAAACAGACAGGCTGCTCAGATTGGCCCGGATCCATGAAAATCCTTTTTGACTTGCGGACAGAACTTGGCCGATTTGCTTCAAAAAGACATACCCTCAGTCGAAACGCCCAACAGTGCACCATGCACCAGGACACTAACTTTTGGAAGATATTCCATCCGGCCTGCTAATGAAATATGAGCTTCAGGAATAAGCACTAGCAAGTCGTTATTGGATAAACTGAGAGATTCGGGGATACTTCTTTTTTGGTCAATGGAGCCAACTTGTATCCCAAGTCCACTGGGAGCTTTCGAGAATAAATACCTGTGGACTTCCCACCTTCTGCTTCCCACTATTCTTCTTGCATAGACACAACCCACAAATTCAAAGCAAACCCAACATCGATACCTACCCCCAAGCACTTGAAAGCGGTTGAGTACAGCATTGCAAAGTTCGTCCACCATCCTGCTTTACCAAAGGTCCCAGACTAACACAGAGAGAAAAGTCCGAACCGTTAAACATGAAGTTCACTATCACCGCCATTTCCATCCTCACCGCCGCATCCACCGTCATGGCAAACGGCTTCATCCAATGCAGGAACGGCAGTCTCAACGGTGGCCGTGGCAAGATCCCCACGCACAAGGCCATTTACAGCTTTGACAACGGCCAGACGTTTATCTGTGATTCCTTGGTACAGAACTGCGGGCAGATGTGGGGCGACGGCAGTTGGAGTAAGACCTATGTCAACTGTCTCGGTAACATGGGCGGATCGCAGCGGGCATCTTTTTGGATTACCAGCGATGGATGTTATAACATCTGCTCCGGAGGAAATCACATGTGGTGCTGTGGGGCGGAGAAGGGAGGAGCTGGTGGAGGTTCTTGCGTTACCACTGGTTTTGGACCTGGATGCTAGGTGATTCTAAATCGTGGTTTGGGGGAGCCTGAAGGACTAAATCAGTTTTATGCGACAGTTAGGCAAAAGGAGTCGACTTATATGAATGCTTTATTTTCTCCATACTTCTTATGCATGTTTGTGCAAGGAAAGTCTGTAAATGTTCTACTTTCTGACAAAAAGCATCCGATAATATAAGCAAACCAGTGCCGAAGATCGATTCAGTTGTTAAGAAGCAAACAAATTTGATGTCCTCGTTTGACGTCCCGTTCGAGTGAACAGGTCGGCCTCGAGAACCCTCAAAGTTCCCATCTCGTCTTCGAAATGAGGTCGATCACAGTCTGTTTGCGAAAGGAAAGCTCAAGCTTCTCTTGCCCGGAGCGGTCTTGAATGGAACTCGTGTCTTGCTTTAGGTTCCATCATGGAGGCGGGTAGTAGAAGAGGTGTTGTGATAGAATAAAGCAGATCCACAGACGCTGCGTTTCCTGAGAGGCTTTGGTCTGAGCGGTCGGAGAGGAGACGATCGGTTCTTCTTCGTGGACTGCACTGCAGTCAGAGCCGTGGCTTCGTAAGATTTGCTGGATTTGAAGATGGAAATAGATCGAGGGCTAGAGGGTTGCAGAACCGGAGAGTTGATGTTTTTGGACTCTACTAAGTACGAAATTGACGATGACGATATCTCGGCTGAAGGTTGCTCTGGTGTCGGTCTGACGCGTTGTGGGTAAGTAAGTGATATGATGAGATGAGAAGCTATTATGCAGCCCAAAGCGCAAAGGGGTCTAGAAAGCACAAGCCAATATCTTCTCATATCTGGTTTCGTGGTGTAGTTGGTTATCACTTCTGTCTAACATTGGAGAAAAATATCCGATCGAACACAGGCGGTCCCCGGTTCGAACCCGGGCGAAATCAGCTTTTGCCGGTCCTCTCGAGAGGTCTTTTTTGGATCCTCCGAGCGTGCCCATTGTTTGCCTGCATTTTACCATTCGAGCCAGAAAATGCGTACCCAGAGTGACATCAAGCTTCGGAAGTCCAGCTCATTAAGTCAAGTAGAAAAAAGACCTCGCTACATAAAATGCATCCAAGTACAGATGGTCAGGATCAATCAACCTCATCCATCAATCAACGTGAAGACGTTATGACAGCAACAGTCGCCTCAAGCGAGGCCAGTCTTCTCAATCTCCCCAACGAAGTTCTCGACCTCATTGTCAGCTATGCAAAGCACACACGCATCAAACATCCCCCCGAGTACAACCTCCCCAGAAAGTATCACGACGGAACCGAGGCCAGCATCCAAGAGTACGAAATTGATCTCAAAAAGAGGCTTACCGCCGACATCGCCAACAGGCCCTTCAGATACCCCCTCTCACACCTCGCCAGCACCTGCAAATGGCTCCAACCCATCGCCGAGCATCACAATTTCGCCCTCCTAAGGCTTGCCCATAGCTACGAAGCCGAGGAGCTCTTGGACTGCCCGGAGCGTTGCGTTGGGTATATCCGTACAGTGCAATGCACTCTGGGAAATGGGAACAACATCATCTTTCGACCGTTCTCGGCAAGCCGCCGAAATCGCCCTTTGCCGGGTGTTTATGAAGAGCTGGGGTCCATCTTGGATGCCATGCGTAGGATTGAAGCCATTGTGAAAGGTCTGGTGATTTACAGGCCATTGGTGCTTCGCCTGAAGATCAGGATCGGTGGCTCTGAGATTCGGGAACCTATCCCACTGGACTGGGAGGAGCAGTTGTGGAGAGGGCTTGGTGGATATGGGCGGGATTATTTCTCGTTCGAGCAGGCGCAGGTGGAGTTCAAACACGTCGTTCTTAGGCGGCTTAGGATTGATGGGGTGGACCCAGATGAGATTAAAAGACTGAGAAAAGGAAAGGCATTGGTGGATAATATTAGAGAGAGGGATAGGAAGGCGTGGTTGGAGAGGGTCAGGAGCGGAGAGTGGACGCCATATTGGGAGATCAAAGAGAACTATTTGGCTGACGGGGAGTTTGACAAATGGCTAGAAGAACAGCAAAGTCAACTGGCCACTGAGGTATCTAAGTAATAAATGTAGAAGCTCACTGCAATGCGTTCAGAGAATCGATAGAGAATGTTCACTTGTTAAAATGCAGAGCGAAGGGGGAATAACTGCCAAACGGGGTTTAGCCGTGATGAGGGGTACCAAACAAACCAAGGCGACCTCTCGCAAACTGCAGGCGTACATAAGAAACATCTTTGCGGCCCTGATTTCCAATTGCTGTTCAAGACTTTCAGATGTAAGTGATATGAGCAGCAAGTCTCCAGAATCACCAAAACGGATTCGAAATGAATCCGTGGCATCGTGATATGTATTTGGTGGTCGCCAGATTTTTCATCTGAGATCTGAGAGACAGATCCGTGGGCCGCCAGGAACCACCAGTCTGAATTTCACTCGTTAGCGCAAGTCGACCACAATCCACTTCATCCTCGTCAACACCATCACCGTCCATCCGCCTCATCTCTACCAGCTCATCCCCCCATCGCAAGTCGACATCATCGCAATGGGCCTCCCGACACCAGACACATCGCACCTCGACAGCGACGAATCAATCTACCCCCCATCGGAAGATTCATATCTCCTCCTCGACACCCTCTCCTCCGCTTCCGAATCCGCCTATCTCGCATCACACTTTGCATCACCATCACCGGCTCCTCTCGTTCTCGAAATCGGTCCTGGATCCGGCATCGTAACGTCTTTCATTACAACCTTTGCTTCCGAAATCTTTGGCCGGCGCGATGTTCTCACTCTCGCTGCAGACGTCAATCCAGCAGCCTGCTCAGGCACGGCCCAGACTGTTGGTCGAAATTTGAAGGATGCGGAGAAAGGTCATGGCATATTCTTGGATGCATTGTGGGTGGATTTGGATAGTTGTCTGAGAGGAGGTGAGGTTGATGTGCTGGTGTTTAATCCGCCATACGTGCCGACGGAGAGTGTGCCGGTTTTCGATGAGAATGGAAACTGCAAGGGCGAGAGCGAAGGGATGATTGAGGCGGCTTGGGCAGGAGGTAAAGATGGAATGGAGGTTACGGAGAGGGTATTGAAAGGGCTGGAGAGGTGTCTGAGTAAGAGAGGGGTAGCATACGTGTTGTTCTGTGCACAGAATCGAGTGCAGGAGGTGATTGGTAGGTTGGAGGGTGGAGAGTACGGACGCAATTGGAAATGCGACATTGTGGGGAGGACGGGTAAAACGGCGGGCTGGGAGAAGTTGTGTATTGTCAGGATAACAAGGTAGAATTGTCACTTCAAACTACACTGGGGCTTTCCACTCACGATGCCATTCTCAAGTGAACATGGTATTCTGCGAGATACACTAGACAGGGCTACCCACCATCAATGACATCATGCGACAAGACACAATACAAGTACTCCGTACAATCCCCTCAACGGCTGATAGCAAAACCCAGACAGCGAAATATCACGAACGAAGCGAACCCAGACAGAAGATTGTTTGTTTGTTTGTTGTGTTTTCCACAAAATGCTTTGAAATTGCAGACGAATTCGAAACAAGTAACTCCTTGCACCCCATAACCCAGAAAAGAAGAACTATTGCCAGCCACCCATAATGAAACCCTCCAAATAAAACCGATGCGAAGATGTAACGAAATTCATGAACGATGCATTATTGTCGAGTGTTCGAGTGACCCTGCGGGAGGATGTGATGTGCGAGTAGTTTACTTGCTGTAGAAAGAATTAGCCAATTGCTCACACCACAAGCGACTGATGAGCTGGGTGTACTCACGATCTAGCTCTGGTCTTTCTTCTCTTTCTCTTGAGTCTTCTGACGCGCTTCTTTCTCCACTTAGCTCTCATCTTGACAAATCTGAGAGGTCTGTTAGTGAACGGCCAGCGACAGGCGACAAGGAAAGCGTACTATATCTTTGACGAGAAGATGTGTGATGGACGATCAACCGCTGCGAGCGAATGTTAAGGCAACCCGCCCGCCGGGTGCTGTTGTGGCCAAGCCTAGGGCTTGTGAACCCTAATGCTGGGCAGCCAAGGCGCTGTCTGCAATGAGCCTCTGATGAACCGTGCGTAGCGAGACTTGGTGACACAAGCTAGGAGTTAACAGCTGCACGTCATACGCTTGGCCTTTAGGATGGAACATCACTCGTGCCTGTGGAGTGTGAACGACGAATTGCTAAGTTAAGTAGCTGTTTGTAGATTCGAGCGTTCGATAGAAGCTGTGTTATGGCACATTAATACTTCTGTGGTACATGCGCTGGCAAGATACTGCAAACATATTTGACAGCTAAAGACTTCCTTACAATGCGTAAAGACACGAGTAGAGGAGTTGTGCAAGCTTGCAAGGCGAATGGTCAAACGAGAGTGCGATTTTAGCTTTCGGATACAGTCATAGGCTCCAGGCCATAACACAATTCATTCATCTAAGTACATATAATCCAGGCCATGTATAAAAGTCCGAGCCATACAAAAGGGTTGACGGTATCCCGCACGCACCCAACTCTGTGGTCAAAGTATTGCCACGCCTGCGCACGTCTGGAATATGTGTCTTTTGGGTATAATGATGATCTCCGGCCACAGCTCCACTTGGGGACCTTCTCACCAGCGGATGGCATACAGCTACCGTAGGCACGTCTGATCTCGTGATTGAGAGCCTTTGCTTCGCCGAATGCTGGTGCAAACTCCTTGTCAAGGTCGTCCGCAAATGCCCTTGCCACGAGCTCAGGCTTAGTGGGAAAGGCTCTATACAGAGCTTCCTTGAATCGTGGTGAGTCTGTTGCATCGCCGTAAAGATAGATACGGTCCGGGATACCGTAGTGGATTGGCCATGATTTCTTCGAGAAACTATCAAGATGCTTCTCGACCCTCTTCCAGTATCCCAGTTCGGTTCCATTCAACCCAGATTCCGAGCCACAGTTACTCAGACCCAGTTCCGGAGCATGAGAATAGCTGAGCTGGTTGGTCAAGTAGTCCATAGTATTCACTGCTAGCTCGCTCTGACTGAAGCCAATTGAAATCCCAAAGCGGTCTGTTCGACCATGGCGTCGAGGCCGCCAGCCACCGAGAAGATCAGGGTCGCTTTTGCGGAAAATTCGTGCATGTGCGGCCATGAGTCCAGCGTCCCCTAATCCTTTGCCGATAAACTCTTCCAAGTCCAATGCACTCTTAATATCGCTTACGAGGCCATTTATGGCGACGCTTTCTGACCAATTGTCGGATTTGGTCGATATGGCAATGCTTGCCGTGCAGATGCTCGTAGTATTGAGGTGAGCCTCGACCGAGTGTTTCAGCGCCGAAACCATCTCATAAACACCGACAGTGACTCTAGGGGTATTCTCCTTCGGAATGCTTTGCCCTGATTGTAGGGGCAGTGACGGGTCGATCTTAGTGAGTAGTGAGTGTGGTTCGTCAGATCGCATAAACGCTCTGTAGCTACGTAGTCTTGAGAGCCATTTATCCTAGCGATTGGTACAAGGGTGTTATTCTTGGGGAAATAAAGCGCAGCGTATCTACAGATTATGTCAGCGCCAGTACTTGAAAGACACGATGCCGAGGATAGAATGCTCAGCTAAACACTTACCCATAATCCGTACCCAGATGGAATCCGACGCTCGGCATGTCGCTCACCCATTCAAGTGAGACCTCGTCGGGTCGGTCCTCCTTGAAGTTACACTTTGTCACATATTCATCCGAGAGAAATACGGCCAGAAGAACGCATGAGAAGAGCGAAAAGAGAACCAAAGGGAAATAAGAGAAAGAGAGCTTCATAAATGGTGCGACGTGGATTGGTAGGATGCGTACAGAGAACTTCGCTGCCAGTGTGAGGTGATGTAACTGCTGCTCATGAGGACATGCTCCACACTCTAATAAGGAGGTTAGAAGGTAACAAAGGACAGATTTTGGTGAAATGGCTGAAACGTTTACACATTAATACTTCTCCTGTTGGCAAGCGAAGTAACACACGCAGATAGGAATTATACGCTTATCTGTTAAAGTTAAGTTTATAAATTACGTTCTGGATCCTCTTACATGAAATGGCGAGATGGCTGAGTGGTCTAAAGCGACAGATTAGAAATCTGTTATCCTCTGGATGCGCAGGTTCAAATCCTGCTCTCGTCGTTCCTTTTTGCTTTTAATTTTTGCTCTTTAGTTGGGTTTCCTGAATTGCTCTTCATCTATGCAGATTCATGGGGTCCCAGTACAATTTTTTGAGAATATTCAAGTAAGAAGCGGGATGGGAGGATCCAGTTCGTGGGGACGATTGCGAGTTCATCAAAACTGCACAATAACAAACAATGGAACGAGTACGAACTGATACATTTATGCTGTTCCGGAACCATGCCCACAGTAACCAAGTAACTACTAAGATAAAGAAACAAAACTAAAACATTTAAACCCTAAAGCAACAGTAGAAAGGAAAGCAAGAAAAATGGTAGCACTACCAAGAGTAAATACTTAAAAGGTGATATCCGAAGAAGAAAAAGCCAGGAACCATATGTAACCCCCGATAAAAAAGTAACAGAAGAAGATAAGGAAACCAACTGCTCGCACGCCAGTGCGTCAAATGAAAGCAAAGGTAAAAATCTAAGGAAATAGAGGGAAAGGATGGGATATACAAAGGGAATATTGCGGAATAGCAGGACTCTAACTGGAAAAAGACAAAGATGAAAGAAAAACAATGGCAAGAGAGAACGACGAGAAATACTAGGGTAATAGTACTAAAAGAAGTAGTAACTGCGATATATGATACTCCGATATCCATGATATCCATAAAGAAACTCAAAATCAGAAATAAAGATGGAAATGACCAAACGATAACACCTTCCGTAAACTTCCTCTCACTCATCACCTAGCATTGATTAACGGCACCTCTAGTACCGTCCATTCAAGCTTCCCATCTGTCCGCCCACCTCCTGCTGCTGGCTGTAGGTCTGATGTTGGTAGACAGGACCAATGCCTACAATCATGCCGTCGTTCCTCACGGACACACGGCTCGCCTTCTTGCCAAGCTTCAATTGGCTGAACCGCTTCTTGACGCTTCCCATGCGGTCTGTCAACCCACTACCTGAGCTTCCAGGTGGACGGTTAGAGCTGGTGCTGGGGCGACGGAGCTCTTCGATGGTGTCACCATATTCCTCGTTACCGTACTGCTCGGGTGTAGGTGGGACAGGGCCAATGTCATAAGAGGTGCCGTTCTTGCTGTGGCTACTTCTTGACCGGGAAGAGCCTGGGAGACGCATTCTTGAGCGGGACTTGGAAGAGTGGGCACCAGATGTCGAGACGGAGCCAGAGCGGGAGGCACGAGAAGAGATTGGCTTGGGGAGATTGACGGCAGAGTTATTGGCGGAGACAGATGCGGATGTGAGGTAGTTGCCTTGTTGTTCGGGGTTGTAAGAGTAGGTTGTTGCTGAATCCTCTGGAATGGGAACGGAAGCGGCAGATTTGGTGGCGCTCTGGCTTGAGTTACCAGTAGTGACGCGGAGAGTCGAGAAGAGCATATTGCTTAACCGGGCACGAGCAGTGGTACCGGCTGGCTTAGAGGTAGATGATTTGCCGTCTGTCGTGGAGGGAGGTGCGGGTGTGCCGAGATTGGCTCGGTCGGGGTTGCCAGTAAGGTTGCGGAGGTTGGGGACGGCAGTGGTTGGCGTTTCGGGAGTAGTCTTCCATCTACCTGGAGAGACTGGTGGTGGAGGAGCAGGTGGCTGAAGTGCAGAAATCTCAGACGAAAAGTTCTTCTCAAAGACCTTCATCATGTTTTCATGCATTGGCTTCATTGTCTGGCCCACCAGCCTTCCATGCAATCCCAAGCACCTCTTGAGCACAACCGTATAATCCAGCAAGACTGTTCTCAACGCAACAAGAAGCTCCATCTTATCTTCCACCCTCGGTGGCGCATGCAACAGCTCCCGGAACTGCAGCACCCCCAAAGCACCACTTGAGTCCACAGCTCCACTCAAAAACATGGTAAACTCCCCAATATCTGATCTCTTACCATCAACATACTTCCTCTCCAAGCTCGCCAAATCATGGCTCTTCTGCACAACCGTCTCAATCGCATTCTCCAGTGGACTGCCCATAGCCTGGCTAATCCCGACAATCTCACTTCTTCTCAACACCGTTGGGAACGAATCGTGGGCAGTATAAATTGTCTTTTCGACCCACATCTCGCTGACCTTATCCGTATTCGTCGTAGGGCGGGAGCAGCTAAAGTGTCTGGGTCTCACAGTGACAAGATAGTCTCTTGTGTTTGGTGCCACCTTGCTGCGCTGATAGACTGGATGTGAGAGAGACGCTTCGGGCTTGACGGGCGTGATATGCACAAACTGGCCTTCAACTCCATCGACGTCACCAGAAGTCAAAACCTTGGCCGCTGGGTGTTGCTGCTGCATACGATCCATAAACTGACCGAGAGACTCATAGTGGCTGCCTTGGACAATGAACTGTCTATCTCTAAGACCAATCGGGAAGCCCAATCCAAGATACGCAACTCTAAAGTAAGTCCAGCAGAAGCGGTCACCAGAGGAGATGTTCTCATAGATCTTTGCCATGGCACGATGAGCCTTCGAAAGACGGGCATAGTCGAAGAGGTGGTTTTCGTACTGCTCAGCAAGTTCCTTGTAGGTGTCTAGAGCGTTCTCCCAGGACTTGCCGTCCTCGAAATACTTGATCATTTGCAGGCAAAGATACTCCTTGCGATCAAAGCTCGACTGCATTGGGAAAGAAGGTTCCTCAAGAGCATCGACATGGGTATTTGGATCCCACGAGTAGAGATCCGCATGCAGCTTCAAACTCAGACCAGCCTCGACATAATCTCCGGCCTCTGCTTGAACAGAAACGAGCTGGTGGATGTACCGGATGTACATATCCACCTTCTGCATGTCCTTCAAAAACTCCATAAGTCTGAGGGTATCCATGATTCTGTAGGCTTCGCCGAGCGGATTGCTGTGCACCGCCACCAACAATTCCAGGAACTCCTCAATGGTACCAAGGAAGCTCTTTACTGACTGGTACAGTGCGTCATCCGGGATAGCAGCGAGTGGCTCAAACAGGTGCGCCAGGTCAAAGATGAACAATTTCTGGGCAATATTCTCGTTGAATCTTCGAGCCTTGAAAAGCGCATCCAGTGTCTAACTTCATTAGTCTCTGTCTGTTTGTGACTACAGGGAAACTTACATCGATAACCTCTGCCTGGATCACACCCAAGTCCTCACTAAGGGTCCACTCACTCACTATCATCGTCTGTAGCACTTCCACAGCCACACCTCTCAGTCCTTCATGCACACTCAAGCACAGCTCGACAATCGGCGCTACCAGTCCAGGAACATACTGCACCTGATATCCACCAAGCTTATCATGGCCATACCGCAGTCTATCCTCATCACTCGTCTCCCATCCAATTGCACTCCATGTCCTCCTCAACAAACTTGCACCCATCTCTCTGACGTCTCCACCGATCTTCCACACGGCTCGTCTCTTCTGCTCAGGGAAGGTCTCGAGAGCCAAGGCTTCGGAGCCAACGAGCATCAATAGGGTGCTGAAGAAGATGTGCCACAACTCGGTATTGAATCCCTCAGCCTCATCTGGATCAGGCAAGAAACTCTCCATAAGAATCTCCGCAATCACCTCCAAGCTCCGCAAAGTGCTTCTGTGGTGATAGATATGGATTGAGAGCCAATTGTTGGGGAAGGCATCACCACGGAGGATTGACATGTGAACCTGGAGAAAGTTGGTGAGGAATATCGAGAGCTCGTGTTCTGGCAAATCGAGATTGAGGCCATTGGGAATGTCGGAAGCGGCCGCGATGATGGTTGCCAGCTCGATGAGAGCTTCGTCAAAGACAGGGCGATGAGTGATTGGGCGGAATGGGAATGGGTAGGCCTTTGGGAAGAGAAGCGAAAAGGTCTCACGCTCGTGAAGACCAGTGGCTTGAATGCAGCGGTAGGAGTCGACAATCAATGGAAGGTAATCGGCAAATTCTTCCGCGAGGTGCTCCAGCTGCACAGACAGAACGGAGCAGCAGAGGCGGACTTGCTCGCGGTATTGTGGGGAGACATCTTCGGTGAAACCCCAGTGTGGCTCGAGCCAGCGTACGGTGTTGAGAATGAGGGCGCGTTTAGAGTCAGAGTCCGAGAAGAGTGGCGATTTGCAGTAGTTTACAATCAAAACCAACTTGTAAAGAATGAGCTTGCCCTTAACACTGCTGCATGAATCAAGAAAGTCGATAGCAATGAGGAGAATCTGTTCTCGTGTCAAACTGGGTGTGAGTTCTGGAAGCCAGGTGTGGAAGTGCTGAACGGCTAGGGTCTGCGAGCCAACATGGATAGGTGCGACACTTCTCATGAGATTCTCAAGAAGCTTGAAAACGCTGTGAAGCTCGCGGGGAAAGTTGTTGACGCTGCTACCGGCAATGCCGAGTTGTTGTTCTTTTGCCTTCTGGCGTTCTCGGGCGGCGATGATGAAGCGGAAGATGTGCTTTCCGACCTTGAAAGTAGCTCTCAATCTCTTTGCGCTCTCTGGATCACCGGCACTGCTGAGAAGACGCATGAAACTCTTGAGGAGTGGAGCCGTTGCGAATGGATACGTAAAGTACTTTTCGGTGTACTCATCCAATATTGGCTCCAGATGGAATCTACGATCATAAACAATGCCAAGTACCGTAACAAGAGCAAAGAAGACCAAATCCTCAATCTCCTCCCGTCCGGCATTGTCTACCAAGATCGAGAACAAGGCATCAAACACCTCCTTAAGAAGCTTGACAAGTTCAATCTCCGACACAAACACAACCTTCTTCAGAAGTGTAGCAAGAACATCAGGAGCACCAGCAATCTCTTTCCATTTGAGGAGGGACAGAAGAACTTCATCTTGCGAATACCTAGTCGAGCAAAGATAAGTCTGTACCTTCAAAGATGCTGCCGCTCCGCCCATGCTGAGAGCACTTGCCCAGCCTTCATCCTGGCCTGCAGTCCATGGAAGCTGAAGGTATCCACCGACACCTTGAGAACTTGTGGCCATTGGTGACTGCGTCCATTCGTCAAGCTTGTGGAAGAGCAAGTTATGGTCTCCATCACGGACGAATGTTTGGCCGTTCCAGAGGGGAAAGTAGGCGAGAGCCAAGGGATTGTTTGGTACGCTCGAGACGGTAATGTAGACGTGGACGAGTGGCACATCTTCTTCGGCGAGGCGAATACGGATTGTCTCGT
This sequence comes from Ascobolus immersus RN42, assembly GCA_003788565.2. Taxonomy (NCBI): domain Eukaryota; kingdom Fungi; phylum Ascomycota; class Pezizomycetes; order Pezizales; family Ascobolaceae; genus Ascobolus; species Ascobolus immersus. The sequence goes on along the minus strand of ML119650.1, from coordinate 473,059 downwards.
TCCAGGATTCGTCACGGGTTACGACCGAAGATTTCCAGTATGTCTGTGGTGGAGCGTTGGAGTAGGGAATAATGCAGTCTTCGATGGTGTGGCCGGAGGATTTCCGGATTTGGAGGGTGATTTGAAGAGCGTTGAAGTTTTGGCTCGGTGGAAGGGCTACACTGCCGGTCTTTGGATGGAGAAGAAGCGCATGTCGAGGGAGATGAGGTGCGCCGATGGTGATGTAAAAGTCGGAGCGAGGTTTCGTAGGGGCGCCAGAGAAACCAATCTTCGGAGTGCAAGCAATGTTGTGGAGGATCGTTGGGTTTTGGCGGATGAGCTCCTCGGCCTCTGGAGAGACAAAGGGCCGAAGGAAAAGATGTATCCGGTCTGCCTTGGCTGATTTCTCACTGTAGTATGTCAGTAACATGTCTTATCTTTAGTGTAATCCACCACTTACAATCTGGCAGCGTTACTCTCAATAACATCCTTCACCAGCCTATCCCAATCATCACCATGAGGAGCATTCTTGTCTAATGGGTTCCCGGAGGAGTTTGTATGCTTGTGATGAGGCACATCAATCCCATTGGCCCTAACGCTCTGGTGTTGATTTCCACCACCCATACCAAGAGGCACAAATATCCGCATAACCTGTTCAGTTCCATTTTCTTGTCTCAGGAATCTTCCGATATCCAACACTCCAACACCGATGGGCTTTTTGAAAGTTATCGTCTTGACAGGTGTAGTTGACGTAGCCGAGGATTCTTCCGAAATACCATTCAACGGCTTTCTCTCCTGTAATGGCGACTGCTGCATGCTCTGGAACGACTGTTTCTGGTTCAATGTTCGTTTGTCGTCCTGGAGCATTTTACCACCTCCTGGCTTTGGCGAAAACAAGACACTTATCCGGCCCTTCAGTTTGTGCTCAGCTGGGGTTACCGGGGATTGTGCAGGTTTCTTTTGCTCTGGAGGATATGACTGAGTGTTGATCTGGTGTAATGAGGGAGTGATTGTGATAACAGAGTAGATTCTCGCAACCAGGTATACATCCTCAACAGTATCCCTAGGACTCAGCTCTGTAAACAAAGTCTTTATCTTCCCAAGCTGGCTAACATCCGACGGCACACCCTGCGGCGTCAACTCAACCTGAAAGCTCTCGGAGATGGGAATGTTGCCCTTTGTCGAGAGGTAAAATACGATCGTTGTCGGATCTGGACTAATACCCACAAACGCCTTGAGTTCCATCAACACATGATGCAAGCTGGTCAACTCCGGCTGCTGTACAGGAGGTGCGTCCAGCAAACTCATTTGGCTCTGCAACGCCGTAATCTCCACACAGGAATCATCGCCCGTTAATATCCTACCCGTCTCTGGATCTCGCACGATGATCTCCTTCCCAAGCAACTTGTTTCCCCGTACTAGCTGCCACACAGTCTTTTCCCTCGTCCGAGCAAGCTCCGCCTTGGTCAGTACACCATGTAGTAACTGCCGTCGAGCAACTCCCAGACTGTTGACCAACCCGTAGACATTGTCGAGTAGCGGATATTCCCGAGCCAGCAGCAGTTCGTGTAAGCTCGCAGCATGCCATTCTCGCAAGCAACTCGAGATCTCATCCACCAATGGCTCGCCCTCACAACTAGGAGTCTCGTCGCCTACCTTCAGCATGGGCACCGGCGCTGGTGGTTTCACACGCTGGCTATACCGCTGGACTGAAGCTGCACCAACCGATTTCCTAAACGAGTTGGTTTTCCGGTGTGCCTTCTTAATTGCGTTTTGTTTGTGAATGAGACTCATGGCGCTGGGACTTCGCTCTCCAAACTCGCTCAGGTCCTCGATCATTCCGCCATGGCTAGGTGTCGCTGTCCGTCGTCCTTCCGTGAGATCATCGTCGTCAACATGGTCGCGATATTCTTCAGGCAGCTGTGGGATTTCGGTAGTGAGGTATTCCTTTATTTCGACGCATGCAGCCGGAAAGATGCCGGAAAAGACTCGAGCTTCGAGGGTGGCCCCCTTTGTTGATGTGAGACCTGCAAGGAGAGACGGTGGGGCGACCAGGTAACCTCGAAACCATTCATTGTCGCGACTGGACTCGATGATGTAGAGTTCGTCGCCTAATTGGAGGGGAAGGTCGTCTCGGGTTGTGGGGTTGAAAGGATAGGTCGCGATGGCGAAGGCGATGCGAGGTAAGGGGATCCAAGTCATCGTGTGTAAGTAGGAGATATGTGAGACTGGCCTAGAGGTAATGTGAATTGCGACTGTTTGCAGCGCTGACCGGTCGGGTCGTTGCTGGGTTACTGAGGCACAGGGAGCAGCTGTGGGTTGCTGCTTTGCTGTTGTGGAATTGAGTTTCTTCGTTATCCCTTCTCGTCTCCGGTGTTGAGGTCTTGGTGGTAGTATTGGTTGGTGGATGCGGCTGTATGATGCTGTAGTGTTCCTGCGTTGCGATCGCGTATTCTTTCCTCTCCTTGTTGGTTGGTGATGCTTCTCTTGTCGGGAACAGGAGGATGCGATTGACCCTCTAGACTGGGATGAATGAAAGGAAATGAAGAAAGCAGCAGAAAGAGCGTGTTTGTTTTTGTGAAAAAGGACGAGTAGAAGCAGAAGGAAGGGTCCGTGGGGGGGAGGAACGACAGTGACACTAATTGGGAAATTGTTTACAACTGGAGTACCGCTAATTCGAGGGTAGAAACGAGGGTAGAAACGAGAGGAGAGAAGGAGGAAGAGAAGGAGAAGAAGAAGAAGGAATTAGATACTTGATAGAAGAAGAAGAAGAAGAAACAAAACAACAAAAACAACAAGGACGGAACAAGTGGTGATGATGTTTTGCCTATAGCATAGGTGAAGAGGAAGGAGAGGAAGGTTGAAAGGGAGAAGAAGTTGACCTATTTTCCACAGAAGAGATGAGGTCCAACTTCAATTCCGAGACTTGCCACAAAAAGGAGTTCGCGGGTCCCTGGGCTTGGGGGTGCTTGGGTCACTTTGGGTTTCCCTCGATGCATCTGCTGTTTCCTTTCCCCTTGTTGGTTTGGTTACACTGTTGGCTTGTGCTCGGCTAAACCCAAAGAGCTCGAGCGCAAATCTGCAATTTTCAATTCTCAGGCACGCTAAAACAAACTTTCTTTGCATCAAAACATCAACACCAAAAAGAAATCCATCATCACTCAACACTTCATCATCATTACCACCAAAAGCATCATCACCATCCCAACAAACCCTCCTCTACCCTCAATTCCCACCAAACAACTAGACTACCGCCAAGATGGGTATGCCAGCATCGAAAAAGAGAAAGACCGAGCCCTCCAAGTCCAAAATCTCCGCCCTGACCGACGTTCCCTCCACCGCCCGCAAGTCCAAAGGCAAAGTCACAATCTCATCATCAAAAGTCGACAAGTCGATAAAACCCACACAGTCGAAAAAGCCAGAACCCCAGTCCGACAATGAGTCCGAAGCCGCCGGCTCCGATGCCTACGAAGACCCCGTCGACTCTGACTCCGACGATGAAGTAGTTGAGAAGCTCGATGCCTTGGATACCGACGATGCCGAACCCACCGAGGCCGCAGAATCAGATGCTGAAGCCGATGAGGAGGGTGACTCAGACTCGGACTACAACACGATGCAGTCCAAAAAACGCAAGCGCCGCACCGATCCTGCCCTTTTCTCCACATCTCTCTCCAAAATCTTGTCCTCGCATCTCACAACCGCCGCCCGTTCTGATCCGATCCTTATCCGTGCCCGCACCTCCAAGACCGCCGAAGCAACCACCAATGCCGCCCGTGTTGAAGCCAAAGCCAAGCGTCTCCTCGTGCTCGAAAAGAAAAAGTCTCTCGAGAAGGGCAGAATCCGGAATCTCCTCCCCGTCAACAATACTGCTGAGGATGACGATACTGGGGACAATGGTGCGGAGAGTATGCAAGCGATTATGGAGCGGGAGAAGAGACTGAGGAAGATTGCACAGAGAGGTGTGGTTAGGCTGTTTAATGCAGTCAGAGCCGCCCAGGTCAAGGGTGAAATGGCGGAGAAGGTGTTGGAGGCCGATGTGGATGATGCCGCAAGAATAGTGTCGTTGGGCGAGAAGAAGGAGAAGGTCACTGAGATGAGTAAGAAGGGCTTCTTGGATCTGTTGGAGAAGGGTGGAAAGTAATGGCTGGACGATGGGTGTCGCGCGGGGTGAGGAGTTTGGATAAGAGGAATATTATGGAGGGATTGCACTGATGATGGATTGAGTTGGATCGTACCGGTCGTATTGCGGAGAATTTTCCTCGAAGGGGCGGGTGTATGCCTATGGGTATTATGGGTATTTCCATGATCATTTTCGAGGTTTCTAACGATGTATATAATATCGCACTTATGCTTGTCTTGTTTTCATTGCGTTGATAGGAAAGGAAAAGCATGCTTATCGTTTCTAACGTTCTTCAATCCCCGTCGTGACGAGTTGTGATGCATCTTATCTGGATGACTCCGCTGCTAGATGACTCGCATCTCATATCTCCGAATGCTCATAGTGTCAGCGCCGGCGATAACTACCTTAAGTCTCATCCTACAACTCCATAAATTCAATCGCAAATAATGTACATCCTCAACAGGATTATATTCAAAATACTTATGACCATGTATGTATCTAACGTTACTCTCTTACAAATTAGCTAACACACAGGTACAGCCCCCGAGTCCTGCAACGAAGTAGAAGTAGCTATAATTGCAACTTGAACTGCAACTTTGCATCTTCATTGCCAACTTGGCACCAACCTAACAGCCATCCTTGAAGATATATATACTCGCAGCACTATTTCTTACAACACACAATACAAAAACCCTCGGGGGCTGTGGACGAGGCTATTAACTATTATAATGGCAGGCCACGGTCGGGAAAAAGTCGCAACCTTCATCCGCCGAGTTCTCCACAGGCACCCGCGTCCGGCAAGCCCAAAACCTACCTGTAACGTGGTCGAGATACGTATGGCACGTTGTAAGTATACTGAGGAAGATTTCAAGCGGATGAAGGAGTTTACAGTAGGCTTGGGTGGGATGCTGGATCCTAGATATGCATTGGTAGAAACTGAGCCGGATATGGAGTTTGAGGTGTGGGATCCTAGGTATAAAGGACGGGATGACATGGTGGCATTGTTTAATTTTCCGCTGGATGAGGATCCAAGTGCCAGTGGCCATGGGGAGTTTGAGGAGACGGTGAAAGCATTACAGGCATATCCAGAGGGGGTCTTGTATGTTATAACACATGTAAAGTCGGAAAGTTAAACACCAAAGGAGTATCAATGGAACTGTCGGTATTTGTCTGAACATAGGGAGTGTATCGAAGGATCGAAAGCTGCCAGGAGCATCCTCAGTTGCCTCTGCAGACACAATCGGGATGGACGAGCGTCGATAACTCGGACGAATTCATGAATAAACAATAATACCATTAACCCTAGTAGCACTCTAAACGCTGAGCAAGAAACAAGCAACTAAAAGATGATAAGACATAACCGACCTCCCAAACGCCATGCATGAAGCAAATTATGACAATGCCCGACTAAAAAAATTTGTGAAAGAAATACCCAGGAAACTTAAATCCTCCTTATGACATCCACATAATCCCTCCTCCTCACATCATTCACTCTCTCAGCACCCTTCTTCTCCAAAGTGCCACCTAATCAATATCTGAGCAATGTCCGCCATCACCCCCGTCCTCGCCGCCCGATCCGGCTGCATGAGGGGCGACTGGAGCCACCTGTGCTGAGGCAGCATCCGTCGTAGTCGACACCACTCTGAACGGAGCTTCTGGACTGGCACTCCCTTGACTTCCCGCACTAGGAGCCCTGGCTCTCGAATAAGCTGGAACCTTCAGACTAACCAACTCCGGTGTGGAAGTTGGTTCCCATTTCTTGATCTCCATCTCTGGCCCAGGTAGTGGCTTTGGCTCTGCTTCGTACCACTTCATAGCCTATCAACTAATTAGCATCGTTTCACCAAAGATAAAATAAATGGTTAAAAACTTACAGGTCTCGACAACTTGCCCATGACCTTCTCATCGCCCACCTGCTCCGTTGGCTCACCACAGACGTCCTTCCTGTATTGCCAACCAGCACGGATATATGATACTACATCAATGAATCCATCCTCTTCCATCAACTGGCGGCAATGCTCAGGAGCGGTATCCTTAGTAACCTCCAAATCCGGCTGCATGCCCGTTTCCCAAGTCAATAGCGGCAGCTCAATAGCATTGATCATCTGCGGCAGCACGCGTTCTCGCATTTTGAGGAACGCTCTCATGGCTGCAAAGCCTTCATGGAGACGAGAAGTCTTGAGATCTTCAAGGAGAGGACGAATAAAGTCACGGACGTGGTTGGCAAGATCGCCGAGCATCATGAGGTCTCCTGTAGCGTAATCACCGCGGAAGATCATGGCGTGGATAGCTCCTCTTATGAAGGTTTCCCGTTCTGGATCATCGTACGCGGAGAAGGCGGCAGCACGGGCATAATGATAGGCTGCGCGGGCGAGACCCTTGGGTTCGTAGATGAAGGGGCCGCGACGGCCATCAGGGTGATCGAGGTGGATTTTGTGGTAGTTTAGAGCGGAGCGATGGTTGGAGAAAGCCAGGAACCAATGGGCACGCTGGGCCGCACGGAGGTAGTAAGTATAGTATAGATGCCAGTAGTTTGGGTCCTCTTTGGGCAATGATGGAGTGGGCTGTTGAGTGAAGGAGTCGAGAAGCCACTCCCCGATTTCGGCTACTTCCTCAAGAAGACGGGGATTTTGGGAGCGGTTCTGAGGCTTGCGGGTGTAGGTAGCTGCGAGAGTCTCGCCGAGCATGATCTTGGTGGCGCGAAGAAACTCAATCGAGAAACATGGCCCTTTAAGTTCTTCTGGTACATCGGCCCATACACGTCGACCCTCCTCGATCAACTCAACAGCAAGGCGGATATCGTCTTCAGGCTGGTTTGCGGCATGTTGCTCATAGTCGGTATGCTCGCCAATATAGCCATAGAGAATGCGGAGCGATATCGATGTCTGAACAGCTCTTCTAACCTGGTCCCATCCGGTGAGAGAGTAGTTGACACCGGGCTTGTTGGGCTCCGATGGATTGGTGAGACGGTCGTTGTAGATGGCAATGGTTTCCTTCACTGGAGTCTTGATGTCGACAGTGTCGTACTGCTTTGGTTCTGAATCGATGACCAGGCATAACCTCTTGTGAGACTCCCTTGTCAAGGCGATGACTTTACTATCCTCCAGAATAGCAGTCGCAAGTGAGAATAACGTGTCCAATTCTCCGGTAATCGCACTACGACCACACGGCCGGCCTGACTTGAAGATAAGTCTGTACCGCATCAATCGATCCAACGCCTCTTCATACTGCGTTTGCCTATCTTCTGTTAGCATTTTCCATGTCACTTCTTTCAAGAGCGGACTTACGCATCCAAAAGCTTCCTTTGATACATTCCCAGCTCCGGCCAACTCGTATCTCCCAACGCCGCTCGTCTTTGCTTTTCCATTTTCACTCTGATACCAGGATTATCTGGAATCAAAAACCCCACATGTCCACCTGGTGCTTGAATCTCTGGCTTGTTGATCTTCTTCACCAGATCATACATCTTGGTATTCACATCCCTAAACTCCCTCTGTCTACTCTCATCATCCAGCGTTGGGTCGTCCTCAATCTTCTTTGCAGTTGCAAGATACGAATAGTTGGCGTCAATGTCGCGTCCGAGATATTCCAGCAAGACAGCCTGTCGTTTTTGTGGTTTCGACCATGATGGTGCTAGTTGGATGCTGTGGTTGGCGTCGTTGAGGGATTGGCCATACTGCTTTTTGGCAAGGAAAGCGGCACTGCGGTTGAGGTAGAGGACGGCGGAGTTGGGGTTGAGTGAGAGGGCTTCGGTGTAGGTTGCTATTGCTTTGCCGTATTCCCTATGATTCACTCTTCGTTAGCATTCGACTCCCATCATCGCAAAGTATGACCGGAGCTTGTTGTGACGTTGCTACCTGCTGCAATGTCTATTTCATTCCGTTCTTTCATCCCGTTTGTCTTCCTCAGTCGATGATGATGACATTTGGGCGAGCCTCATGAAAACAACATGTGAAGCGGTCGGTGGCGTGCTTCAGTCTCCAACTCGCTCCAAATTTTAGACGGGGCAATACAAACTTGGCCTTGTAGTGTCGGTTTCCCTCCTCTCGCAGAATCTCTGCTCGGAGGACATGCTCCTCAGAGACATGTGTATTCGTCATGACTTTGCTTCGCGTTGTCGTATCGTATGGGTCGTATCTTCTGTCTCGAAATCGGTATTGATGGTGTCTATGCACAAACAATCCGTTCGGATGGGTATGTAGCGGCGGTATGGTGGAGGTATTATGTGACGGTATCGTGTGGGATATTAGAAGAGACAAACAGAGATTCGAGATAACAGAAAGGGAACGAGAGCAGAGGGGAGGTGTGTCTCTTTAAAGGATTGCAAAGGGTCCAACTCGATTCCTGGCCAAACTTGTCGGCCAGTTTTGAAGCGAGCGTCGCTGTGAATTCGTAATGCAGCTTGACGAATGCTTGGCAGGCTTTTTAGAAGCAACCAGAAGCTTTTATCATTTTATGATTAGTCAGAAGGGAGGGATCGGGTGCCGCTTACCCTAAAGGTATGTAACTTCTTACCATCCGGATTCCGAGGCCGTGGAGAGACAAGGCAGGGCTGGGGAGGTGGGGTGGTGGAGAGAGATAGGGGTCTCCAGGGGCTTCTTTCAGAACCTCATAGAACTGACTATTGAGAGGATAAAATGCTTTCCAATAGCGTGGAGAACGAGTGCGGTTAAGGTCATCAGACTCTTGGATGCAGATTCATGATGGAGGTTGTATCATTCCGACTTTCGATTAGCAAGATGATCATGAGTTCATACTTGTAGACTCATCTCAACTCAAGACCCTATGGTATGTACAAAGTCTTCGAGCCAACGTAAAACCGGATTACTTCCAACTTGGTCGCGATGACTTCAAACCGGGCCGTTAATGCATCCGCTTCCGGAAGAACCCCCCTGTCCTACTAACCGCCAAGGAACTTTCTGCCTTCTGGCTATTCCACGATTAAACTCTCGGGCGAGACCGAAGCCATTTCCAATCGTGACAAAGCTTCAAAGTGAGCCTAAAGCCCATAGACTTGAAGCAAAACAGAACTCGAAAGCGCGAGCCCAGACTCCCTAGTCTCTATTGAAACAAAACTCCAGCACATCAACGCTAAACGAACTCCTTCTAAACACCGACCCGAACTATCTGAATGTAAGAAAATAATAAAGGAATCGAACTAAGCACCCTAAGCAACTCGCCTCTGGATATTAACGAACGGCCACGTCCCATGCCACTCCACCTCAATAAAGCCATAACTTGGTCTCCTCTAATTCTCCAACAGCGGCTTCAGCTTGCGCAGCTTCTCCTTGGCCTCCTCCAACATGCTATCCTCTTTGCAAACTGCAAATCTGAGATAGTCTTCCGCCATATGAGCGTTTTCTTCTGTGTAGAACTCGGTTGGAGGGATAGCTGCAACACCCAACTCCTTGATAAACCACCAGCACAACTTGAAGTCACGAGCTCTGTTCTGCACAGAAGGTGGGAATGGGTAGTCTTCTGGGAGCTTCAACTTGGAGAAATTGGCGAGGACAAAGTAACCTCCGTCAGGAACAGTGTAGGGGATGCCGAGCTCGTCCCAAATCTCATTGAAGAGATCCATCTTGTGCTTCATAGTCTTGACGGAGTGTTCCCAGTAATTCTCTGATTCGGCTTTTTCGAGGCCAATGGCGGTGGCCTCCTGGAGGGGAGAGACCGAGGAGTAGCAAAGCTGAGTGTGACCAACGGAGGCGGGTTTGATGAGATGTGGCTTGCCAATCAACCACTAATGAACCGTGGTTAGCAATATTCAGATCAGATATAAAACAAACTTACTCCGACTCTCCATCCAGTAGCATTGAAAGTCTTCCCTCCGCTTCCAACCGTAATCGTCAAGTTCTCAACCTCCGGTGAGATGGTGGCAACCCTTGTGAATTCTGTGTAGAAGAGTCTATCATAGACCTCATCACTGACAATCAGAATGTTATGTTCCACTGCCAAATCCGTGATGGCCTTCAACTCCTCCTTGGTAAAGATCTTTCCGATTGGGTTGTGGGGAGTGTTGATGATCATCATTTTCGTCTTTGGCGTAATCTTGGACTTGAATTCTTCAATGTCGAGGGTCCACTCCTTGGAGCTGCAAGTCTTGCTTGCGCCATCCTTTGGCGGATGAAGTGGGACGTAAACGACCTTTCCGCCGGCCATCTGGATGTTGTGGATGTATTGATCGAAGAAGGGTTCCATTACGATGACTTCATCTCCTTCCTCGATGAAGCCCATAAATGCAGCAAGGGTGCCCTCATTGGCGCCGGTCGTAACGACAATTTCGGTGTTGGGGTCGAGAGTGCGGCCGAAGAATGGGGAGTAGGCCTCGGAGAGAGCCTTGAGGAGACGAGGACGGCCCTGTCACGGCATTGTTAGCGCAAATTTATCTCCATCCGGACTGATCACTTACTCGGGTTGGGGAGTATTGATTGCATTCCACGCGGTCCAGCACCTCCTTTGCAGCATCCAGGACAAACTTTGGTGGGTTGTAACCACTAAACCATAATCAGCACCACATCGAATAGGTATCGTGATCGATGGCGGGGCATGGTGGGGCACTGCTCCACCTGAAAACCACAATTGCTAAGTCGACAATACTCACAAGAAACCCTGGCCCAAGTTTGTGACAGACTGTCCTCCTTGCGCAGCAGCAGCAGCCGCTTCATTCACAAGTGACCTAAACGCAAGCCACAATCCATCAGTGACCTTCTTCATGACCATTTCTCCGGCCGTGCTCCGCTTGCCACCAAAAAGCTTCGACTCACCAAACATCTTGCTTGTTGCTGGATACTCTAGCGGCTGGCTTGATCTCCTTCTTTGTCGACATGTTGCGTACGGCAGATGTGTGAGCGAGTAGCTGTCTTGTTGATGGAAGGTTCTGTCGCAGAGCAGAATTGGAAGTCGAGGCGAGTGTTCTGAAGAGAATGGCCGATGACGAGGAGGAGGAAGGAATGAAATGTCGCATGCTCTAAATGAAAGAAGCGAAAGCACCTAAACCGGCGGCAGAACTGATTTGGGAAAGAGAGTCAGAATGCCTTTTCTACCCGATGCCGTTTGTGGGAACTCACAGCAAATCAGAGGAAGGGAGGTGTGAGAGAAAGTAGATGGATGTAGCAGAGAGATGTGTCAGAGGAAATTTGGAGGTTTCTCGCACGCAATTCCACGAGCAACGCCATCGATGCACCCTGTGGGCATTGCCGATGCCTGCCAACGGAGTAACGGGACTAGGGAATTTTACCGGCTTCTGGGGAAGCGTGGATGGCTGTCACTTTCATTTTGACTTTCATTCGTCAAGACTCGATGGAGTCATCATCATGGACTTGGTAAATTTTTATTTTCTCCATGCTCATCTCGAGATATTGCGATATCGGCCCTAATTGAAATATTTGTCGCAGCAGTGGTATTCAATACATCGTTAAAACAAACATAAATCTCCAAATTTGATACGCTACAACAGCAGTGCAACACCAAAAGCCCAACCTATCGTCATAGAGTGAGAGCGCCCCGCTTCCATTCCCGCCCGTAGCCGTCTTGTCCTGGTCCAACAGAGGGCGCTCAAGCCCCATTCCTTCCCCGCACATGCAACACCGCTTCTTCATGAGTCGAATCCCCAGCTCTCCTTTGGTTTCGCCTCCTCCGCCTTCTTCCTCTCACGCTCCTCCTCCCTTTTCTTCTTTTCTTTCTCCCTTATCGCCTTTTCATACTCCCTCTGTTCTGCTGTCGGCCGTACCCGAACCCCCAGAGCGCCCGCAATTAATCGTTGTGCAGTCGCAGCGGACTTGACCGGTCGGCGATCGGGTGGTCGCGATGACGATTCTGGTGGACCGGAGCCTGTTGAAGGGAGGAATGGTGGTAGGTCGACTTCTAAGGGCACTGACTTGGCTGGCGGTGGAGTGGGTTCCTTCTTCCTTTGTGGTGGAGGGGCAGCTTCGGACTCGGACTCGGAATCATCCTCCCAGCTGTCGGGAACGGGTTCTTTCTTGGAAGCTGGAGGGGTTAGTGGGGTTAAGGGAAGGGGAAAGCTGTAGAGAAATAGCCTACTTTTCGACATGTTGTTATATCTGTCCCAATAGTTGTGTATGTACAAGCAGAACTTTAACGGTGCGGGTTGGGCTCAAGATTGGGTGATGTAGCGTGAGAGAGCTGACTGTGGAGTCGTTGTTGATGAATGCTTGAGAAACGGCGCCACTCCACAGCGTCATGCTGCCAATCTGGACTTGACACATCGCGTGGGTTCGTGATCTATTAGGAGTCGCGTCTCACCGGAACTCCTGGCCTCCCGAACAACTCCAACCAATCTATTTTCACCTTCGTTTCATTTCTTTCGATTCTCTCAAAGCCACAGACTTAAGCACCCGAAAGCACAATGCCTCGAGCCATTCCCGGTGTCATGGTTGAATGGTGCGCAATCGTAGTGGAAGGATCGGTCCCTTGCTAACGGCTGTAGTGATGCTTCTATCAAGGCCATCATCGTCAAGATAGATAGCGAGCGACACGATTACATTCTGGAGGCAAGTTCTGACACCACCTGTGACATGGAATCAGTCCTAACTTCTAGCCAGGATTTGGACGAGACAACGGTGCTCATCAAAGAATCCAAACTTGCTGATTTGAAAGAAGCTCTGGAAAGGGTATGCAAACCCGGTGTCCGTTTCGCTGCTAACAGTCGGATTAGGAACTTCAAGATACACAAACTTTCCCAGAAGACGAAGATTCGGATTAAGTGGCAGACGTATGTAGATTCTCAACGCTGGGAGTTAGGTGGGCAGATGAAGACAAAGCATTGTCTCGACATCTTCGCATTCTTCAAAGTAGAGCCTTCATACCATAGTATTGATCTTCGTATTGCACTACTATCCTAGTCCCATCTCGAGATGCTTGTCTCCTGTCCATCATGTGTTTCTCTCTATCCAAGTGCTCCATCGAAAAAAATGATATGTAGCAGGTCCATCCCTGCTGCCCGTCGTCATTCACCTCATATGAGGAAGCTCCGAGCAGCACCAGGTAATGTCTCCTCCCTCACTCCGTCCTCACTCTCCTCCATACCCTCCACCCATAACCCCACAGCGCCCGCCTCCACCAAAACCACACCCCACAAGCCTCAACAGTCACAAAACGTAAAAGAAGGCTTGCTTAACGAGGAATGATCCCGACAGAAAACGAGTTGAAGGGAGAGAGCTTAAGAAGGGCGGTCTGATCGTGAGGGTTGTAGAAGTGAGTCTCGCGGTCGATTTTCGCACATTGACTAATTGACTACCCATGGAATCCTGTACAGGAGGGGTGGGCAACTTAAGTTTGTGCGGTGTCGAGGGCCTGTATGGTATCGAGGGAAATGGAAGGGAACGACGGAAATGGAAAAATGGCGGTTCATTTGCTGCTATCTACTGAGACTGAGAGAAGAGATCGTGTCGGACTGTTGCTCGATCTGCTGGCAAAGGTTGGTGCTGCTTCGTTTCGTTTCATCGTCGGTGTTGTGGGAAGTTGAAAGGTGCGAAGTGTGCAAACTGAGATTTTATTTGCTCCTCTGCCTTTGCGCTGAAGCGGTTAGCCTGGAATGAATGTGTGCAACGTTAAACCGTTTTTCGATAAAATTCGTGTGCAACCGAAGGTAAACTGGTTGCTTTGGAAATCCGAAATATGAGATTCCCTAAAACATGCTCTTCATTCGCCTTTTGGCCCGACATCTCGATCGAACTTTGGCCCCTCAACTTCATGGGATATCTTCCACTAACAAACTGCCAGTTCCACACGATTGTAAGCTGGAGGGAACTTTTTTTCATCAACTCACCCATGGAAGCTTCGGTCAAACCTCCAGCCCGAGCTGAGACTTCAGAAGGCCAAAGAAGCAAGAAAAGACACAAACACGCTATGTATGAAACGATTCAACGGATGGGGAGGCTGTCAAGGCACACCGAATACGATCATCCAGGTTCACTGTTAGCTGTTAGTTACAATCACTGCGGTCAAATCACCAAGTACTGATTGGTAGTTGGCACCATTTCTTTCAATATGGGCACATACTATATTGAAGGAAGCATACGGTATTGTTCCACTCTTTGTCTCGAGCTTTCACAAGTACTAACTATGGCGTCAGGGAACCAGAAAACATACTCCCGGCCGATTGCCTCCGGATAAGAAGTGGTCTATCGCGATCGGTACATATCTACGACGCCGTTACAGGGTCCACGCCTACTTCGTACCCAGCAGGATGTACGAAAGCCGATGCTTTACTCACGGATGATGAAGGTCCCGTATGCAAAGTGGAAACTCCGAGACTCCTCCGGACCCCAGTCTACGAAACTGTCTCGGAATCTGGCGTTCAATTTTGCATACGCATAGATAGCTCCATCTGCCCGTTATACGCACCTCCAACGCTTCTCCTATCTAGGCCCTGCGTTGAACTTACATGCATCCTGCGTCATGCTTGAGTGCTTAGGCGCAGTAACTCGATAGCACAACGGTGTTTCACGTCTAGATAGGCACGGATCGAAGTTCCGATACCTACTTTAGCAGACCTCGACCGGCAGGAGGATGATTGGATGAATTGCTCGGGACTCGGATGGGAGGACTACTAACCGAGCTTCGAGATATTGGATCCAGACGGTAAGCTTACTGGTCTCTATCTCTTATCTTTGAACGCCATATCAAGCCTCAGTCCCGTTCTAATGGTCTACCGCAGCGTCCTCAGAGACACACATTTATACCCACTACTTCCTCGGTGACAGGCGAAGTCAAAACGTACTCTCGATACGACACTGGCCCTCGATCGGATTCGAAAGAATTGACCGAGTAACCTCAGGATGAGAGGCAGGTAGGGGAGTAGAACAAGGAATCTTCTATGGTGGTTGAAATTGATGCTGCATCACACAGGACAGTGACCTTTCGAATACTTTGGCAGAAGCTGGTACCGGGGATCCCATATGGGTCCGGTCCATGTCTGGCAAAAAGTCGCGAGATTTCCTGTGGGACGCTTTGGAGGCGCAAACGTTCCGGTGCACGAAGGTCCGCTGCCGTGGTAGATCATTCTCACTTCTCCCAAAAGCCTATTTCCGGAGGAGCCCTGTGACCTGCCATGGCTTGTCTTTATCTTACTCGTGGCCTTTTTCAAGTTCCGAATTCTCTTGAACCTACCATACTAGGCCCGCTTGACTCCGGAGATCCCTCAGTCACGAAAATCATCGGAGCAATGTGACGTGCAAGTGCTGTTATCTACTGCGTGTGACTCGTATCCCGATGCGGAAGAAACCGTCTGCTTCCGGAGATGCCTCCCAGGTCCGTGAAAGTCAAGCAAATGAAGCGAGAAAACCCGCAAGGTTGCGTATACTTCTGTTTATATACCCGTTCAAGTTCCTTTCTGCTTAACTCTATCGATATCTTCATCCTCACCGTAAGACTTCGACACGAAATTCAATATGTCTCCAACTAGAAAAACAAGCATGCCCCAAAGCGAGCCTTCACCACAAAACCATCCTCAGTATCCATGTCCTAACGTTTCAAGTTCTGGATCCTTTCCTTGCGCTGGCGACCAGTATAGAAGCCAGAATTCTCCTTCAGAGCCAGAACCTGACGCTGACGAAGGCGAAACATCAAACAGGAGATTGGAAACTGGGACATGCGAAGTAGGTCCTGAAGACATGAAACCTCACGAGGTAACTCAAGATTCTTCCTTCCTGTATATCTCAAATCAGAGATATTATCACTCCGCATACAACAGTAGTGCTTGTTTCCTAGATGAGGAGGATCCTTTGAACTACTACACCGACTGGCCGTATTCCGAGGATTGGGTACTGGACTCTGGGATACTGAGTGGCAGACAAGAACCAGCGATGCAATACTATCCTTATGAACGTGAATGCTACGCATGCACGTTCTTAGAGGCTGGGAAATGCGACGTGCATTCAATCACCTCTCAAGAGCTCTACAATGACACAGAGTCGCTTACTAGTAGCAAGAAGGAAGGTCGTGACAGTCGAGCCCTCAACGGCATGATCATTACTGGTCAACCCGCTGTTTGCAATGGACCGGATGATGGTGCAAAAGTTGAGGCTGGGCCGGCCGGAAACTTGGGACCTGGTAGTAACAGGCTCTCAAATTCAATAGAGAGCCACATGTTTCGAAAGTTGGATGTTGGCGAACATGCAGACGTCGGAGCCGTCGATTATGTCGGTCACAAAAACGATCAATAAACTCTGGAGGGGTATTACGTTGATACCGGACATGGCAAGTAGACTTCTGGAAAGCCTAAGGATGCACTTGGAAGTAGGATGGACTGGATGGGATTTGACTTTGTAAAGTCGTTCGCTTGTAGTTTTGCAGTTTTTTACTACTTAAGTTGTTCTAGGGATTTTGCAGATACTTCTTCTGTAGATCACAGTTTAGTCCGGGTACCTAGGTAGCAATGGAATCTCAACTCGTTTTAGTTATTTAACCTGATCAGTACACACTTTGCACACGGGCAAAGATAACTTCTTTTGCAACATTAAGTACTTACAAGGCGAAATATGTCAAGTTCCACTGCTTTCTTTAAATAATCACTCCATGACCCGCTCACAGCTAATACAAAATGTTATCCTTAAAGTCTTGCAGCATCTCTAATGTTCAACTCCTGCCTCACTGCAGTAAACAGCTGGCGGTTTCTTACATGAATCGAAAGACGGTTCATAACGTGCACTAGACCCAAAATGGAAGTAATCCGAATCCGTCATGCCTGCATTTCACCTAGGCGAGGAACTCCAGCGTGCCTGAGAGGCACTTTTATATCCCGGTAGATAGGGTTCCATAGCTTTACCCCTCTTCTTATCTTTCAGAAGCTTTGGTTGCTTGCTTTTTACTACTTCGGTCAACTCTCGATCTCCGAATCAATCCGTCCAAGTAAACTGCTAAACAACACAGTTCCAAGACATGTCCTCATCGCCTCTTCCGTTTGACGAGCACCACCCAGAAATGTACTCCCACTTATCATGGGACAAGGTTGAAATAAGCGAGGAGTACATGCAAGCCCTTGAGGAAGAGACTCGTGATGATCCACTTGCGAAGAGTCTCGCCCTCAACTTCACCACGTTCTCGACCGGCACTGGTGACCTCTCACCACACCGAGTCGCATCGTCAAATCGGCTCGGATACGACACCGAATCGGAGAATGGGGTAGATCGAGGGACGGAAAATTCATGGGCCAAGTCGAGTAGCGATTGGTTTGCTAAGTTGCTTCAGGTACCAATCCGTGCTCTCTCTGATCTAGCTCAGGCTGCTCTGGGTGCTTGTAACGAAAGCCTTTATGATAGCGACAGAACCCCTCCAAGCTCGGCAGTCGGTAGCCTAATTCGAGTACGAGACTTGTACAACCTTTCAAATAGGCCCGGTAATCCTCATACCAATTCCGAAGTCTCTGTGATGAAACAAAGGCAGCATCCGGAACCGCGGGTTGAGAGAAAAGAACCGAGGGCTGATATCGATTGGGGGCTTACACTTGGGGAAGATGACAACATCAGCTTGTTTGTACCGGTGGGATTGAGCAACAAATCCGATGGTATGGAAGAAGGTTCTTCTCGTAACTCGATATTGCTGCCGCAGAAGCCATTAAACCGGGTTTAATGCACTAGAGACTGGATTCCGGGGATGGGCAACTCACTGCGGATTACTACTAGCTATGGCGAAGATACCTGAAATTACAATGAACTTGAATCTTGACCATGATTAATACCTTACTGCTTCCTCAATTAAATTTAGATCCCTTACAAGTGTGTTAGCATTTCAAATCAGCATAGAAGTATAAACGATAGAACGAAGTTCCTTCGGGGTAGTACTAACCTTCCAGGATCAAATGCTTCACTGGCAAGTCACGGATTGTTACCTGGTCCTAGCCAAAAACAGCAGTAAACCGACCTCCTCCACAACACCTTAAGCTACTCGATGCTCGGCGTATGCTGATATTTATACCTTCATGCCCACAGTTTTGTTTCTGGACCTTTCTCCTCAATCGCACAACTCACTTCTCACCACAATGGCCAAAAAGACCAACACTTCCAAATGCGCTGGCACCAAACGCTCCGTCAAGTACACCGAACCTACCTCCTCAAATCGCATCAAAACTACCAAATCTTCTCAAAAGCCAAAGATTTCAAGCAAACAAGAAGCAGAGCTTGATTCGATCGACGAAGCCAAAGCTCGCACCGCCACGATCCATCGAGTTGCCCTCTGGATCATCTTGCTCATTCTCATTGTCTTTTTCAATGGCAAATTTGCGATTGGCCATCCTACCAGTGCCGTCGTCAAGACCTTCGGCTCCCTCGATGTCTCCTCTGTTGGCCATCTCCCAGACTGGGCCATACTTCCGACTCTGCAGGTGGATTCTGAACAGAACGTCAATGAAGAGCCCTTCGATACCGATTATCCAGTAGTCGCCAAGTTGATCTCCGAGGACGAATTGCTCATCGATATCCTCACTGACGCCGATGACCTCGATATCAAGATTCCTACTGCCGATGCGAGAAAGGTTCGGGTGCGTATGGGCGAGCAGAAGCTGGAGACAAACGTGTGCGGATCGGAGGACATTGTTAGGATCATTAAGCGCAAGGGATTTCTCGGGGCGGATGCGGGGTGCGGGATGAAGTTTAAGATTTTCGACTTTGAGGAGTTGGATGTCGGGCCTGGGATTGAGGAGGAGGAGAGGGAGCTGAGGGAATGAATCAATTCCGCTGGAGCTAGCTTCTAAGGTGGTTTATGGTAGGAGGTGGATCTCTCTGGTGCGGATATGACCAGGAATGGACTGGGACTGACTGGTTGGGACTGGAGGAAGGGTAGAACTGTGGGGGTAATCTAAGTGCGAGATTCTGTTACCATGTATGGTTGTTCTACTCCAGATAGTCTCAACAATAATGTCAGACTGGTCATTTTCTTTACCATTCCTTTGGATTCTCGTGTCGAACTCGTTTTAAAAATATCGCCGGTAATAAAGCGGCGAATCGATTGTGAGATATTCTGTGCGTCTGTCGGCCGCTTTTACCCTAGAAATGTGAGACTCTTCCAAAAGTGGTAGTAACCGATTGCAACACCAGAACATCTCCCCAAACAACACTCACGATGGGATTCACGACGCTCTTTCGTTCCAGCTCCATCAAGCAGACAGAGTCAGGTAACAACGACGAGATAGTTCTCGAATTATGGCGTCTCAATCGAGCCCTCGATCTCCAAAAAGTCGGCGAAAAGTACCGTCAGGAGTTTGCCCAACAGCCTCCACCACCACCAAACGAAGCTCCTCCTCGTCCGCCAGCCAACCCATTCGTCGACCCAATCAAGAAGATCCGCCGTACTTCTTCCTTCGACTCTACCAGTTCATCTCTCTCATCTCTCTCCTTTGACGACGAACCGAGAACTCCCCTCCCATCTGCAGCCCACACCTCTTTTCTCAGCGTCCCCAGCTCCTCCGACAACGGCCTCATCCCAATCAGTATCTCTCCCTCCATCCAAAGAAACGGCTATAGCCCTCCACGAGACCACCGCGATCCTTTCCGCCCTCAACATCGCTTCGCCAAAGCCGATGCTTATACCTGGCACCCCTCCTCTCCCTTCCATACGACCCCGGAATGCCCACATCCCCACCTCATCACCTTCTCCAACCTCTCCCTCTACCATCACCACATCTACACCATCCTCAACACCATCGAAATGGACCCAGACCATCCAACCCTCAAGAAGGTCTATCATCACGGAGCCCGCCTCCTCCATAAACCCTTCACACGCTTCATGTACGAGCGCGATCATGAGCGCTGCCGCTACTACCCAGCTACCTGGGCCATCGAGCACAGCTCAGGCCGTGTTGGCGAGTGTCTGTTTAGTGATGGGACGGTGTTGACGATCATGAAGGAGTGTTGGGAGTTTATTCGGTTGTGTGAGGCGTATCTTGGAGAGCATGGACAGGGTCAAAAGAAGGTTGGGTATGGGGGTGGGGTTGTTGGATTGCAAGGTGAGGGAGATGAGAGAGAAAAGAGAAAGGAGGAGAGGTGGTTGGTGGCCTGGTGGAGGAGGGATGTGGAGGGGGTTTGTAGGCATTTGGAGGAGAGTTTGTGGGGTGGGTTGGATGGGCAGGTGGTGCAGTTTAGGAGGTTGCCGGGGGTGTTGTAAGTACTTCCTTGAAGAGGAGGTGATGAGAGCTAACTGAGTTGTAGTCCGGAAGATGATTAGGAATGTATGGCGAATGGAAGGAATGTCGACGGATGCGGACTTGCAAGGTAAGAGTGCTGTGGAGTAGTGACCTCGCGATGCTAACCATATGACATAAGTTATCCGTATATGGCAGCCAGCAAAAACGAAAAGGATATTATCAGTGATGGACTATCTTTACAAGAGAATGGTATTGAGGCTCAATGGCTCAGCGGTTCTCAGCTCGATCTTGAGATGGATGTTGCTGGCATTGCAACAAAGATCAATGCGACAACGGTTGGCGTCAGAGTGGTTTATGCTGGCTCGTATGGGAGTGGCATGAGAACTTATATTCTGGCGGTTCGGTCAGTAACTATTTTGTAGAAATTATTCAGGTAGAAAATTACACCGTTAGCATGTTTACTTCCTTCTTCAAAGTTCCCTCTCTCTTTGCAGGCCGTCGTTGAGGCGAGGATCGGTCTTCCGCATTAGGAAATTGGCAGCGAGAATGAAGGCACCAAAAGCTCTGCAGATCGATGCGTTCCGCCGCCCACACCCCAAGACCTGCATCAACATTGGCCATTCAGGCGCGGGAAAAAGAAATGAAGGGACGGTGGGAAGCGACATGAGACGGAAGTGGAGCGTGCCTGTTGAAACGTTCAGTAAGGAAACAAAAAGAACTTGCCGTACAGTACTTGAAAGTCAACGGTAAAAGAAGCAAGTCCTTCATGCTGCAGCAGATGAGGACCACGCGGCGACTGTGACCTTTGTTCTGACTGGTGCATCGTGAGCGTCTCTTGTTTCGATTCGATCTTCTCGGCGCCAGAAAAGCCCAAGAGTTCTGGAAGCGACGGGCGATTCGCTCGGTGCCTGACTCCTGAGCTTGGTTCCTTGGTAAGGCTGTTTCCAAGCTGGCAGCGTTTCGCGGAAGGCCGCCGACCGGAATAACTTGGGGGATGATCGTTCAGACGAAACGAACGTTGCTTTTGAAGATACTTATCCATTCGACCTTGTAGCTGTAGTTAATTAAGCTGGTGATACCGTTATAATTGAAGGGAATCGTACTAAGTAGGTGTCTGAACCACTTATCTCCGCCTTGTGGTGATAATTTCCCCTTGCTATTTAGCGTCTCTCTTTTTAAGATAACCTTTTTCTGCATTCCCCTTCGCCCCCCTTGTTCTCAAATTTTCCGTCTTGTCTCTCTTTCTCGCTCTCTCTCTTGTCATGCTCTCCTGAATTCCACTTCTCCCTCTCTCTCCCTGTCAACAACCGCCAGAGCAACACCACACCAAACTCGCCCACGATACCCTCCACCTGACAACTTTTTTGCAGTTGTAGCTTCTTTCTTTCATCTTTCACCAGCTACAAGTCTATCGTTTTCGGCCTCTTTATCACGTTCTTTAATCGGCCTTTGGTCTTCTGTCGTCTTTTCCTCTTAGCAATCATACTCCACGATCCATCGTATTCGGCTCTCGTTTGGCAGTTTCAAGCTTTCCGACTCAACCGTTTCGCTTTGATTTAGCGGCGTCCCTTTCCACTTTGAGGGAGTCTTGCGAGAAAGGAAAGAAAGGAAACCTTGAAAGAGACACCGCCCGACAAGCAAATCGAGAATCTACGACATTTCACCACATCTTCACCAAGAACCGTTTTCTTACACGTTGCTGCCAGACATCTCCCCATCTTTCATCGTCTTTCTGTCTCCTATTCACACTCGTCAAGCGTCTTTGGGTGTTTCGGGATTGGAAATTAACAGACGTCTCTCTTCAACTAGACTACTGTCTTCCGTCGGAACCTGAACCAGCCCACCTGCCGCCAGCGCCATTTCCGACTACCTACAACCTGTTTTCGCACTCGACCGATTGTTTGATCTTCAGGGTCTTTACTTCCTGAAGCTCCCTCAAATCTTCTCTCTCGTGAGAAGACTTATTCACCCACTCCTTCACCCTCTTCATTCGCCAGAATAGGGGTTCCTACTCCTCCCTCTTCCTTTACACCACCACCCGACCCCGACGGCAGCACCTCCTCGGGTACCAACTCGACTGCCTCCTCGCGCTGTCCGTCAATCATCATCACAGCACCTCCGACACCCGCTGCGACACCTCCAACCATGTCGTCCCCCCTAAACCCCAACAAGCCACGGCCACCTCCAATGGAGATCGACAAGCGCCGCTCCCTCACCTCCCCCCCAGACGGCCTCCAAACCCCTCGCGGCAACCACGCCCTCACCCGTACCCTCACGCCTCAGACTCCCACCTCTCCCGGCTTCCTCAACAATGTACCCTACAGCGATGCGCCACCAAGCCAGGAGCATCTTCTCCCACCATCAAGAGATCGTTTCAAGAAGCATTACACCCCATCAGTATCCTCCCGCCGATCATCCGTTTCCTCCTTCGACTCTGCCGGTGATATCCGCTACGGACCATACGCTGGTCAGGATCCATTCAGCGACTCTCGCGCTCCATCTCGTGCAGGTACACCCCCGACAGAACTCGAACGGTACCAGGACAACGACGATGAAGACCTCAACTCCGACACGATTGCCTACAACCAAAAGTTCGATGTGACACCACAAGAGGGAATCATGTTGTATCGAGACCAGGTTGAGCCGGATGATGATATGCACGACCCACACAAGGATGATGGCGAGAAGGAGGATTGTAATATTTGGACAAAGAGAGGTGTGGTGAATGTTGGGGTGTTGGTGTTGTTTATGCTGGCATTGGTTGGACTGTTGGTCGGATATCCGATTATGTATGTGCTTTCCTTAGACGGTGCCATGGAGGCGGTTGAAGAACGGTGAAGAACGGCTGCTAATTTCCGTGAACAGGATGTTTATCGACCACTACGCCTCGCAACATACGAAACGCAGTCTCGAAGTCATTGACGTCGTTATGCCCGTTCCGTCGTTACATCAGGTAGTGCCAGATACCGTATGGACTGAGGCTAGATTAAAATCGAAGAACGAGGAGGTTAGCAACGAGGAGGAGGTACAGGAGAAAATGCATCCACACCACCATGGTCACTCGGGGCTCAAACACCGCCATCTGCACGGCCGACGGAGGAGGAGGACCCCAGAGGATGGTGTGACCGGGCCGAATGTGAGCAGTCGGGAGGAAGATCATGTCGAGGTGTCGTGAATGTAGGATTGGCGCCGCCGACTCGATGAACGATTTGGGAAGGACTCTCTGACGGGGAGACCATAACCGCCCGTGTCATCTGTGCTATATTGGTACCATATACCCCCAACGTTAGGGCTGAAGAGATCTCTCAAATCTTGAAGATTTCCGGATATGAAAAGAGGTGGAACCTGCAAGCGTGTAAATATGCGGAGATGTGGCTGCCGGTCTTGGGGTTGCATAATAGAATGATCTTTAGCTTTTGTTTATTGTTTGTTTTTCTCTCTCTTAGGATAGGATGGCTGGTTAACTTACTTACGCATCATGAATGGATTTTATAGTTAATATTTAATACCTGTTGCTCGCGGTGTATCGTGAATGCCTGTATTTTGATAGT
Organism: Ascobolus immersus RN42; assembly: GCA_003788565.2. Lineage (NCBI taxonomy): Eukaryota > Fungi > Ascomycota > Pezizomycetes > Pezizales > Ascobolaceae > Ascobolus > Ascobolus immersus. The sequence continues at coordinate 449,307 of ML119650.1, read as the reverse complement.
CAATGTCGTAGAGGAGCGGTGGTGGAGGAAGGAGACGATGGGAGTATGGTGGGGAATGCGGGGCAAATGCAACGAGTCGGCCGAGTACTTGCTCCACGCGCACGAGGCGGAGAATAATTCCTTTTCAACGTCATACAAAATGGAATAAGTAAGCAAGTACCGGCCCGGATATGGCCGGCCTTCGAATCCTCCGAGTCTGTTTCCGGAAATGGAAGGTCTAGCATGTATCTTGGTATCTCCGGAAAGGGTATAAAGGGACTTGTCTGACTGCTTCTCTTGTAAAAGGCTCTTTTTAGTCCTACGCTCTTGCAATGCGTAGTAATGGGAAATTTATAATTGAAGAAAGAGTATCTCCTTAAAGAGCTAGCTATCCTTCCTTTCGCCGCTCTCACACCTAACCATGATGCTCCTACGGCCCTAGATAGCATCTATAGGCCTAGGCTGAGTTGTGTGCTGTACCAGCTCCCTTTCACAAGAATGGCTGTCAAGATTTGTTGTAGGTAAATTTGGCCACTGGGGCACCATCGATAGGTACATTCCTCTGTGCTAAGTATCTAAACTATCGAAAGAATGAGCCTTTATTGTGGAGGCTTGTTCACGTTCGACACTCCCCTAAAGCCAACGACGACACCCCGAGTCCAATAGCTCTTAAACAACGACCTTCATAGCTGAGACTACACGTTAAGCTCATAGCACCTTTTTGCGGGAGAAAGGCTGGTGTCAACTTTAGTACTCTAGGAGAATATTCAAATCGTTGATTATGGCCGAGAAATAAGGCAAGTTAACAAGAAGAACCGTGGGCTGAGACCAACCCGACTCGAAGCTACGATCGTTCGAGAGGTATCCCAAACAATGCCCATCTCTCACTCCATGACGATGTGCCACAATACACAAGTTCGAAAGAAGAGGCGGTTGATATAAGTTGATGTATTCAAGTATAACCCCTTATCAACTGTATCACAACTCCTAACGCCAATAGAGCACCGCTCTAACATTCTACCAATCCATTAAAGCCATCCTTTGAGCATATCTGCCCGTCTTCAATCGCAACAATCCAACTAACTCTCGACACTGCCAGCCCTCACACCGACAAGTCCACCCTCACCAATACCTAGGACAAAGTACCCCTTCCTACTTCCCTCGCCGTCAACTTCATAAACGCCAGCCTGGCCATCCTTTGCGGCCGCCTTTACACCCTCGACAACCTCCTTGTACTGCCCTTTAGGGTCCCATTCCTCAGTCGTCAACTGCTTGACCCTGTCGGCATCAACTTTGATGAGCTCGGCAAACTTGTCGGCTGGTGGTAATGTGAAGAAGTGTGCAGTGATGCCAACTGGGATGAAGGGCAAATCGGTGTCGGAGGAGTAGTAGTTTTCGGAGAGAGTGGTGATGAGGTTGGGAGTAGGTGCAAATGTGTTGATATCGTTGAGGTATGGGAAGAACTCTTTATCGGATTCGTCGGTGGTCTTGACCTCAGATGGAGGCGTGTCTTGCTGGGCGGATTGGTCGGACTGTTTCTTGAGGAAGGCGGCATATGCGTCGTCGTCAGCCATTTTGATGGTGGTGGTATGAAATGTGCGGTGTTGGAGTGCTTGGTTCTTTGGTGGAGAGTTGTAGATGATGGTTTGCCTTTGTTGTTTGGGCTGTGGGTATTGTATTGGTGATGGAGTTGAGATGAGCTGGACTTGTGGGGTTTTGAAGGAGATGCTGCGCCGAAGAGAAGCGAAGAGGGGCCGCCTGATTGATGATGTCATGATTGGAGCGATCCCTTTGACCTGAAGAAGAAGCGCGACAACCCAGCACAAATCAATCGGCCTCGCCGTTCTAATACCTGCTTTCAATTAATCTTTCAAGTCGAAATTATAGACTTTAGTGGAGCGTGCCTTCTAAGTATATCGCCGTCGAGGTTGGAAAAGATTATCTCGAGCATACTGTGTTGCTCATCGGAAAATCCTCCTGCAATGTCCCTTAACCTCATCCAGAAAATGAAATCACGAGGATGGACGGAACTTGCCGTCCGCCTACAGGGCCAATCCGGTTAGCTCGCCTTCCATCTCCGCAACAAGGCCGCTCCAGAACAACATCTCGACAACTCTAATCGAAAGCTCGTCAACAAACTTTGTTTCAGCCCGCACCCAATCATCCCCCGTCGACCATGCCCGCTGCAAAAACAGGTCGTAAAAGTCACAAGGAGGAGATCTATGTTTCACCAACAGAGGCCCAGAGACGGCAAGCAGCAGCCGTTACCTTGAGCAGCTGGGAGCTACAAGCCATGAGGGCCGTTAGTGGTGGTGAGGTATGTGATTGTTTCGGAAAGGCGATGCTTATTCCCCGTAGAGTATCATGTGGTTGAACAGTTGCTGACACTTTGCTTCTCACAGAGCCTTCCACAAGTCCGTCTCAGATTTACAAAGATGCTCGCTGGAACTGCTGAGGGTGACGAGGAGCGCAGAAAGAAGATGGAGGACTTGTTGAGGGAGGAACAACAACCGAAAGAAAATCAACGGTGATGGTTAATGGGGTGCGGGGCTTGGGCGACGGATGAGTGCCTTTCGGCTGATGATTCTGGGGTTGCTGGAATGGAGGATCTTGACGGAAAGTCAGGCGCGTGTGAAGAGTCTCAGCGTTCGAAACCACGTTAAGACGCAATATTACCCTTTGTACAATATGGATGCTTTGTGATTGTCAGGCCCTGGGTTTCTCGGTGCCAAAAGGGCTCGGGATTCCTTTATCTTGCTGATGGTGGTGAACAAGAGTCATAGGAGACCATTCTTGGCCATGACCGTAAGTCTTCCTGCCGTTGTCATTCAGTAGCTCACGCTTTATTAGGAACTGACAATTGCCAGATGAACCACCTAAAAATTGCCTTGATTGCTAGCAACTCTTTCGTTTCAGCTTGATTTATCAGCTTCGACTTATGTACGAGTAAATACGATTCACTGCGGAGGTCCAATGCCAGTGTAATACTCAAGTTCACATTAAAATGTGTGTGTTGTTGCTATGCTTGAAAGTTCTGTCGATTGTGGTGTGATATCCTCGCACCCAATTGGAATTAGAAACCCACCGGTCCTGAGAACTCTGAATGTTCGGCATGCTCGGCGTACGGAAAGCGATCTGCCCGAATTCTCACCAGTACTTACTTCGTACGAGCGGTACCGAACCTGACTGATTTGTATGCTTCTATCATCATTTTTCTTTCCAGAACTTTCGCGAATACTAATTAGAGGCTCAGCTGTCGATCTTCCCTTCGAATAGCACAAGTGGCGTCAGCCGACAGCTTTGTGGCTGGTGAAACGTTCACCGGTCTCTGGCACACATCGGCATCCCGCCCATTCAGGGCCGAGATCTGCGTCTTACTGCTTCTAGCCCTACGGAGTATTTGCATCTTGTGTCTCCAGCGCTAGTAATCGAGATTTTGAAGTTTATTCTACAGTTCTACATACTTATTTGGGTGGTAAGCCTCCAAAATATACACCGGTATATTTCGCTGCAGGTCGTTGACTTATTTTTAGGCGCCCAAATTGCGGAATGATATTCGGAGTATTATTCGTAGGCTCCAGAATAGTGGTCCGCACACGTTCATGGACGCACATCGAATTCATCCAATGTGATCTCGTGTCACCGGGCGCCTTACAACCCCACACCGGCATACGTGCATACTGCAATAACATCACCCATGAGACAGCTTAGAACTATAAACTGGTAAAGTGGGTTGGGAAACAAAGGATTCAGGGGGAATAAGGCTGCAGAATTATTACTGTGGCAATTAAGTTGATGGACTTCAAGTTCTTGGTTCATGACTTGACTGTCGAGAGTGTCAAGAGTAAAAGTGCGGGATAGGAGAAGAAATTCTCGATGTGCGGAGTGTGGCTGACGCAGATTCGTCCATTTTTACTTCGTCTACTTTTGGAATCTGTATCCAGATGTCGAGGTCAGGCCGGAGAGGTTGAACAGGGAGGATCGATGAGAGTAAGCTCCCGCTCAACAAGGGCATGGACATGGATATAAACCACCACAATTCCCTCGTAAGTTTTCCTTCTTCATTCCATTCGGTTTTCTCTTCATTGCATCTTCACTTCTCAGCATCTTTCTTCTTTCCATCTTTTAATTTCATTAAGTACTTTCACTTCTTTTGCATTAGACTCAGCCATCTAGACTTTTTCTGCATCTTCTACATCAACCTGCATTTTTCAACTTTTCAACCAACCAGCAAAATCATCAACATGAAGATTTCCATCTCCATCGCCTCCGTCTTTGTCGCCATTGCATTGGCTGCTCCCACCAACCACATCAACAAGCAACACGGCAACATCGACTACTCCGGCGGCAACGGCCAACCAGGCTACGGATACCCACCAGCTCCTGTCCATCCTCCAGTTCCCACCCCAACTTCCGATTGTGACGACGGAAAAGCCACACCAACTCCTCCTCCTCACGGATGGCAGCCACCAAAGGAGCCGGTCAAGGTTCCAGAGCTCCCAGTTGAAAAGCCAAAGGAAGAGAAGCCAGTCGAGCACTGGCAACCTGGATGTGGAAAGCCAGAGTGCGGAAAGCCGGATGCTCCTGTTCTCCCACCAGCTGAGACACCAGAGAAGCCAAAGGTAGAGCAACCACCAGTCTATACTCCACCCATCGAGAAGCCAAAGGAGGAGAAGCCAGTTGAAACGCCAGAGAAGCCAAAGGTGGAGCAGCCACCAGTTTATACTCCACCTGCCGAGGAGAAACCAAAGGAAGAGAAGCCAGTCGAGATCCCGGAGAAACCAAAGGAGGAAAAGCCTGTCGAGACTCCTGAGAAACCAAAGGTGGAGACACCAGTCTATACACCACCTGTTGAGGAGAAGCCTAAGGAGGAGAAGCCTGTCGAGGTTCCATCCTGCCCCAAGGTGGATGATCTCCCGAAGCCAGCCTATCCTGGTGCCAAGGTCTGCTATACCCCCCCGGCAAAGCCAGACTGGAAGGAACCCCGTACCCACACCGTCCTAGTCGGCGGTGAAGACCTTCTCCGCTACGACCCTGCCTTCGTCCGTGCTCTCCCAGGAGACATCATTCGCTTCGAGTTCCTCGCCAAGAACCACACTCTCACTCAGTCTTCCTTCGACAACCCATGCACCGCTCTCGACGCTCCAGATGCCATCAAGTCCGGCTTCCGCCCAAACCCAAACAATGAATGTGGCAAGGAGGTCCTTGAGATTACTGTCAAGGATGAGAAGCCAATGTGGTTCTACTGCGGACAGGGAAACCATTGCTCCGTCGGCATGGTCTTTGCCGTCAACCCAGAGAAGGAAGGAAAGACATACTCGGCTTTCTTGAACAAGGCTGTCGCTACTTTTAAGCCAGCCGCTCCGGCTCCGGCCCCAGCTCCTCCGGTTACTGTTGCAGAGGCCCCTGCTCAAGTTGAGGAACAGGCTGAGGAGGACTCTGGAGAAGACGATGCTCCAGAACAGGACGAGGAGTAGAGCGATGAAAGGTCCGATTGAATTCCATGGTAATGGCTTGCTATATAAATACCTAATGGGGATTGGTGGGCCTGGGACATATAGGTGCTGGTTTTGCATTGTTTTGTTGATTTTCGGGTTGGTGGCTTGCATGGTTAGAATGGCTGTTTCTTTGCATATTTGTTCGAGTTTGAGACTTTATTTGCTTTACATTTCTTACTTTAGTTTCGCGTAGCTTGCTACCTTCGTCTTTGAGCCTACATACGCTCAGCGATATCCTGTCTTTACCTGTCTTTACTGCCTAGCTTAATGGTTCGAATGGATATCCTTTATACGATTTACACATACTTTCTTGCGCTTGACTCGATTGTATGAAACTTCTACAGCTTAGTGGAGATTCCAAGTCGAAATTGTACCTGTCGGTTGGTAGGGTACTTATGACAGACGTCAAGAAGTTCCGCTTTGAATTAAGGTTATCCGATTTAAGGTAGTGGCTACCAAGCCGAGCGCTAGTGGCTAACTCGCTTCGTAAAGTGGGTCCTTGGCACTGACGCTAAAGTGACCGCGATGCCGCATGTAGCCGCAACCTTCCATCCCCGAGATGCTTGTTCTTTTCAGTCTCCACTCTGCCACCCTCTTATCAGGGAGCTCATCCCTCTCTGTCTTCTTCTTCCCCTCAATCCTTTACAAGCCCTCCACTCCAATATCACAACCCCTTCACAATGTCGACGATACGCCACACAACTCGCCTCCTCCGAGGCAGCCGCCTGCGGCCATCATCCTTCCGCTTCACACAAACCCGCCCACTCACCACAACCCCCAAGGTCGACCTCGAAGCCCCCACAGCTCCCATCCGCCAGCCTCCAAATGCCAACTCCGTCCACTTCCCCGGCGCCCTCAATTCACAGTTTACCTCCACCATGTCCTTCCACGCTCCAAACGCCACTCCCTCCCTCCCAACATACCGCATCATGGACACCAACGGCGAAATCATCGACACCTCCCATACACCAACGATGGACGCCGAAGGCATGCTCAAGATGTACACCGCCATGGTCAAGACTAGCATCATGGACATGATCATGTACGACTCCCAGCGCCAGGGCAGAATCTCCTTCTACATGGTCTCATCAGGTGAAGAGGGTGTTGCTGTTGGGTCCGCAGCTGCCTTGAATCCCGAGGATGTCATCTTCTCGCAGTACAGAGAGCAGGGAGCCCTCATGTATCGAGGCTTCAGACTGGACGAGTTCATGAATCAGATGTTTGGCAACCGTCTGGACTACGGAAAGGGAAGGAACATGCCGATCCATTACATGTCGGAGCGCCTGAATGTGCACTCTATCTCGTCGCCGTTGGCTACACAGATTCCACATGCGGTTGGTGCGGCTTACGGGCTGAAGAGAGAGGGTGAGGGACGGGTCGTGGTGTGTTACTTTGGTGAGGGAGCTGCCAGTGAGGGAGATTTCCATGCTGGTTTGAATATTGCCGCGACGAGGAGTTGCCCGGTTGTCTTTATCTGCCGAAACAACGGATATGCCATCTCGACACCAAGCTTGGAGCAGTACAAGGGTGATGGTATTGCTAGCCGCGGCATTGGTTACGGCATTGAGACGATCAGAGTGGATGGAAACGATATCTGGGCGGTTCATGAGGTCACGAAGCGTGCCAGGGAGATTGCGAGCAAGGAGCAGAGACCTGTGTTGATTGAGGCTATGACTTACAGAATCTCTCATCACTCGACAAGTGATGACTCGTTCGCCTATCGTCCTCGTGAGGAGGTTGAGAGCTGGAAGAGACGTGATGACCCGATTACTCGGTTCAGGAAGTATCTCGAGAACAAGGGACTCTGGGATAGCTCCAAAGAGGAGGACTTGAGAAAGACAGTGAAGAAGGAGGTCATGAATGCGTTCATGGCTGCTGAGAAGGAGAGAAAGCCAAGGGTTAGAGAGATGTTTGGTGATACCTTCAAGGAGGAGACCCCCGTGCTGAAGAAGCAGCGGGAGGAGTTGAAGAGGGTTGTGGCTGAGTATCCAAACGAGTATGATTTGGATGCTTTTGAGGATGGAAAGGATGGGCTGTAGAAACCTTTACGTACACGTTCGTTTGGAAGATTTTTTGGAAGGTTGCAATTCTTTGGCGTTTGGGCTCTGTTAACGTTTGAGGAAGGATGTTCATAGTCAGGTACTGTCGATGCAGTGGGGTTGGGACATGGTATGGCTTCGGTTGCCGTTGCTGCGTGTATGCATGTATGCTGATTGCTAGACTATTATACCACAGTTTTTTCTTTACTTAGTTTTTTTTGCTTTCAATTCATGCATTTTCACTACACCACCTCTCTTTTCTGTACAACAACACATCTGTAAGTGACGCTATCATATTCTTGTTATATATGCATTTGCGTATCCTACATAGACCCGCCCTTGTCCGGCCTGGAAGTCCTATTCGTACCAACTCAAGATGTGCTCTTTGAAGCATTCCTCATCCAACTTCCTCCAATTGTCCAAGCAGAGGAACCTCTCACGAACTCGCTCCAAGGCATGCTCTCCGTCCTCCTCCCGTTTCGAAGCCAGCTTTATGCAGACCGCTTCATTATACCTTGCAATGTTTTCCAGCGGGAAGAAGCCAATCTGTCTCCATTGCTCAATTCTTACCCCATGCGCTGCCAGAGCTCCTGATATTCCAGGGTGTTCTTCGCCAAATAGGAGGTGAATAACGTCAACATAGAGTGCCCACTTCTGGCTCCATGCGTCATTAAGATCCTCTGCCTCGATACTCCATTCCATCTCAAAGTTGTACAGATCCATTATCAGTGACACATCATCGACTGGGTATGCTCTCGCAGCATTTTGTACAGGGCGCGGCAAGTCTTGCAATTCCTTTTCTCTACCTAGAACGTTTGTTAGTATGGATTCTTCTTTGGATTGTATGGATCGAAACTTACGCGCTTCGGACCCCTCAAACACTTCTTTCATCACCTGTAGAAGCTTCTCCTCCACATTTTCGGGAGCGTCACTTGACCTGCCCAGCAAAATAGCGAAAAGTGCTGCAGCTTCACGATCCCCACTATCCTCCATCTTTTCCGCATCTCTAGAAGATGACATATTCTGTTTCGAGGGCAGGAATTTAACATATTCGAGAGTCGCCTCTGATGCAAAGCGAATAAGATTATGTAGCTCTCCTTTGGTGAGAGTGATTGTATCTTCGGGGAATTGGGTGGTAGATGGGGTCTCTGTGGTGTCGGTAACATTATTCTCCAGTTCGCTGGTTTCTATCTTAGCTGTTTCTGTAGAGGCTGGCTGCACCTCTAGCTCTATCTTATGGTCAACGGCTGCTTCAAAAGCAGCTTCGACCACCGAGTGGGGTTCTGCTTTGTCTTGGGTAACCGCATTTGCGGGGGAGTCTGGAGTACTATCAATAGCAGGGGCGGGGACATTCTCAGTCGACTCATTCTGGTTCTTTTCGGAAGATTCGGAGGGCTGCATTGTGTTGATGGTGTTGCTGGTGTTACTGATAGATTGTCCAGTTTCTGAGCTTTTGTGGTTGAAGAAGACTGCGACTCTGAGGTGGTTGAAGAAGCCCTCTAAGGAAATTCAGTGGGAAAGGCCAAATCAACAAGGCAAACGAGGACTTTCGAGCGGACAATACTCCCCTCGGTGTAGATGCCGCGAGTCGATTCACAAGAACTGCAGAAGCCTAGCGAGGAATCAAGCCAGGTACAAATATTGAAAGGGATAAGAAATCCGTAGCGAGGTTCATTGGCATTTGTCTGAGGTCCAATCAGCTGGTCAGTCGTTGCGCAGAAACTGTAGGGTTGTTTACCTTTAATACCGTGAAAATCAATTCCGGTTGTGTATCCCAAATACTTAGAGCCATACCAACGCGACAAAGTGTTTAATATCATAGTATTGACAGGCTTCGGCATCCCATTTATCGAAACTATGGAGCTAGGCTACCTGCTTCTAGATACGATTGTCGAGATCCATCGCTTCGCGGTATCCATGTATCGTATATTGTTGCCTGAAGACGGACATCACTTTCTTCCTTTCTTGCCATGCTTCTTACCGCCTTCTGTCGGCTCACTCACAAAGCCACCATTCACTAGAGACTCCCTCGAAACTTGGTTGATGAGCCTGAACCTATCTGCACCGAGCTTAATGCCGCCGTACCACCGGGTGACCACAACCATAACATTTTCGACCTTCATTATCGATAGCAGGTGTGCCATTCTCGAGCCAGCTGCGTCTTCACCGTCATCGTCATTGTCTTCCAGGTAGGAGCCCGATGGCATCTTGATCCGATACGCTTTTGAAATGTCAGCAACGAGCAAAAGGGACTGCAAATTACCTGCCTAGTATGTTGTGCGTGGCCTTCGCAACCTTCTTGTCTGTCTGTAGCAAGTGTCGCAAGTACTGCATTACCTCCTCCTTGGACGTAACCTTCGCAGCTCTTGCAATGAAAACCGACTTCTTCTCCGTCACAACTGAGGACAAAGCCCATGGGGGTTCGGGTCCCAGATCATCATGTCCATCCGGCGTCGCAGGATCATCGCCTAGTTCTTTCGCTTCAGCCTCAGCGTCCTTCTGGCCCGAGTCGGAAGCAGCATGGGTAGACGTGGTCTTGTCCTTAACAAGACTCTCTAGGTGCGGCTGCAATTCCTCCACAAAGTCGTAGAGACAGACTTCACCAGGCATCCATTTCGACGCTAGGACTGACCTTGCGATTGTGACGATGGAGGGGGTCGAGCCGGTGATTTGCGGGGGTGAAGGCGTGTTCGGATAGTCTTGACTAAACGTGAAGTCCAAGTGGGAGAAGGGCGCATAGGGCAGTGTTAAAGTCCAGGTCAGTGGAGATGCAGATGTTGGTGATAGGATTTCGTCGGAGTAGATAGATCTAAGGGCGGATATCTCGTCGTTGAGTTCTTCGTTGGGGGATGATGGTGATGACATGGTGAAGATGAGATGTTTTGGTTTGAGTTTGTGGGGTTCGGCAGGTAACCGTGCATTTTCGCGACGCTGCTTTTACAAGCGCTATGAGGATTACTACCATTTTGGGATTTAACACTACTAACTTCGAACTTTTTATTCATTGAGCAGCACACTGCCGTCCTTTCTTTCCCGCTACACCATTCTTTCTTTCACTTTTCTGTTTAACTTTTTGTTCTTCTCTTCAACGAATGTTCCAGCATTGCGATGCCGTTTAGAGCAGACCCGGCTGCCACGACTTCACCTACGAGCTCTGTGCAGGACACAAAGCGTCCCAAAAAGTTGACTTTACCTTTGCCTACCCCCATACCAGTGCTGGATCCTTCGGTCGAGCTTCCAACAACTCCCGGATCTAATTCGAGTACACCTCGTCGGTCTGCCAGAAACTCGCCGCACTTTGACTATCTCACCATCAGGCAAGCCTTTGACAGTGTTCCTTCGCTTCCGATTCTTCCACCCCGTCCATCAACTCCTGGTACCGTTGTCAGCACTCTTTCAACTATAACGGAGGCGAGTGCGGAGACTTCGGCTTCGACTACCCGACAAGTATTCCTATCGCCATCCGACATAGTACATGGCGGCTACTTGAGACCTGGCCTGTCCTCCTCAGATAGTGGCCAGTCAGGCAAGTATGTGCCACCTCTTCCGACACCCATTCTGGAGACGCCATTGGGACCAACTCCACCAATCCAGCTACCCGGTCTGGGCGAGTTTCTCTCATACAATTCAGCAAACTCGAGCCAGCCCTCGCTACTCCCAACTTTGGGAGATGTGGACAATAACTACGCGTTCATACCTGAATACTCCGCATCATCATCCTTCACGGCTAGTCCTCAGCTTCTCCCGATCGACGCACAAGAGGGAAAGCTCGAAGATCCGCCTGATCTGACCTTACCACCTCTGCTGTCTCCTTCCGAAGTGACGACTATCACGACAACTTCTCGAGTCGAGACTGGCATCACAGATTTCTCCGAGTTGACGGCTCTCGCAGACGAGCTGAGATCTCTTGCAACTGAGCTACAGAAAGCAGAAGAAGCGGAGGCTAGACAAGACGATGCCACCCAGGAAAAGAATCCAGGCCAAGGTTCCGCCGATAATACAAACAAGGACGTCTCCAGACTGTACTCGCAATCATCCACTGGTAATACCCTTGAAACCGATGACGATGGATCCTTGAGGGATCTCGGTGTTTGTACCTTCGAGCAACGTCCGCCAGAGTTCGTCAAGCGGGCCATCAAGAAACGTCGAATATGTGCCGCCTTCCGACAAATCATGCGCCTGGGTCTCGAACTACCCTCGACAGGTCTTGTTACAGCAAGGGATACCGTCTATCCGAACTGTATCTGGACCAATCCAGTGTCGGTGCCATTTTCCGAACTGAGGCCTGAGGATTTGATTTTGATTACAAGGACCGGCGAGCCTTTGAATGGACCAAACGACGTCAACATCAACCATGCTGCCGTCGCGGTACACAGTGCTATCTACCAGGAACGCTCAGAGGTAGACTGCGTTGTATCGGGACATCCGTTGCATGCTGTTGCGTTTTGTGCGGTGACAGGAAAACGAGGATTGGATATGCTGGCGAAAGATTTCTGTGTATTTCATAATGTCAGTTTTATACCTGGACCAATCGATTTTTCAGTACTGACCATGCATGTGTAGAATCATGCCGTTTACACCCGCTACGGAGGCGTTGTTAACGGATCATCCGAAGCCAGCAACATCGTCGCAGCACTCGGTCAGAACAAGGCACTTTTAATGAGAAACCACGGCATTCTTACAGTGGGAACGTCGGTAGAAAGCGCCATCTATTGGTTCACCCAGCTGGAAAAGTATTGCCAGATCCAGCTCTTGACGGAATCGACGGGTAGGAAGCGGAGGGTAATAGGCGATGAGGATGCTAGAAGGGCCAGGAAGATCATTGGGAATGAGAGAGTTGGTTGGTTCAATGGTGATCTTATGCTGGAAATGATTGAGAAAGAGGCAGGTTTGAAGAGATCGCTATGATGAGGATTGGTCGGGTTGGAGGTGCTAGTTTGCATGGGCGAAGTTGATGGTGAAATCCTCGTCCTATGGTAGCATCCCCCCATCCCGTTCGGCTATGGTTGATGAGTGTTTTGAGCTTTAGTTGTACGCTTTGATATATTGTAGCATGCCTCATCTAATATCATGGAGTCTGTGGACAATTGTCGAGGGTTGACAGTTGGCTCGGTTATGTGGATAGCCTGAGGTACCGACCCTTCTTATTGTCAGTTACGAATTGTTGTAGTATTTACAAGAAATGAGACAGCATCCATATATTTTCCGGCCTGGCTCTGGTTGTGAGACGGAGCCGTTGCTGCAGCGCAGCAGAAGGGAATAATAGCAAGCTTTTGATCTAGAAATGAGTTATTCAAATTCCAATGGCTTGCTCACATCACACCTCTAATCTGGAATCGTCGACAGTGATTTCGAGTCAATTCTGAAAGTTGTCAGATCCGGAAACCCAACTTCCCCCCAGGAAGAGCAGCGATCAGTGGTCACCACGCGAGGTCGGACCCCACACCTTTCCCGAGCCGACGTTACACCTAACTACGCCCTATCGCAAAAGGAACAGGGCACCAATGATTGTGCAACGCTCTGACGTCGGTCAACTGCATCTCGAGTTGGGCCTTGCAGTTGCTCGCCACACTTCAAGGTGTTGCTTTTTATGCCCGAGTTTGCTGGTGCGGGTGTCATTGGAGCGGAGTTCAAGTTGAAGACTCGGCGAGTGAGATGTCATTGGGCTGGATGATGGGGCCTCTCGCGGGCTTTCTACCTGCTTGCATTGCAGCGAAGATCATTGTAGATTCGGTGGGTGGTAGAGTACTTGAAGACGTACGACTGCTGGAGGGATTGGATGAGAATTGAGGGGCTAATGATTTGGAAGAGAGTATCTGCCCTGAGATGTGATTCGAGAGTTACCGATGCTACATACACACACAGTATGAATCTGTAGTTGCAAGGCAGTATCCGAGTCGGAAAGTGATATAATAGCCTGACAGTGTATACGTACGGAGCATGGGAATAGAGCTGGTTCGGGATGCCGGTACTTCCAACAAGTTATTGGTGCCAACGGTGCAGTGCATTGATGATATATTACCAAATATCGGTCGGACCAACGTGTAACTGAAGGCAGGCCTCACTGGGCATGGCCGGGTCAATCCTGACAGGTTATCACTTGATTAACCCTTGCGCCTGATTCTCTCGTCCGAAAGGCTTCTACTTGATAGACCTCTTCTTCAGGACGGAAGATTGGCAAGACGACCTGTAGCTGTAAGGCTATCTCATGGCCCACCCGATATCCGGTAGCGTTCCATCATCATTCCACTTCCTCGAATAAAGGGTACATGTACATCTCGAGATATGTCATGTCACAGGAAGTAGAAATCAGGTAGATCCAGTTCGTATCTCGATTGAGTGTTTGTAGAGCCATTATTCAGATCTTGATTTTGAGCGTGATTGACAAGGTATGTAGGCCGAATATGTCGAAGAAAATCATCTGCCGGTGCGTATCCGGTATTGCATTGCAGATGAAGCATGGGGTACAGTCGGCTTTCGGCATCGATTCGGGTACTTGAGCTGCGCTGATGCATGCATTGGTGGGAGAAGAAGAAGGTTTCGAAGACATGGACGGAAAAGCAGTGGGCCGTTACTGCTCCAATCTGTTGGAAGTTCCCGGGTGTCGACGTCACGAAGCCTTTTTCCCAGTGGTAACACCTCTAGCTTTGAATTCTGAAAGCCTGGTTATATTGTCTATCAGTTAATATAATCGGTCATGGCTTGCATGCCTTATTCCGAGGTGTGTGCAACCACTCTTTTTGTGTATCCAACTTCTTTATTCTGTACAAGTACAAGGACATCTCATACATACATACCAGAAATCAATAATAGCCATCTACGAAATCACTCAGATCGATGTAGGAGCAATATATCGGGCTTTCGGAGGATTAACCATCATTCTTCCGGGACCAGTCATAGGTTTTCGAGCCGAAGAGGCCAGTGTCTTGTTGGTTGTGACCCGTCCGCCTGGTTTTGTATGTAGGGCACATTATGTGAGGATCCGAAGTCTTCTCGTCCCTCACCAGAGCGATGCAAGGCTAGCAAGGGCGTAGAAAGACTTTGCATCGATATCGGAATTCCATGATATATACTTATGTACCACGAGAATTGAGGCTCAACCCCCTCTCAACGACGTCAACTCGTGTGAAGTAGAAATGGTTGCTAGATTCGGCAGGTAACAACAGCTTCCAGAGTTGGTATTGATCTGAAGCTGAGGGTCTCTCCGTTTGTCGTTCGGCCGCCTTAATTCTGTTTGGTGGAATATGAAGGCACCTAAATCTGAATTAGCCAGACGACTGTGAGGGCACAGTTATGAAAGGTATGAGCATAGCACTATTCCAGGAATAGCTAACCAGGCGATTGTCCCAGTCGGTGGAATTGGCATTTCATTCTGACCTATGCTCAGCATGGCGAGGGGCATGTTTTTATGAGCAGCTGCCCTTGCCTTTCCGACCCGTATAGAGATGCTTGTGTAGCTTCTAAAGTTCCAAGTACATATTGGTACCTTGTATGACAGTGACTTTCACAGCTCTGGCTGGCGATTTTGCCCACAAGAGTACAATGGTATAAGTACACGAGTATGCATCTGAGGCGTTACTTGTAAGGCGCGGACAGCCGCAGAGTTGACGCTTGTAAGCAAGCCTTCGTGCTACGCGGAGACAGTATCGAAGTGTGGTGCGACGGAAGTGAGACATCCGACTGTAGGTTCCCTTTGCACATGGTTAAACGTTGGAAGTTCTTAATGATACGAGTACATACCAGAGTTTAAAAACTCAATGAAGATTGCTCTGGCTACTTCGCTCAAACAGATGACAACCTAACACCGGCAGATTTCGGTAGTAGCCTTGCACCGTTGCAAACTTGCTCAGTTTCTTTGATACTCGTCTATGCATGGGTCGTAGCAGAGTATATGGGGCTGCTACTTACCGATGAACACAGCTGTTGTACTGATACGTACTGCAATTGCGATGCTGATCCGGAGAAGTAAGTAGCATCTGCAGGCTTGAGGATCCGCCAATCACTGCTAGTCAGCCAGGGTTGAAGAAGCGTCTGATAGGCTACTTGTACTTTGCTGTCACTACAGCCGGCGATAGCCTTGACTGGTTTTATGTCCGATTGGTCCAGATACTTAAGTACTGCGCAACGGAATCCCGGACTGACTGTAGAAAACGAGGATGTGAGGTGCGCCCTCTTGAGGCGTTTAACTGCGCTTCTTTTCATCATGATTATGAGAGTGGTACCCAATATCAGAAATAAGCGTTGCCATCTGCTTTCGATAGCAACCGGCGTTGCCCCTTCAGCCGAACCTAAAGAGTGAGAGATATCTGAGACCTTCGGTGCCCAGGCTTACCGAACCTCACGAGTAAGGCCATTGATACCCACAGTTCATCATGATTGGACAAAAGACGAGCTCGTCAGAATGCTCTTTCTCATGCGGACCTCAAGTGATGAGCTTTGCGCCCTGCATCAGAGTTGACCAATTGTTGTTGGGTCGTGCCTTGCTACCCCACACTGACCTGCGGTCGATCAATGGGGGCCAGCCAAGAAACCTGCGGTACTGAAAAGCTTCCTTGGCTGCGGTCCACACCAACAATGAGATTTTGTATTTTGTCCTTGAAAAGTGATATCATAGGCCTGTGGACCGGACGTATCGTTGGAGGTGAGCCTCAACAACCGTTATTCGCCTCGAGCAGGAGCATGATGAGTTGTTCTTGCAAGGTCTGCCCATATTATTGTCAAGCATGTCGAGAGGGAATGCACCTTTCTAACCTTCTAATAATGAAAGCCATCCGAGAGAATATGTCGAGTCTGTAGATGGTTTGTCTTGAATAGCCCCGATTTTGTAAGTTGGTCAACGATGTGGTATTGAGCATCAGTAAAGCCCAAATAGAAACGATAAGGAGGAATAATGTTGTTTGTACAAGTACTTTCCAAGAATCCAGTCACTCGTTGCAACACACCATTTGAAGCCGATCTGCCTTTCCACTTGCCAGCCCAACTAGGCTCGGTCGAAAGAAACACTGCTTTGGTGTCCTGCATTGCATGCTGTACTTGTACTGTAGTTGACTGTGACCTGGCACGCCAGAATGGCCCGTACACCAGAAGTAGCAGAAAGTACGGATGCACCAGGTTGAAGTGCGGTGGAGGAGCATTGTCGAGCAGCGTCCCAGAGCAGGATTCGAAAACTGTCTCGCCAGTTAGCACTATGATTCGACCTATGCATGTGGATATAAATCTACCTGGTGTCCCATGTATTTCACCTCCCATCTGCCAGCTGCTTTTCGGAAGGAATTACTGGACTCTTCGGACATTCGCTTGTACCGACACTCTCGCTTCATCTCAACATTCGCTCAGACCAAACCACCACTTTCGCTCGAATCCAGTAAAACCAGATCATTGTCAAAATGGTTTTCGTCAAAACAGCAGCATTGGTAGCCGCAGTGGCTCTTGCTACCCCAGCTTTTGCCACTGAAGGTGACCATCCATGGACCCCACCGAAAGATTGCATAACCTACACCTCAACTTGCCTCGACGTTATCACAGCTACTACAACCATCACGCCAGCCGGCCCAACTGAAACCGCTGTCGTCACGGAAACCGTTACCGAACATGACGTTTGGGTCACAACTACCATTACGAAGCATGGACCATGGAAGCGTGAGGTTGCTCCGCCGTTCCAGAAGCGTGGAGGTGACCATCACGGATGTGCAACCACTATTCTTACCACCTCGACTAGCACCTGCTATGAGACGATCACTGCTCCTCCATGCGAGACCACCATCACTTCCACTTGCACCGAGACCATTCCCGGGAAGACAAAGACCTCGACCTGCACTGAGTGGGAGAAGCCAACTCATACTCCAAAGCCTCCTCCAGTCAAGGATACCGTCACTGTCACCGAAACTCATCCAGTAACCCTCACTGAGACTGTCGAAAAGCCAAAGACCGAGACTGTCACCGAGACTATCAAGAAGCCAAAGACCGAGACTGTCACCGAAACCCATCCGGTAACCCTCACTGAGACTGTCAAGAAGCCTGGACACCCATATCCAACGACTGTCAAGGAGACCATCAAGGAGACTGAAACCCTTCATCTCACCGAGACTATCAAGAAGCACATCACCGAAACCGTCAGCCATGTCGAGACAGCCACGGAGACGGTCAAGAAGCCGTTCCCAGTAACGACCACCGAGGTCCACTACAGCACTTGCACAGTTACTCTTCCAGGCAAGACTGTCACCTCAGTTATCCACCTCCCAGGTACCACTGAGACCTCCGTCGTCACTGAGTCTGGTACAACCTCCACCCACTACGTTACCAAGACAGGCGAGGCTGTTACCACCACCATCGTCCACCCACCAGTGACCACCACCTCTATCTCTACCATTACAGAGAAGATTCCAGTCACTCATACCTCATCCGTTGAGGTTCCAGTCACCCATACCTCTTCCGTTGAGGTTCCAGTCACTCATACCTCTTCCGTCCACGTTCCACCAGTCACCGAGACTGCTGTTGTCCCTGCCCCACCTGTAACCGTGTCCGTCACGCCACCTGT
The DNA here is from genome assembly GCA_003788565.2 of Ascobolus immersus RN42. Lineage (NCBI taxonomy): Eukaryota > Fungi > Ascomycota > Pezizomycetes > Pezizales > Ascobolaceae > Ascobolus > Ascobolus immersus. The sequence continues at coordinate 431,254 of ML119650.1, read as the reverse complement.
CACTACCCTTCCACCAGTCCAACCACCAGTCCAGCCACCCACCAACACAACCGTCCCCGTTCCAACTTCTCCACCAGTCCAAGACGGAAGCAGTGGTGTGAAGTTGAGCATCACTGGTGGCTCTGTCTTTGGGCTCGTGGTCCTTGTCGCTGCCTTTATCTCGTTGTAATGTTCGATTCTTAATGTTTAATGCCTTTTCCTTTCGCTCTGTATAATCTCTAATTCTTCTGGCGGCGCTCGAGTTGGTGCGTTGAATGCTAAGGGCGCCATGTTTGATGATTGTTTGGGTTTGGGTTTGCGATTTGCTTGTTTTCCGGAGTAATGGTTGCTTTTTTGCATAGTCGGTCTCTATCGGTGTTGGTTTCTGTTTTCGAGGTCTCTGCGACCTCGTCCTCATTCATTTGGCGGAGTAGTGTAGTCGCTGTCGAGGCGAGAAATGAGAACTGTTAATATTGCAATGCTATCCCTCATCAGTCGTGTCAATTGCAAACTGAGAATATTCTGAGAATTAAGTGCCCATCGTCCGTGAACTCTCGTTCCTCGAGGTCATATTCGCAATGCGGGGTAGAAACAGCTTCGGGCTTCATCGTGATGCTGTTGGGTTGCAAATGTTGTACGAGTAGAAAGCAAACAGAGTGGGAGAAGGTGATACGAATACTTTGTCCATACTGACTTGTAATCACATGATCCACAAAATTCGCAAATGAATCGCACCTTTTGAGAAATCTCAGTTTTCCATTTCCAAACTGCTGTCAAGCAACAGACCGTCAGAATGACATCCACCGGGAGCGGACGGGAGTGGAGGTTTCCAATTGACGAATCAGCTTCACCGTCGTCACAAAAACGCGAATCACAATGGTGTTTTGGCAAATCTGAGATTCTATTTTGCTGCAGGAAACATTCCGCGCTCGCCCCTTGCCTCAATCGAGCTGAACGAGGCTCGCTTCGGGAGGGACTCTAACTTAAACGGGTCGGTTTGCGAATGAAGTCGGGGTTTTAAGAATGAAGAGATTTGATGGAGCAGAACCGAGCAGAAGAGCTGCTCCAGAGCACGGCCGAGCACGGCGGAGCAGTTCCACAACAGGAAAAGCCCTCACAATATTGACCAATGGGATTGCAAGGTGGCAAGAAACGCGAATCAATCTGCGCGAAATAGAAAGTTGGGATTTCAGAGATGGTTTGGAGCTGCTCCGTTCTCGCCTCAATGATGCAGACGGAAAGGCTTGGACGAGAGGGGTTAAGGCGTTGGGCGCTGCCAAGAAGACGGTGGCCTTTGCACGACGACGGCTGGCAACCTCCATGAAACGCAATCGCGCAAGGCGGGATGAATATTGGGATTCATTGAGGAAAGTCTTAATTACGTGTATTCCTTCTAATCTTCTCAAGATCCCCTAATGACTATCTCAAAACTGCTTATTAGGAGTACTTCTATCAATTTGGTGGAAAGCTTCGACATGAAACAACACCAATAAACACGCGCCGTACTCGAACGAAGCTTGAAGTACCTAGGTACTTGTATTGCAAAATTAACAGCCCGCATCACGATCGCTTCCCTCATCTCCTCCCTGCTTGCCAATTAGCAAGTGTCCTGATTTCGCCAAACATTCTGGCGATAGAATGAATGCTACCAGAGATCAATACCTTCGAATCTAAGAAGGTTACCACCCATTTCATCACAACTGCCAGGCATCAATTGTGACCCTTCTGCTCTCTCCACTGGCATGCATGCCAATCAGTGATGTCGCCGAGGCTGGACCAGAATACCCTGTTGAGTGCACCTTTCAGGCTTCAGATGCCGAGGATGTAAACGTCCCGTCGTTTGGACCCAAAGACCACCTTCCTGGCAAGGATCGTAATGCGTATTCACTACCATACTTCGAGACGCTTGTGACGTTGCGACATTGTAAAGTATTGCGAATATGAACACAAAGAGAAATATGAGGATCCCTGCAAATATGGCGCGGAGGGTATCGGTCACCAAGCTTGCCGTCGAAAGCTCAAGAGTACTAGAGTACTTCGAGGCTTCTGGGAGTTGTTGTGACTCGGGCTTGTGTGGCTTTGTTGGCATCGCAAAACTGTAGGTCGTCTTCTCATAATAAGAAGGCGCGATCTCGGGGACCTGGTCGATGACTGACTTTTCGGAGGTTGGAACCATTTCAATTGTGTTGAAGTGAAGTTTAGAGTAGCTCGTTGGTAATATGGTGCCTGTTCTTGGGTTGTTGTTCACCTCGTTCAAATGTTATGTTACAGAGTGTGTATGATGTCTCCAAGTTATCTGCTTGTTAGAAAGTCATTCAATTTTTTCTTACTCACAGGCCAGTGATCATCTGTCCCTCTTAAGGGCCACTCGAGTCGACTTCCGAGGCGCAAAATAATCGATCTCTTAGCACTGAGTTCCCAGAGCCAAATGTCCTTTAACCGACGAGGGGCCTCGAGGACTATCTTCCCTGAAGAAGCGTCAATTTCTAGCTCAGATCTCGGTTATTAACTGATGGTTGCGTCATTGCAGCCGCATGCAAAAGTGAGGAAGGCCATGCCTCAAACAAAGAAAACGCGAGAGCAAAAGACAAAAGACTTCACAGGACCGCTGGAGCGATCCTGCTAAATGTCTGATTACGACGGTGGGTCGAACCAGGGCCTCTGGCAGTGTGCGGTGGGACATTCGTAGACCGACTGATTTATCTGCCAGGCTAGTAGCCCTGGTTGGTTACCAGTTAGCATTCAACAAAGCTATATCTTGTTTGATTTTGAAGCTATCCATCATGATGCGACTGCTTGTTCAAACGGTGAGTAGAAACCGGGGTATCAGTTACCTGATCTCTCGCAACATCATGATCGATATGGGCAAAGAAAATACGAAGTCCAAAGCTACAACAAAACATCCTCCTTCACAAGTATCGCCTTTCCCCATGCAACCACCAAAAGTATATTCCTTCATGATCCACCAACACCCTCAACCCCCCCCTCCCCAGACATCTCTTCCGTCATCTCAATCTCACATCTCTCCTCCAAGTCCAAGAAATCCTCAGGCTCCAAACTCCGCAACATTCCAAAACACAAGCGATTCCATCTCCCCTTTTCCGCAACCTTATACACCACCAACACCATACTCTTCCCAGGCGGCGCAACAACATGAACCATCCCCTGATGCTGCGGTCCAGTCTCGAAATGGTACACTGTCGTCTCGTTCTGCTCAAGTATCCGGGACCTAGTTCGGTCGCCCAAGCCAATCTTGGAGCTGATGTCGTGATGTTCCTCCGGGAAGCGGGTTTGCTCGTCGGTGGGGTTCCAGGCTCCCTTGTAGACGATGATCTCTGGGAAGGGTGTATAGACTGGTGGGAGTGAGATTAGGTAGGTTGGATGGCCCCCGGTGGTTGAGTTAACTCGGACTGATTCAGTGCTGTTTGGGGGGGAGCTTAGATCGATGCTCAAACCAAAGAAGAGGAGACCACTGTAGCAAGCGAGAACGGCAAAGAGAGCGGAAAAGATCACAGAAGGGCGTACTGCTTCCTCTCTGCAATGTGATGAAGCTATGGGTGTTGTTGCCGCAGTCTGCTGGCCTAGCAAACTTGAAGGAGACCATGGATTTCTTCGTTCGGACGGCATCACACTCGGTGTCTCGCCTGCTTCTGCTTCGCTGTCGGAGCTGGTCGGCGTATTTAAGCCGCTCGAGAGGGAAGAGTCACCAGTGATAGGAGTGTACATGTCGTCTGAAGCTGCGAATCTGAGCTTGCCTGTGGAATGTCCCAATGTCGAGGACATGGTGTTTTAGGTTATTGGCGCAAGAGTTTGGGAGGGTAAGAGAGATTAATAGGCTGTAAAATTGTGCAAACGTGCCAGCTTTGGCCCTGTCTGACTTTTCGGTGCGTGCATAAAGTAGGAGATTGGAATTACTGTCTTTGGCTAGCTTCAGTCTTCATGGTCTCCGCTATCGTACTTCTTCAAGATTCACTATATGCAGGTGATAGTGGAGCAAAACAGAAACCGAATTCATCAACCCGTTAGATATTCTTTAATGATCGAAAACTCCCGCCAGTAAAGCCATAAATCCCGAAGCTTTCAACCATAAAACAACAATATGGTACACCGTAGAATCTAAAAGACCTTCATCCACCTCCGCACAACCGTTTTCCCCATCCCTCTATTCATCATATCCTCCGTAATTGGGCAGTCCTCCGCCATAATGGCCTTGTATCCACCAACCGGCACCATCTGAGCACACATCCTGGTCCACCACCGTCCCTTCACAACCTTCTTTGTGATCCAAAGTATCAGGATTCCCTTCTCTGGTACCACAACATGGATAGCTCCCAAATACCTAGGGCCTGTCTGAAGATGAAGGACAATAGGCCCTTCGGTTTTGACCTCCGAGTAGTACCAGCCCGAGCCCAAGCCGTCGTTGATAGTGTCGGTGATGTCGGAAGTCGTTTCGGCGTAGCCCTTTAGCTCATCGGTAGGAGTCCAGTCACCGGTGAATATGGTGACTTTTGTGTCGCGCGAAGGTACAGCTGGAAGGGAAAAGCCGGAATAGATTGCTTTGCTTTCTGTGGAGGCCGAAAAACTGGGTGTTGTCGACTTTGGGGGAAAGAAGACGACCGAGCCCGTGTACCAGCCGACGAAGAGCAAGAAGCAACACACTGGCAATACAAAGAAGAGCAAGAAATCGAAGAAGACTTCTCGAAGTTCTTGATACGAAAGCTCCGGTTCTTTGTGCAAGTTGTTGACGTCTTCGCTCTCGGTACTCTTCGTCGCAAAAGGAAGAGGCTTGGCCGTTTCGTTGCTGGCGCTCGAGAGCGGGGGTTTATTGTAACATATCGATTGCTTCGGGGCGTCTTTTTCGTCCATGTTTGCTCGATGTTTGTTCAGGAGGTGGTGTTTGATGGATGAAGGAGGATGCGAAAAGAGTTTTGTCAAAACAAGCAAGCTTCACCTTCCTCTTTGTTCAGTTTCGCAGCCAAGCATCGAATTTATTTCCAAACTAGGCTAGCCCCAAATTCTGATTTCGGAAGGGGGCAGAAACAAAGCGAAAACACAAGCAAAGCAGGAGTGTTGTGATGGATAACAAGTATGATGTCTCATTGAATTCGTAGAATCCTCCGATATATATCTAGGTTTAAGCCCTTCCCGCCTGCAAATCAAACGTTCGGGGGCTGGGGACGAGGCTACTTCCCGTCTATGCCGTCTCATCAGCCACTTGTGGCTCTACTACACGTAATCTCTCCGGTCTCCCATGCCACAGGTAGTAGTAATTTATATTCAACAAAGCTACTAAGTGCTTAGCTAGCTATCTGAAATGAGGAAATGACGGAGAGCAAGGGAAAATAAGTAACGGAACAGGACTGCATAGAAGGAAATTCGTCATAAGCAGGCAGTTGTGCGAAGTACTTCTGCCTGTGAAGGAATCGATTCCCCCTCCCCTCGCCAAAACGTTCTGTAAAAGGAGAGTAGCGCGAACCATCTCAGACCCCCATATGCAAGCAAAACAAGAAGTAGTAAGTGTAAAAATCAGGTCCTAGACGTCCTTCTTCTCACTCGAACCCTTTACGACCGAGCCAACACAGCCCCCCCATTCTCCGAAGCAATCATCTTATCAGTAATTACACAGTCGTCCCATCCAAAGTCCTTAAACCTCGCCCCTCCCTTCATCCCAAAGCACAACAAGTTCCACTTCCCCTCCCTCGTCATCCTGTTTCTAAGAACCATCACCGCGGCACCCTTCGGTACCTGGACATGGATCTTCCCCAAATAGTTCCGCCCAGTCTCGATGTGGGCTATGGTGTCTGTATCTTTCGCCCACGGAAGACTGCCCCAGATCCAGTCTTGTACACCGTCAACTTCCTCGGTGATGTCTCGGTGGACTTGATTCATCTTGGCCTGCTCCGCCGTTGGTTTCCACTCGCCCGTGTATATGACGATTTCTGGGTACGGCGCGAGTTTGACGGGCAGTCTGGAGTAGGCGTTGAGTTTAGGCGGTGGGGTCGAGTGGGTAGAAGTAGGAGAAGAAGGGGCATGCCTCCCACCAAACTGGTACCCCAGAAGATAAAACGAGAGACAGAGAGTAAAGATAACAATGCACTTCTTGATGAGTGCAACGTTGATATGCTGTCTGGCATCTTCTTCCTGTTTTCTGGATTTTTCTGGCGAACGTTGCGGATGGATCAACTTCTCCATCTCATCGATAGCCTCCTTGATGTCAACAGAGCCTGCATCTGAGGAGCTTGGAGTGTTGATGCCGCTTGATGACGCTGGTGTGTCCATGGCGATGTGTATACTATCTCTCGAGATGACGACGTTGATTGGAGTGCTGTCTTGTGAGTCTGGAGTTACCATTGAGGTGAGTGATGAGTTGGCGATTGTGATCGAGGTTGTGCGGGTTTCAAATGGTAAAGTGTTTCTTTATATAGGAGTTAATACTTTGGAGAGAACGCATTCTGTCTTCTACTAAGTAGTTTTCTAAATGCACGGGGTGAGCTCCGCGCTTGGATAGCTGTGAAGCGACTCGGAGGTGACTATTGCCTGGAAGAATCATCCCGAGAAACTCGCCTTTTTGGTAGAAGTAGAGCGGTTCAAAAAAAAGGACCCACAACAGGCAATGCAAAAGTAGTTGAGCATAAGCAGCATCTGGATTGTAGCATCTCATAGCCTATCTGCCTATCTATTTCGAAGTTCCCTCTTCCACGCCCTAGTTTCTTAGCCCTTGAATTCATGAGTAAGTCAAGTCAGGTCTCACCTATGACAGTTCTCCCCATCACAATCCAGCGTACAATGGCCCTCACCATCATCCACCGTATCCTCACTAAGCCTCCTACCATCCCCACCCCCATCCCAGCTCAATTTCTCCATTTCCCCCCTCGCCTTTACCCTCGCCTTTTCATCCTTCATCCTCAACTTCTCCTCCCTAATTCGTTCCCTCTCAGCCTTCAACATCATCTCCTCCTCCTCTCCCCTCCTCTCCTCTTCCTCCCAACTATCAACATCACTATTCGCATCCTCCAAATCCAAGCTTCGTTTCACATCCCAGTAGCCCGATTCCGTAGACTCAAACTCCACAAGAGCTGCCTTGTTGGCAGCCCGAGCGGCTTTGGTATTGTCTGCGCTGACGGCTCGTTTAAGGGCCATGCGGGCGGCCTCGGAGACTTTCTGGACCCGCTTGTCTCGTTTTTGGAGGGTGCTTTCGTGGACTCTGGGTGAATGGCCTGTTGAATGGGCATGTGGTCCGGCTGATTGAGAATGGGGCCCAACTGAGGTGGTCTGGTGGAGTCTGGGAGAGGAAAAGTGAGGGCTAGTAGTGGACGATGGGTCGAACGCCGAGTAGGTGGGTATGTACTTGCCGCCACCGTGACCATCGTGGAAAAATATTTGGTGTTGTCGACGACGTAAATTGGGGTCCCGGCCTTTGTACTGAAAGGGTTCATCCAACGGAGAGGATGTATGCTGACTCTGCTCCGGTGGTGGTGTCGGGTCTCGGCTCGATACGGTGTAGGGAGACGAGCACGCCTCATGGCTATTGTCACAGCCGGCCGACAGGCATGGGCAACGATGCACAGGCGTAGGGGGTCCTGTGAGTGAGGGAGCAAATGAGCGTGCTTGATCGAGGATGAGGTGTTGAGGGCGGTGGTACCGTCTGGGTGGTGTTGTCTGCATGGGCATTGCCGCTGAACGTGTACCTTGTCTAGAAGTTCCAGCATCATATGCACTGATCATGTCTCCTTCAGGTATGTTAACGACACAAAGAGTGGCCGCCTGCAAGGATACTCACCATCAGCAGGCCCTCTGTTGAAATACTTGTGGAAACCAGAAGCGTTACCTGCCCCGGTTTCTACCATTGAATCTGCCTCATCAATAGCGTCTTCCAGAGAGGCGGGACTTGTTGAAACTGAGCAACAACTATTTCTGATGTTATGAGCAGCCCGACCGTCATTCGCAGAATGCAATGGGTTTCTTGAGCCATGAGCGGACCCGACACTCGTACTCGAAAGATCGCTGTTTGTGTACGTAGGAGATCCATACGTGTTAAAGTCTCTGTCAGTGTGGCATCCAGGTGTTGCTGTAGAAGCCGTAATGGTGGCATTCAGGTTTGTATCGTAGAAAACCTGGACTTGCACCGGCTGAGGGCCGTATCCGTAGCCCATGAGTGAAAGATTGTCATCATGACCAGCTCTATAAACCCCCGGTGTGGTGGCACCTCCTGCAGGAAGAAGGAGCAGCCGGGTAGTTGAGCCAGGAAGCAAGGTGGCCGTTGCTGTTGTTGTGGCAGCAAGCTCTGCAGTCGAGTCAAAGTATTCGGAAGCACGAGAGCTATGGGAGGTGCTCGAAACAATCGAGCCCGTCGAAGGATTAAAATTGCCACTCGTAAATTGACGCCGCTGATGGGAACTAGTAGAGATGTAATCTGACGAAGATGAGGGTGGTGATGAGAGAGGACTTGGGTGGTGTTGGTGCTGGTCAAAAGCGGGATATGTTTGTGCTGCCCTATCCCAGTCAAAAAGACTCGAGTTCGTAGGGGCCTGATAAATTTGATTCTGATAGTCAATGTTGTATGTTGAGGAGAAAGAAGCCCGGGGAAGTGGTTCTTCATCCGGCGTGGTTCGAATACTCCGAGCCGTGATTGGTGTAGTGCAAGATCCTCCACTCATCCCACAACATCCACAGTACGATTGTCGAAGTTGCTGTCGAGCCGGTATAGTTGGAAGCTGATTGCGTTTTGAGACACCCTGTTGCCCATTATCTCCAATTGCACTACTCGACCTGCTCATTCCACTTCTTTCTTGAAAGCTTGCACAAGTCAACTCCACATCCTCGTCCGATTCATTCAACCTCTGTACCTTTGTCCCGGCCTTGACAACACCCGCACCTTTTACGGCTGCAACACCGCCAGGCCCTAAAGCACTTTGACAACTTCCACCTCTTGGTCCAAGTCGTGGTCTTGCTGTGTCTTCCAGTTGAACTGCCTTTGCCTTGCCATCATCCTCGTAGTAGAAGCTCTGACTCTTGGCCGTCCCGAGACTCTGACAGCGAGACGGAACGCTCGAGACGCTTGGATCCCTCAACCGAGTGTCGTTCTTTGCCTTCTTCAAGACTTGAGGTGGAGGTGTTGAGCTCCGATGGATGCTGACAGGCGATGAGGCGGCTCGTCGAACCTGGGGCCTGTTTGTCGGGCTTGATGGATTGGATCGAAAGCAAAAAGAAAGACAGCTCATCGTTTTGAAGCTATCCGAGTGCGGGTGTAAAGTAGTATCCTGGAAAAGGGCCAGCTGCCCTGCTGTTTGAATACGCCAGTTGGAATGCTTTTGTGGGATAGGCGTTTGCTATGTCTCCTTCCTCCTTCAACCTCTCGATGTTTCGAACTCGATAACCAATGTTTGTAGCCGCAAAAGTGAAACGAAAAACGCCTATCTGGAAGATATTTGGGAACGAAGCACACTGAGAAATGTGCCAAAAAAGGTAGAGGATTAAAGGTGAGAAGGTTCTGTGCCAAACGGGATTAGTAAAAGATGGGGATCTCGGAAGTGTCCGCAGGGACCTTACCGGAGAAAAAGTAATGCGGTCATACCAAGATCAGGAGATGATGGCTTGCGGCGATGAGTTGCCGACACTTGTGCTCGAAATCCATCAGCCTACCCAGAGTACCGTTATAAGCTGTGTAAATGATGCGTATAGACTCGATGGGGAGAAGCCGGAGTGTGGTCTGGGGCGTGGTTGAGATGGAGGAGACACATGAACTGGTGTTGCGATTCGGGTAATGCCTTGCGGCCATAGTGAGTCCGTTGTTATTTTGAATAGAGTTCCGAAAGGCGGATGGCGCGGTGGCTTCCAGTGACGCTTTGATACTGCCTTCAGTATCGTCAACTGTGCCGTTCCATGCATCACAGGGCAAACAGACAACTTTGTGGATCCGATTGCCTGGAGATGACTTTGAATCATCGCATGATGAGAGTCTAAGCCCAGAGGTTTGGTTGAAGGATCTGTCGTGGCAAAGAAGTGTTTAGAGAGGAAGGGTTCAGAAGGAGGTGGATGTAAGAAGTAAAGGCGGTGCGCACCCGTCAAGAGTACTTGTACATACGAGAACCCACTATTGATAGCTTGGCATTCTGCATCTGGCATTCACATCAGTTTCACTGCACACAAGCTAAGCACCAAAGACAATCAAACAAGCACCATGCCTTCATTCCATTATCCTCCCAATATGTGCAAATGCTAAAAACATCTACAAAGCGTGCCAAACACAAACAGCCACCTCTAAACCCCCCACAGAAAACAAGATGACAAAGAAAGAAAGAAAAAAGAGAGCAAAAAACTAAAAAAAAGCATAAAAACCTAAAAAAATCAAAAACTCCAAAGATATCCCATCGATCATAACGAATGCAACGCATTAACCATCACCGCCATCGCCGCCGGCACAGCCAACAACACTCCCACAAGCCCCACGAACCCCTTCTTATTACTAATCCCCGCCCCCTCCGCACTCCTCTCTTCCTCCTCATTCTCGCCCCTCTCCATCTCGACGGGTGTCCTGGCCTGCTTGGGCACCTCCAACACATCTCTCAACCTCTCTTCCTCCCTCGCCTCACCCTGCTGCTCGACAACTCTTCTTCCCGAGAAGCGGTTCTTTCTTCCACCACTATTGGCCACACCATCGACGTAGCCCCCATCACCAGTCTCCAACTTTTCCTCCTTGATATCGTTCTTGTCGTCCTCACCCCTCTCGCCCGGCACGATTCCTCCGCCAACGCCCCTACACCATCCTATCAGCCAACTATTGCAGCGGTTCGCGATTGCCACTCAACCGATTGAGGTGGAGGTAGACGTCGGTGCCGTAGCCCTCCATGCTGATGAGACGGAGATCGCCGCCAAAGTAGCGGGCGTAGAGTCGTGAGATGGGGAGACCGTAGCCAAAGCCGGCCATGGGTGCTTTAAAGTCGGATTTGTTGAAATCGGGGTCGAGTGCTGGTGTTGAGGCGACGGTCGTGTACATGTAGGTCCAAACAAAGGGGATGGCGGAGCGGGGAATACCGCCGCCTTCGTCCGAGACTTTGATGGTAATGTCCTGGAAGGGCAGTGTTAGTGTACGTCCATGTAGTGCAAAGAGTAGGGTTTGACTGTTGTTAGTAGTGGGGTGAATGAGAGTGGAGAAATGTGAGAGAATGCCACCAACCTCTTTTCCCTCCGCAACGATAACCTTGATCGGGGGATAGCTTTCCGCCTCGGCACCATGTGTCTCCACCACAGCTCTCAGCGAGTTTTTGAGCGTCTCAAAGAGCATGTGTGACAAGTGACCGGGGACGTACATGAATTCGACGCCGGGCCTGCAGACGAGTTCGACTTTCGGGGCGTCAAAGAGGCCGTAGTAGTCTTCGCAGACAAAGCGGGCGTTCTCGATGGCTTCAAGGGCGAGATCGCGGACGTTGGTGCGCGTGCAAATAATGCCGACATAGTCGCGCTCGCGGGGTGAGGTGTTGAGGGCAACGTGCTGGCCAATGAGCATACGGATGCCGATACGGGACATGTAAAAGCGGTCGAGAAATTCTTGAATGGTAGAGTCGATTTGGAGGCGTTGACGTGAGCGCTTGTATTCGTTTATTCCCATGGCTGTAGATTGTTAGGCTTCCGTCATTGGTGATGATTCCTTCTCGGGACTCACCCATTGTGGTGACGACTGGATCGTGCCTCGTCTTGATCTTTTGCAGCAATTTTGTAAACCTCTTGTTGTAGTCTACCACCTCTGGCGGCCATGCTCCTCCATCGTCGACACTCGCATAATACCTCCGGCCGGGACTCTTGTTGCCATTGCAGTGACCGCCATTCTTTAGCATCTTTTCACGCTCCCATGGTGATGAAGTGTATTCTCCGGGATGTATTGAGGGATTGTCGGTAGCTGGCTCGAGCGATGAGCCACGTTCTTTGGCACCGCGAATGAGACGTTCGCGAATGTCTTTGGCAAGGTTGGGACGGGCAAGTTGTGTGATTTCCTAGAGGGGAAGGATTGTCAGTTTCGGTTTGTGATGGTGTTGAAGTGAGATATGAAGGGGGTCTTGGGACGGAAGCGAGTGGGAGACGGAAAGGTGCAGAGAAGCACATGGTCCCGTCACTCGCTTCCAATACCACAATGACATTCGCTTCTTCCGGCCCTCTTCATTACAGGGACATGCATCTCTTCTTTTCTTTACAATGCCATTCATCCTCTCCACTCATCTCTCTACCACACTCGTTTTGGACCTACCTCAAAACTCTGTGCATACCAATTGTGCACCTTTCGAATACTCGGCATCTCATTCAACCCATCCGGCAGCGTATTCAATTCCTTGACCCGATGAGCTAGCCTTATCGGCAGCTCCTCACACAAAAATTGAGCACCTCTAAACAGACTTCCCGGTGACGGATTCTGGCCAAACTGCACCATTTGTCGCAGCGAGACACCGGTGGCCGGGAAGGTCGAGTAGTGGGTGATGGTGTCCATTAGCTGGGGCGTTGGTTTCCACATGACGGGCGGTTGTGGATTGGGTGGGGCCCGGCTTGGGAGAAAGGAGTGGTATCGTGTGCTGAAGGCAGTCGAGAGAGTTGGTGATGTTGTTGTAGTTGTAGTTACAGTTGTTGTTGTGGTTGAAGGACTCGGGTTTGACTTGTTGGGTGGGAAAGTTTTGGGTACAAGGCCGGCTAGTGACGTAAGGGTTGATGAAGATGCAGGGTTGAGATGGTCGTGGGGGGAATGTTAACGAGTGATGATGGATGGTTAGTCCTCAGTTGATGGGAGAGTTGTGTTTTTCTTTGAAAGGGATTGTTGTTGATGGGAAGAAGAGAAAGCAAGTGCGTGGGTTCAGGGTCTACACTCTCTTTAACATCCCTCGTCACTTTCTTGTTCTCGTCGGCACTGCTGCCCATGATGGTTTCATCTGCACGTGTGGGCGAAGTAACCGGTGGGAGCCGACGGGAACGTCAACCTCTTCTTGCTGAACATCACCAGAGAACTCGCATGATGTGTTGCATTTTACAAGATGCAAATGAATTTGAGTGCACAGTAACAGGATGGTCTCAATTGTTGTTGCATAACGGCGATACATTGTGGGGTCATCTGTCAGTTCTCTTTGCAGTTGCAGCTCAGTGTTTAAGGCTGGTTTCTTGCGTTCAAACTTTGAACATGCCCTGACTTCTTTTTTTGTTACAAAGACCCTTTTCCTTCTCCTGTCAAATTCGAGTCAAATCGCAATTGAGTCATCCGCATCCTCGTAAACTTGGAGATCCCCCTAATTTGCACCGGGTTTAATGCCCAAGCTCCCGGTTCCTCCGTGTCGCCGAACATGCCGAAAGGGATCCCGCTAAACCGGAAGGCTTCAAGGAGCTGCACCCGATATAGCCAAGACCTCGGTGTTTGTGGAGAGCAGGTGGCTAGGCCCAGAAGGGCGACGGAGTTTGTCCTTTTCCAGTCTAGCGTATGATGGAGCGGTGATCTCGAGATGCGGCCTTCTCGCCGCCGTTCCAGAACCTCATCTCAACGCCGCACCACAAAACCAGAGCTGAATGAAGGGGAGAGATGACGGACAAGAGAGGCAAAGAACGAATCATCATCCACATTGTGAGATGTCTGCGATGATTCTCTGATTGACTGATGACAATTGGAAGGATTACGACTGCTTTTACGCCTCTGTCTGGGAGAATCTGCGGCCTGAACTACGAACAGTCCCGCTTGGGATCCAGCAAAAGTCCATCCTCGCAACATGCAACTACATTGCTCGTGAACGAGTGAGTGACTCCATCTCTACATCTAATCTACCATCTCGTCTTTCACAATCTGATCGATGTAGTTAACAAGTACTAACTGCTCAAAAAGGGAGTCAAGAAACTCCAACTCATCAAAGATGCCAAAGCCGCCTGTCCCGACCTCGTCATCGTCAACGGTGAAGACCTGACGCCCTTTCGAGATGCCAGCAGGTCAATCTTCAACTTTATCGCCGGTACGCTGGTAGGCACAAATCAGATGGAGCGATTAGGCTTCGACGAGATCTTTATCGACGTGACGGCCCTCGTCGACCACAACCTTGCCCTCCTCCTCAACTCTGCACCAGGCGACACCTTTTCCTTTCACCTGACCCTCTCTCCACCCCACACAACCTTTCCCATCAACCTCCACAACCTCCCACCGTATACCCACCCCTCCGACTCCATCCCTCCCTCATTCTCCTCCCTCTCCCTCGACACCTCCGGCCAAGCGCAACCACCAGAAACCATCCGCCTCCTCCAGCGTCTCTACCTCGCAACCCACCTGGCAACCCACCTCCGCACCCTCGTCAAATCCACCCACAACCACACCGCCTCCGCCGGCATCTCCACCTCCAAAACCCTCGCCAAACTCGCCGGCACCATCAACAAACCCGATGCCCAAACCGTCCTCCACCCAACCACCACCCAGGCCTTCCTCGACAAGTTTGAGATTGGCAAGATCCCCGGCATCGGCCGCAAGGCCGCCACCATCATCCGCCAGCTCGTCAACCCACTCATTGAGCCCGAGGAACAGCTCCACGAGGAATGGTTCGAAGATGTCAAGCAGAAAGTCACCGTCTTGGAGGTCAGGACAAAGCTCACGCAAGTGGATCTTGCGCGGAGTCCGCTGGGTGGGACGGAGGCGGCAAAGGTGTGGGCGTGGATTCATGGCCTTGATGATCAGGGAGTAGGCGCGAAAAAAACGGTACCGAGTCAGATTACGGTCGAGGATACGTTTCGCTCCTTGACTCGGGCCGAGGCTGTGATGGAAGTGTTGGATCGATTGCATTCCAAGATGTTATCACGGATGAGTTCAGAGCTAGTCGAAGATCCGGAAGCTGCAGGTGGGGTGGGGAAGAAGAGATGGATTGCGGTGCCAAAGACGTATCGGTTGAGTATTAGGACGAGGAAGCATGGGTTTGGGAATAGGGTGAGTAGGAGCATGCCGTTGCCGAGTTGGGTGTTGAGTGGCGTCATCAATGGTGATAATGAGGGAACTGTGGGGAGGTTGAGTCGTGAGATGGGGTGGAATTTGATGAAGAGGGCATTGAAGGAAGAGGGTGAAGAGAGGGGATGGGATTTACAGTTGGTTAATGTTGGCGTTGCGGGCATTGAAGGGGCAGAGGGAGGGAGGAGGACTATTGGTGAGTTTTTTGGTGGCAAGGGGAAACAGACAGTAAGGGAAGAGGTGGCCGAGGTGGAGGAAATGGATGGAGAGTGGGAGTTGTGGGAGGAGGAGTGTTATGTCGATGGAGAGGAGGATGAAGACGTTTGGGGTGTGTGTAGTGTCTGTGGAGGGAGAATGCTGAGGTTTACTTTGGAGGCTCATGCGAGATTTCATGCACTGGAGCATAGTGAAGGGATGGATATGGATATGGCTTGAGCTTGAAGGCTTTGGTGTTGTTTTCTTCCAATGTCCATGTTTTACCTATTCTAGAGCGAATCCTTTACTACTTTCGCCTAAAGCGGTAGTAAATCCGCTCACCTTTATAGCTCGATATCTACACAATTATTCGGCTCGATACGACGAGGTCTTCTACTAGAGCATGTAGATTTTTCCTCTCATCGAGCTTCCTCTCCACCAGCCATCGGCTCCATCAAGAGTCCGCTGGTAACGACAATCTCTGCCCGCCGCGCCGTACGCGTCTCAACCACTCATCATGCTGCAGGAACCCTCCAGCACCTTCGACCTCAGATCTTTCTACTCGGTCCACACAAAGGAGATGATGAGAGGCAAGGTAGAGGGGGTGGTGAAAGATGGGGGTTTTAAACATGGCTCTGGGGAGAATTATATGGCGGTCTACGAGTCTGGAGAGAGGAAGTGTCGATTTATGTTTGTGGATCTTTTTTTGTTTTCTGCATCACCGCTTTTCAATCCTCACAAATACTCGTACTCTTGGCGACAAGCGGAACTCTACTAGCTGGCAAGAAATCCGATCGATAAATTCTACAAAATCACATCTAAAATACCACCATACTATCCTGGTTCTCTTGAGCCTCCTTGAAAAACCAGTATCCATTTGATGGCGCAAACGTTGCAGATTCCAAATTATCCTTCGACTTTGGCAGAGCTAGAAGGGACGGAGCGTCTGGCTCCACCCCTTCCACAGGCGTATGCTCCGCCGACCTCTCAATATCAAACAGTTCGAACCCAGCATTCTTGAATGCTCTGAATCCATCCGGCGTCACAGCAAGAGCTTGAAACAAGTTAGCCAATATCCCTACGAGCTTAAAAGGAAAGGAAAGGGAAGGAAACTCACCACTATACCCCAACACTTCCACCCCGTGCTTCTTAACGACAAGCTGCAAATCCGCAAACGCCCTCGCCATCATCCCTCCCCACTCCCTCCTCCACCCCGCCTTTGTCTGGTCCTTCTCCACATGAAAAACATGCAGCCCAACCTCTCGCTCCCCATCCTCAGCCGGTTTCCAGATATGTTCCTCGCCAATCTGATGTTCCTTCAGCTTCCCCCTCTGCAGCATTCGAAAACTGCTTTTCCGAAGCGGGATGCAGAAGAAGAGGCCGGTTGTGGTGCTGGTGGCGGTACTGCTGGTGATGTATTTCCAGGACCAGTCGGGGGCCGAGTCCCACCATGAGATGATTTGTTCCTCGGTGAGAGGCTGGGGCCAGAGATCTTGGTCGGCTTCGAGGAGGGAGAGGACGTCGGCTCTGGTGAGAGGGGCGGTTGTTGGGGGTGGAGCGGGCTTGTCGGTGTATGTTGTTGGGGCGCGGTAGACTGTGGGGTCGTTGGAGAGCCATTGGGGGGGTTCGGTGATGTCTGGCATGGTTGTTAACTAAAATCAGTCCCTTGTAGATGTGGTTTAGATGTTGAAGATCTTGATGTGATTCAGATGTTGAAGATCGATTGAGTTGGGTTGATGATGATGGGTTGAGATGCAATGATCTTGATGCTTTAACTTTCAGGTCGAAGGCCGGAAAGACAAACTGGCGGTTGGAATTTCCGGTGGGTCTCGGGCCTCGTGCTAACTTTTCTTGGGGCTGGAAACCTTGTTTTGTGGGGATATATATATCCGTGGAGGTCCATCGGGTGGCACATGCGGGCCTGTGGCTTCGGAGAATACTTCCTGGCTGAGTACAGATATTACTGGCTTATCCTTGCCATTTCCGAATGCTTTCTTACCGAGTTTGGAAAATCTAATATAAGAGATGTAAACTTAATTCAGTTTATAAAACTACCGGATTATACAGTACCTTGCACTCTATACTCAACGCACTCGTACTCAGTCAAAACCACCACCAGCCTCAACAGTACACTCCAAAATGTGCGGCCTAAAACTCCGCGA
Organism: Ascobolus immersus RN42; assembly: GCA_003788565.2. Taxonomy (NCBI): domain Eukaryota; kingdom Fungi; phylum Ascomycota; class Pezizomycetes; order Pezizales; family Ascobolaceae; genus Ascobolus; species Ascobolus immersus. Next base: position 413,974 of record ML119650.1, on the reverse strand, counting down.
CCTTCTCTTCTTCGTCATCGGGACATGCCAGGCGGCATTTATATTCCTGGTCGTCCTCTTCACCGGCGGCTTCCACAACCTCAACTGTCCCTCCGGCCTCATCCCCTACACCAAGCTGGCCAACCACAGTGCCCATCCCCGCATGGATCCCACCATCTACCTCTCAGCGCCAAACGCATCTTCGGTGGTACTCCCCACCGTTTATGCTCAGCATCCCAATATCACTGTTGTGGCTGGGCCATGGAAACAGACAAGGAAGACTCGGAAAGCAGAGTTGACTGAGATCACGACCATCCTGAAAGACTCGGGCGGAGTGGCTATCGAAGTCGGTACCTTGAATTATACTGGTAGTTGGCCGGCACCTGCCAGTGTATGGCACGTGGAGACGGGGCCCAGGTATATGGGTATGGTGCATGTCGTTTTTTCGGAGCCGAGAAGACTGGCTATGGCAACAAACACGAAAAAGACGGAGAACGGAAGCTTCACTAGAGTCTGTTTTGGAGCAGTTGGAGGGTGGAAGCCGTTGACGTTGGAGGATTGCCCAGTCGGGGAGGAAGGAGATGAAGGCGTTGTTAGGACGTCGTAGAGGAGGTTGAACTTGATCGTGCTGAACAAGTTCGTGCCTGTTGTTTGTTTTCCCTTTCTAGCCAAATGATTTGCCTAAGCCTGTCAGTTCGTATGTAGATTGCACTCACTACTAGAGCGGACGGAATGTATTTGATTCATAAAACTGGCAGAGGATATCCAAAGAGTGAACCATCCAGTAAACATTACAGCCATACGCAATCTAATTCTGTATCGTGCACCCAAATCCGTTCCTTCACCGACACGAATTTCCCATTATTTCCCATAATCTCTTGCTCCTCGCCATCTACACCTAAGCCCACCAAAAAAAAAGAGATCCATCAAGCCAGACCAACCCCGGCAATCGTTCGTCCCCTACTTCTTTTGCGGCGTCGTATTCCTATGACTTACACTAAACGCACGAAAACGTTTAGCCAACCGTTCTTCAGCATCCTTTTCTGATTGGCCTGATGATTCGGCACCCCCATGGTTATAAGAGGGCCCCTCCTCATCACCAACCAGCCTTCCTCGTTTGGGTGGGCGCTCACCACTCTCTTTCAATATGGCGAGCAAAGTTTGCCATCCTGGTCGTTCCACCAGCTGTGCTATGTCGTGATATTCGTGGCTCGTCGCGGCCTTTGCTAGGAGGGCTTCTTCGTTCTAAACGTTGAGAAGAGGGCATGTTTAGTTGTGAAGGTGGACAGATAGAACGTAATAAAACGGATGCATAAAAGATATAAAGTATGGTATCATATGACCTAAGAGGTAAAGGGGTAAGAGGACTGAGAGCTGGGCACATACCTTGGCCAAAATATCCAGCGTATGGATATAGTTCAGGAAGTGGAAGTCGCTGATAGCCGAAAGCTCCTCTTCTTGTGACTTGCCATAGACACCCAACTGAGTAGCAACAGCCTTCAAATCTTGTGACTGGCCCATAACCGCACGGTTTTCGACCGGGAACTTCTTCTCTGAGACAAATAGTGGCTTGGGCTGATGCGGGAAACCATGAGTCAAAGTGACGAGCAGGTATTCGACTGGGAATGCTGGCTTTGCATTCTCTTGCACACTGGCTCCGTACTTGTCGATCTTGCGATAAAAGACTTCTGGGATGTATCGGCGATTTTCGTCTTCCGGGCACACGAGCATCTTGCCTGGGTCGGCGCAAGGCTCAACAATATCCGCTCTAACCATCTCGACACCGGATACCGAGACCTGATATGGGGAGATTTCGATGGCACCCTCCTCATTACCGCTGATGACCACCGTGACAAAGTTGGATCCGAATCGCCCTGTATCGCTCCATTTTGAAGGATGAGGATTCTCAGCTTGTAGGCGTGCCGCAAACTGAATCTCGAGCGAGGAGAGGTAGTAGGAGTCAATGTGACGCTTGCACACTACCTTGCTAGATCCGGTGCCATCATCTACAAGGTCTGTGAAAATGACACCAACTTTCCTAAGGCCGCACAGTTCCGCAACGGCGTCCACACCCTTTTCATCCTCCCACGGAAGGCTCAACGTGAGCCCATCGGCCTCATTGTGCTGTGGTGGTTCGTATATTGCCTCTACCACCGCCTTGATTCCCAACGGTACTTCGGTGTATGGTTCATATCTTCCGTAAAGGTATCCAAGCCTCTGCGTTCCTGTCGAACGCCAAAAGTTGATGAAGCTATCGACTATCGATGGGTCTGAAAACTCAACATGGTCCACCATTCTGAACGTTTGTGGCTTGAGGGTGATGGCGCTGGGCTGACATTTTGAGCAGATTCCTTCTGGCCAAGCAGGGTGACCCGATGGGCAGGGCTGTTTGACCCGATAGTAAGGCTCTTGTAGTGGCGGAACGAATGAACTGGGGTTCTCGGGCTTGTTGGTTGCGGTGTTGATCTGACGAAGGTACGCGTGAAAGGACAGGTGTTTTATCTTCTTTTCCTCCAGGTACTTTGGATCGTAAGGCTCCAGTGGCATACAGTGATCGCACATGCCCTTTGCTGCATGTCTGCAAAAGGTTGGATCTCTCGGTCGGTGGATCTTTCCGTCTTGCTTGTCCAGCAAATCGTCCAAGGGATCCTGCTTCACTACCTCCGAGGCGTTGAGGGTCTTGGGTGCCGTTGTTGTTTGTTTGATGACAATGTCGTCCGGTCTGATTGCTCCTCCATTCACTCGGTTGATTCCCGACCGCTGTGGTGCTTCTACTGGCGTCTCTGCTTCCGTCTTGTCGTAGAAGAGGAACAACAGATCTCCATGCCTGAAGGTCTGTTAGCACGTAAGGACACCCCTACCCATCCATTCCAGCTTACTTCAAGGCTGCATCCTGAACTGTAATGTCAGAAATCTCTCTGAAGAGGCGTTGAAGGCCGTTTGCGGGTTGGTCGGATATGCGGAGCGAGTTGGGGTCGACATTCTTGGGCAGCTGCTCTACAAGCTTCTCAAAGTGTTAGTAACCGATACACACCCTGAGCTTTGGCGTGCTATCAGCAAGTACCTTTGCTTGGATGAGCCCCATGGTGTCTGTCGGTTCAACTTGGACTCGAAATTGGCCATCTGCGGCTCGGAATCGCACCAACATTGTGAAGGCGAGTAGTGTTGAACTTGCTGTCGTATTTGTCGAATAAGACGGTGCGCAGGTTGTCGAATAAGAATGTTGGAGAGTTTGAGTTTGATGATACAGTGGTGTATTGGGTTGTCCCGTGGGGAGGTTGCAGCGGTCTTCAAGGAACGAAACCAACGTGGGGCAAAATGTCTAGAGGTTCAGTTACGTATATCGCCAAGCCCGCTCCTCGAGGCACAAATGCCCGCTCCGTTCGCTAGGGGTGCAGATACTCAGCCGAAGTAGATTCCAACACATCTCGATGTTTTCGACATGACCTTTACAGTTGACAGTAAGTAAACTCCCGCTAATGATACGGGATCATTGACTGTGGATATTAAAGCCAAATCTCGTGCAAAAAGTTTGAAAAGCGGGAGCATCATGTCCTCTTCCTCCGCCCTACTTAAAGTGCTTAGGCTTGGCTGTATGTACCAGCTTTTGATACATACTTCTTGTTACTTCCGTATCAAGACCATTCTCGTTGGAGTTTATTGAGAGTAGATACTTAAGTACTGAGCACATGGCTCCTAGAAAACTATGTAGAAGAATCTCTATCCATTCCAGTCCAAAGGTAGCAGATAAACCCCAAGGAGGGACATATCGTAGTTTTGCTTCAATTTCTGTCCTACTTTCCACAATGTAGCAAGCAGGTTCACGTTGCTGCACGTGTATTGATTCATGCAACATTATGGACTGGGTACAAAAATGCGGAAGAGGAAAGAGCATCCGCAGCGATCGGTAGTTGAAAGCTTGATTTAACAGACTTTTGTCGGGACAGCTTCAGCATGTTCCGCATCTCGACTTATGCGGTCTGGTTGCTGATGTCGGCCGTGATGATCGTCCATCTGGAGAGTTCCGATACACCTATCGAATTACTACACCACTATCGCCAAATATAATATTCGCTGCACATCAGCTGGATGTGCTCTTCCAATGAACATACATACATGTAGCCTCTTGCGAAGCATTCTTACATACCTGAGCGTAAATAGCGTGAAGAGAAGCCATCGACCCGAATACGGGCAATTGCGAGAGTACAAAATACACTCTGTTACGATAATTCGCCAGTTGAAATCTGAAACTTTTAACCCGTGGTTTAGAGCTGAAGGCATGCTGCTTTCGGTAAGGTGTGTATCCCAAACAGACCATCCCCGAGCTCTTTCGTCTTTCGATGTGTCTTTTTTAAACGACGGCTCCCTTGCTTACCCATAACTACTCCCCACTTCCCCCCCTTGATTGTTCCCGTCTGAATTCTCCACCTTCTTCATATTCCGTTTACATTGCAATTCGAACACTTTTTCTAGCGACGCCGAAGCAGCTGGTCGACTTCCTGGGTCAATTCCGATTATTTTACGATTATTCCCTCTTTGTTGCAGCGTGGAGGCCATCAAGTTACCCCCCTAGTTACTTGGGACCCTGCCCGCAATCCGCAACTCTTGCCGAGCGACGACTCCTTGTCATTTTCCACCATTGGTTTACGGTGCGGCCTTCAGAATCATAATCCTTCAACTTCAAAGGGGCTTATTTTGCTACTTCCTCTCTACATCTCTACATCCACTACATCCTTTACACCCTTACGAAGAAAACAAAAAGCTCTTCTCTTTTACGCCAAAAAAAACCCTCCGATAGCATCTTCGACAAGGTCGCCCCTTTGCTGTCGAACGTATCATCTCTATTCCTAACTATTGTGCCTATCCCCAGTGGAGTTGGCGGGGATCTAGCTATTGGTCGAGTTCAACCTCTTGGTTTCACAGCCCACCGCATTCTATTCGGACTTTCAACCTTTAAAAAAAGTCAAAGGCCTTCATCCCTTTCTCCATCTTTTGGCTGGACGCACTTCGATTGCATCCAACAACCTTCGACTCATCTGCTTCTGCCCATCCCCGGGTACCGACCGTTCGCTCGCTTGTCAAACGGACCCATCTATTACGCTTTGTTTGATTTATCATGGCTACCACTCTGGAAGACAACACACAGGGGCTGGCGCTCCCAGGCGGACTCCCAAAGGACAAAGAGGAGGTAGAGACGGTCGAGAAGGTGGAGGTATCAGAGAAAAGGCCCAATCCAGTTCCCAGCGTTAGTGACGTTTCCTTTAAGTCGGGAATGGTAAGGAGAACCCCCCACCCCCTATGCGGTGAGGTTCTGTCGCTCACAAAAGGTTGCCTTACAGGAGACTGCTACAGACGACGACGACTTTGCAGACGCTCGTTCAGAAGCATCATCAAGACCGCCCTCTCCACCACCAATCCCACCAAGTCGCTCTCTCGCCAGACATTCTCAGGCGACAATTTCTTCATATCAGGATTCGCTTCGTGAGACAGAGTCGCGGAGCTCGAGCCCAGAAACGGAGCGGACGGAAAAGGACCGGTACTCTGGCATTTCCCTCGCACCTGTCGACACAAGCAAACCAATGGCCGACCCAACGAGTGACGCTGCAGCAAGCATAAAGTCTCCCTTGGAACGAAAGATCTCTACAGAATCACTTGATGAAGTCTCCTTGACGGATGAACCTTCAGTGCCAACACCAACAACAATCAACACAAAGGACCAGCCGACATCTGCCACCTCAGAAGCGGGCTCTGAAGCGGACATGACGCCAACAATGTCAACCTCCGCAGACGCTTCCTCCAACTCTTCGATCCTCAACAGATTCTCAAGATCCTCCACTTCCTCGCAGGCAACCGCTGCAAGCACCGTTTCGAAACAGTCTTCTACAAACACTGGCGCATTCTCGAAACTGGCGAGCAACTTTACCACCCCAGCTCCTACTCCCGCACCGGCCGCTGCGGCTCCCGCTCCTGTCCCACCCCCACCACCTCCAGTCCGCAGATCGCCATTTAGCTGGCTACGATCATCTTCACAATCCACCCCACCAAAAGAAAAGGTTCCTTCCGTTGTAAGCACACCGGCTGCATCTAGGAGACAGACGAATTCGTCCATAATGACGACAACCTCGGAGGTTACGACGGGTACCGATTCGGCCAAGAATACTATTGCGGAGGATATGGCCAAGGGTGCCGAAACGCTCAAGGAGAACTTCCGAAAGATCAAAGAGCGGGAATTGACTGGAGCTGGTGCCGCCAATGGGCTCGAGACAGTTCCCAAGCAATCAGTGCTCTCGTCCATTGTCGCCGGTGCTGGTTTGCACATGACTTCACCAACACCAGATTCGCAGACATCTACTCCAGAGTCAGAGGAGGCTCAGGAGGATCCAATTGACTGGGACTTGTGGCAATCAATTGTCGAAGACCCGTCCGGTGCCGTCACCGCCTCGCCAGAGCACATCAACTCTGCTATTCAAGCCGGAATCCCTCAAACGATTCGTGGGACAGTATGGCAGGCATTGGCCCAGTCAAAATCTCTTGAGCTTGAGGATTTGTACAAGGAAGTTCTGGCTCTGCCGCAGACTGCGACTGCTGATGACGCTCGCGCCATTTTCGGCAAGTACTCGCCAATCAGTCGGACTGCTCCATCCTCCAACAACAGCACTCCAAACTTGCATACACCTCCGCTTGGTTCACCAAAGGCTGGGCAGCAATTGCCCTTGGGTGGTGATCGTAAGACTATCGCCCAGCTTGAGAAGACCATCAGGAAAGATTTGGGTGATAGGACGAGCTTTGGAAAGTACAAGGTGGACCAGAAGGCTCTTCTGAACATCTGCAAAGCCTACGCCCTTTTTGATCCAGAAGTTGGATATACCCAAGGCATGACATTTGTCGCCACAGTCTTGTTGTTGAACGCAAGTAGCCCAAACCCAAGTCATATACGTTTTCTAACATACGCTATAGATGAGTGAGGAGGAGGCATTCTGTCTGTTTGTGAGCCTCATGGGACGCTTCGACCTTAGAAGCATGTTCCGTGATAGAATGAAGGGATTGGAGCTTCGACTTTACCAGTACGACCGTATCCTCGAAGATTTTGAACCACGTCTGGCAATCCACCTTCGTCGGCAGGGGATAGAATCCTCGCTTTACGCTGCACAGTGGTTCATTACGCTGTTCACCTACAAGTTTCCTCTTCAGTTGGTCGTCCGGGTGTTTGATTTGGTCTTTAGTGAAGGATTGGAGGCGGCTATCCTCAGATTCGGTATCGTCATGATGCAGAAGAATGCAGAGGCCCTTCTCCAAATGGACTTTGAGGGACTCGGACCTTTCTTGAAGGAGCGCTTGTTTGATGTTTACCTGGATTTGAGCCCATCGGCGAATAACGTCAAGGAGGCCGGATTCTTTGGAAACGGAGGCGAAAAGGATGTCTACAAGGCCAACGCTTTGGTTCAGGATGCTTGTGCGCTTAAGATCACACAACAGCAGTTGCACCGCTATGAGGCCGAATGGACCGAAGCTGAACGCATTAAGCGCGACACTGAGCTCGAGCTCGAAATGCTCCGCAACAACAATGGATCCCTCCAAAGCAGACTTAAGCGTCTTGAAGATGAGCTGAATGAGCTCAACACCGAACACGTTGCTCTTGCAAATGAAATGGTTGTCAAGAAGGTTGAGAATGCTCATCTTTCGGAAGAGAATGAAGCTCTTGCGTACGAAGTTGAGGAGCTCAAGAAGGTTGTCTCGTCCCAACCGCAGGAAATCGAGGACAAGTTGCGCTCAGAGATGGACCGGATACTGAAGAGGAATCTTGAGGTCCATGAGGAGATGCAGAATATGGAGGAACAGGCCGCAGAGATGGAGAAGGAGCTCATCAATACCAAGATGGAGCTTGCAACGGTATGAATCCTGTCTTTCACACCCCAAAAATTCAGTCACTAATCGTAACGCAGGTCAACGAGTCGTATGAGCAGCTAAAGTCGAGATGGAACGAGTTGAAGAAGTCTCTGAACGAAGGCTAGAAGTATTCTGCATTGCACGAAACCCGTCCGTTTCGACTCTCGACACCCATGCGCCCTCGACCATTCTGAGCATTTCTGCCTTGTTTCTTTACCTACCATCTCTCTCGCATTATTACCATTCATTATTAACGCCCTTTGCTTGATTTCCGTCCTGTATGAGAAGCCTAACTGTAGTTGTGGTATTGGCTTAGCTACCTTTTTATTTTGCCGTCCGTTGGTTGTTGAGTTTCGGTATATCGTGTTTTATTGGAACGGGAAGTAGCTTGCATCATCATTTTTTACCTGTTTTTTTCTCTCATACCTTTTCTGTATTTCCTAGCTCTTTCTATACTATTTCCTTAATGTTGTTTCTTTTGCTTTTCCTTTCAGGTCCCTGCGCTTGTTGTCTGAGTTGTTTGTGATCGAGTTTCGGTATCCCAAAGTCAACATTGTTGATATGGTGGAGGGCTTGATACAGGTTTGTTTTTCGTCGCTTGGATTACTGTTGGAAAACAGATGTAGATGTGCTCGTTGTGCGCTGTTGACTGCTAGGAGGAGGAGGATGAGTAATGGATAGACATACCGCTACATATTAGAGAACCGGTAGTGGTAATGATAGCTTTCTTCAAGTCGTTAGTATCCCGATTGTCTGAAGTTAAGTGTGAACTGCTTAAGCGCTTGCTTACAGTAACAGTGGAGTTTGTAAAAAGTTGAATCGACTTTCGTCCGGCAGTTTGGGAAGTTTACAAAACTTCAAGAAGCTTGAATCTGGCTGACTTCCCCCAGAAGACTGTCGTCATAACGTACGGATTTTAGGTAACAACTCTTTATTTCTTTGTTACGATGTACGGGAAATAGGAGGAAAGAAGCCGATATCGCTAGCGGTCTGGAGAGAGTAGCACTAGTGCTCACTACTTGGCGTTGACCTACCCAACTTTATTTCAACCTCGATCTCACCGCAACGCCAGCCCATAGTGTTTTAGGGTGACACAAAGACCTCTGCCTCGACTTGAGGCTCTGCATGCGGCGATGATGCTCTTGGACGTCAGTTGTGAGTTACACGTTCTGGTGTTAGTATGGATTTGGACAAATTTACAAATCCTTTGGGCTTCTTCACACTGGTATGCCTTCGACATGATCTCACCGCAAGGCTTGATAGACGAGGAAGGGAATGGTTCGGAGATAGGACTCCTAGAGTCTGCAGAGGAGCTTAAGCCATTATGGCATCGTATAGTTTTTTCGAGCATGAAGAAATGGGCAAGGGATTGAATGAGGCTCCATCAGTTGTTCACCAGGTCTGGTATATAAGGTACACTGACTTCCCTTCAATCTGCTCCTCATCCGCTTACTTCTACTTCAGCAGCGCATCACCTTCCAAACTCACCAAACTCACCTCATAATCTTTCTACAAACTCTCCTCATCCCTTCACTCACAATGAAGATCTCTGCGACCACCATCATCCTCTCTTTGGCTCTTGCCGTTTCTGCAATTCCAGCAGCCCCACCAGCTTCCGAGACCATCGATCTGGCCGCCAATCCATCCATGATCCCCGCTGTCGACGCTGCACCGTTCTCCAACGACGTCTCCGGTGGAGTCTCCACCCTCGCCGCCGTCGAATACGCCTGCGGCGGTGTCGCCGAAGAGTCCAAGTGCCAGAAGGGTACCTCCTTCTGCAGCTACCTCTACTCTATCGACTTTTGGCGTGGTGGTCGAAGCTGGAGAGCAGACAACTACCGTGGAACCCAGTGGAGAGAAGACCCTTGTGACAAGGACTATGGAGGATTGAGATTGATCTGCCACAAGTCCTGGGCCTCGACTGCCAAGGGCGAGTACTTTGGGAAGATTGGGAGCTTGAGCTGCAGGAAGAGACATGATGGGGATAGTAACTTTTGTCCGGATGGAAACCCGTTGCCAATCTTCGGGGATAGCAGGAAGCATTCGAAGCAATGGATCTGCAAGTCTGGATAGTGGACATTTGATGGAGCTTCCGCCATTTGGTATATGGAAGGGTGCCGGTGGAGGTTGCATGCTTTCTTGCTTGGATTTATGTTAATGTTGCGTGTAATGGTGGTGAATTTGGTCAGTGATGTACTTAGGGTCTTGGTCTTGTAGTCTTGAGTGGTTGGGTATAATTTTGGAAATCGACAAATATTATTGCTTTATTATCTCGCTTCGTTTGCATTTTCCAAACTTCGTGATACGGCTCAGTTGCAAGGTTGGATTGCCGATGTGATGTGGTTTGCCTGACCTTTGATCGGGTGATTCTTTGGGTGAGAAGAATTCTCGGGATGGAAATACTACAGTGGAGATTCTAAAGCTGGAATCTACCGTGCCTCCTGCCCAAAGGCACCGAAGGATCAGGTGACACCGCCTGTATCGTATCGGCCAACTCTCAAAGGAGCAGGTGGCAGGCTCCTTCATCCTTCTCAATCCCATGGCCCGCCTTGGGCCTGCCTGAGCCGATGGATGCTCCTTCCCTACCAACCAAGCCCTAGCCCTTAGCTCACCTCTTCAGCAATATATAAGGACCTTCCTCCACACCCTTTTCTCCTCATCCGTTTCCACCTTAGGATCACACACTCGGGCCCCACCCGCAGTGTAGCCCTCACCAGGCGGCCTAGGCCAAACGGTGTTCCCTGGATTTGGGTTACAGATCGCCACACTTGGACCCTACCCAAGTGGCGCCTTTGACAAGGGCTACAATGTTGTTACCTGGCCAGGTTTACAGGTCTCAGCAACCGTGGGCTAAACCGCGAGATCGATCAGCCTTGGCCTAGGTTGTAAATAATAGCCATCTCACCTTGACACAGGTGTAAAAAAGGTCTCAGCTTCCGTGGGCTAAACCGCGAGATTCACACCTGGCTAGGTTTACAGGTCTCAGCACCGTGGGCTAAACCGCGAGAATATGAACTGCCTTGGCCTAGGTCTACAATAATAGCCACCTCACCTTGACACAGGTGTCAAAAAGGTCTCCAGATGTCAGCATCGAGGGTAGTGGGCCACGATATGAAATAGCCTTGATGAGATTCATAGGCCCCCAGGTACTATTCAATTGGCCACCCACTCGGGCTCGTATGTCGAACTGGTACGGGCAATTAAGCTCGGTCTTCTCGTAGAGTCTAGGAAGCTTACAGCATCTGCTTGCTATGAGGTCGAGAATAAGCTGATGTTCCTTCTACTTCTTACTGGCCCCTTCAACGCCCTGCGCCTGGTGCCTTCGAGTCCAGGCATCATGGACGCTCTACAATGAGATGGTTGCTTGCAGACAAAGGCTCGTTTGACCCCGCATGGTACGACAGAGGTGGAACTGCATGGAATACGCAAGCAGTTCTAAGGTACGGATAGAAGCATCCCGAAGCATTCACAACCTCAGTTCACTTGCCTTCCAATTTCTTCCATGCAGTGCTTGCCGACGTTTCTTTGTTTGCTCAACACGTTAAAGATGGCCACATTCCCACCTTCAAATCCCATCCCTTCATCCTTCGACAATTCCCGGATCCCACAAACCTAAAGTAAGTACATTGTACAACAAACCACCATCCGGTTTATCGGTCGACGTTACTAACATTTGTTTAGAAACCAAGCACAAACATGAAGCTCACCACTGTTGTCCTTGTGTCGGCTCTCGCCTCACCAGCTCTAGCGGGCCCAATTGCCTATGGCATTTGCCAGGCAGCGTGTTTTTCTGTGGCCACCGCCTGCTATGTTAGTTCGGGTGGCTTAATGGGCTATTTATTCTGCAACGGTCAATACGGAACTTGCCAAGCAGCCTGTGCAGTTCTAGCTGCTGCTCCAACTCCTTAAACAGGTCACTGGTCTGCTACTGCAAAAGGTATGAATCTGGGCGTTGATGTCAGTAGAAGGAGCTAACAGAGATTCGAGAAACGGTTACTCTTTCAGTTCTTGGCTAAGTACCATGGCGTTGGAGTTCTTTTCTTTGTTGGTGTTATTTGGGTATATCACTTGTTAGTTGGAAGTAGGCATCTGGAGGACGCTTTCTTTGTGCTAGAAAGAAATGGAACAGTTGTGCGCATCTCATACTCTCCGTTCCTTATCCCGTTCTTGCCAGTGTCGAACAACCCTCTTGGAATGACTGTCACATTATCAAGTATTTAGATTTACCAGCGCTACGAAGTAAACACCCCTGTAGCTCAGTGGGAGAGTATGGGATTGCAACATGTATCTGCAGCACCAATCCAATGGTCCGTCGTTCGAATCGGCGCAGGGGTTTCCTTTTGCCATTCTAGTTTCAGAGTCGCTGATCCAGATGTCATGCTTTGATGCGTCCCCGTAGCAGCAACTATACTCTATCCAATATTCCGAATTGCTTCTCGACTCGTATGCTTCTCACAGCAAGCAGTCGTCGGCCGCCAAGAAGTGATGATGGTGTTCCGCCACAGAAAGTGCGGCTCTTATCGATAAGCTTCGCTCGAAAAAGTTCTCTGTGCGAAAATTCAGTGGTGGAAGAACTCGCTTGAGATCTGAAGATGGCCATCGAAGCTCAACACCATCACCACCGCCATATCCAATTCCCCTCTGCATTTTGATAGACTGTCATTTCTCTGCCTTTTTATTTTCCCGTCTTGCAATTGGATACCATTTTACGCTTTTCACATCTCAGCAAACGAAATTGAGCCTTCAGAAATCAAATCACCAAACCTACCTGAGATTTATTCACATCCGAGTCGAATCTCGCAATCTCGGAGATCATCATCACCACCATGCCGCTCCCCACCCACGCCTCCCCGACCCTGGCCCTAGCCCGAATCTTCCTCCGCCACACGCTCACCACTCCCGTCATCCTCCCAATCCTACACCCCGCCCTCTACCGCCTCTCCCCGCTACACTCGCAAATCCGGACCATAATAAAACGTCCAAGAAACCCACATCCCACTCGGCGCGAGCACTGGGAGGACTCTGAAATCGACGGCTACATCGAGGCAGACGAACATGGCAACATCCCGTTCGTCGAGGGAAAGGTCACGACACTGGAGATGCGGCGTAGGGGAGAGAGTAATCGGGAGGGAATGAAGGCGTATTTTGTGGATGGAAATGGTAGGGAGGGCAGGAGATATAGGCAGGAGCCGGGAAGGAGTGGGATGATCAATCGGTTCGTTGGTAACCAGCGACCACACGAGGAAAAAGGAGAAGACAGGAGGGACAACGTGCAGGACAGAAGAGATGGTGGGCAGGAGAGAAGAGGCGGATTCGAGAGAGGTGGAGAACGAAGAGGTCCGCGGATAGGCTTTAGTGGAGAGGGGAATATGGAGATTGACAAGGACGGATTCGTGAAGGACGTGCCGGACCGGGCGGGAAAAAGTATCGACGAGCTGGCAAGGATGGACAGGAAACGATATGGACGAGTTGCGACAAATCCAAACTGGTCGGAGGCTATGGATCGTATCCAGGAGATTCGGTCGCTGCAGCACGAACATGAAGGTCTTGCGGATTTTATGGATCAGTATGAGGCTGGAGAAATCGTCGATGTCGAGGCTCCAACACCACCAACGGATCAGCAACAGCAATCATCACAGACGCCCGGCGTTGCAAGTGTAGCTCAAGCCCAGAAGCTCATGGCTGCCCTCACGGAAACACCCGGAAGTTCCCTCTTCAAGGCAAAGGAAGAGCAAGAGTTTCAAGATCGCAAGGCACTTAAATCCAAATCCTCCGTCGACAAGGAACTTCCCTTCCAGACCGACTCCCTCATCTCCTCCGCACAAGAAGCCAACCCAGACGACCAACCTTATGAACTTCCCGAAGAGCAGATCCGCTTTGAAGAGACACTCTCCCGCCTTGCGCAAGATAAACCCATCAAGACCAAGCCCCTCCCACCTCTCCCCGAGACCGACTGGCGTGGCTCAACAAAGAAGGAGATCTTCAAGCGCCTCCCCGAATGGCTCAAGCACAAATACACCATGCAAAAGAAGTTGATGGGCCGCGCTTGGAGACCCCGCAAGAAGCTCTCCCCAGATGTCATGGACGCTATCCGAGAGCTCCAAGACCGATTCCCAGACATGATGATGACGCCTGTCCTAGCCGAGCAGTTTGGCGTCTCGATAGAATCCATCCGTCGTATTCTCAAGGGTGGTCGCTGGAAGCCTACACCGGAGGAACAGGAGGAACGAATGGCGAGATGGGCCAGGAGAGGTGAAATTATCCGTCAGGCAAAGATCCAGGCGGGCCAGTGGACAAGTAAAGAGAACGACGAATTTGAGAAGCGTCAGGCCGGCGCCAAGAAGTTAGGCCCAAAGAAGGAAAAGAAGGAGAAGCCGAGGATGTTGAACTCGATGGAGAGTAAGAAGGAGGCTTATATGGCGAGTGAGAGAAGGATGAGCAGGTCTGGCTCAAGTTTCTTTGAGGATAAAGAGGCAGAGACCGAACAGGCTCGTGAGCCACAGGTGGAGGTTTACGAGGTTGATGAGTCGCCAAAAGCACCTGTCTTTGACACTGTCTCGACCTCTACACCTCGGGAAGCAAGAGAATATCAAGAAAGGCCCGTTCGGTCAACTACAAGAAAATCCACCAACACCACCGAGAAGCGCAACAATTTCCCCCCCAACGTCACATTCGCCCCGCCTACAGAATCGTCCTCCAATAGCTCAAAACCCAAGGTCAACAGTCGATATGAAGAGCATCAAGAAACCCTCCAACAACTCGACTTTTGGCGCAAGCGCTCCGGCGTCTCGGAAACGGCCCCGTGGGATAAGCGCGCTAGGTACGGCTCCAACCCGGCGGAGATATACCGAGACAGGGAGGAGAAGAAGAAGGGGAGAGGGCGGCCCAAGAAGAAGGAGATGGAGGTGGATACGAAGAAGACAGAGGCGGAGCTGGACAGGCTTGTGCAGGAGGAGGACGTAGAGAAGCAGGATGAGGATAAGGGTTATAGGGTGAGGAATCGCATGTTGTAGAGTGGGAGAGAAGTTGGGTGTATGTAAGATATTTTGATACCAAATGATGGCAAGGCTGGAGTTGTATATTTGTATAGTATTGTGGAGGGGTAATTAAGCATAGATAGAATGCATTTTTTGGCGTTTCGGCGAATCTCGGTGCTTCTCTTCATCGATGAAGGCACGGCTTTGGTGGGGCGGGAATTTCGACACTGGGCATGCAATGGAGAAGCATCTCTGCTTCTTGGAGGCAGAAAAACAATGCATCTTGTCTCGATATATCCGGCCACATTCCTGGTTTCAACTCAGCTCTCCTTCAAAGATCCCCAAGCAATCCATCCAAGCCCGTCGACGATGCCGCAGAAAAAGTCCCGTTCGTACCCACCTGCCCGCCCCTCAACCTCACAATCCCGATATTATCGACAGCTCCGAGCCGAGCGCCAAAAAAGCAACCACAACTGCCCAATCCTCCGTCTCCCCAACGAGCTCCTCATAGACATCATCCTTTCCGCCGCCATCGACAACCCGCACGACTTTTTAGCCCTCTCCACGCTCAGCCGTCGCTTCCACGCCATCGTCTCGGATGAACATATCCAGGCACGGTACGTGGACAGCTGGTTCTCCAGGAATCAGGTAGGAGAGGTGGTGGAGTTTATTTTGCGGTATGCACGGCAGAATCCAGCGTGGGTTGGGTATAGCCCAGACATCCACATACCAGTGCCAGCAAGATACTCCGGATGGACCCGTTATGGAATACGTTTGATAGATTTGACGCCAGATGTAGGTGGCCTTCAATATGCTTTACCGTGGTCGAAGGCTAGGATGAGAAGGCATCGTGCGAGGCTTGAGGGCACTGCCCAGGACATGAAACGGATACCGAGGGGGAGTAAGAAAACTCCGAAGGAAGGGAAACGAGACCTTGGCCGGTCCTGGTTGCTTCGTCGGCTTAGGCCGGAGGCGAGCACCGAGGAGCAGAGATGGAGGATGGAAGATGTGGTGCTTGGATTCTGGCTGGTCAAGGCGAGGGAACTGGCATGGACTACAGTTACGAATAACAGTTCGGTCAATGGCAGGCGAAATCGGCCTTCTCCCGCGGATCCACCGTCAAGAGTTTCGCGGCGGCATCCAAGTAAGGGACCAGGACAAAAGACTAAGTTGGGGTTCAGAGATACAGTTGCCCACAGAAGACGAGAATTTTTCCGGTATTGGGGGTGTCAGGCAGAGCCCGAACCGGGGGGTACAAATTTACCATATTACTATTTGCCTTACTTCCATAGCCGTTACTATTAGGCAAGATCATGTCTTGTTTTTGCGTTGAAGACGTTAGTTATAGCACGGGATACACATCTCAATACAAGCGGAGCGAAGAAAATAAGAAACTGGTATCATTCAACTTCCTCAAAAGAGGCCTACAACTGGCCACTATCTACGCGTGGCTTTTCTTCCTTCCGTCCTCCCTCATCCATTACAATCGAGCCGCCTGCAGCACACTTGTTCCAACACCACTTAATCAAAAACGATAGCCGCCTTGATGGCAGTCTTGTTCTTCATAGCCTCCAAGCACTCACCCCACTGCTCCAATCTGTACGTCTTGTTGACAATACCGTCAACCTTGACCTTGCCCGAATCCAAGTAGGAGATTGTAGCTGGGAACATGTATGTTTCCGAGAATGATCCGAGGATGGTAATCTCATCACCAACTGGGGAAAGAAACAGTTAGCCTCATGTCTCTTCACACCCCACATAATACAAATGTAGACTTACAGATCTTTGATGGCGGCCAAGTAACTCTCGAGGCATCCGAGTAGACACCATAGACCACCAACTTTCCGCCTCTTCTAACATAGTTAATCGAGTCCTCCAAGATCTTTGCCGATCCAGTAGCCTCAATGACGATATCAAAGCCATATGGGTTGGCAGCCTTAATCTCCTCAAACTGCACGCTGGCATCGGTACGGCTCAACTCGACATAGGTATCGGCGGCCTCCAACTTGCGGGCAAGGTCCATCTTGAGACCACCTGGAGCGGCGATTGTGACGTGAGATGCACCGTTCTGCTTGAGGAGCTGGGCGAGACAGAGACCGGTTGGGCCGGCGCCAAACATAAGGACTGAGGAGCCGAACTTGGGGGCGATCTTCTCGAGGCCGTGGGCGGCACAGGCGGCGGGCTCGAGGAGAGTGGCTTGGACGTCGGTGAGGTTGTGGATTGGGAAGACCTTGCCGGCTGGGTAGGCGCAGTACTCGGCGAATCCTCCTGGGACTGTGGACGTTGTATGTTAGCAAGAGAGATCGTGAGGGAGCAGTACAGTAAAGTTGGGGACGTACGAGTAACGCCATGAGCCTCAAACTTCTCGCAGAGAAGGAGCTGGCCACGACGGCAGTAGAAGCACTCGTTGCAAAGCTCCGAGTTGTCGGCAGCGACTCTGTCACCAATCTTGAACTGAGTGACGTCCTTTCCAACAGCGGCAATGACACCGACCGTCTCGTGGCCGGGAATCAATGGGAATCTGGCAATGAATTCACCATCGTGGATGTGGAGGTCGGTGCCGCAGACACCACAGGCCTTGACCTTGACGAGGACATCGTTGTCTCTGAGGGTTGGGAGTGGGACGTCGACGACGGAGTAGGATTGTGGCTTGTCGTAGCTGTGGTTCGCCAGTAGAGGTTAGCCATGTGTCCTCCAGGCCTTATCCGACCCGGAAACATCCGGATTGGGTAGAGATAGATTAACTGCAGGAGTGACGATAACGTACAGCAGAGCCTTCATGGTGGCGGGTAGTGAAACTGGGACCTGGGCCATTGTGAATGTGTGTTTTGATGGTATTAGAAAAAGTTCGTGAAGGCGTTAAGTCGTGTAGAAGATTATGAGGCTGTAATCTGGTGCCAAAGGTTAGCAATTGACTTCAAGAGGCAATCAATTGACGTTTGGAGGAAGATTCTCCATCAGCGCCCAGTTCAGGAAGCGAATCCCATGCCAGACCCCGAGAAGTCTCCAATACGACTCAATTGCTCCACCATCTCCTCAATGTGCTTGCCAAACCTACCTGTCGTCGTCTGCTCTGCTCAGTTCCTCGTAGATGTCTGAAAAAATAAGCTGAAAGTCCTCGAGCGGGGTCCTCCACAGGCATTTTATAAGCCCGCAGCACTCCTCAACGTCCACATCCCACCTGAAGATCCCCTTGAGCCTGGTCAATAACCTTCACACCGATGACGATCCACCAAACCCGTTCCGTCCTCGAGAGGTCTCGGCGGACATGACATCCGAGTCTGTGCCTTGATATTCGTGGGTAGCCGCAGACACCGGCTGCAGCTCGTGAGATTTGGCGAGATAAAGAGGAAGGAAGAGGAGGAGGGCAGGGCTTGGTGTGCATAGAAAGTTGGATTGGCCCGTCTTATTCGGGATGCGGGGGGTGCCTAGAGCAAAGCATCCGGCTTAGGGCGGGGGTAGACTGTCCGACTTTCTGGAATCAAGGTGCCTGGAAAAGCTTCCGTAGTCTATGGCCGGACCGAACTCTAAATCCTCGGTAAACTGAGCATGGCAATCATCTGTTTGGCCGTAAGATGCTGCATGCCGAAAAGACCGACCGCCGTATCTGCTACAGAAGGCCGTTTGATGTTCGGATAATTCGAAAGATGGGGTCCCAGGCGAGGCCGAGTAAGCAGACCACTCTCTCGTAAAGGCTCATTGATCCCTGCGTCACCAAGAACACCAATTGATGTGGGAGACCTTGTCGAGAAGCCTGTTCGATGCATCTTGGGGAACCTTTGCGTGACGTCAAGCATCCGTAGTGGGGCAGGCTGCATGCCTCTAGAAAACAAGAGGAATAGCGGGGCACTACCGGCAAGTTAGATCCGACTAAAAGTGTCTTGGTACTGACCAGTGAGGAACAAAAGTGTGCTCTGAAGATGTTTTTATCGAGATGAACACTGTTGAACATGATTTGAGGAGTTTCGAAGGATGCCGCCGGCCGGCTGATGAATTCAAGAGAAGTGAAGAGGAGTGTAGAGAGGATGGTGTTTCCGAGCTTGGCAATCTCTTCCAAGAAGGAGCTGCTCGGCTACCATTCGGCAGTGTGAAGGGTGACTCGCCTGAAAGTACTCGAGCTCGTTGGTGATCATAAGAATCCTTCGAGATCAATGGTTATTGTCATTTAGAGTGAGCAAAGCTGTTATAAAAATGGTTGTGAGTGGGAAACACAGCTTCTCTATATACTTCTCCCAACTGGGTCCCTTGCAGGCTCAGGATTGGCATTGCGGTTGGTTTGGGGCCCTTGATGGTTCACACAAGCAGATCATCGTGACCAAACAGTTGACAGCGAGCATCACACAGTTTCATCCTTCTCACGAGCACCACGTGGGGTACCTAATGAAGATCACAAAGCCAAGTAGATTGAAAGTCAACGTCAATAAGCTCCAACAAAATCCTCCATATGTACAAATGACATGGTATTCAGCATCCTCTCACACCAAAACCTCATAAACTGCCCCCCTCAATACCCTCACCAGCAACAAGTGAGCATTACTACTAACCGCCCCAACTTTTCCACCAGCCATCTACCTTCCTTGGTTCCGCATAACATTGCCTGAGGCACTTCTCCTCTCATCCTTGCCTCTAGGCACCTTCCTACCCATATCCCTACCCTCATCATTCCCACCGGTACCACCCTGCTTGGGTCTACCACTTCCTCTTGAAGCGACCCATGAAATCTCCTTCTCACCACCAACCTCCTTGGTCTTGCGTTGCCGTTCCTTGGGGTTATAGCCCTTCATTCTAGTCTCGAAAGACTTCTCATTATGCATCTTATTATTCGGTTTCCTAGCGTGATAAGATTGGGTAGAGATACGCATTTCCGGCTCCTTTTTAGTTGATCTTGACTCGCCGGTCTGCTTCCTCGATCTCTTCTTGGATGCTCCGCCCTCTGCGTCAGAAGGTACCGATTCGTTATCAGAAGAGTCTGAGAAGCCATCGGACGAGGAGTTGTCCGAGTGATCCTCTTCCGACTCGGCTGCGGTTCTGCCGTGCCTTGAGGCACTGGACGAGGATTGTCCGGCTTGTGGCTTTGTTGATGGGTTGAGTTGACGGAACTCGAGGGTGTTTTCGTCGATGGCAAACTCGGGGTTCTCGAACAGAGCCTTGAAACGATCGTCCTCGAGGAGAGACTTCTTGGTAACCGGAACGTTCTTGTCTTCCTTGACTGGTGCCTTCTTGACCACCTCTTCCTCCTCCTCTTCCGAATCGTGACCAGCAGCCTTGCGGGCAGCCTTCTTTGCGGCTCTGAGTCTCTCCTTCTCTTCCTGAGCAGCAATACGCTCGGCAAGACGCTTGTTGACCTTGACCTTGGGGATTGGCTTGCTTCTGATTCTCGATTCGCGCTCCTTCTCGATCTTTTGACGGATGAGGTTTCTGCGTTCTCTCTCCCACTCGAAGGGGTCGGCGATGAGCTTGGCCTCCTCGTACAAGCGCTGATCCACAAAGTAACCATGCATGTATGGCCGCAAGACACCACCAGCACCACCCTCGGCCTTTGACTTTCCAATAAGATGGTCCAAGTTGAGCTTCTCCAACTCGGACTTTGTAAGGAACTTGTAGTTGTCGTATGTAGTGACAGTCTCGGCATCGACTCCCCCGGTTGCTGCATATGAATCTGGATCGTTGAGATGAGCTTCCGCCATCTCTTCGGTGAGCGAGTCCAAGAATGAACACCACTTTGGCGCAGGCCCGAGTTGTGGGATGAAGAAGGAGTGCATTTCTGGGCCCTCGTTGGCTGTGAAGATCATACCAGAGTCTGGAACAACGCAGACGTCGTTGATGTCGACAGTCGGCTCGATAGAGGTCCATGGCGCACCCGTTTGCTGATCCCAGATCTTGATGATTCTCTTGTCAGCAGACAAGACCTTTGGCTCCGATGAGAATGCTGAAGCCTTGGTGTGAAGGAACTCGAGGTTCTGGATAGGGAAGCCGTATTGCTGGTCCTTGACGAGTAACGGGTTCGGCGACCGAATATCGTAGAGTGTAACAATACCGGTGTGCGATCCAGTGGCCAGTGTCAATCCTGAAGGGTGGTACTTCAGAGCAGTCACAGCACTGGCTCTCTTCTCTCCCTCTTCATTGCTCGAGTATGTCTGTACAGGCAATCCCAGCACTCCAATCCTCGATCTCACTCTTGGATCAAAGAATTCTACCGTTCCTTGGTCTGTGCCGAACGCCAAAAGGCCATGACTCCTCTCCGCCACTGCTACACTCTCAACGCACTTGACTCCCTCTTCTGCCTCGAATGGTTTCAAGAATCGACCGGCCTCCAAATCTAACCGGTAAATCTCCTTTCCTTCTGCTGGCACAACGACTTCTGCTCTCGTTGACTGATATGCAAGGGCTCTTCCGTAACGGGGTATCCGTATTGTGTAATGGCATCCCATGGGGGTATGGAACTCTATGCTTCGGTCGGCTTGGAGATGGATGGATTTCGTATAATCTGATGAGAGGAGCTCGAATGTGAGGTTGAGGGAGATATGATGGCGCGAGTATTTGAGAGATAATGAGGGAAGATGGTAGGTATGATGTTGAGGTTTGTATGTTCCTATTCACGATCCTCTTCATTAGCAAGCTGTCAACAACTGAAGCAAATGTGTCCATTTAACACCCCCAAACATAATTCCAAAATGCTTACCAGTAGCCATAGCATATTCTCCATCCTCTGACACCCTGATACACTGACTGGCCTCCTCAAACTCGAAATCCTGGATCAACTCGATTCGGTTTTGCCATTCGACATCATTCTTCAACGATCTCTTTCTCTTTTTCACCACCCAATCCGGCAGAGATCTCGTTGTGTTTGAGCCGGATACTGTGTAGACCGAAATGCCATTCTGCGATGTCACCTTCATGTTGGCGGTTGGTGGAGGAGGAGGATGTCAGGATCTGTTCGTGGGCGTAACTCTGTCCTGTCGCAGAAGGTTGATTTTTGGTGATCAGTGTTTTCTTCCGCAGGCCAGATCCATCATCGCAGGAAAATTTTGGCGCAACTCGCTCGTTGCCTTCACTTGGCGGTCCGCCAGACGCCCTAGGCTCAAACAGGCAATGCAACGACAACTCCGCAAACCTCTACAAAGTCCACATAGCGGGAGCAAAAAGTCTCACCGTTATCTTTCAGTCCTGGAGGCTGAAGGACAACCATGCAATTATTTTGGTAGACGGCCTAATAAGGAGGCTTTGACTGGCGTCTCGTGTCTCGCCAGTCCAAGAAAGAGCTGCATATGAGATGCATCGATGAAACTCCAACCTCAGATTTGAGCGTCCAGTGAGCTGGCAGAATAAGCAATGGCGCCTTCCTATTTCCCACTAAGTCGACCTACATAAGTACACGCAGCCAACTCACGCTTCTTTGGAAAAAAGAGGAGATGTCGGAAAGATTTTGAAAGTCAACATCATCACTGCACAATTGTTCGAAGACCGCTTCGTGCGGGAAGTTCACCAGCATGTCATACTACTCAGCAAAACCACCTCTCTGCCGTCACCGCAAAGGCTTCAAGGTTGGCAGGCCTGACGAAGCGAAATCCGCCTACATCTTTCGGTGCTTCTCTTGCAAGTCGCTGTTCCGGACGAAATCCTACCGCTGCAGAGATGTTTGCGGGGAAACGTTCTGCAAATACTGCAAACCGGAGAGGATAGGACTACGACGATGGTTACCGAGCTTCAAGCTATTCCGAATCTTCCGGTTGGGTCGGAGGGCCTAGACGAAAGACGAAGCACTTCTCGAAACATACTTCTCGCTACAAACGAAACAAAATCATGGCTCATCATTCATCTATTCACGCTTACTCAACAACCTCAACCTATCCTCTACTCCTCCTCCGACTCTTCTTTCAGAATCAATCCACCCGTCAACCGGTTCATCCTCCGTCCCATTAGATTCCTCGTTCCCTTCCACCCGCTCTCCACCTTGCCCTTCTTACTCTTCTTTCTCTCCACTTTCTCCCCGAAAACATCCTCGACCCACCCTGCAACTCTATCCATTTCTCTCCATGCCTCTGGATATATACTTCCCATTTGGAAGAATCCATGAGACACACCATGCAGCAACTTTACCTCCAACCAATCTTTCTCTCTGAATTCCCTTGCGGTATGGACGGACGCAAAGTAAGCGCCCTCACCATTACCAGCATCCGGTGTTGATTCCTCCTCCTCTTCGCTGAACGCCGCAGCCTTTGCTTTGGATATGCGGCCGGCAAAGATGACAGTATCGTCAACGAGGGGGTCACGTTCACCGGTTAGGAAGTAGCATTTCGGGAATCTAGCCAGATGGCTTTCCGGAGCGACGATAGGACTGAGGAGGTAGTCCCTTGCAAAATCTGGTCTGTGGTTAGGACCAATGTAGAGAAGAACCATGGCTCGCATCATTTCAGGTGTGAGAATACGGTCAGAAGTGTAGGAAAGGCGAGAGGTCATGGCGAGGGAGGTGGTAGCTGGTGGTTTGGTATCAAGAAGACGATGGGCGGCTAGATGGAGGGTGGATTCGGATGGAGTGGATTTTATTGCTGTCATGGGCTTCAGGAGAGGTCGGGGTGTGATTGGAGATCGCTGAGGAAGAGGGAGAGGTGTAACTGGTCCAGATTCGTACTGCTCGTATTCCGAGGCGGGCGATTCGAGGCCAGAGGTGGGGTACGAGGATTGGTGGCCGGAAGCGGTGACATTCTTGATAGTGGTGTTATGGGATCGGTCCCGGATCAAGGCCATTTGCTCATCGCTCATCCAAGATCTGGTAGTTATTAGCAATGTTTACTTGATTTGAAGTTAGCAGGGAAGACATACGTGATGTTCATGTCAAGGCAAGGATAGATGAGAACGATGCCTTCTGGCAACGGCAAGGAACGTCTTGATACGCTTCTCCGTCTCCCTCTACCCCAACGCCCTCTTGCACTTTCGCTATCCGTGTGGATACCGAACATGGCATCAATAATCATTAAGCAGACACCAGCGGCAAGCGATCCACCAGCAGAATCCCCAGTCATAGCAATCCTTGGTGTGACATCTCCAGAGAAGCCAATTACCTTGCCATTTGAGTTGATAATGGCGCTGTAGATATCGTAACATTCGTGCAAGGCGTATGGATATGGGTACTCCGGTGCTTTCTTGTAGTCCACACTCAGAACTGGAATCCGCAGCTTTCGGGACCATGCCATCAACTTGTCCTCATGATGTCGAGGGCTCATTGCAACAAAACCACCACCAGGGAAGTCGAGGAGGAGCTTCGTCTGTTGAGCAAGCTCCTCTGCCGACCCCTCAAAGTAAAGCCATGCCTCGATTGGCTCACTGTACAGACTTTCATCTGGACGCTGAATTCGGATATGCCTTGCCGCATACTTGTTTTTATTCCCGGCCAGTAATTTTTGCAGGAATTTGAGAGTAGGTGTGGTACCCTTGTTCCAAGAGACACGCAAGTGTTGGATCGTTATACATGCTCTGACTCTACGTACCTGCGAAAATCATTAGCACCCGGACGGTCGGTACTTTGCACTCGTCCAACATACCTTTTCGTCCGCAGCTTCCGCAGCAATTAGATAGTAACCACTGAATAACACGCTACAGAAATCGCGGAGATATTTGTTCCGAATCTTCATTGCGGTCCAGTATCCAGCATCCAGCGCAGTAAAGACGTATGTTGCTCTGAAGAACGATTTCGAGTACATGCCAGCCAACGGTTCCGGACTTTCCAAATCGACCAGCTTGCTGAAATTCCTTGCAACATACAGGTACAAGATTGTCGAGACTATGGTCCTCCATGTCGTGAATCTTCCCTTTCCGGCGACCAGTTGCAGTATATTCCGAATTCCGGGTGGTCCATGCGGGTTCCCTCTGAGATTGGCGTTAGAATAGCCAGATCAACGGGACAAAGTCAGAAAAACTCACTTCACAAGGTAGGTAAGCCAGAAGGCCACAACCGCAAGAACCTGCACCTTACGGTACTTCAGTGAAGGCCGACCAAGAACATGATCTGAATCAGCGGATGTTAGCTCTCGCCACAAAATCGTCACGACGGGAAACGACATGCCTATCATGACTTGTCGTACTCTGTATTGATGACGAGTATATCGATCTCAGGTATTCGTTTTCGTCGTTCAAACGCTCCGGATCGTATGCTTTGAAATCAGTAGTCCGAATCTGATCGTCCTGAGTCCTCTAATGGGTGTCGAGAGGCGGCGATATTCCCGTTATTGTGGCTCGAAAGACAAACGTTTTGGAAGTTGGCCGTGCAGTTGGTATGACAAGATATGTCGGCGTTGGGCGGCAAGCAGCTCCAAGATTTCAGAACCGGGGAAATGAGCAAGTGTAGAAGGTAGAAGGGGGATGTATCGGATAAGTAGAAGAAGAAGTCAAGAAAGTTCGGTTGTGGTGCTTTCGTATTGCCCGGTTCTCAATCACCTGTGCCCCCTGACATCCGAGAGCCCCATGTCCAACACAGAGATCGGCCCTGGGCCAAACAACGCGAGCATGCTGTGTGCTGGAGCCTGTGTCTCCAGTTCGCTCCTCGTATGGGTTGAATGGCGGCTTTCTCAGCGCTGTCTCCGTAGCTGCTGATGCTAAAGCTCCGATGAGGTCTCAAAATTGGCATGTGAAAGTTGGTTTGTTTATCATGTGAGTTCCCCAGACTTTCGTTGCCCGCCAAAATTAGGCGAAAGTGAAGTCATCGCGGCCAGAGCGGAGTTCTTCCAACTGGCGGCCAAAAGCGGTTTAACCCGGTTTGTTTTTGAACATCCCCAAAACTCTCGGCGATCTTATCGCGATTCTCAAGTGGACCCTGGTCCCTGGCGGAGCCTCTCTGTCTTTCTCTAACCAACAACCTCCTCGCCATCATCAAAATGCGGTATGCGGGCAGAGCTCAGTTCCTGCAGAAATCAAAGTCGCACCATGCTTAGATGCCCCCTAGCCGACGACAATTCTCCTGGCTTCTGATTGACAGCATTGGTTTGCAACTGCGGATTCAAGACCTCACCTAAAACGCCTAGATTATACGTCACGCTTCCAGCACAGTAGAGAGGTCTCGGGAGGATGAAACGAAAGGGAAATATGTACCTACCATAACCTGCGACAGGAGCCATGGGTCAAGACGGACAGACGCTGCAGAGACATGGGACTGCCAGCTATTTTCCCGATTGTACGAAAGCTGTGTGGTTGGTTTAAAGACCCCGCTTGGACTAGATCCGCATCCGTTGCGAACCAGTCGCATGAAGAAGGATTCTGAAAGATAGAGTTGCCTGTCAAACTACGAGGTTCTTTGCGGTAGTTAACAATCTACAGGATTGTATAGAAGGTCATCAGCAGCATTTTCGAAACAGGCTCAACTTGTTGCAACAGTTGACCCGGTCCCATCCATACCGACCTGCATCCAGACGCACCATGCAGATCTTGAATTGCTGCTTTGTGCTGCAGGACGGGCAAACATGAGATGTCCCACCTTATGGCATCGTCATAAAGCTAGAAGGCTTCCGACATATTCAGCTCCGCCTTCACAAAGTGGCTATCCGTAGATCTACTGTCGTTTCGTGGATTGAAAGACGGGTACGAACGCCAACAAGAGCGGCCATCCTTCGTTTGACCTATGGCAGCCATCTACGACAAGTCGAGAAGCAAAAACTAGGCGCTTGCCGGCTGGCATAAAAACGACACCTTTCGGCAGCAGCACCTAGTAGGGATTCGCGGGAGGAGAAAGCGGGAAGATGAGCCCTGCGGTGTGAGTTGAGTTGAGACTTTATCGGAATTTACTACTATCGACAAGGGACTGGGCAATTTATCACCGGCGTTATGATGCCCTTTATCATAACAACGGCTCGGAGTTGTTAATATAAATCAATATTGACTTCTGGAACTATCGTGTTTGAACGACACTGTCAACCGTTACATGACATACATTATTCGACCTTCGGATCAAGGTGCATGCATATTGGCTGCCTGGCGATTCAATTTGGCTTCATGGCCCTGTTCCCCATCTGATATTCGGAAGCGAAAGCCTTGCGACCTTTCACACACACCCATTCACACTTGGTGTGTATAACAATATCAGTTGCAGCCTCTACAGCTTTGAATGGGCGAGCACTGTATCGTGGAGTACTTAAAGTATGCAAGCATTGCCTACTATTTTGTTATTCGACTTTGCTGTATGCTGTGATGTTGCCGTCGTTCTCGCTGACTACTTGACGAAGTACTGGACAACGTTGAACATTTCGGGTCTGTTTGACTGGTGACGAGAGGTTGAACGCATGTTGTTGACCCTTTTCAGCAAAAGGTCCTTCGTTCTGGGAAAGTCCGTTCGCAAAGGCGAGCTAACGTATTGGCAAGGGCAAAGACCAGGGACCAATGTGGTTCAAGCTTGGTTGTTTCTGCCTTTACTTGTAGACAAGACATTCGTCTGCCCTTGCTGTTCTTTACGCCAGATTTGGTGCGGCACACAACTCATGGCTGGTGGTTGTCTCTCTTTCTTTATTCAGGTTTCAAACGTTTGTGCTCGAAGGAAAGGATGCACTGCCTCTATTATATCTTTGTGATGGTTCTGTGGGATATCCGGATGCCTAGCACTGGCAGGATCTGCAGCAGAAGAAAGGGAGGTGGACGATTAAAGGCACAACAGCTACAAATCCATTGGACGTTGCAACGTTGCTGAAGAAGCCAGTGAGGGTAGGCATGAGGGGCATCCATCTTCGTAACAGCCAATCCATTAATTGGAATTTTATTCATTTGCACTTGCGGTTGCTCACATCGATTGATCTACATACAGGCTGCGGAGGCATAACAAAGTGGATGCTATGGAAAGGGCAACTCTACTCGCAGTTAGGAAGGCAGCGGACGGACGGCTCTCGCTTGGGCACGAATTATGACGCCCATGTTACTTGTAAGAGATGGTCACTTTCTATGGTTGCGAAGGGCTTCGGAAAGACAGGCAGAAACAGGCAAACCAAAGCAGGTGCATCATTATCATACTTAGCTGTCAACAATGCAAACACAACCACAACGTGGACCCAGTGCCGATTACGACGGTATTACTTGTAGACAAGCCAACTCCAGCGGTCCAGCTCGATCTTGACTTGATGCTTGCCCTCGCATTCTACATATGATCCAGGTATGTGTTTGATTCACTGTTTACGGTAACTAAGTAGTAGTTCTTTGAGCGTTTGGAATAGATGGGTGCGGAGGTGGCAAGCTCAATCATGTCGCCCGCACTCAAAGGGCTCGAGCGGCCAAGCGCGGCCTTCGCACCCTCCCTCTCCGCACCGCTCCTTTTAGGACAATCGTTCCGCTTGGTAGAACGGCAATGCAAATGCAACAAGACCGATGATGATGATGATGACACGATAAGGCAACGCAACAAACAGCGAATGAAGCGACAGAAATAACCATTGGGGATGTGTGTGACAGAGCGTCGGAATTCAACAGGGTGGTGGGGTACTATCTGAAAGTGTTGGACAGGGACCGTATGAGATGGGAATATGCCTCTGCTTCTCGATGTGTTTTACAGGCACTGGTTGGATCACGATATGGACTGCGTGGGTTGTGGATACATACTTGTACTTGATACGAGCGGTCACTGCAGGACGAGTACTGTTGATTCATTCCTTCTGCAGATCTGGTTGGCGATACAAGATGCTTCATAACCTTGGGATATCGGGATATGTATCATGTAGATGGCTGAACCTTGACGAGTTGACAAGGAGTACTCTTTCTAACTACCATCACCCTATTGTTCTTGATATTCTTCTTCTTTTCTGCTGTTTTACACAAGACCAAGTATGATAAGAAGTACATAAGAGCTCGACGCATTATTTCACAAAAGTGCTGCAAACATCACGACTTTAGAATTGCACCTGAATGACAGCCACGTTGAATGATGAGCTCGATGACATCTTCTCCCAGAAACAAGCCGCTGTTTTGACCAGTCAGTCAATTTCCACTACAAGCAATATGCAGGCAGTATCGAATTATCGGCTTGCACCATGCCCACTCCAGTCGCACTTGCATATGCTGCCACACCTAAAAGGTGAATCCCACACACCATCACCCGTCCAGCATCTGGCTCTCGAACAAATGGGAAAAAAGAAAAACAATTAACCCTGGTCAGGCCAATTGATTGATACACCAGGGCAGGGCTTCTTTTTTGCCTTTTTTGTGGCCATCCCCAAAAATTCCTCCCGCTCTTGTTGTCATTATTGTGCGTGCCCGTGTGCAGCTGTTTCCTCCTCCTCCTCCCTTCTCTCTCTTGCACATCTTCCCTTTTTCTCCCTCGCAACTCACACATCTCACACGCAAAGCATCCTGTCGTCTCCCTAAAACACCATTGTCGACAGTCGTCTCCGTGGTCGTGGCCTTCTTTTTTGTTTTGCTAATCTGGGGATCTCCTCGTCAAGTTTTCTGCGCCCGGCTCTCGCCAGAAGCTTAAGTCGACTTCCCCCCTTCGTCTACGACTTGGTCCAGTGGAGCGTTTGTCGGATTTTCTGCGCCGTTTCCCTGAAGGGTTGCGCTAGAATATCGCTAGTGTCAGGTGGTTGGTCCTGGATCTGAAGGGTTACTTCTTCCTTTGTCAGGCTCGATTTATTTCGGTGGTCGTGCGCTTTCAACAACAACAAGCTGGGAAAGAGGGTACGCGTTTTCAGGCCTCGATTTGTCTTTCATTCAATTCACGACTTGTTCTTTTGCTTTTGGCCCTTTCTGCCACTGGGATAGCCTGAGAAACATCACGAGACGTTTGGAAGGAGATACTGGATCACTGAAGAAGAAGAAGGAGAAGAAGAAAGATGGATCCGCGATATCACGGCTCTGGTAGACGGCCAGAATCTCCAGTACAAGGTCCCTACGGTCAACATCCTCATCCTCATCCTCATCCCCACCAGCAACAACAGCAGCAACAGCAACAATCGCATCAGCTCCAAGGGCCGCCTCCGATTCATCCTTCACAGTCACATCCTCCACCTCCTCACCATCTGTATCCCAGGGAATATGAACGCGAAAGACTACAGCAGGAGCAGGAAATGGGCCCGAGCAAGAGACTGCGAAGAGAAGCTCCTCCACCAGCACGAGAAGCAGCATATCAACCTCATCCAAGTCAGTTACCACCACATCAACAGCCTCCTCCACACCAAAGCTCGCAACCTCATCCTCAGCATCCTCAGTATGCTCCACCACCACTCTCGCATCCTCACCCGCCGCCGCATCACCAGCAAGGTCCACCACCACCACACCATCAACAGCAGCAACAGGCGCCTCCAGTCCCTCAACAACGACCTCTTTCAGAACCACAAGCTCAGTACATGCATCACAATCAAATAGCAGCACCACCACGGCAAGAATACGGACATCCACCACCACCGGATGCCCACTACAGGCCTGTTCACGAGGGAGAAAGGCGACCACCACTTGAGCCAAATGGATACAGAGGACCAGTCCCATTGCAACCGCATCCACAAATGCAGCAACAGCTCCCTCCGCCACCCCCACCGCAGCCATCACAGCAACACACTCCACGTAATGGTGAGTACAATTCCTATTGGTTTCATTTATTTAGTCTGCCTTCTTTTATTATTATTTGTGGGCGAATCTCGGAAGCCAACATGGGTCTGCGCATAGAGGCTTTGCACACAAAGCCTACGCCGGTCCTTTATTGGCTACCGTTCCTGAATTCACGGCAACACAAAGCACACTTTCAAGAGATTCGTTAAGCAGGGAATTGATAAGCTAATTGTTGCATGACAGAGTTGGACAGAAGATCTTCGCCCTTTATTGGAGGACCAGGGAATAATGGGCCACCACCTCAAAGCGCATACGGGACCGGGCCGAGGTCAGGAACGCCGGATCACCACTCACACTCGAGAGTATCTTCACTGTCGAATAGCCCGAGGGTGTATAGGAGCAACGGTATGAGGACCCTTCCGTCATTTGCTTCCCGCGATTAGAGTTTTGCGCGCATTTGGGTAACGGCAACAAACGGCGCTAGTGGGAGGAACTTTGTTTGTTTCCCGGAGGACTCCACGTGCTGACGTTAAGTTTTATTTAGGTCATCCGCCACTACAACCGCAACAACAACCTCCTCCTCCACCTCCGCCCGCTGCCCATGCTACCCACCCCCACCCGGGCCAACAACTTCCGCCGCATCATCAACACTCACGTCACTCATCTCAGCACGACCGTCGCGAAATGACAATGCCGCACCCTCAACAGCAACAACAGCAGCAACAACAACAGCAACACTCGCAACCCCACCAAGGAATGCCTCCACCATCGTCACCTCATCACGGGCCCCTGTCTCAGCGATCATCTCAACCTCCACCACCTCTTTCAATGCCTCCATCACAGCCAGGGCCAGATAGGTATGGACCTCCACCGCAAAACAGCAGGGAACTTCCGCCGATATCTGCACTGGTATCGCGGAACGGTATGAGCATCTCATCAATGATCGACTCGCCAAGTCAAACGCAGCCTCCACCAAGCAGTCACCCTTCCATGCCGCCAAATCAACCGGCACAAGGTCGACCTCCTGCTCCGCATGACTACTCCCCAGGAAAGAGGCCATATACTCCAGACTACCCCGGACCACCTCGACAATACCCTGATGAACGAACCATTAAAATGTCACCCATGGATCAACCTCGCGGACTGCCGTTGAAGACTCCAACAACCCGACCAAGCCCATCGCCTTTCATGCAGTCGTCCGACTCATTGTATGGAGCGCAGCAAAGATTGAATTCGGCGGTAATGGGAGGAAGGGACCAGTACCAACGTCCACAGGCCCCATCACGACCACCATCTCAACCCTCCAGCGCAGCAGGTAGTTTACCCAGCATTTTAAATCAGCAGCCAGAGGAACCCCGTTTAACACAAAGGACAGAACAATATGACCGTGACCGCCGGATGGAGATGGAGCGAAGAGATCTGGAAAGGCAAAGCTTGGAAAGGCAAAACCTGGAGCGTATGGAGCGCGAGCGAGAATATGAGAGGAGAGAAATGGAACGACGGGCACAAATTGAGAGGCAACACCAGATGGACAGGGAAAGACAGAGGGAAGCGTACATCAAGAAGGAGAACTACCGTGATAGACCCGAGCCGCTTCCCCAGCATCCTCAGAATCCATACGTTCAGTATGGACCACCTCACATGACACATCACCACGGGCACCCACAAGGTTTGACTCAGGAACAGCAGCGACAGCAGCAACACGAGCAGCAAATGCGGCTACATGCCGAGCAGGAGCAGCAGCAGCGTCAGCATCAACATCAACAGCAATTGCATCACCAGCAGCAACAGCAGCAGCTTCAGCTCCAAGAAGAGCAACGACGGCAACATCAGGCTGCTTTACAACAGCAACAAAGACAGCAGCCACCGCCTCATGTGGTCCCACAGCAGCCGCCAAACATTCATCAACATCCACACTATGCTCAACACGCTCCGCAACCCCAACATGCCCAATCTCGAGAAGTACAATACCAGCACGCCCACAATCCCATGTTGGGCCCAGGCGGAAATTCATTGACGCAGCCTTCACCCCCACCACCGATGCCTGTTGGAGGCCACCCAATGCAAATCGCACCCTCTGGAAGCTATGGTATACCACAATCAAGTTCGTCTCATACCTCGAACACAACCCCAACATCATCTCACCCTGGACAAGGTTTTGCAGCATATACGGCCGCCGTGCCACCCTCGCCGTTCTCAGTTACAAACTCGTTCCCTGCCATGCACGAGAATGACCGGCGACGAGTGGTTTATCCCGAAGGGCCGCAAGTTCAGCAACATGATGGCAACGGCAGAGCAGAGGACGCCTTGTACAATCGGATTGCCGGTGATCGTCGTAGCATTTCGGAGCGAAAGGGCATCACTGCTTCTAGCCCGCTCTCGCTTGGAAAGAGGGAGAGAGATGATCTTGCCGACAAGATTGGCTATCAAGTGGAGTACCCTATTCCACAACCGGTCGGCAAAGAAAAGCCCGAGAAAGCGGACAAGAGACGAAAAGCCCATCACCACCATCACCACGCGGTGCCCCATCAGTACGTATCCTGATCGACTTGAACGAGGATTAAGTCTAACCGAATATAGTCATCATCATCACCATCATCCAAAGGAAGACAACATCCCTTATCCGACCGAGATTGAGAGCCTGCCTCCGCAAAAGAGACCTGCAAGTCCACATGCCCGGAACACCGTTGTCGCCAGGCCCGTCAGGAAAGCACCCCAACTGTTCATCAAAAACGAGAAGGTTATTGAGTCCGCTGCGCAATATCCGCGTAAGCACCTTGGCCAACGCCTTTACCATCCACCAACAGAAGACGGTAAAGACACGGTGATACCCAGCTACAAAGACGACCCAAATGGAAAGGAAAATTGTGTGCTCACAATCAAAATCCCATACAGATATCTCACGAAGGAGTATCGAGCAAAGATTATCAATCGGCCACCTTTATGGGGAAGCGAAATCTACACGGATGACTCGGATATCGTTGCTGCCCTGATTCATGACTTTAGAATCCCCACCGTGTGGCCTGAGGATGTGGATGAAAAGGCGCTGAAGCTTCTTGAAGATCCATATGCCCCACAGTATCCCTCTATGAAGGAGTTTAAGCTTTTGAAGGACGTCTTTGTCGATATTATCATCCTTCCACGGCTTGTACAATACGAAGGAAAGATAAGAAATGGTATCAGGTCGAAAGCGTGGGGCACAGAAGGATGCTCAAAGCACGACGGCCTCAGTTTCATGATTCATGATGTACGGATAGTGGAGAAGGATGCGGCTGTGAACAGTATCCGAATGAGAAAGCAGAGGCTGAATGAGCGGGATATGATCATGCGTTGGGGCGAAAAATCGCTCACTCCCAACGGCGTCGGTGAGCGTGGCCTGAAGAAGCTGCAGGTGAATAGCAAGGTGAAGATGGAGGTTAATACTCAAGCTCCCACGGTGGGAAAGGTTGGTGCTTAGGAAGCATCTTTCAAGTCCGCCATTAAAGAAGAGCCTCTTTAGGGATATTTTTGGGGATTTGTCTGCATTTTGTAACATACCTCGGTTTGCCATGTCATGGTGTCCCCTTTTTCTTTACTCACTTTTCTTTATTACTTTTTGTGTTAAAAGCTAGCAGCTGCATTTGTTTACTTGTACAACAGATATCATGGTTGTGGGTCATGTCGGTTGTGCATTTCATTTCTACACGTTACGTTCATGCTCGGAAGGCGAATTATTGTTTATTCTCAGATGTGGTTCTGTCAACATATTGCGTTGTTTTTCATATTGGTTTCTCTGTTTTGCGCTGCCCTGCGGTTAAAGTATACCACATTGTGGAATTTTATTTAGACATGCTCTTATCTCTCTGTTTATAGTTACTTACATTTACATTTTGGGAATTAATAGATTGATCGATCAGACATATCCTTACAATGACAAGAAGAATGCTTCAGAAGTAGTTGCTTGTTCGTGGTGAATGGAATGAATCTGCGCTGGCCGTGAGGGTGCCGTCAAGACTCATCTCGCGCGTCTCGCTCGCGACTTCGGGTCCGCTTGCCATGGAGAACGTTCCCAAAATGGAATTTGGAAGCCAAAGCCAAGAGAATATTTGTGTAACAAAGACTTTGCTCTGAGCGCCATCACAAAGTTTCAATTCTTTCTTTCTGTCTTCCCGTCAACTTTACGAACAACAAACCCATCCTCCATCCTCTACCACCACTTCACGCCTTACGATTTCTCTAGAAGCGATTCCATCGCAAATTCCTACATTTCGCGACACTATCACGACAACCAATCGCACTTCAATCACAGTTCTCCCGCTCCGGCGAGCAAGGCAAGGGCCTCAATAGTCACCATCGACCAGTAGAGAAGCAACGAACACGAGATGTCGGACACAGGAAGAGAGGCCGCCAAGTTGTGGAGGGTTAGAAGAACCGTCTATGAGATGGTTAGAGACAGAGTAAGTCTCCTTCTGCCTTCTGTGTCATCTTTGCTACTCCACCGTCACCGTTGAAGCTCTTTCATCGCCTCGAGTGTTCACTCGCTCCACACGGAACAACCAAACACCACAACCTCACGCAAACATATCACTAACTTCGTACTCCACTCTAGGGTTACGAAGTCACAGATGCCGAAGTCAACATGACACTCGACGAATTTAAGCATCACTACTGCGGTGGTGGTGAGGGTCGTCCAAGCCGCAAGACTATGGCCTTCAAAGCACTTCCCTCCGCCGCCATGATCGAAAAGATGTCTGATCCCGCCAACCCCGCCTCGGTGCCCGGTCCTCTCTGGGTTGAGTTTTGCGACGAAATGAATGTCGGTATCAAGCACCTTCGACAGTTCGCCCAGACCATCTGGAACGAGAAGTTCGACGTTGGAATCTTCATCACCATGGTCCCCTTGACTGCTTCCGCCTTGAAGGTCATCCCTACCGTCTTGCCATCCATCATTGAGACCTTCTTGGAGAGTGATTTGTTGGTGAACATCACGAGACATGAGCTTGTCCCCAAGCACATCTTGTTGAGCAAGACGGAGAAGAGGGCTCTCTTGGACAGATACAGATTGAAGGA
Source organism: Ascobolus immersus RN42 (assembly GCA_003788565.2). Taxonomy (NCBI): domain Eukaryota; kingdom Fungi; phylum Ascomycota; class Pezizomycetes; order Pezizales; family Ascobolaceae; genus Ascobolus; species Ascobolus immersus. Next base: position 378,575 of record ML119650.1, on the reverse strand, counting down.
AACGCAATTGCCGAGAATTCAGAGTGCCGATCCAGTTGCGAGGTACCTTGGGTTGAGGAAGGGAATGGTGGTGAAGATCATAAGAAAGTCGGAAACAGCAGGAAGATATGCTTCGTACAGATGGGTGGTTTAGATGCTGGGAGAGGCTGTTGGTCGTGGGTATGGAGGAGCTTGCTTTCTGTGGATTCTTGGGGGTAGGATTTACGGGAGTGAGAGGTTACTAATTTTTGCATTTGCCTGTTGTTCTTCGTCTGCACAATATCAATGAGTTGGGGTTCTCTTTCCGGAATGAAGTGGTGAAAATCATAGTCGGTCATGGACGTCCGAAAAGCTCGTCTGGGTGCTAGTTTTTACGAAGGCTATGTTTTAGTGGAGGCAAGTGTGGGTTCTCATTCGGAGGCGGATTTGTTTGGCTTGTGCTGTAGTTATTTTATTTTCGTTTTTCTTATCGAATTCCAGTTTTATTAGACTTTACATTCGGCTCTCATCAAAGCAGTGTGCATTCGAAAGTCTCATTAATTATTCGTGCGGAAGTTCTAAGCAAGTGTCATGCAAACTTGTTCATCGCCTGTTCGCCATGGGGCAAATTCAAACAACGGTAACATCTTGAAGACTTTGGGCACATTCAGGTACGGACTCGGAGATCAAACACAAATATCATTCACCCAACTAACAACTTTGCAGCTTCCAACATCAAAGACAAACTGAGCCAACAACGCCTAAACGGTCTACTGAACTCTGGCCAGCCAGTGTTCAAGGGTTCCGGCGCCCTAGTATCCAGTTATCCAGTTCTCCACCGTCCATACTCGTCAAGGTCAAGTTTTGCCCCATTGATGGTCAAAGGATAGCCCCGTCTCGCGTCCCCTTCCAGGTCATCGACCGGCTTCTTCACCTCGACCTCGGCCTCGACCTCCATCTCCTCCTTCTCCTCTTCCTCTTCTTCTTCCTCCTCTGGGAGACCCTGCTTCTTCCTCAACGCCGCCTTCAACAGCTTAACCCTCTCACCCAAATCCTGCATAGCCATCTGCCTCAACTTTTCCTGCGCGAGCTCCTGATTCTTCCTCTGAACGACAAACCGCTGCAAGTTCTGGAACAGCGTAATCAACTGCGGCATGGCAGTTGCCGGATCCGCGCCCTCCTCAATGTACGCCAATGGCATATTGATCTGCATATGCTCCGTTCCTGGGGCACCTGGACGGTGCCCATAGTTCAGGGACTCGAGCCATTTGGGGTCGTATTTGTACTGCCATTGCTCGGACATGGGGTGATACCCCTCGGGGTAGTGGTAGGCCTCTGGGGCAGGCTGGTCTAGGCGGGGGGTGTAGGGGAGTGGGAGGGCGGAGGCTACTGGCAGGAGGAGGATGAGAATGCTTGGACCAAGGAGGTCGCCTGCGACCTTGAGGAAGTGCATGGTTGAGCGGAGATTTTTTCTGGTGAATGCTGCAGGGTCAGTCAGACGTGCAGGAGCGGATGGTTTATAAATCGGCGTTTTCGGATAGTAACGTCAGCATGGCGGGTACTTAGTCAGAGTAACTGCCGGCTTAACTAGGGCGTGGGACTTTGGATACCCCAGTGCTCGGAAATGTCTGTTGCTGGACCCGCTCTTGCCCACCGCGAAGTACGAAGGGGTTCGTAGAATATGCTGTCTACAAGTAGTTGACGACGACTGGCGGTGTTATTACCTAGCCTCATAAAACAGTGCCAAAAGAGTCCCCGCTTGGCGGGTCAAAAGACGAAGTCCCATTACCGTATCGTATTCTGGGTCCCCCATTGCAAATCAATTCATATTTACCAGTAGTACTTCGTTTGATGGTGGTGTATCGTACTGGGGTTTGAAGCTCGAGCGCTCGATATTTTGGCTTTATGCGAAAATGAAATGTTTCTGACCGTGACTTCTCCTAAGGGCGTTGCTACATATTTTCCGACCCCCACCGGTGCACCCACAAAGTCTGTGTCTAGTTAAAAGTCTGAATCCAAAGTCCAAGTTTAAAGCTCGAGTTCAGAGCCATATGAACCCTGGACCTCGGACTCAGGCATACATGACAAGAAGCCGGACCTGCCCGCCAGTTTCAGCCAGAGTCAGCTATTTCAACGACTACAGACGTTTCAACATGTACATAAAAAAGCTCAACGATCCGCCAAGTTCGCTTTACGTATTTACACATTGCCCAAGTCTATTCACTTTACTGCCTTTCGCCCTGCCCAGTGCGAGTCCAGTATTCACAGTGGGGTCGGTAAATAACAAAATGGGGTCATCTACAAGGGGAGGGGGTCGACTATGTGAGGCGCGTTTACTGCTGTATTCGGAGAGGCTCTGATGAACAGATTCAGTATGATTTATCACGTGAAATCGAAACAGAACAACGTTAACAGCACTTTCGACGTCTTTTATCATGCCCAATTGCTTCGTACGATCCGTATATAACATAGGCCTCGTGACGCCCGCCCGGATCTGAAACCAAACTCAGCTCCCATCATTGATGTACAGCTGGGCGCTCTGTAAGGCCTACCTGGCAATGATTCACAGTCACGAAATAACCTTCTTGGGCTAACCTGCAAGATCCCGAGACTTCAAGCATGCGCTTAAACCACCCGATGAAGCTAGGACGTCAGACGGGTACTGACATTGCCTACGGGTATGTACACCCCATGTTCCGGTCCGGATTTCATGCCTACCAACGGAATTTCCTCAGAAAAATAAAAATAAGTATACGTATGGGTATGTAGGATTGCGAACGAGACTTTGTGCCATGCATATGATCTGGTGGTATCCGATTGTTTTACAAAAAATGTGAGCGAGTGTGGATCGTAATATCAACATGTCTTAAGCTGCATGCTGTGTAAATATAAGTGGGAGAACTGCGATTTTATCACTGTCTAGTACGATGTATAGCTACTAGAAAGGAGATAGCCGGCTTTTTTCCAGTGCATTAATGGGCACATGCCACGTAAACTCCAACCACAGTCAGTTACCGAATAGGGTACAAACTCTCATAAATACAAAATTGAAGTGCTCGTGGTGAGATTCGAACCGCCAAAGAACACCAAAAAAAAACATACAGCACCAAGGATTCCCGCGTGGTCACCCACCGCAGTACTAACTTGGCGATTAGAAGCTTGACTATGGGAGAGCGGACGGGATCCCGTATATTCTTCAATCTATGGCCGTATGTGACAAAGCTTGTGCTGCATTTAATATAACCATGGTTTACAGCAGTATTCCAATCATCGCCCATCTCAACCGTTGTGCGGAAATTAATCATCGGGTTCAACTGTCAAGTATTTACCTTCCGATGGATCCCTTACAGCCCGATTAGTTGCCGTAGTCCCGTCAAGAACCCGGGGGGCCGATTTACGAGACAAAACGATTCAGTGCAATTCAGTACACGTTGTAAATTCCACTGTCGGCATTATTGCCAGTTAGATTTCGACCAGCCTTTCGTTTGTTTCGTTTGGCTCTGAACCGGGTAACCCTTCAGTCTTCTAAAGTAACCTCAATACTAATGTGGCATAGGTTTCTCACCAGCTTTAATACTTACGGTGCTTGATCATGATCACGACGAGTCAGGCACAGGTACCTGAACTTGCACTCTCCGGATCGCCCCACTGGCACCAGTCCGAGCCATTCCATCTACACCAGCGCAGCCTGTGTCCTCTTCTCGGCCAATCCCGTCATCAGTACAACGACATGCAAACGACACAAAGCTCCTACTCTAACTGGCACCTCCTTGCATGAAGACAGCCAAACCAACAGCACTCGCCACATGCACCCACCCGTTACCGTCCGTACATGCATGCCTAATTCCCTTAATCAGAAACCCCTCGGCACTTCAAAGCAGCCATAGATGCATGATGTATTTGGCTCCAAATGCTCATGTACATACAGATGCAGCCTTCCGTGATGCGTGTATCCGTTGGAAAAAAATCTCCACGCTGTCCCTCTCCGGACTTTCCAAACGGATCGGCCAAACAGATAGAAGCTGGAGCTCGTCTGCTCCCGCTTGCACCCAGTAGGCTCGAGAAGCCTTCCAATAAGATTCGAAAAGCTAGTACCGCCATAGAAGGATTTTTATGGTTCATAAGAACTCATTATTAGGGTATGCTATCGATTCGACATGTACTGAAATAAAGACGGATGAGTCCTGTAGCATGGTGTTTAGCCAGCGCCAGCTTACGTGCCTCGAGCATATATATAAAACTGTCTCTCGCCGAAGGCTGCCAGCAGAACGCATAGCCACACATACAGGATCACTGTAGAGAAACGTGATCAGGGGCCACAACTTTGCTAGTAAGCCGTATGAGCTGTCCAGCAGTTGCGAAGATCTTTCGGGATGGCGTTAGTCTGAGCTCGGAGGAAATGCAGGTATAGATCGATGTGTTGATTGGTAGGGTGTCTGCTGGATCGGAAGGAAATGCTGGGTCCCGAGACTTATGAGCTATCTGTAGGATGCAGACTCTAGCACACTGTAAGAAGCGTTCGTCATCGAAAATAGCATCGTAAGTAGATGAGTCTGATACTGCATGTGTTGTAGGATTGAAAGCCGCCAAACAGAAGGACGGGACGATCACTGAAAAATGTGGAGAGTCGAGACCGCTCGGAAAGCGCCTGAGCCGTGGATCAGTAGGGAGTCGAATTCGCGAATGCTGCTAATTTCTCTTCGTCTAGAGGTCTTTTCTACTGTGGCGATGGTTAGACTGGGCTGAAAACGTTCGGGGAAATACTCAGAGGATCAGCAATTAAATCGGCCCCTCAACAGTGTCCTGGACAGCGTTTTGTAGGCAGTCGTTTAGTTGTAAGCTCGAAGGCATCATTGAGAATAAACAAAACACAAAGGAGAATAGAAAGTGATAAAACTCGTGTTTGCAGGCCGGCCGCATTGGAGATAGACTCCGGATGCAAACGTCATGGTGGAGAAGTGAGAGAAATGGCACGGTTCTTGGCACTTCAAGGATATTCCTGCCATACTTAGCCAGTCGGAAGGAGACGAGAGCCTTACAAGCCGGACAAGGCTTAAGCTTCCGCCGTACAGGGTGCTACCAAACTGCTACCTGATAGTAGGAAGGAAGAATATCTCGTCTTTTCCACAAACCAGTTGCGACCAAGTCTGCTGAGGAAACGCCTGGATAAAGCCTCTACACCAGCAGTAGGTGGTATTTTCATCATTCCGGGCCAGACAAAACGACACGAGGAAATCATCTGTATAAGCGGGATCGACGGAATCAACAACAGTTTTACAGACACTTACCATGATAATTAGCAACGAACCAGTTCAACGGCCGAGATACTGAGGCACCAGAAAGACTCACCAAACATGAAACACACACTTTCAATTCACTCAAGAAACAAAGTACTAACACTACTTAGAACCAGTTGTATTCAAACTTCCGTAACGCGCTACATTCTCTAAACAATCACAACACATCTCACTCGCCAAACATGATACAAGAAACCTCCAAAGGCACACAAACAAAACAAATAAAAGTAAAGCACACAAAAACCAGAATATTCGTCACCAGAGACTAAGTACCCAACATCCTCAAGAAAGTAACTAAGCAAGCACATCATCCAGCAATCTAATCCATTCTCTTCCGTCCGCCATGCTTTCCAAACTGCAACTCGCATACAGTTGTGCGCAAGTACGCTCCAGGTATCAAGATTCTTGACGTCCCACATGCCACCGTCGAATCCAATCAAACAATATATTAACCCCACAAATCTCCTCCAAATCGAACCGAAGATAAATAAGGACAACAAAAAACGCAACCGCCTGAGCGCGCTATACCAATGGTGTCTTTCGTTACAAAAAAAAAAGATGAAGAAGAAATGGCAAAAAATATGTAAGAAGTACAAAGAATAGAAAGAAAGAAGAAAATTCCCAGAGTATCTTATGTTCGACCTTTTAATTTTAGTCATGTCTCATACTCTACACGAAAACCCGTGAAAGACCCAGTTCTGGCAACGGAGCAACTATCAGTTACTCCGTCCATCCACTGGCTTCACACCGTTCGTGTCTCGGACACCGTTGGGGCTGTGAAGCTTCTCAACCACACTGGAGCGTTTGACGTCTTCTTCCTGGTCGTCATAGTCCTCGTCGACATCGACTTTGCGTTCGGCAGGCTCGTTAACGTCGTTTCGGTCATCCTCTGGACGGCGCATGTCTTGCATTGGCGGAAGTTGATGAGAGATTGACGGCAACTGTTGCTGCTGTGGTGGTGGTGCGGGTGGGTGAGATTGTGGTTGAGATGGAGGTGGTGGCGGTGGTGGTGGTGGAGGAGGATGAGCACTATGATGCTGCTGGTACTCGCTTTCTGGACGAGGAGTTGGTCTTTCTAACGAAGTGCGCCGAGCCTCCTGGGGTGTAATGGTGCGCATTGGCGGCGATTGGCGGTGATCAGGCTTCTTTGAGTGCGAGTCTCCTTCATCATCCCATTCCCGAACACGCTTGATGCCACCATTTGGCTTTTCATCCCGGTCTCGTACCGCAGCAGCTTCGGCAGCAGCAGCAGCGGCTGGTGGAGGAGCACCCGAGGCAATACCACCCTGTGGATGATGATGCATAGCATAGTTGGGAGAAGGAAGACGGTCATCAACAATCGGCTTGACATCCGGTGGGGGACTACCTCCTCTGTTGCCAGGGTTGTACGGTGGAAGAGGCTGCATCTGTTGTTGGACGTTATGTGCTGGCGGCAGCTGCGAATGGTTCTGCGAATGTGGGTTGAGAATGCGTGGAGGCTGGCTCTGTGGTGGTGGCGGGCCAGAGTGCTGCGGTGGCTGAGACATTGGTGGTGGTGGAGGTGGTGGAGGAGGTGGTGGGGGAGGCTGGTAGGACGGCAAACCTCCATTGCTATGGCCAAACTTGGGGGATGGCGATAATCTACCTCTTTGAGGAGGAAGCTGGTGTCTCGAGTCTGGCTGTCTCATGTGATCAGGACTGTGAGCCTGGGGCCTTTGAGATGGTGGAGGCGGCAATGGCTCGGATGGGCGGTATGGTGGGGGTGGCTGATGAGACTGCTGCTGTGGAATTGGTGGCAGGCTGGCTTGTGGTGGTGGACCGTGACCTCTTGGTGGGGGAGGTGGTGGTGGTTGCTGAGCCTGGGAACCCCATTGTGGGCCTGGAGGACCTTGCACGCCGGCAGCCTGGTAAGAATGGGGATTGACATCCTGGGGATGAGGAGCTTGATGTTGGATGCCAGCTGCCTGATTACTACGAAGAAGTTGAAGGCGTGCCTTGATATGTGGGTTGCTAGGATCAAGATCGGCAGCACGAGAGTAGGCATCCAGAGCATCGGCCACTTGGTTGTTGCAGGATTCATACTAGACATATGGTTAGAAGAAGTATTGGAGGAAACAGGGATAATGCGTACCAAAGTTCCAAGATCGTACCAGACCTCAGAGATGTAAGGATTGAGGCGAATGGCACGGGAGTAGGCGTCCAAAGCATCTCTGTACTGATTGATCTGGTAGTACAAGACACCAATCGAACACCAGAATGTTGGGTTCCGCGGGTCACGATAGACAGCCTGTTGATAAGCCTCATAGGCCCTCGGATACTTTTGCTGAGACATGTAACATCTGCCAAGAAGATACCAACTTTGGGCGTCGGTATTGTCGGCACTGACGGATTTCTCCAAGTACTCAATGGCGAGTTCCTGACTAGTGAACTCAGCACTAGACTGATGGTGCAGCCATCCGAGTTGCTGCAGGACCTTGGCGTGGTTTGGATCATGCTCCAAGACTCTCTGATAGGCATCCTTCGCAGCGGCGAACTGGTCAAATGTTAGTTGAAGCTCTCTAGAACGGCAGACAGAAATCATACATCTTTCTTTTGCTCATGAACATGACCAATCTGGAACCAAATGTCCTCTTCGGTGAGTGGTCGTGGAGGGTTGTTGACAATGTAACGGAAACATTCCAAGGACAAGTCGTACTTAGCGCGTTGCTTGTAAATGATACCGAGACGGAAGTAAATCTCATTGGCCTTATCAAAGTTGGGCTCCATCCTGAGGACCTGAGAGAAAGCTTCCTCTGCGTGTTCAAGAGATCCATAACGATCATACAAAATACCAATTCCATACCACAACTTTGGCTCCTTGGGATCGCGCAAGTGATAAAGAGCTTGTTGGTAAGCGGAGTAAGCCTGTTGCAAGTCGTCCATCATCAAGTAGCAATGACCTAGATTTCGATTAGAATTTTTGAAGATTGCGTCAGATGCGTGGAGGTCTCACCGAGAGAACCCCAAGTTTCGCCATTGTTCTGCTCAATTTGAAGTATTTGGTTCAAGTATTCAATTGCCTTTGGATATTGCTCCTTGGTTCTCAGAATGCACGAGATTGAGTTCATAGCCCGAGTGGAGTAAGGGTTGTGTCGAAGGGCGGCTTCGTAGGCAGCAAGAGCCCTGTCGAGATCACCAATCAACTCGGTTACGGTACCTGAAAACATTGTCAGCCATAACCGCTACACGTCCAATCTTTTCGCGCTTACCGAGCTGGATCCAAAGGTTTTCATTTGCGATTTGAAGATGCTGGAAAATTGGTGGTTTTTGCTGTTGGCCAGGGTGGGGGTGGCCGTTGAGGCGCTGTTGCCCCGGGGAGAGCGCTTGTTGAGCGCCTGACATGATGAAGGAGTTAAAACTGACCAAGCTTCGCGTTAGCGACAGCGCTCGAAACGGTAGGAAAACCAAAGAAAAAAACCGGCGACAACGACATACCCTTCAAAAACTACAAGCGATTACACACTGCGACAGATGACTGGTATTGAGATTCGAAGCACTGTGTACAGTCAGGATCCCAATTCCATCGTAGCGTGTTGGGGAAATTTTTCCGAAACTTACCTCCAAGACAAATTGCAGTTGGCGGAAGAGCAGAAAGTTGAAAATGCTGAGACGCGAAATCGACGGGACAGACACAGCGTCGAAGCACGATCTCCACAGACTGTAGAGGGTTGTCGATGACGTTGTGGTGTTGAGGTTCGACTCGAGATGTCGGGGTCGAGGAGGCGTCTGGGGTTGGTTGTTGCCGGAGTGGGCGGAGCGAGGGGAGGAAAGGAAAGAAAACAAAAGGAGCGGCGATAAAAGGGTATTTGGCGATAGATATGTACGGTTTAATGAGGAGCAAAAGGTTACAGAGCACACGTCGGCTGTATGTAACACGATTATCTGCAGGAGAGGCTGGGCGGCAGTGAAGCTAGGTTTGCATGGGGTGGTCAAGCAGCCGTAAGTTGCACCCGTTTAAATCGACGGAAGTCTGAGATACAGCAGCGCAACCGACAAGCTTCCAAGAAAAAAGCACAACCCACTGACCAGGCCTTGAAGTTCCGTAACCACCAACTTGACAGCAGATTCCCGTCTCGACGTGCTCCTGCTGCTGCTGCTGCTGACGGAATCGTGAAGGTGAATTGAGGTGAAACGAGAAACAGAGGGACAAGAAACAATCGACAAATCCGAGGTCCTTTCTCTCTACGACTTCCTCTCGATACCTGTCGTCGATATGTAGCCTTCGTTTATCGTGAGATGGTGAGATGACGAAAAGCGATGCGTATTTTTGACGACGACCGTTGTTGACGAGACAAGACCCAGGGTTTTGAAGGGAAAAGGACTAGAGTAGCCTCTTCCTTTCCCAGAAACTAGGGTTGAAGATGGAGTCGTTCTTACTCAGATAAGTGTCCGAGATCTTCGATTGTCTCTTTCTCGATAGTGCGTAGACTATGTTTAGATGTCGTTGATTGGAGGGGGGTTGTGGTGGGGGGGGGGGTAGTTGTCTCGACGAGGAGGAGGTTGAAGGAAAAGGTTAAAGGAAGGAGAAGGGGGAAAGTTGATGGGGAAAGGATGATTTTTAGGTGAGCAGGAAGCGAAAGAAGGGGCTGGATTGCTTGGTGCTTGGTGGGAGAAGGCCGGAGGGTGCAGCGGTTTGGAACAGTGGGAGGAAAAGTCCCCAGACTCCAAACTCGCCTCTTTAGTGCGGGCCGAAATTAAAAATAATAAGCCGGGAATATGGCGAAATTCCAGAATTATTCTCAGAAACCTTAACTTTTCCGGACTCGGGTTGGGGACACGCTAAGACGTTAACTGCGCTAGTCCCCAATTTATTTTAATTCTTCGGTACGCAGCTTACTAAGGCTAGCAGAAGGAGCCTCGTCAAAGCTTCGCGAACAACCAAGCATCGAAGAGCAGCGGCAAGTAAACCACCACAAGACACAAGATCCTTGAGCCGGCCCGTCGCCGTGAACGACCCAAAGGCTGAACCCAACAGAAAACAGAAAAAAAGGGCGATACGAATTATCTACAATACAGCTGGCCGATGCAAGGAGTAAAAACGGGACCAGCAAACACCGTCGAACCCTTCCACCACGAAGATTGCTTTCTTTTTCTTGCATCACAAACACCATCATCGTCGTCCTCGTCCTCGTCCTCGTCGTCGTTTTCACCACAATCCTTACATTCAAGACACCCCGCATCTCTCGTGACGAATGATTGGAGCCCTTGGGTACGTACGTACCGCCCGTACCGAAGTCTTTTTGGCCAATCCACTAATCATACTAGGCAATTCCAATGGGATCCATCATCCAGCTCTTCATGCTCGATGCTTTCACGATACACAGTAGACCATGCAGGTCTTGTCTGAAGTAGAATGTTGATGCGACCCACATCAACCGTCAGAACTTTGTCGTTTTCAGCACTAGAGGGCTCATGCTGCAGTAGTTTCCCGGAACGTCGACCACTCGGAGCCTCACCCTGCAATAAACGGCGGAAGGAGCTGTGGCGTCGAGGATCTTCACAAACTTGACTTCCATCTGGAGTGGTTGTTTTGAAGGAGATCTTGCTTTCGTGTGTGCCCTCTCCACAACTCTTCCGTCGATCGGAAGGGTGTATCCGCCTCTATGAACATGGTTACACGCTTTAATTTTGGCAGCCAAACGGTTACAGGAGCACTATACAACGACTCACAGATTTGCGACTTGGAAGGCAGTTTGGGAACCGCTTGCCAGGGTGAACATACTTGTAGTTATCACATTGCTACAAAGTAGGCTTCCTCACATTACTCGATCTCTGTCATCCAGTTCGAAGAGAAAAGCACATAGAAACAACGCTTTGAGAATTCGATAACTCGCTGTATTAGCAACAGCCAATGTCTGTGCATGCCTGTCTGCAAACCTCGCGGTGCATACCGCATTGATCTCCTTTGTGCCCTCGCGGAGACGTCAACAGGCTACGGCCCGTGAGAGCATGCGAGTTTCGTGCCTTAGCTAGGGCGTAAGGAACAGTGCACTCCGCAAATGAGCACGCATGGCTCTTTGTACATAACCTGTGGAGATAAACGTCTTTCGCATGGCCCGGAGATGTCGAAGACTCACATCCCACGATATGTCGGAGATGTGGTTGCATGTTGGACGAGTCGTAAGGTTTCCGGTCAAAATCTACTCAGCCACGATACCGACTGTCCGGGAGGGTTAACGGCGGCTACGTTATGACGCCTTGGCTTGGTATGACTTTCGGCAAGAACGGGCTAGAAGATGCCTCAAGCGAGGGTTGCAAAACAACGCAAGGGTTGATTCATCACGACACATGCTCAGGCAAACGAAGTGTGCTCACAGTTACTTGTACAGATGATCTGGAAAAGATTTATTTGCTTGTGATCGTTGAATCCCAAGTGATGGAATTGCGGTTCATCTTTAGTTACATGCTCTGCCTGGATCCTCGAAATCGATATGCACATATCACACACGACGGATATATCCGCCTGACAGTTTCAGGGTACCAACAGCAGCACAACTCCGGAAATAAAGTTGAGGAGATGCAAAAGTGTGGCCGTACTCAAGTGCATACACTTTATTGATCAGATTCCGGATACGACGGTTGAGACTCCCATACCGCAGGTGGATGCCCTTGGATTGGACTTTGAATCCCTCGATGGGTTGACAATGTCGACACGGTGAGATAAAAGCACGATGCTTTTCTCCGTGACCATTCAAAGTGGATGAAACCAGATTGAAAGGCGAGAAGGCGAAAGTCTCGATGGACGAATGAGACGTGCCTACATGCCCGCAACCACCGGGAGAATCAGGCATTCTTTCCCGCTATGCATGGGTCCTCACCTTGCCAACATCCACGGCTCCATCTGATCTACGTCGATATATTTATTGGCCAACAGATAAAAGTATACACATAGGATGTCGTGATATGCGTTGAGAAGGTTATTACATACCAAGAGAAGTACGCATCTATCTGTTGTCTTATTTGACAGACACAAAGCTGACATGGAGTGGCACATATCTAGCATACTATCAGCATGCGGGGAGCGGATTCAGCATCTCGTTTTCTGGCCCTGGAGTCTTCCGAAAGGAATGTTGCACGGCAGCAAATCACCTTCATCCCCTCGCTTCACATCAACGATCTCACCACTCTGTGCCCCCATAATCGACCCCGAAATCGAAGGCGCCGCTGCCATTCATCCCTGTTATCGATAAGAAGGCTCGGTAGGGCAACATAACCCGTGAGCCTGCACAACGTTACAGTACAGGTATGTAATCTCAATTTATACATACCTCGAATGTGCCGATATCGATGGTGCTTCTTTCGATGCAGTAGCAAGCATACATATTTTTCCGAGGCAGGTACAAATGTTTGGACTCTCGGGAGCTTGTTCGATTGGGAACAGGGTACGGGACGCTACCATTCATCTCTGTAGTGCCTTCCGGCTTTACTTGACATGTCTCCCTACTTTATCTACTTGTACCCGTACGGTAACACTTTTGTGCTCCGACAGGCATCATAACGTGTGATCTGGGCCAAGGTCAGTGCAGACTACATTTTCCCGTCTCGCTTAATCTCCGTTTTGGAGTTCCTTTCTTTCTTTAGATTCGGCCAGTCAACGGCACGCAGGGAAAGGACGCAACCCACCAAGTGCAAAAGAAAGCACCATCATGACGAAAAGCTTCATCTCGCCTCATGGCAACCGGGACAATCAGCAATTTCACGTTATTTCCACCCAACGCAAAGGAGCATCCGAGGCGAGTTCATGATGTGGCAGCGCTTCTGTCTCCACTCTGGAATATTCATGAGATATTCGATAACGCCTCACGCAAGATCGCTATTTGCACAAGATGCTTCTGTGCCCATGTGCTCCAACAGTAGGTATCACGATACATACCATGAAGAGCATCCTTGGAGTTACTAGCTCCTACCTTCCACTCTGAGAAAATGCACCATCCGGTTCAATCCACACCATCATTTACCATCTTCTTGGAGCTTTGATTCATCTCTTGCTCTCAGGGTGCTCTCCAAACGCATCGCGAACCCGCTTATTCGGCTTCGCCGTTTGAACCATCTCACAACACACAGCACCCGTCAACCCAACTCACTGCTTTCCAACAGGGGCCTTCCGCACAAACAAATTGCACGATGAGAGCAGTGGCATGGCGATCGACACCTCAGTGCAGTGTCCACCAACATGAAACGTTCTCGAGTGTCTTCAGCCGCCTGGAGAACGGATCAGGAAGGCTGCCATTTCTCATTGCTCTTCTGTCATCCTGGCCTTTTCCTCTTGCGGCCCAGCAAGCTTGGAAGCATCACACAAGCCCAGAAAAAGCAAAGCAACGGCTTTCCATGCACTCTAATGCAGCCAAGAGAGAATACGATTGGGGAAAGAGCGGGATTCCAAGAGGGAAGAGAAAAAAGCAATTTTGAAAAGAATGAAATATCGAGATGCATACATATGTCCTCATGCAACCTGGAGTTTTTCCTTATGCAACGCTGCAGCACTGCGGAGCCTGGGACGTGTGTGTGTGAGTGTGTGTGAGGCCTCAGTGGATGATGCTGCTTGTCTGTGGCGGATGCGGCCAGAACCCACACCGTGGACCAAAAGCAACGAAAAGCACAAAATGAATTTCCAGAACAAATATGGAAAATGGAATCTGAGACAAAAGCAGCGAGGGTTCATGGACCGCCCACACTTTCCTCCCACCCACCAAAAGAGAGACACACACACATCATCCAGCATCCTTGCTTGCCTTGCACTGCACCACCCCCCAGGGACCGGGCTAGGCTAGGCTGCTTAATGATGTCTTGGAGCTGCTTGTCTTACTTGTATGCAGCCAAGATGATTGAGGGTATGGAATGGTGTAACCGAAATGCGGCTGTCGGTCCAGCGATACCAGGCGAATTGGGAGACTTCCTGTCCATTCCAACTGATGTGGCTTTCTGTCCCCGTGTGTTCTGTGGGCGTCACTTTCTCTCGAGCGAGACCAAGCCGCTCCGCTCGCCTCACTGGCTTGACTGACTCAAGCTTTTGATGGATCCGTACATGGGGATCGGAGCTCAATTGAAAGAGAGACCATGGCATTTGGGATCGGGATGGGGGAGAACAAAGAGGTGATGCAGAAAAGATAGAGTACATACTTCGCACATGTACATCTACGATACTACAGACACAGATCGAGAGGCACGGAGAAGTCCCGACGAATGGAAGCTTTTCTTCAAAGGGGTACGAAATGCGGTCCTCCCGCAGGTGCCTGCACGGCACTGTATTGTACTTGTACTTTTTGTACATACTTGCACTTGTACAGCAATGACAACAACCTTTTGCATTGATCGTGCTGGCTCTGCAACCGCCGTGTTCCTGGACGAATTGAGGTTCCAACACCGCAACTGTCCGTCCGCCGTCAATGCTGTCGGCGAGTTCCAAGCAACTGCACTCTATATATGATACCAGCTCTCGGAAACATCAAGAGTCGGCATCTCTTCTGCCACTCCTTGAACGTGCCTCAGCTTCCCCACAAACCGAACCAGAGCATGTATCCCGTCCGTATGTACTCCAGCAAAGTCCCGAATCTTCCGACTCATCGCCTCACAGACCGACACGATGCCACGACACGCCGATGACGCCACAGGTACGCAGCCAAGGCCCGGTGCTTATTGGGGACATGCGGGTCTTGCAGCAGGCCTGGACGGGTTGGGAATACTTGTTGTCGCAAGCAGTTGTGAGAATGGGGATTGATCGGGACAAGGACTGAGATTCGAACTTTTGGGAAACTGATGAGAGCTCTGTTGGATGGATCTAGGCCCCCCGTGGTTTTGAGGAGGCTATCGAGCGGATGGCTGTTTGAGATAGCTACTCGACGGTAGGCCGGGCAAGTCTATGCCGCAGTGCTGCCGCATTTGGACGTCTGGGTTCTTACTTCGTAGAAGTACGAGGAAATTTCGAGAGTATGCGGCAATATCTGGCTCTCTGGCATGGTGATGTAGGTTCGGAACCGCCTGTGCTATCTCGTGCTGCTTCCAACGCAAGTGGTATCGTCTTTCCCGAGCAGCCAGAAAACATGGATTGACGGCTGAGAGTCACGGGCACTCTTAAAACAGGTGATAAGATCACATAAGGGCTTGCTGAAGGTCCCAAGTTACAAAGGACAAAGCTGGATGCACTCGGAAACTTTCCAAATCATAGTAGAACCAATGCTAATGCTGGCTAGAACGCTCAACGCTCGACATCTACACTACCCCATTACCACTGCAGATATACCTGTATATATACTTCACCATCCCATCGCCTCCATCCTCAAAACATTAAACCAACGATCCATGAATTTCTTGCCCACCGGGATTTGATCTAGTTGTCGATCCTGCTCTTCTTTCTCTTTTCTCCTCCTCTCCCTGTCTTTGTCCGAGTTGGCAATGCATTGCTTGTACTCGCCAGTCTCCGGATCAACTCGACACGCCGCCTCTGCACCGGGTGACTCTAATAGCTTCCAGAAAGGTTGTTCAGGGCCGGTTTGAGCCCGCTTAATGGCGGTGCCGTTGCGCGGCTCACCTTTGTATTCGAGCTCGGAGTTGGAGAAATCGGCGATGGTCTTATAGCTGTCGATATTGTGGCTGAAACGTCTGGAGATACCGAGGATGTTTTGAAAGGCAGATAGGGACTGGGGATGAGGTTAGTACGGGTAAGTGAGGAGCAGCGTTGGTGAGGTTACTTCGGTGTAGTTGTCGCCGGGAAAGAAAAAGACGTGGAAATACTCGTAGTCTCCGGCCGATGCTACGGATAAGCAGAGAGTGAGGGCTGCTAGGACCGAGGTAAATGAGGAAAGAAGAAGCATGGTTCCGGATACTGAATGGGATACGGTCTGTATCGCCTTGTAACGTTGAGCAGGTATCGTTGGATTAAGGGAAGTGAGGGCCGACCTAGGGACTGATCTCCCGGTAGGGCTCGGGTCCGGTACTTAAAGATGCCCTGCATGAATGTCCTATCGGTGATGTAGGTACCGATGATGCAGGTACAGCTCCATTGAGCGTGCCGGAGTTTAGGAAGGCTCTTCCTGTGCGTCAGTGACTTCAAGGGGTAATCTTTAGCTAAGGCGTGACTAAGATGTCACTCCAAGTCCGGAGGCTCTATCCGAAATGGGCTTTATGGTTGATTTCTTTGAGTCTAGACTGATATCAAGGGCTAATGATGACGGACGGGCTTGCAAATATACGAATCTGGATGTCAAAATTGCAATTACTTGTAGATGCCCTCTCTCTGGGTCTGGGTGGTGAGATAGAGAACAGTGCACCCACTGTAACTAGCCTGCACGTGCTGCTGAGCGGAGGGTTGGGTTTGGAACAATTTCTCTACTATTTGTCCATACCTGACCTTCAGCCCATATACTATACTACTCACTTTGCCGTTGGCAGAGGTCATTATTGCTGTACTTGTGTGTTTACTCGAGACCGCCAAAAAAAGACATACAGCACCAAGGATTCCCGCGTGGTCACCCACCGCAGTACTAACTTGGCGATTAGAAGCTTGACTATGGGAGAGCGGACGGGATCCCGTATATTCTTCAATCTATGGCCGTATGTGACTGGATTAAAATTCGGTCCTTCTTAGCCGCGGCTTATATTTTCAGTGTGGACATTATAAACGCAACTGCTTGAGATCTAACTAGCAAAATAATGAGAGCAAAAGAACAGGTCTGGCCGGGGATCGAACCCAGGTTGTTGGAATGTGACAGGCCATCCGCAGTTTCAGAACAGGCCTTTCAAAATCCAAAGTGCTACCTCTACACCACCTGACCCTTGACGAGAAGGTGGCCTCAAAACCTTATATGACCAAATGTGCAAAAATGAGAGAGTCGTGGTGGATGAAACGTATTGAAGTGCCGTATGATAGTACTCTGGTGAACTTTTGTTTTTGGGCTCTACCGGTGGCTTCCTATTCCAAGTTGACTTGCCGTATTATGAAGAGGCCAGCATCAAACTGATAAACACCCACGGGCTCACAATAAAATACAAGAGGGCATTATAACAATCCTTACGAAAAACGCCTTTTAACCCAGAATATCAAACATGCTAAACTATTATACAAAGACACCCGACAATTTGCCCATCTTTCTGACGTTCAACTCTTGTAGTATTGATCGACTAGTTGGTAGCAAGAGCCTTGACCTGCTTAACATCGGTAATGACTGGGGAACCAGCTGGTGGCTGGAAAGCATCGAGGCACTTCTGCATAGGGAATCTCTGCTTCCTGGCAGCCAACTTCTCGACAACATCCGGAGTAAGCTTGGTGATGCCCATGACTGGAGGATCATCCTTCTTGACAAACTCATAAGTACCCGGCATCTTCTGGGCGGCAAGTCTGAAGGCCTCCCTCGCAACCTTCTCGTGAATCTCTCCCTTGAGCTCGAAAATGATTCTGCTGACGGGCACTCTGCTGGCCCAGTAATCCATGCTTCCCTTACCCGTACCCATACGGGACTCGTTACCCTTGGTGAAGACGGGAATGTTACAGGCAACACGCATGTACAATCGGTAGTTCATGCCACGGAGCTTGCGTCGTATCGTCTCCTCGCCGTTCTTGAATTGGTTGGCGCTGATGCGGCGGCCGTGGTCGGTAAGACGCATGCCGTAGTCACCCCAGACGATGGTTGTGCCGCGAACGGAGCCTCCGGTACGGACGGCCGCACGACCCTTGCGTGTCTTTGGGGCGATACCGGACTTGGGTGCTGAGGGACTGTTGTTAGAGAGAGAGGTCGAGTAGAGTGGAAGGTGATGAGAGACGTACTGAGCCAGTTGGCGGAGGGAGAGGAGGCATGGAAGCCGCGGGATTGAGTTGGAGCGGCGACGGTTGGGCGGAGGAGAGAGATGGCTATTCCGGCGACAAAAGACGGTTAGTAGACTGTTTGACCCGGGTAACCCCCACTATCTTTTCGCTCCTCCCATCTCGGGCCATCGAGTGCTTCCATCAACCACCCTTCGGAATGCCGGAATTGAAGGACGGACCTGGTCGAGGCTCGAAGCCCAAAGCCGACGCTACCCTCCCGATCGAAAAGGGCCTGGGAGCGAGTCTCGAGAACGACATTGTTGCGGGGAGAGCGGGTGTTTTGGTCGGGTCGGGATCGGAGGCTCCCAAGCCAAAAGTTTGGTTTCCGTCGATTTTCGCTGCTTACTAATCGTGGGTTTTGGAGGGTTGCACCAAAAGGTTGAGCGGTTGAGCCTCACGGGATGATCCGGTACCTTGAAAGTTGGAGATGGTCTGAACTAAGAACATTTTTGGAGGGGCATTCCGCTCATCCTTTCCTTCAAGATCACCGCCCGGCCCCCAAAAATGCGAACCCTCCATCTCTTTCGAGCAATTGGAAGACGGACTCCTTCCACCTCTCTTTTCAACTCTCGAGTCACTCCCCTCGCTCGCTTCTACTCTTCCGAAAAAGGTAACTGCCCCACCTCACCACCATCACCAACTCGCGATTCTCACTTCACCATCACCAATTGACTAACCACCAACCCTCGCAGATGCCGCAACAATCACCCTAAACGGCCGAACCTTCCCACGCGATGACTGGACCAACCTCTCCCCCGCCATCACCTCCGCCCTCCCCCGAAAGCTCCACCTCTCCCCCAACCACCCCATCTCCATCACCCGCGACCTCATCGAATCGCACTTCCCACCCTCGCTCTACACCCGCACCAACACCCTCGACCCCATCGTGACCGTCAAACAAAACTTCGACGACCTCGGCTTCCCCCTCGACCACCCCGGCCGTTCCCGCACCGACACCTACTACGTCAACTCCTCGACCGTCCTCCGAACCCACACCTCCGCCCATCAATTCGACTCCTTCAAGAAGAACGAGAACGAGGGCTTCCTGATCGCCGCAGATGTCTACAGACGAGATGCGATTGATCGGTCGCACTACCCAGCCTTCCATCAAATGGAGGGTGCGCGTACCTGGGACAGACGGAAGTTCGGCTCGACGGGCGAGCTGGTAGACACCATCTACAAGGAAATCGAAACGTTTGCCAAGGTCCCGGGACTTGAAGTCGACGATACTATTCCTCTGTATGAGGAGACGTCGAACCCGATGCAGGTCGGTGTCCACAGCAAAGAGGAGGTTGCGGCCATCTCTGCCCATTTGAAGCGTTCGTGTGAGTTGTTTGTGGCCGATGTGTTCCAGAGGGCAAAGGCGGCCAAGGCGAAGCAGGAGGGAAAGAAGGTGCAGGGTACAGAGCCATTGAAGGTGCGGTGGATCGAGGCCTACTTCCCATTCACTGCTCCCAGTTATGAGTTGGAGGTGTTTTGGAACGATGATTGGCTGGAGGTGTTGGGAAGTGGTGTCGTCAAGCAGGAGATTTTGAACAATGCTGGACATCCTGACCGGGTAGGCTGGGCTTTTGGAGTTGGACTTGAGAGAATTGCCATGCTGCTGTTCAACATTCCTGACATTCGCTTGTTCTGGAGTGAAGATCATCGCTTTGTGAGTCAGTTCAGCAAGGAGAAGGGCGTGACCAGGTTCAAGGAGTTTTCGAGGTATCCAGCTTGCTACAAGGATGTTGCATTCTGGCTACCATCGACAAGCACCGGTGCTGGTGGAGGATGGACCTGGCATGAGAACAACTTGATGGAGCTTGTGAGGAACATTGGTGGCAGCTTGGTTGAGGATGTTAAGCTGGTCGATGAGTTTATCCACCCCAAGACTGGCAGGAAGAGTTGTTGCTACAGAATCAACTACCGGGCCTGGGAGAGGACATTGACGAACGAGGAGACCAATGCTTTGCACAAGGAGATTGAGCAGAGAATTGCCAAGGAGTTGGGTGTAGAGATCAGGTAGATACTCATGGTAGACGTCAAGTAGATGTTGGATGGTGGATTTGAGGATTATTTGCTCTTTTTGAGCCTGTACATTAGCAAAAGCAATGCATGCATACTGTTTTAAAGAAATTCCAATAGCAGAAACCATTTGTGATCGACACACATACACCACAAAATACGACTCATTTGACGAAGAGAAAAGAACTTTGCAATGCTTTATGATCCCAACAATCGTAAAGAATACCCATAACCTGAACTAATATACAAGGAGAGCCCGCATCTATGAGACAAGAACTGGAAATAAGCAAAGCGAGCTCAAACAAAAACCGAATGAGCAATCAAGAGAATAAGGAAAAGAGACCTAATAAAACAGAAAAACGAAGGAAACAGAGAAGAGATGCCGGCCCACCGGTATGTCAAAACATTTTGCGAATCAGTCCCTAACACCAGCCATGAGAGAATAAGAAAAGGAACAAAAAAAAAAAAGAATATTTTGTACTGAAGCAGAGAAGAAGAAGACCAAATCGCTCCGACTTGAACTAAAATACATCGTCTGATGGAAATCAACCGCCATTAGATTCCATCGTCATCACAAAACCGCAGTAGTCAAATTTACTGCTCGCCCTTGGCAACACCGACCTGAGCAGCCTACACAAAACATTAGCCAATGCCTTCAACACCCTCCTCAATCGATAAACATACCCTCAAGACTCTTCCGTTGAGCATGAATCCCTTCTGCTGGACATGGAAGACCTCATTTGGCTTCTTGTCTGGCATGTGGACGTGGAAAGTAGCCTCATGCTTGTTTGGGTCAAAGAGCTCTCCCATAGGATCAAACTTCTCCAAGCCATGTCTCTTGAGCGTCTTCAACAGGATATCCTCCGTCATCTTCATTCCATCATACAGGTCGGCAACCTCCTTGTTCTTGGCCGGGTCGCGCATCTCGGCTGGGACCATGGAGAGGGCCCGCTCAAAGTTGTCGACCGACTCGACGAGATCCTTGGCGAACTTTTGGATCGCAAAGTCTTTGGCGTTCTTGACCTCGCGCGCGGTGCGCTCCTGGAGGTTGCGGAAGTCTGCGACAGAGCGAAGGAACTTATCCTATTGATTTTGCAAAAGGGAATTGGTTAGCTTTTTGTTCTATTGCTCGCTCGTGTGCATTGCATTTGGTGGTTTGAGTACCCCGCAGGTACCACGACGGTTAGAAGTGGGAAAGAAAGAAAGACGAACCTTAAAGTCTGCGGCTTCCTTAGTTTTAGCCTCCAATTGTGTCTTCAACTCCTCGACCTGCTTCTGGATCTCGCTTGAGGCATTGTTCTCGGCCTCGGCCTTTGGTGCCTCCTCCTTCTTTGGCTCCTCCTTTGGCGCCGCTTCTGACGAGTAGAAGCGTGGTGTCCGTATTGACTGGCGGACGGCAGCTGTGACGGCGATTCTGGCGGCTGGGATGGCGAGGGAGCGCAATTGCTGCGAAGCAGCTGTCCGGGCGACTGTGGAGACGACGGCGTGGCGGAACATTTTGATTTTTGGGGTGGGTGAGAAGCAAAACTGCCTGGTATCAAAAACGGTGGTGATGTTGATGAGGAGGGGAAGATGGGCGGAGAGGCGAGGTTAATAGTGGGTGCGTCGGATACCAAAGGAAGCTTGAATATTTTCGGTCAAGACTTTTTTTTGTAGTAATGCCGGCATAGTTACGTAACCCCCACTTGCCCGCAGCATCGACACGTGATGGAAATACATGGTTTTGACAGAGAGAAATGAGGATTTGGGCTTAATTGGGGTTTTCATTTGATAATTTGGGGAAGACGATGGTATGATGTGGAATGGAGGGGGGTTTAAAGTGAGGCTCGTTTAGTTCATGTTTGGCTCTTCAAGCGAGAAATGTTTATCAAGCTTGTCGTGTGTATCTTAAGTGCCATCTTTAGCTTGTACTATGGCTTCTACGTTGATACTTACTCTACCTTTTATAGACAGTCATCAAGGCCATATTTACTTACTTACATTCAATCATAACGTGCAAAATTAAATCAATTAAGGTTGATTGCCTGAACAATGTACTTGTGGCATTCCATAGCCCAGCAAACAAATCTACACATGCAAAGACCTCCCAACGTCTATTCACATCTCCACCCGCATATCTACAAACCCAATCCCAGTCCATCGGCTTTTTCAAGACTAAGAAGCTAAACGAACGATCGGCAAGGGTAGCTACCACACAAGTCAGTACCCCGAGTAACCTGCTTCGGATGGGAGGTTCAAACGCATACTTTCCCTCATACCCAACAGTACTATCAATGTTCCACTTAACACCGACACCTGGGGCAGGGGGCAATCCTTCCTCCGCAAGGACCTCCTTGATCTTGGACGGGTCCGCCTTCAACACACTTCCGAGCTTTCCCTCCTCCTTCTCAACAACAGTGAGCTGAGTGGCACCCTTCTCGCCGTCGGCAATCTTTGGGGCAGCCTTGGAGCCGCATTCTAGCAGGCCGACGATCTTGCCCTGGGTGATGACTGATTGGCGGGCATAGTTGCGGCGCACATCGCGTTTCCAGTATGGGTTGTTGGCAATGTCTGCGGCGGGCACGGTGACGGGGTCGGTGTATGGGGTTGGACGACCTGGTGTGGGCCAGCGGAAGAGTGGGTTGAGGGGAACACCGGTGGAACGGTTGGGGTCGACGGCGAGGAAGCGACGGATGACTTCCCAGAAGCCGGTCGAGCCGAGGGTGTACTTCTAGAGACGAGTTTCCGTTAGATTCGAGCCTTCGGGATTGTAGGCAGAGCTTGGGACTGAGCTGGGCCGGGAGGGGAGTCGAGATGAGGTGATGAGGCGACGAACTTTGTAGATGGATTGGACTCCTCCGGGAAGTGGTGGTGGCATGGTGAATAGCGATGAGCGGAGATCTTTGACGGGGGTTAGTAAAGAGTAGACTGGACTATCGCGACGAGCGAGTGTTGGGGCGTAGAGGTACCTAGTAGAGTAGAGAAATGCGGTTCGACAATTGGTTGCCGGGGCGAAATGTCGTCAAGTTAAGCTCCGCACCACTTTGTTTAGTAATCCATCGTCTACGCTAAACCTTTTTAGGCGAATGGCATACGGGAACAGCAACTGACGAGGCCATTCCTCTCCTTTGATTCCTCCCGTAACAACTCAAAACATGGCTTCACCTCCAAATCCAGCCCAGGCCATCGCCGGTGTAATCGGGGCTCTACAGGAAACCTTTGAAGTCTCGACAAACTTGACGGTCAGCGATCTAGACCGCCTCCATGAGAAGAACCAAAGCCTCGCAAAGCACTACAGTGCCATGGCCAAAGCGGCAGAGAACCTCGATCAAGATGCCGCGGAACTGAAAGCAAAATGTATGTTTCAAAAGCTCTTCATATTGCTTGACTTGTTTAATATTTCCTGGACAGACGCCGAAGTTGAAAAATATGCAAGCAAAGTGGACGAGATTGAAGAGAGAGTCACCAATCTCGAGGAAATGATTAAAGAACTCGACGGATGGACCGCAGAGCTAGGTTTGAATCTCATATCACATCAAATCATTCATCCCAAAGCCAATATATACTAACTGACAAAATAGAACAAAAGGTGTCGAGACTACCCGCCTCCAGGCGTGCCCGCTAAACAAATGACAACCCAACTATAAGGTAAGACCAACATAGCCCAATATTAGCAATCCCTAAACAAGAAAAACAACGCAGTAGACACATCTGACATCGACTACTTCTTTGCCCTTCCCTTTCCTTTCGCCGCTGGTGTCTTTGGTGCCGCCTTTGCTTTCGTTGTCGCCGCAGCCTTGGGGGCGGCCTTCTTCTTTGGCTGCTTGATGTACTTGTCTTTCGTGATATCCTCCTCTTCTTCCTCTTCCTTGATGGCAGCCTCCTCAATATCCTCTTCAATATCACTCTCGGGAATAGCATCCTCCAAATCAGGAACCTCCTTCTTCATCTTTGGTCCACCTACAACGTGACTTGCCCTCATGAACGGCATCGGATGTGACCTCTGATTGTATCTGGCTCAATTGTTAGCATCTCCATTGGTGTAAGGATCTTTAAATACTCACTGTCTTGTGAATGTCGACTTGACTTGTGACGGGATATTCAGGTTACCCTCCGCCAGCGGCCCAACACAAAGCTCAATGATGGCATCGTAATCGTCCTTAGTCAAGTAATAGTCATCCATCAAGTCAATGACCTTGTCAACCGCATCGGCACCTTCAATCTCCAACGTCTTTGCCAGCCTATACCAGAATGTCGGAAGGTAAGATTGTCGGACCTCGTGCCGATCGCCAGAGGTACGCAGACGCATATGAGACTGAATCTCTTTGACGAAACGCGAAAGCTTACCGGCTTTCGAGTTGTTGCCCAGCCAAGTGGTGAAGCCAAACATTTGACCGCCGTAACCACCATACATGTATGACGATGGCCGGACAGTAGAGAATACACCGTGGACCGGCATCAAGCTCCACTGCTGCTGAGGACTACATTCTTATTAGCACGGGGACAAACGCCAGAGGCTCCCGACATACCCATGAATCAAAGCATCAACCAAGTCACCATCCGAAATCGACTCGGCAGCCAAACTAGCAAGCTCCAAATCCTTCAGCTTCTTCTCCTTCCCATACAACCCACTTGACAGCGATGGATTCGTCTTGAGATAGTTCTCCTGGATCATGAGGTATGAAAACTCATGATCGTTAAAGTACAGCTCAATCTTGTCATTAAGCGTCTTCCTACTCTGTGGCGCAAACAGCTGTGGACCGAGCAACTGACTGGCAATGTCCCACGGCTTGAGAATAACGTGCTTCTCCCACGCCTTGGACATGGCCTTACTCTCGTCGAAGCTCATGGTCTTCGTGTTCTTGTTGACACCAAAGGTGGACAGCATGTTGATGATTTGGCGGATATCAGAGTGTGTGCCTTCGACAAGCTGGTCAATAACGTTTGGTGGGAGCTTCATGCCCTCTCGGAATGCGATCGATGCTATTCGGGATCGGATTGCCTGGGCGTCTGGACGGCGGAAGGGCAGTTCAAAGACGACCTTGTCAAAGGGCTTCATCTTGGGTAGTCGTCTCTCGTTACAGATACAGATGATGGGAATCTGAGATTGTTAGCCAGCCCTCGACATTCCAGAGCAATACGTACACTTGACTTTCTGCACACAGCAGCCAGCTGACCGACTCCGCCTCTGTCACCAGCACTCATACCATCGACCTCGTCCATGACAAGCAACATCCTTTGCTTACCAGTATCCACACTCCTATCTCCACCCGAGAAGTAACCAGCCAGCGATCTGTTGTCCAATACGCCTCTAAGAGTATCCTCCATCAACTTTTTACTTCTCGTATCAGAAGCATTGTATTCGACAACATCATAGCCCTCCAACTTTGCAACCAGATGGGCAGCTGTGGTCTTTCCGATACCAGGAGGTCCATGAATCATCACAGCACGGAAGATACCCGAGCCGTCCTCACCACGCTTAGTGAAGTTGGACTTGAGATTCTTCTGCCAGTTCTTGAGCCATTTCTGTAGTCGTTCAACCGGAGCCTTGTTGCCGCAAATCTGTGACATGGCAGTAGGAGCATACTTGACGGTCCAAAGTTGCGACTCGGTATTGACGGCTTCCTGAGCCTGCTTAACTGCAGCCGCTTTTTGAGGGCCAGGAGCAGCAGACGCTAGCTTCTTTGCCTCTTCGGCCTTTCGCTTCTGCTCTTCTCGTGCCATCTCCTCTGCCATATCCGCAATCTTCTTCTCCTCCGCCAGTCTCTTTTCTTCCTGCTTCTGAGCCTCCTTACTGTCACCACCATTGGCCGGTAGCTTTCGAATCAACTCAAACAGGCCATCCTCGTTGATCGTCTTGATGTTGTTCTTTTTGATAGTCTCCAGCTTCTTGGGTCCAGCATCATTACCTAGTACCACGAAAGAGGTCTTTTTACTCGGCGCAGTAGTAACCTTACCACCATACCGCTTGACGAGCTGTTGTCCATCCTCTCGTGATAACGTATCCAATAGGCCAGTAAATACAAACGTCAACCCAGCAAGACAGTTCTCCTTTCCAGTCGGAATCTCTTTCGTTCCAGCCGCCGGTGGTTGTGCAGTGCCACGCTGCATATACTGTTGGTAGCTAAACTTCTTTTTCTCGGCATCTGGGTCTGCAGGAGGGGGTGTCGGCGGACGGACAGTAGCAATACTGTCCATAATCCTTTTCGCTTCAGAGTCAATTTCGGGCTCGGCGGCTTTCGGTTTTGCGGGTGCTCGCTTTTTGGCGGGAGGTTTTGAGGGCGTGGACTTTGCTGGAGCTTTTCGGCCTTTCGCAACGGGCTCGTCGTCTTCATCTGATTCCGTGACGGACTTGCGTTTGGTACCGCGAGGCTTAGGCTTGACATCTTCCTCATCCTCTTCCGGCTCAAAGTCGTCGTCCTCATCGGCATCCTTCATTCTGATATCCAGATCCTTCTTTCGTCCTGCTCCTTTCGTAGGTGTCTTTGGCGCGGCGGCGGCTCTGGTTGGGGTCTTTCTTGTTGGCTTGACAGGCTCGTCTTCCTCCATTTCCTCGTCCACGTAGTCGTCTTCCTTCTTAGCGTAGGTTTCCGCAAAGATGTCGTCTGCTTCGTCGTTGTCGTCCTCGAGCGTGATGGGTTCCGGCTTTACTTCCTTCTTGACTGGGGTCTTGCTCGATTTGACGGGTGGTGCTCGCTCGACCTTCTTGCGTCCTCCAAAGTAGGCTGATGCGTCGACTTCTTCTTCTACCTTACTAGACTGATTGTCAGTATTTGACCTTACCTATGAAAAGACAGATTGTAGCTGGATGCTGGCAACATACGGTGCTTTCGCCGGTGGCTTCTTGGTTGTAGTCTTCTTTGCAGGTGTAGGCTCTTCCTCGTCCTCATCATCGGAATCTGCTCCAATTAGCACTCATACTACCTCCTCAAGTCGCTATTTCCTACCAGCAACAACTCGTTTCCTTCCTGCTGTCTTCTTCGTGACTTTCGATGCGGCGTTCACAGATGGGCTAGCGGCCGGGGCTGCTGACTTTTTCTGCGAGGATTGATTTCCTCCCTTTGGGGTGAAGAAGCTCCTGATATCGGACGGCATGCTGACCGGGTTGGATGAGAAATGGAACGTCTGGTTGCGATGTTGGAGGAATTGACGTTCCGGAAGACGCGTTGTAGTGCTTTGGGAACGGGAAATGGAGAGGTATGACGCGCGACGTTACACGAATCAGGAAGCACTTTACGAAACGCGATTCGTGGAGATGAGAAGGAGACGAGGCTATCAAGATGAATTGAGTATTCGCCTGTACTTAGTTCTGATCTCCTTGGGAGTTTTATGATCACTGCAACGGTGCAACCTGTCTTCTAACGATAGGGACGAAACACGTTCTGGAATGTTTTTATGCTCCAGCAATCTAATGAGCATCCTGGCAGTGGCTTTCGGAAACATGATGGAGCGCAGACATTGCATAGACATCTTCAGAGCGAAGATACAAGTGAAATGCACAAGAGTTAAATAGCACTTAGATGAGGCATCTAGAAGAGCCTATCATAGAAGGATACAAAGGGAAAATAAGTTTCTTGCAAAAGATGGATAAATTTCTACATAAAAAAAACTATTCTAAAGAACAAAATGTTCACGACATGGTTTAGCCCAAATCTCAGTGCCCGACGGGCTCCTAAGAGCAATGGAATATGACGTGCCCTACTCAACGAGTCCAACCTCCAGCTACGTGTTCTACACCTCGAATCCCCAAAAAAGTAGGGAAACGAAGGAGATCAACGCAGCCTTGCCATTAAAAGCAGAAGACTGAACCCGTCCAAGCAGGTTAATCGACGAACTGTCTGCGCAGGATTTACAACAAAACTTCCCATGGTAAGGGTGATGCTTCCTATGTATGCGCGCGAGTTATATCCATCACCACTCGACGGCCAAAGGCTGAAGGGGTAAGATGGCACAGTTCGATGGTGAGAAGAAAAGATACTTGGGGGAACAGTTCATTATATAGCAAAAATCCCACCCGCCAAGGCCCCAAGCTAGCCCTCACACCTAAACTCCTGTCGCCCAATCACAAGCCACCATCTGAAAATTTTGCTACCATCCCATCTCCGTTCGGCAAGCATCATCTGCAGCTGGCGCTTGTTCTAAACGCTAGACGCTCGGCTAAACACAACAAGTCCGACGAAACGGAAGCCTCAAACCAAAACTTCCAATCGGGAAAAACGACCCGCATCACCAAAGTACCCACCACCTCCGACCTCTCCTCCCAGCTCAACCCTCCGGCCTTAACACGCTAGTCGGGAGTTCAGTCGTCTACCATGCAATCGCTCCGCACCTGTCTCAACTCCGTCCGCCAGACGGCCTCGGCCCTGTCCGGCGGCAGCGCTGCTCGCTCCTTCAGCTCCACTCCCGCTACCCTCGCAAAGTCCTCGCGCCACAGGCTCGAGACGATGCTCGCCGATGTGCCTCCATACCCATACGAAATCAAGTCGA
The DNA here is from genome assembly GCA_003788565.2 of Ascobolus immersus RN42. Taxonomy (NCBI): domain Eukaryota; kingdom Fungi; phylum Ascomycota; class Pezizomycetes; order Pezizales; family Ascobolaceae; genus Ascobolus; species Ascobolus immersus. The sequence continues at coordinate 350,030 of ML119650.1, read as the reverse complement.
CCTTCAAGCAGCACTGGTTTGGCCTTTACGGTGGGCGCCATATCATCCATGGCAACAAGGTGTCGGAGAAGGATGAGAAGAAGCATAGACGTAGCTGGAAGCCAAACTTGAAGCATACCAGTCTTTACAGCGAGACGTTGGGACGGATGAAGGTCAAGGTGTGTGTCGGTGTTTTGCGTACGTCTACCATCTCCATTGGGTTACCGGGCAGGCTGCAATTCGGCTTGGTGCTGGCCCTGGCGATGGGCAACGACTGATGGGAATGGCAGGCACAATCGATAAAGTTGGTGGTCTCGATAACTACCTCCTCGGCTCGACCCCCGCCCGCGTGAAGGAACTCGGCCCATTCGGATGGGCGCTTAGATGGAAGGTGTTGAAGCAAAAGGCTGCCCGTGGAGAGCTTCCAAAGAACTCACCGATCTACGGTATCTTTGGAATGACACCAAAGGAGAGTGCCGTTGAGAACAAGAAGGCTGCTCCTGCTGCTGGAAAGACTGCCGAGGCGCCAGTTGAGAACCTCAGCATCCCAGAGACTGTGCCACAGGGAGCCGTTACTCTATAAGGTAGTAGTCCAGTTAGACGGGTATAGATGGAATGGTGAAGGTGGACGAATAGTCTGGCGAAAGCTAGAGGAAGAATCTGTGTCCCTTTGCTGTAAATAATGTATTTTTATTGCGATCGATCACAAATGCTCCTCCAAGGCCAGGACCCAGCAACTAGGATTGGTGCCTATGCTCGGCGCATTTAGGTGGAATCCTCGTAGAAACCATAAAAGCAGAATCTCCAGACAAAAGTGGGTACTGGCAAATATTACTCCCTGAACCCCAATCTTTTCTACTATGCTGTTGCGGCACCCCAACAGAAACAGGCAGCACTTCATCACCAAGTCTTGTCATGAGGCGCGACAAAGGTATCCCCCGACGAATCCAACAACAAAAAATACATAAATCGAATACCTCAACAACTCATTACCCCATCAATATGCCAACATTTTATCTGAACGCTACACTAAAAGTACCAAAGGCTACCAGCTTGAAGATCTGTACAAAACGAAGAGAAAAAAAACAGAAAGTAACGAAGTGAGAAAAAGTCGTAGAATCGCAATGTGAGGAAATAAAGCCAAGAACGAAAGGTAGGTCGAGCCCGTCCTACCAGACAAAGTAAAGAAACGCAGCTATCTAACTAGCATACAAGCAAGAGATCCATGAGAAGACGCGAGACAAAAAAACGAGGATACCAAAAATATAGTATGAATACACCCCAACCATGCCATTACAAACAAAAAAGACCCGAAGTGCAAAGAGGAAAGCTGCCATGGACATAGCACACAAAAGACAAGAAATCAAAGAATCAAGCGTCCCAAAAAAAAAGCCAACCAATTACCGCTTCTGATTCAGATCTCTCCACCGACTGCTTCAGCCGGCTGTTAACCCACTCGTCTTTCCTAAACCACAAATCCGGTCCCGGGTGGCTGGCCACCTGCAAACCCCATCTCACTAGGATTTGGATACACCTTTACCGGTATGGCCGCATCAAAGCTCTCGACATATAGACCCTGCCGTGCCTCCCATATCTCTCCTCTAGAGTCATTATTCGTCAGATCCAGCAACTCATCATTCTTGAACTGTTCTCCCATGTCAAGGACGGGAGTGATAAACTCAATACGAAGATGCCAAGCCACGGAAATACCAGACGTCGAAAACTCGGGACTTGCGGTGGCAGGGATAGTCGGTGTAAGAGTTACTCGCTTGGAGAAGATGGTGGATTCCGAGTGGTGGGAGTGGATACGGCGGGTAGCTCTGTGGATGGAGGTTGGGGAACGGAGGGCGAGTCCAGGGTCGACAGATTCGGAAGTCTCGAGTGAAGAGTGAATGTGATAGCAGGGTATCTCGGCGTTGTTGAAGTTGATGACGGCAGTAATGGTCTCCCCAAGTTTGTAGGCTGGCCGAGAGAGGGTTACTGAGGCTACTCGGCGACCGTTGCGAGCTATTTCAAATAGGCCACCTCGGCCGCCTTGGGAGTAGCCGCTGCGGAGGATGGTGGCTTCAATGGCGTCTTTCGAAGTTATCTCTTCGCTCATACTAGGGCGGATGGGAGTTGGGAGGGCTTGCGAGAAAGGTACACCGAGGGACTGGCCGGTGAGGGGAGTGCTGTTGTTGGGGGCCATGAGGGAGCCAACGTAGTGCAAAAAGTCGTTCATAGTAGGCTCATTTGCATTTAGCGGCTTCGAGGCTTGAGTAAGCTGTTTTGAGGAGGTGGCAGCCGTGGAGGGTGAATCATCATCTAAGCACTTTGTGGCTGCCGTATCCCGTAGTCGAATGATTGGAGACATCAAGTCGTGATGATATAACGTTCCGTTCGCTGGAAGCATCCAGTTAGCTCAGAATGAATGGGCCGTTGAATAAACATACGCTTGATGTGTGGAAACACTCGAAATGGTATCTCCACTGTTTTGGGATGCTGCACTCCTTTCCCAGGCCGCTGGGTTCCAATGACGAGGTTGTATGTAATCTTGATAGCCTTTCCTCGATGTGACGGCGGTAATGTCTCTGGCAGCAAAAAGCTATAGGAATATGTTTTGCTCTCCCCGGGAGCTAACCGCAGGTCGACAAACAAGATGGACTGTGGTGTCGACAGGATTGGTATCGATTTTGAGCCTTTCATTTGTTAGTTTTCTCCCAACCACCATGGGCCTCCAGCCAGAAAAAAACGTACTGGCTATTGATTTCATTTCCGCAATCGTGCTCATGTTCCCACCACCAAGCAGACTCGACAGTCCAAAGCCGCCCCATCCACCCAAGAAACCCCCTTCCGAGCTCTTTTTCGTATCGATTCCAACTACACCTCCTCCCCGTTGTCCACCCACTATACCCTTGCGCTTCACCTCATCAAACAGAGCCGTCTGCATCAACGAGCCATCCAAAATAAACGAGCCAGAGACTTGTGCATATCCCATCATCAATGTTTCCGGCTGCTTTGTCGCCATTCCCAATAAACTCTGCCGCCGTACACCCGCGGGTCGCAATGGCTTTGAAGCCGTCTGGCTCACTCGGTCATATTCCGAGACCAATGTATCCGTTGTGCTGTTAGGATGCGAATAAAAGTCACTGCTTGACCGTGGCGTGTCCAGATTGTTGAGGTTTCGAATGGCTGCAATGCTACTTGTTGGCCCTGCTACTTCGCTTTCCGAGTCTTCGTGGGTGCTCTTTAGGTCAATGTTGGTGATGGTTTTCGGTGGTGGGTTCAGTGATGTAGCTTCGATGACGGTCGGCGGCTGTTGCGACACTTCTTGCTCTGGGATAGGCGGATTGGGGTTGCTCGTGGGCAGCGAAGGTGAAGGGGGGAATTTGAAGCCGTTGCTGATTCCCAATCCCTTGCCTCTTCCGCCAGATGATGGTGTGCCAGGTGTCAGTGGTGTCGTTGGTCCGCTAAAGTTCGCAGCTGATGCCCTTCGTGCCGGCATTGAAGGTGGTGGTGGTGGTGGTGGGAATGTGAAGCCGCCATTCAGTCCTTCCTGCCCTTCTCGTATTACCGGTGTTGATGGTGTTCCGGGTTGTGAGGGTCGAATGGGCCATGTGCCTGCGGGATAGGTTAGCATACTCCACCGAGTTCGTACTTGAGCACTCGGGGAATTCGACCTGACGGTAGTAGAGGTGTTCCAGTTGGTGTCTGTCCATTGCGTCTCGCTGGGATCTGTAGCGATGCCGACCTTCCGTGGCCTTTAAGCCCGGGTCGTCTTGCTGAGAGCGGTGTTGTCTGCTGCCTAGGGAAAGCCTCCTCCGCACCAGCATCTGGCCCAATTGAGATTATCGATATTGATCTCTTGTGTTTGTGACCCTTCCCTTGTGTTGATTGCTGTGTCGGAGTCGCTTCTCCATTGGTTATAGGTGTAGAGGGAACAGTGGTTGGCGTTGGAGCAGTCGGGGGTGGTAGCTGCGAACTTGTCGACGGTCGTACTGGTGACTTTGGACTCGAGCCGGCGAAAGGGACGGAAAGAGATTGGCGACGAGTATGAAGGGCAGGCGCGGTCGGAGGAGGCTGAGGAAGTCGAGGGCTGATTACTGATGCACGAGTCCTCTCTACTTGCGCTGGTGATAGAGTGGAAGGGCGTGTTCTGCGATCCCCGTGGCCGTTCAGCACGGATAGAGGCGGAGGTTGAGGACGATTCGAAGCAGCCGAGGGTGAGACGTTCTTGAAAACAATCTTGCATTCGAGGGTTTCGCCAGCAAACACTGCTCCGCCTGGTTGTGAAAAGGTCACAAAGACCCTGATGTCCGACATTTGTACCCCGTTCCTTTGTTGTGAGGGTCGTTGCAGGTGTTGTGGTGTCGTTCGTGAAAGCTCCGGGTCAAACAGATCCAAGTCCCCTCCAACCCCTTAGTAAGAAGTATCCTCAAGTAAGTACGAGTCCGCCGATTCGCTGAGACGCTTCAAAGTCCAAGTAGAAGAAGATGATTTCATAACTCGATCATAGCAGACATTTAAAAAAAGAAAAAGGAAAAAGGAAAAAGACAAAGAGGTGAAAGGCGTCGGGCGTAGTTGAAGTTGGGGAAAAGTGGTCAAAGGAGTGGAGGGGGTGGTTTGAAGGGTGGTGGACAGAAAGATGGAGAGAGGAAGGTCAAAAGATGCAAAGCCGAAAGGTGTGTCCTTGTGTTGCGCACCTTGGATCAAGAGTCGTCACCGACCTTCCAAAAACTCGATGATCATGTCAGGGAGAGGAGAAGCCTAAAGTCAAGCCTGTGGATGCCTCTTGGCGAACCTGACTCTGTGCCTGAAGAAGCGAAGGCTGTCAAGCATGTGCTGCGCTCCTCTGCGCTCAAACCCGTGAGCAAATTGTAGAACAAGGTGAGGTTTAAATATCACGGTTATATTCTCGTGCAAGGATTCACTAATCTCACTTCAAGCAATCTTCACGGACAATTAATTCCAATCTCTAGACCGCCTCTAACTACGTACAAAGAAAGTAACTACTTAGCACTTACTACTTAACTAGTACTTGATTTGCAGAAACCTAAGCAAAGTACTGAATACATCTCTCAGACGGCACCAACCCTCTCCTCAATCACAACTTGAAGCAAAAGCAACCTCGCAACACAGAAATCCAGGAACAAGAATCAAATTCAAACACTACCCAACTCCCCTAGCAATTGACCCGAAGTGCAGACTACAAATTAGAAAAAAAGCAGTACACGCTCAAATCCCAACGGAAAACAAGTAAACAGGAAAAGGCCTTATAGACGAATAGAAACTAAGGAAACCAATCTCAAAATATGCCGACAAGGCACGGTGGAAGCAAACCGGCAAACCACAACCGAGAAAAAGCAAATGGTATGATGGCGCACCGAATACTACTAAGCAAAATATAGCGAATAAAAGAATACAAGTAACCCATGTAATAAACGCCGCCTGGGAATGATAAGAATAGAGCCTCTAATATGCACATGCCAGTGGGGACGAAGCAGCCAGAAAAGGAAGACAAGTGTGAAAAACCGAAGACCCGCCATGAGAGGAACAACACAGACAAAAGAGACTGAGAGAAAATGGAACCCATGGGTGAGCACGCCGTGTGCTGCCGCGAAGGACAGCTAATGAGGGAGGAAAACCAAGCTGAAATGAAACGAAGCATAACAGGAAACGGGAAGAGAGAAAAAGAAACTACTACTAACCAAAAACTCCGAAAAACAAGTATGAGAAAGATCCATAAGGAGGGGACAGTGTCGTGCTAAGACACAAACTTTGATATCAAAAAACCTAAGAAAGGAAGCAAAGAAGGATTGGAAAAATAAAGAGACAAAAAATACACAAAGATCCCGCGCAGTTAGCGCAATGAGAAGCCAGCAAGCTACTCACCAAAACCATTCCATAGTATGGGCCGATTCGAACCGCTAATCCCGCGAGGTATCTTAAACAGCGATGACCGGCCCACAATTCCTAGTATTTGTCCTCACCATTGCCGCTGACACTCATATCCGAAATACTTTGGCCGTCATCCTCTGTCGTGGCTACACTCCCCCTTCTGCTATCGCTGCTTCCACCAACACTGAGATTCAAACGATCATCCAGCTTCGCACTCAGCATATCCAACAGTCTATCCGAGTATTGATCCAACAGTTGTGCCACAATTCCGTCTTGTGCAGGATCCTTCTTCGGAGTGCCTCCATTGGTAAGAACTTGTCGAGTAAGTCCAAGCTCCTTCTCAAGATCCCTTAGGACATCCGACCTGGGCGTATCTTGAGAATTCTCCACCTTCTTCCGGAAAGCACGCAGATTGCGCGAAAGATTGCCAGCTAGCGCATCGAGGGTCAAGTTTGGATCCTCTCTATCTTTCCGCGTTGACTTTATAGACCTCGTGGACTGAGTATCATTGGTGTACGATGACTTCCTAGGTGGTATCGGTGGAATGTCCTCAGGCGGCGTGGAGGTCTTGTTTCTGCTGCTTCGTCGAATTCCTATTTCGGGAGCCAGGCTACCGATTCCTCCTCCCATCTGGACATTCTTGTCCGACTGTACTGGCGTAGGTGTTCCAAAGCCAATATTGCTGACCCGAGAACTCTTGCCCTTAATACTCATCGCCGAGGTTTTCTTCTTTAAAGTCCTCGGCGGTGATCTGCCGTTCACTGGTGTCGATGCTCCCCCCAAATAATCCTTCCCTTCTTCCTTCGGTAAAGGTGTTCCAATCGGCGTCCTTGGGGAAGCACCCCCGTCCAACAACTCCTGTTTACTTAACACGCGTCGGATGGGTGCTCTCGACGCCGTAACTTCTTTAGGTGTAGGCTTTGGAGCACCATCCTCAGAGTCTGAATCCGACCTTTTCGCCGGCTTTTGTATAAACTCCCAGAACATGATCGTTCCGTCAGTCCCTGTACTTATGAGTATCGAATTTGCATCATCGTCATTTTCCAACAAAACAATATCCGTGACTCCTTCAGTGTGGCCCCATTCCTTGTCGATGAGCGTTCCGTTCATATCATACAGTCGAATGCTCTTATCCGAGGTCGCAATACCCGCAATGAATCGTGGTCGAGAAGCCATCTGCCGATCCTTCCCAAGTACCAGGGCATCCATTACCACCGCCTCTCCATTATCGTCTGCCGCTCTGAAACTCTGCAACGTCTTTCCTGTCTCTACGTCGTACTTTTGAATCTGCTTGTCGATTGTCGCCACATACAATGTTGAACTATCGTCTGAAATTGGCGTCATATGGATTGGCGACGTTTTGAGATTCTGTATCCTGGATGGTACGTATGCGATGCTCGGGATTCCCTCTCGTCGAACTAGATCCCTCATAACGATAGTTCGATCTGTCGAGCATGATATGAGTTTGTTGCATCCATCCAGCAGTAAGACCTGGCCGACACAAGCTGTATGATCTTCCAATGTCTGCGCAAGCGTCCATGATCCCGCAACCTTTGTAAAAACCTGGACAGCTCTATCTCTCCCACAAGTGACAATAGCCGTTATCTCGTCATCCTCGTAAAGAACGGCGTCCATAATCTCAGAGCCATGGGCCTTGACAATATACTGAATAGATCGATCGATGCCGTCAATAACGCTATCCAAGTTAGTCCGATCCTGCTGCAGACAATAGAGAGGAGGCTTACCGGAGAACACCGTATTTATCTCCAGATACAAAGAAGTCGCCCCTCTTAGAAACCCTCACGACCTTCAACTCGTTGAGCAATAACTCATCATTCAAGTCCGCCGGTTGTTCCAACTCCACTTCAAATTGCCCCTTCATAACCCCTTGCATATCCCAAAAGATCACCATTCCACCAGCAGACCAAGTATAGAATGCCGCATCTAGATTCGATGTCGGTGGCACTAATCGTATACCCATGACGGCGTCCTTATGAGCTGGTAATTCTCGAACTGTAATGTCTGGAAGCAGCACACCCCCCAAAGGTTTCATGCTCATGATCTTTATCGAATGGTTGCTATCGAGCGTAAAAAGATGGCCAAACATTGAAGCTAGAGCGACGACATTGGCTGTCTTACAGCCTTCTGGAACGACCGGTGAACTAGACCTAGAAGTCGACGGTGATAAGGGAGGCGTGGAAGGCATCATTGCCTTGATAACAAAAGCACTTTTACTGTCAGCGACCTCATTCTGACCCTTTTGATTCAAACATACCGAATATTTCCATTCCTACCAGCAATCCAGGCAGTTTGATAATCTGCATCTACTGCAATGCAGCTAACACCAAACTCGGCATCTGCAACCTTTGCCAATCGCTGGCCATCTTCATCAAGCATGCAAATATCGCCCTTCTCTGAGCAAACCATCGCTCTGGTATCAGAAATACCGACAACGCAAGTCATTACCGCATCCGATAAGGCGCCCAGTACTGCATTTCTACCATGTAGAACTCTTGCTCCTGGACTGTGTGGTCTTGGCTGCAGCGGGTGTAAGCGAGTGATAAACATGAAACGGATGGAGGGAGGGGCAGGGTGAACAAACCTCTTCTTCATTCCTCCAAACCTTGACATGCCGGGTTCCCACCCTGCAAAACAAAATAATTAGCGAAACGCAGGGTTTGATCATCGGAGAATTACGAACGTTATTAAATTCCGTCCCATCCATGCCATATCTTTGACAACACTTGTGCATTTGTTACTCGAGTGTAGTCGTACAGTTGTCGTTCTGGCTGTCGTCAGGGACCAGATGTAGACGAACCCACTAGGAATATACGTTAGCATTCGGCTCTAATCTCTGGGATCATTGCGTGTGGCTTACTCGTTAATAGTTCCAATACTTGCAAGGTACCGCGAGCATGGACTGAATGCAACTTTCCGTACGCCAAAGGTGTGCTCTGCCATTGCCGCCACGGGAAGGTCGCTCGAGGCATCCGGGGCAAGAGAGAATATCAGCACTCGTGGATTATAACCAGACTGTTTCCTGCATTAGCAAAGACCCTTCCTGGCAACCAGTAACCTGGGCCACAAACCTCTCCAACAGCAAGCCATTTCCCGTCTGGACTGAAAGCAACGCAGGTAGCCGCCTTTATCCTTTCCTTCGAAGACCATATTTTTGTTGACGGCGAGTCGTCGTTAACATTTCCACCACCACCAACTCCTCCTACAAACGGTGTACTGGGTGCTGGTGAGACGTATCCAAACAAGTTATCTCGCACGCCGACCGAAGTTCTGCCTTTGTCGGATGTCGGTGGAGGAATCGAGGGGACTGAGATTGTTGGGGCATTCGGCCGTGCCCTAAAGAATCGTTGGGTGAATTCGAGATCTTCGTCAAGTTGAACGACTACTGCTGCTGCTCCTGCTGTATAGGCAAACGACCTGCTGGGTGCGTGGCTTGCGAAAGCGGTTGTCGAGCAGCCAATAACTCTCCTCAAGAATAGCCCATTCTCTGCCGACCCTGACGATGTTCGTTTATGTGTATAGGCCGTTGAGCGGGAGCTTGCACGGGAGGGGGTGGTGAAGCCGGGGGAAAGGGTTGGTGGGACTCGTAGGTTGGGTGCACTGCTTTTTGAGAACGGAGCGAATAGCGGTGAAGCCATTCCTCCTTCCCTCTCTGACTGACTTTCTTCAATCCAAGCGAACGGTCGAGGTAGTGATGCAAGTATCGATGCGCCGTAGTATCATGAAAATTGTCGCAACGTCTGGAGGACCGAAGCAGAGGAGGCTGACAGGTCGAATTTGTAGCCTATGTCCAAAGTGGTGTACTCCCGATGACGGAACTGCTGGCAATGCGTTCTGCAGGTAAAGGCGCGTCAGGCCCAGACGTGGGTGAACGGACGATCTAGGCGGTAATGCAGGCAGCCAATGTGGGTTGAAAGAAATAAAAAAGCGTCGAAGAGATGAACAGGTGTTTCCGTCGGATTCGAGTGTGGAGAGAGATCTGATCAATGAGGTGTGCTGATAAGTATCGACAACAATTGTGCTCGCTCGCTTGTGATTTGAGTTGAAAGGGTCGACAACAAAAAAAATGCTATTCTGATATTCGGAAGAAATAATCGTCGGTATGAAGAGGGCTGGTCAACAGAATAGCTGCGAGAAAGAGCGGTTTTCTTTTCTCGCAGTTGTTGGCTTTGCTGTGTATCAAAAGTTGTTTGGGTAAAAGAATGACTTTGGGTTGGAATATGTGAGATGAATGAGGAAGGTTCAAGGCAACAAAGTGGAATTCTAAAGGGGAAGCCCAGACGTTTCCGGGGCCTTCTGAATTCCAGGGAGAGCCACCGAAGAATGTGGAGGTGCTACCCGTCAGTAAGGAGTCGAATCGGAGAGATATGCAGTAAAATGTCAAAGGATCCCCGTCAACCAGCTAACCAGGATCAAAACAGACCCAGTGGTGAATTCTGGTAAGGTTCGTTTTGGTTGGTGCCTTGGGATTCCTCTGGATCTTGGTAGCGATCACCACACAGAGGGTCACAGGGCTGGGGCAAAAAGAGAAGAAAAATTGATGTCCACCGAAAAAAGCCGTGAGGTTGCAGTTGTACGGCCTCAGTTCGTGTAATTCTCGCTCACTTCATCTCCAGCCAACAGCTCGCAGTTAGACAGTCCCCACAAAATAGCCATGCCCTCGGTGATGAAATTTGCATAAAATGTTGGTGGTTGGCACGTTGCTGTCCCAATTCTCTCCAGCGTCTTTCCTTTTTGAAGGTCAGAAACATCCAATCAATTTCCCCTCTCGGTCACTCAACGAAGCCCGAAGTTTAACGAACAGTGCCATTTTTTTCAGGGCTAACCTTGCCCATTCTGGCTGCCGAGCCGAATGATCCCAATACACCGGAATCGGTAATCTTAACAGCGGGTGCGCACAGAGGTCAAGCAAGCACTTGCTTCCTATTTGTGAAGTAAGTACATAACTACTACGCAATTCAAGCACGAGCTCGGGTATGTTAAACTATCTGTAGTAGTTTCTATAGACTACTGAAAAAAGTGAAATATATACGATATAAACGCCCTGAGATACCACCAGTAACTGAAAATCAAACAAAAGCTTTTGACCGAAAGCAAAAATCATGCCAAACAAAACGAATTAGTCTCTTCCCCCCCTGAAGCCACCACGGCCACCACGACCGTTCCCTCCACGCCCCCCACGGAATCCCCCGCTTCCACCACGCCCTCCACCACGTCCACCGCTTCCACCACGTCCACTGCTTCCACCGCGCCCCCCGAATCCACCACTACCACCACGACTTCCACCTCTTCCACCAAATGATCCACCGCGGCCCCGTCCACCACTCTTCTGGACTCTTCCATTGTTGTTACCGCCCGATCCAGAGCCTCTCCGGCTGTGTGACGGCTTCAAAGAATCGCCCTTACCCTTGGGCTTGCTCTCATCATCAGACTCGTTATCAAACTCATCCATTCCTCTGCTTTTCTTGTTGCTGAACTTGACACGACCACGCTGGCCACGCTGGTATGCGTCATTTCCGCCAACAGCCTCCAAGTAAGCATTGACACCGCCAGTACCATCGTCCTCGACCTCGTCTTCATATCCGCCATCGTTCTCGTCGTCCGAATCACCGCCAATAATCATCTTGCCTTGGCTGTTGACCTTGGCCGATGACTTCAGACGACCTTCCCGTGCCTTCTGTGGTCTTGTGCTAGAGATATTGGCAAGAGTCTTGCGATCCAATAAATCGAGAGGATCGTCATCTTCTCCTTCAACAAGATAGACGGAGTTCTTCTTGCCTCTCTTTTGCTTGGCTCCGCTCTCGTCGAACATCTCAACATCGGATCCATCATCCTCCGATTCAGAGCCATAGATGGCCTCCTCGTAGGCAGAGGCGTACTTCTTCTGCTTACGGTTGGCTGCTCCCTGTTCCTCCTCATCTTCGTCACCTCCCTCAGCAGCATCCTTGTGCTTCTTTCTTCTGTCTCTGGTCTTCCGGATGTTGATGATCAACTTCTTGTCCTCCTCAGGCATGTACTTCTCAACAATATCGTATCCGAAGCGGCGGATCATTCTTTCCATGATATGCTTGACCTTGGCCTTGAAGTGAGCCTTATGCTCGTGGGACCAGATCATCAAGTTCTTGATCAGCGACTCCAGTCTTGGGATCATGAGCTCTCTTGGAAGAGAGATCACAGAAACCTTGACGAAACCAAGAACAGACTGGACCATCTCCCTGTTCTTGGAAGTCAAGAAGAGATCCATGGTGCTAACCATCTCAGTGACCATCTCAGCAGAGACTTCATCCTTGAATTGGTAGAGGATGCGAGTGAGAGCAGTGATGGAGGCGGAGATCATATGTGGTGTGGAACCAGCAAGACCAGCGGCAACCATAGTGAAAAACTCCTCCAAGGTAGCTGGTACAGATGGGGCATCGTCTGGCAAATGGGGAACCTTAGACTGCACGACAGTACCACCTTGCTTCATTTTCTCTCCCATAGCAACCAACAGGTCGAAAGCAGCCGTTCTAGCTTTCTCGTTGACCTCCTTGGTGGAAATAACAACTTCGGAAAGGATCGAGGGGATGAAGTGGAGATCATCCTTGCTCAAATATTCGAGAACGTCCGTGATGGCCATAAGGCGGTCCTACAAATATGTTAGCAACCAATCCTAGCCAGGAAGACAGTAAACTTACACGTCTGGCAGGAGGAGCAACATTGTCAACACTATCAATCAAGACCTTCTGCATATCAGCAGACTTTGCTTTCAAGGTTTGTTGACCAAGTTCAGACTGAGCCAATCTGGTCACAATCTTGTAAGACTTCTTTTGGAGCTGCGGATCCTCCTTCTTGTTCATGATAATGGCAAAGATAGAGAGCAACACCTCGTGTGACTCGGCTGGGAGATGAGGAGCGAGGGCAATAACCAAATCCATCAAAGTATGGGACATTGGTGGCAAGGCCGGCTCGTTCTTCTTCTTTTCCTTCTCAGCCTGGGTAAGCACTGGAGAATCCTGCAGAGCAGATTCCAACATGCCATAAACCTTCTGGAAAGTCTCGACAAGATCTTGTGAGGGTGAAATGCTGATGAAAGCATTGATGGCTCGAAGAATTGACCCTCTGTATTGTGGGAGTGTTTGTGAATAAACATTGAAAAGAACTGCAAGCAAGTTGCTGGAGAGCGAAGCCAAAAGCTCCACATTCTTCTTAGCCTCATCTCTTGCTATTCTTCTCAGAGCCAGGATGTCCTCGTCGTCAGTGTTCAACAAAAGCTTGTTTGACTCAACAAGGTTATCGAGAGCCTTGCAGACGTCGGACCGGAGATCGACCTGCTGGTAAAGGACGTTGGCGAGGAGTTCGGCGAAAGATTGGTCGAAAGACTATAGCCCACATTAGTCACGGTCTGCAACTGCTACTTGTGGATGTCACCTTCTGAAGGTCCAATGGGCTATCGCAGTACCCTGGAAGGATTGCCCAGATCTGTTGAACAAGTGTTTCGTAAATCTTGATCTCCATGGTCTTCTCGGAACCAGCATTGTCAACGACCTTTTGGAAGATCATTTCACTCAATGGGACAAACTCGCTGATGAAGTGGGCAAGGTTGGTGTTGCTGACATGATCACGCAAGAGTGGAAGCATCCAAGCGCGGCCTGGCTGGCCCGGTACTGGCTTCGCAAGGTTCAGCGGGAGGGCAGTGAGAACTGCCTGTGGTCCCATTGCGTGAATGGCGTAGCCCAAAACACTGTCCGCCTGGATTTTTCCCTGGAAGCCCTCGTTGCTTCTAAGGTCACCAATTGTCTTTACAGCCTCAATGAGCAATGGATTTGATCTCCACTTCAAGTTTTCCAAGAAGACGCCGACAATGTCGAAAACCTCCATCCATGCACCCTGATAACGAACAGACAAGAGCTGGGTAACGATCTTGGCAAGCTTTTCAAGAACTTCGTTGTCTTCAGCAGTTGGTTGGAGGATAACCTGCAGTGGGATGCAGTTGATGATAAGAGAGATGATGAATTGCTGAGCGGAGGTGCGGATGGCTTCGGATGGACTCTCCAAGAAGGTAGAAGCAAGCTCGAATTGGGCTGGCAGGCTGCGGAAAGCCTTTGTTGCCTCAACCTTAGCGAGGACTTCGTAACCACGGGACATGACGGCGAGCCATGCTGGGAGAACCTGCGAGTCGGATGCATTTGGCCGAACTTCCGCAATAGCCTGCAAGGTCAGCATCTACAATATACGGGTCCTCTGTAACTTGTTTGCTTACCTCAATAATAATTGGGAGCTTGGTTGAGGTTTCATTCTCTTCCAAGCTCTCGAAAATACTCTCGAAAACATCAAATGCCGCAACAGTCAGAAACTCATTTGTCGAGCGAGTGATTGCGAGAAGGATCTCGCACAGCGGCTCGATTCTGCTGCTGGGCCATCCAGATGCCTTGGCGATAGCGCTCACTAATTGAAGTGCGTGAATAGCCCTGGAGTCATTCTGTCCCTTCTGCTTTCCAACTTCCTTTGCTGCCGATGTGACCGATTGAAGGGCGCTAACAGCACACATTTCCGCGGCAGGGTGGTCGAGTTTTGGACTTGGTGGAGGAGTTCCGAGAACTTTGGTGATAGCCTCCTGTGCCCGCTTTCTAACCTTTGGTCGTCCATCCATTCCCATGGCGAGAAGGCCAGCCAATCCCCGTCGAGGACTGATTTCCTGCTGTGTTGCCATCCACGATGGTCCATCTTGAGCGATGAGAAGGGATTCAAGGACACCGAGTGATGACCGTATCAGCGGTGCTTCAGCATCCGGATGTGTGAGTGCAGGGGCGAGATGGACGAGGATGTCGGAAAATTTCGATCGTAGGAGAGGAGCAGGTGCGTATGGTGTGATGAGATCCAACAAGTATACTATCGGGGCAGCGAGATCCTTATTGAGATCTCCTTCGCTGGGAATGGCTTCACCCAGAAGTGAGAGTAGCGCTACGAAGTATGCTGTAGCGGAGGGCTCGGTTGACTGTTCTTTGAAGGTGCTTTCAACGGCATTGAGGACAACAGCGACCTGCTGCTGGTTCTTCTGGTTAGGGGTTCGTATCCGGGCGAGTCGAGACTCTAACGTTATCGTGGGCACCTCCGTTGACATGTTTGTGTTGTATGTTGGAAGGAATGGAGGATTTCCGTCGCAAGAGCTCATCAAAAACTTTCAATGTTCAAATCTTTGTTAGCGGGGAATTTTGCGTCGCCAGATTCAAAATGGCTTAGTGCGCCAAGATAGGGCTCTGAGGCACAGAGCTCGCCAGATGCAATTTGCATGTCCGAACAAGTAAACCTTTCCAAGCAGGTCCGCAGCCAGAGTTTTATGGAGAAGAGGTAGAATGGACAGATGTACTTGAGCTCGCTCCGTTCTCCCCGAGTCTTTGATGTACAGAAATGAAGATGTTGCTGGTTGGGCTGAGACTGCAATAGTAAGTACTTCATGTACTTCACTGCAAGCAATACCATTCAAGAACGGAAAGATCATCAAAAGGCTTTCTACTATGTAAGTATGTACAAGTACTTATACATGTACGACATCCCGTAAAGCGGAGTCAGAAGCAGGCATTGACGCAAAACAGAAGAGGGTATTTTGAGCGCTAAATCACAAGAAAACAAATTATCCATTACATACAGATTAGAAAGTTCTATGCCATTACCACACCATTGTACACTTCATAGCAATCCAGCCGTCGCTCTCTACGACAGCTTGGCCAAAAGCCGCTCTTCAACGCCGTCCAAAACGTACTCGTGCGTTCCACCAATGACCTCCAGGTTCTCGGCTTCAGCCAAGAACATCTTGTGAGGGTCCTGTCCGGGCTGGAACATGTTCATTGCAGCAGCTGGGTTCGCCTGCTGCATTTGTTGGGCCATTTGGTCGGCAGCTATCATGGTCAGCACAGTCTATGGTAGGAAGGGGCCGGACATACCATTCTCGCTACCGAGGAGGTAGGAGAAAACGGGTCTGAGACCAAACAAGTTCAAGAAGTACCATGAGAGGGATGATACCCAACGGACGTCCAAATCACGAGTAGCAACGCCGGACTGTAGCATTGACTTGAATCGAATAGTCAATGGGAAGGGTAGCTTCACTACACACACTAGTTAGCATAATCCGAAAAAAGCACCTCTCCATTGCACTCACTGATGACGAATCCGCTGAAAAACGCGTTGATCCAACCCATGATCAGAGTCTGGGGGACAATCATGGCCATGTTTCCCTTGACCATGTTCATCATCTGGTCCATTCCGGCCGGGTCTGACATTGGGTTCCCAGGCGCCTGCCCCTTATTCTCCGGATCCTTCAAGAAGTCGCCACGCTGATATGCTCCGACAAGGTAGTTCTTTCGGCTGAGGTACGATGACAATGGAATTTGGCCGGCATTGTTGCGCAAGTTGATGCCACGTATAAGGTTCCGCCTAACTCAGATTAACTGACTGTCGTAGTGAGGCGATGCGGTACAGTACTGCTCTCGGGTCGTGTTTATATCTTGCTTTTTCGGGTCGGATTGCATGAGCACAGTTGCGTAATGTCGGAGGATACCAGTCAGGATCTGTACTTCTGTTAGCAACTGTCGCGCTTCGGAGATGTGGGTGCCTTACCATGACAATCGTAATTGGGAACAATATCCAGTAGCTAGTAGCCTGTTAGTCCGAATCTCCGGCTCATCTCGTTCACACTGACAAAAGAGCGGGATCCCGAAGGATCGTTTGGTCGTCCTGCGCCATTGTTGGTGGTTGAAGAATCGAGTCGATTTGGTGCCGGAGGATAAGTCTGGGGAGCGGACACGACGTTCACTTAAGCTGTGTTATCGGAAGCTTGGCGATCAAGGCTGAGTGTAACCATCACTAAATGTCAAAAGTAGGCGCTAAGCGTGAGCGATGCCCCGCCAAAACATTCGTCATCGGCAGAAAAGCCCCACCTCGAACCCCGTCAATAAACCACTGGCAAATCACTGCCATCGTTCCCCAACTCTTCCTCGTTCGATATTCCATTGAAGTCGAATCGCACCTTAAGGATGGACGCAAAACTCTACCTCATCACTATCGACAAAAACCCAGCCGAAGCAGCAGAGATTGCAGCAAACGTCGCCCGTAAGATTGAGAACAAAGAAACAAAGTTGTTGGAGGTGGTACAGTCTTTGGGTGAACCGTTGACAGACGAGGATCGGACCATACGAGCCAAGGGTAAGATACCTATCAGCGCCTTTCGATGATGTATTCTGACTGTTGGTTTTCAGCCATTGCCTATTTAGGAGCGGTACTCAACGGCATCACTGGCAAGTCCGTAACCAGACAGCATGGTCAGCACGAGTTCTACCCATTCCGGCAGTTGCTAATGGCTTGTAGTATCGGTCCTGGCGGAGTTCTTGTGCGCAAGACTTGAGGATGAAGTTGCACTCAAAGAGACTTCACTGGCTTTGACTGCCTTAGTGAAGACAGGGAAGGTACCAAAGGAAGACATACTCAAAGTCGCAGAAACGTGAGACCACTTGCCCCCCATTCATATTCTTGCATCAATGGTTTTCTGATATGGAAAAGGGTTCAGGCTGTTTAAGACTGTCGATATGAAGAAGCATCCACAGGGAACACGATTCGTCGTCCTCACCTTACTCGACAGGCTCATGGCAGACTACCGACCGGTATTGAAGGAAATGGGGGATGACTTCGTCACTGGATTTGTTAGCTTAGTTGCGCTGGAGAAGGATCCGAGAAACCTTATGATTGTCTTCTCGCTGATGCGAGTGATACTGGTAGAGTTCGATATAGAGAGACATGTCGAGGTAAGTAGGTGCTCATAGGTATGGCAGGGGCAAACTGACGAGTATCCAGGCTCTCTTCGACGGCGTCTACTGTTATTTCCCGATTACCTTCAGGCCACCACCGGACGACCCGTATCAAATCACGACACAACAGCTGAAAGATCGACTACGAGATTGTCTGACGAGTACACCATTGTTCGCTCCCCATCTGTTCCCGCCTCTCATCGAGAAACTGGACAGCACGAACGAGAACGTGAAAAAGGACTCGCTTCAAACTATGGTCACTGCAGCGAAGAACTTTGGGCCTCTCGTTATGCGGAAATACTATGGAAAGATCTGGGACAGTGTAAAGTACGAGGTCTTGAATGCGTTGCCTAATGAGAGTGATGAGGTCATGGATGAGGCTCTCAGGGTCGTCAAAGAACTAGGCTCCACATTATCCTATGGGTTAAATGGGACAGTTCCAGAAGGGTCGCCATTAGCCATTTACGTCAAGACAGTCTCTAAGGAGTGCTTGGATTCCCTAAAGGAGCCACAAACAAAGAAAGCAAAGTCTGCGGCGATTCTACTGTCTACTGTTGCTTCTTCCAGTTCATCGGCATACTATGGTATTGTCGTGAACTCGGTCCCAGCACTGATGACGATATACGAAGGTGCAGAGGAACTGGTAAAGCAAAAATCTTGGATGGAAGTTATTCTGCACATGCTCGATGCTGGCTTATCAGTATATGGTACATGGGGTGACCTGAACCCGGCTCCTGTCCAGGAGAATCCTTTAGCCAAGTTCAGTGAGCGGTTGTTTGAGATCTACTCGCAGGCCCTTATGGGTGGCTCGAAAGATGACACATCCAAGAGATTAATAGCATTGAAGGGTCTTGATAAGATGGCGCGAATGCGGTCATTTTTATCTGAAGCCGATATCGGCGTGGTAGTGGTGTACCTGAATGAGGTTATCCTGGAGGAGAACAAAGAGGATGTCAGGTACTGTATTCACTATCGGTGTCTGGAAACTCGCTGACAGTCCAGTAGGAAGCAAGCTCTGGATAATCTACTCGATTTTTCGAAATACAGGTCAAATCTGTTGATCGAGAAGACATTCCCAAGTCTCATGGCTGCACTTCCCGATGAAGAACCGAAAGAGTTGGTTTCAACTGAAACCGAGACATTTGAGAATGAACAGGTAGTTGTACCTTATCCTATCATTTTGGAGGCTCTTGCAAAGTTATCCTTGGATCGTGCAATCTTTGATGTCCTTATTACCCGCCTGCTAAACAAGCTGATAGTGATTGTCAGAAGTGAGTGGTCCTGGACTTATAGTGATACACTGAGGCTAATGGTAATAGATAACGCTGGTGAGCAGTATGTCCAAGCTATCCTTGCAACAATACTCGTTGTTCTCGAGAAGAAGGTTGCCCGAGAGGACGTCGATGTTCCCAATTACTACGGAAGACTAGCCACCTCTATCCTCACTCGGACCTTCATCGTCCTTCTGTCCTCCGAGGCAGCATCGTGCTTTAGAGTGATGCACTCGAATAGCGTTCTAAGCGTTACTGCCAGAATCCTGAACATACTCATTCGCTCGCTCAGTTCAGAAGAACAGTCTTTGGCACTCAAGGAACTGTGGAAGCTTTTTGTTTCGGGCGAACCGTCACAGGTTATTGATGTTGAGGCAGACAAGACTTTGGATATGGTCTTGAAAGATGAAGATCCATCTATAGACAATGAAAAGGTCCGGTCTGCCGTTGCTGGCGGCTTCCGTCCCTTCCAAGGAGAGTCGGCATCCGAGCTTGACAGCAGCATCATCATATTTGCTGCTATTTTTGCCGGCCTCAGGCGTGAAGTATGTCTCTTTTCTGTTTTTTTCTGGATACAATTACTAAACTGAAGAAGGTCGAAATCCCTCAGCACAAACATGCCTTGCCAGACTTCTTCAAAGCCAACGTGGAGCTTGCGAGAAGCTCTGCAACAAGTGAAGTAAGACAGGCACATTTGGTAATTACATCCGTCCTCGTCAACAAATATGCCTCCATAAGCGGACAAGTTTCCGAGGTGGTGGACGGACTGATCACCGGACTAAAGTCCCCTAATCAGTCTTTGGAGACTGCTGAAAACAATATTCGATTGCTCTTCTGGATCGGAAAGGGTCTGGTAACGAAGGGTGATAAGTCAGTAGTGAAGCTTCTTCCCCGCTTGGTCGAATTGTTAAACTCGCAGCAGTTTGGCAGTGTAGCTCGACGAGGTTTCGCTGTTTTATTCGGCGACAATGAGTTTATAAACCAGAGTAATCATGCTGTTTTGAGCCGCCTTGCAAAGCAGAAGGCTTTCGCTTTGTCTGTCCCAGAGATTGTTGAAGGCTTCAAATCAGCCCAAGCAGGTCAGTTGCTTTCGTGGCCTCTTAAACTTCTTACTGACATTTCGCTTCAGATCTCAAGTCCAATTATCTGGTTGCGCTGTCTGCCATCCTGCGATCGGTTCCTTCAGAGGTGATACTGCCAGAGTTGCCCGAGTTGTTCCCGTTGTTGCTCCAATCGCTTGATCTGGATGAGGATGCCGACGTGAAGAAAGCTACAATCGGCACCCTTTACGTCACTATCACCGAATCGCCAGGTGCAGCAAAGGAGCATATGAAGTCGTTAATCACGAGATTATTGAAGGCGGCCTCTGAGGTATCCACAAATCCCCCGAGGGTGAGAGCCTCCGCGCTTCGGTGCTTGAAGACTTTCCCAAGTGTCATCGGCAATGACGATGTGCGACCGTATAAGAGCTTGGTGGTGAGAAGTCTGGTGCCAGTGCTGGACGACCCGAAGCGAGCCGTGAGAAAAGAGGTAGGCAAATATCTCCGGGTGTAAATGACGTGCACTAACAGTGTTGTTTCTTAGGCTGTCACTTGCAGAGCCAAATGGATCGCCATTGATGAGCCAGAGGATTAGTTTAGTTTAGTTAATTGCTCATTTATCCATGGGCTCATGCGTATCTCAAGAGATCTACTTACATACTTTAAAGTACTAAGAAGTGCTTACTTATGCTTGTATTCGTACAGTGGTACTTAGTTAATAGAGGATTATATTTGACTTCACTTTTAGACAGATTGGTCCCTGCAGACTGACCTCATCTCAAAAGGGACCTAAACTCCGTTCTCTCATCCTAATATTTCAATCCTGACTGGTTGTGGTTACCGGCGTGCATTGAGATCTAGCCCTGCAACTTGATTGAATTTGGCATGGCTGGTACGAAAGCGTAAAACTTGAGACGGCTAGCGCTCTACTCTTGTTCGCCAGTGCCTGAAAGTTCGACAAACTGTTCCTTTCGCTCCATCATCTCCGTCTCTGCTCTCATTTTACGCTCTTTTTTTCAGTATCTCACGTCCTAATAGCCTTCGACATCACTTCATCACGTCCCAACAGTACTTTCGCGACCCACAGCACCATATAATCGACATTTAATACACCACTATTGTTAAGGGCGTCTGCTACACGACATTCGCTGCTGTACGGCACCCTTTCGCATCCCGTTTCTATTCTTGAAAGCCCACTCAGCAAACGCTACAGTACGGTTCCACGGGTTTGGTAAAGGGCCGTTTGTACGCACAGGTTGCACGTTAAACTGGCCTCGGTTTCAGCTTGATTTTCGCCCATCGCCCACCCGCGTTTGTGCTTGCCGCCCTTCAGGCAGGCGTCGCAGATGCAGCCTATGATATCCTCCAAAAGACACGGCCGACCGCCGTCACCACCACCACAGCTTCCAGAAATTCCCATATCAAATCACCGAAGCTCGTTCGACACATTTTTGGATACTTCCAGCTCATCGCTATCCTCTTCGGCATCTTCGTCAGCGTCGCTTGCGACACCAATAGCGTCCACCCACAACCACCTGCCTGCAAACCCTCGGCCGCAACCACTACAGCCAGGTTACTTTGACCCCACCTTTCACATTCCAGACAACTCGGGCGAACAAACACCTACACCACACACACAGTCTACGACCTCCTCCGCTTCCCAGGTGGCAGCAGCACAAACAGCCATGTTGTCGCATAACCGAAAGAGATCAGGCACAGCTCCGGAGAACAACACCACAACCACCTCAACGCCAGGAATCACCGTCTCACGAGACTCGCCAACAACCGTCTCGTCCTCAGCCAACAACCTCAACGGATCTCCAAGCACGCCTGCAAAGAAGGAAGGAAGCTCGAAAATGAAGCTCTTTTCCTCCAAACCAGCAAGGATAGGAACACCACCAGCCGACAAGTCCAAGAAGCCGCTCCCGTCACCAAGCAAGATCCCAAACATCAGCAGTCCGCTACCCAGAATCGTCAACTTTCACCACGACCCATCCAGCAGGTCTGAGTCTCGGGTTGGATCACGGAAAGGATCATTCAGTAGTTCTGGCGTTACTCTCATCAACGCCCAGGGTGGCTCTATGCCCATAGACATTGCCGGCCTAGGTCTGCCACAGCCAGCATTCGCCAGTGGAGGAGCCAGTCTTTACTCGTCGTCACCACCACAGTCGTCCAGCTTGAAAGAGGGATTCCACAAGTCACACTTCCTCAGGCCAAAGAAGGACGGCCACGGCCTCACGCTCTCGTCAGCATCCTCCAACTCCAAATTCATCAACGCTGATGCACAATCAATCTACTCTTTTGGCCCATCTAGTCCATCGGGCGCAGCATTCGCAGGAAAGGAGGGCAAAGGACACCACAAGCATGACGGATCAAGAGGAGAAGCAGACTTGCCTGGAGCGGACTGGCAGTTTGTACGAAAGCATGTATTACACTTGTTTGAAGGTGAGGCTCTGCGAACGCCCGTGGAGGATATGAACCGTGCGGTCAGGTAAGTGCATCTGCCAAGTGCATTGGCGATCTTGCTAATCGAGTCTGCAGCAACCATATCCAGCGATGCATCAACTACACTTCATCTGTGGCGCTCATCGATGATGTTCGAGATTTGTTGGACACTGGAATGTTGAGCATCGATCCAACCCTCCGGTCTTGGCCAGAAGAGAAGCTCGTCCCTCGATTGATTGAGATCTGGCTCTTTGTCTTTGGAAACGTTCTGCCCTACTTTGAAGCCGTCTTCCTACCGCTACAACAGGAGTTCAAGGGTGTCGGTACGGTCATGACAGCACGCGAAGCTCGTGATTTCTGGGGTGCATTGGGCGTGGAAAACGGCGGAATTGGCATTCTCGACGTTCGACGACTCGCACTCATCAGTTTCCGAGACAACATCATACTTCCAATCCACTCGAGATTACGTTCAATCTTCATGTCCACCATTCATCTCGACCTCACCTCCGATCCGCATTCGACCCAGACCGTAGCTAGGATGCTACAGTGTATTTCGGTTGTCGCTGCGGTCTTGTCCGGCGATGAACATCAGTCAAAGATTGATGAGCTTGCCAAAACGCTCAAGCACAACTGGCTGGGACGTGGACGAGCTGGTAGAAACAGAAGAGGTTTCGTCGGGTTGAAGATGAGGGCCCCGGTTCTCTCGGCGGCCAGTACTGGAAGTCCAAGTGGAAGTATTGTGGGAACACCTGCGTTGGGAAGTCCGGCCATCATTCATGAGGGTGCGGGGAAGAGAGATGGGTTTGTAGGTGCAAGAGGGCTGGCATTCCCAGATGCTAACGCCAATGTGATTTAACTGCTGTCAGACTAAGTGGTGCTATCATTCGTATGGCATGCGGTCTACAGTACTTTTCGTTTTACCGGAGTTTGGGATTGTCGCAATGCTTTTTTTTCTACCCCTATTAATGCCCTACCTGCCTTCTAATTCTCAATCTTCTTTGCTCATCTTCTCTCCATTTATTTTCGTTGTTTTTCGCTTCTTCTTGCTTCCCTACTTCGTCTCCTATTGTACTCTAAAGAAGTACGGACTTGTCTCTTTCTTTTAGGAGCCAGATGGCCAAGCCTACCTGTATTATTGTTTTAATGAGCCCCTTTTTCTTTGACTTCACTCCTGACTTAAAGGCTCTAAGTGTTATAAGTGTTATAGTTCAGCTCTTTTCGATCGGTGGATAAGGGAATTATAATGGGATGGGTTTCTTTTCATGGGATATATAGAGGTTCGTTTCATTTTCTCCTTTCCATTCCTGTATGTAATGAATTTTGCTCTCGGATATAATATTGGCCCAGGAGCACTTTGCCTTAGATAAGTAAGCAAGTATTAATATTGATTTGTTTTTGAGGGACTCAACACGTATGAGGTGCCGATTCTCCGGGGATCTTTTGATAACAATTTATGATTCACCTACGGTTCCACTTTCAAGTACGTATTTCTTATGCCAAATCCTGGCATGTCTGAGTCTTTTGTGCTGTTGCCCAAGCCTTGCTGTCTTGGATCTCTCTGCCTTTCGCCATATACCGGATGCTTTTCGGCTTCATGCACATCGGCCTAGTTAGGTTTCTCAGTGATAAAGCCGAACTTTCCATCTCCAGTCCACGCAAAACCACTGCATCATCACCATGTACTAGCCCGGTACTTGCCGACTCACCGTTTCAAACCCGCACCTCACCCCCTTGCCTAAGACATGCTCCCCGACGAACCCCCCGTGACTTTCAACCCATGCGGAAGTGATGGCGCAACGGATTTGGCTCTGTAAGTCGTCATCGTTTCCGCATGAACTCTCAGTCACGGGAAGCTATGTTTAGCTGCGTTGTTTCAGCACCTTTGTAACATCTTTTGTTACAGGTCGAGTTTCTTTCATGCACGGGCGGGGCAAAATGGGTTTAGTGAAGTGGTGAACCGAAGCTTCGGGATGGGAATCACAACGATTACATACGGGGAGGGATTTGCACTTCTGTCGAAGGACAGTATGCCTTGCACAATAGCTTTTGGCTCATGAGAATCAATCACAGATTAGCACAAGTTTACGGTGCAGCTGCGGAGCATGCTGTGAAGAGTTTGTACGTAGGCCGTCTCGATTGGAATCTCTGAATTCTGAGACAGTTCTCGTTTCCCGTGATCGAAGTTACATGCGGATTCGATGGCGTAAGCTCTGTGATCATGCATGAGAGGTGACGACTTGCAGGTATCTCCAGTCACGGGTATGCAATTCCAGGATCGGGCCAAAGAGGCACAGCAGAGAAAAGGTTGATCTTTGTATTCAGGCTGTCTAGTTCCTGCTGTCTCTATCTATTTTACATACTACCATGCCGTTCCCAACTGGCATTCAGAGCCTACGTAGCACCTGTGCCAAATCTGGTGCGAAAGGGTGGAGTTGGTTGCGATCCGAGCTGGATTGCTTAGTGCGACATCGCGATGATCTCGAATCAAACATTGTTGGTGTTTTGGCTGCAAACCATCGAAAAGCTTCCTGTTAGGGAAGGCCAACCAGGTGATCTGCCTTGGCGGGTTTATTACGGTAATAAGTCCTCAGCTCTGCTTCCGAAAGACCGAGGATCGGTCCGTTTGACACTGCAAAGCATCAGAGAACCTTACGAGAAATTCGGAATGACTTTTTTTCCATAAGTATTTTGTATGTCAAGGAATCAATGTACCGGTTAGCACTACTTACTTACTTTGTACTTCTGGAATTTCTTTCGAGTTCAGATAACAAAATGCTTTCCATCCACGGCCTTCTCGCTCTTCAAGTTCTTCATATATCAGGGTCCACTTTGGCATCTCGCCTACTTGTGTATTCTGCATAGGCGTATGTGACAGACTTCTTCAATCCTCTCGTAAGATATGCAGATTCTAAATTGCATGTCCATATCTCGGCTCTCGGGTCGGCCAAATGCGCTCGGGCTACGGCACGCGAGAAGGACCAGAATCGGTACGTAGGTATTCTACGTAACGCCTTGAGCTTGTACGGGATAGACTCGCTTCGGGATCGACGCCTGTTTAGTCGGAATTATAGCCTCGATCGGGGGCAGTAGTAGCGACCGTTCGGCAAACGACCGAGCAAACGTCGGGCCACGTTTATCTCAGAGGCCGTTCTCCACTCTCGGACGGAGGCTCTCAGCCCTCCTCAATTCTAATCAATCTTGAGTTGACTTGTTGACTGACTAGCCATTAGCCCCTGGCTTGTTTATCGACATCGAGTAGTTATGTCGTGTTGTCTGATGTTTTCCGAAGAGCTTTGACGGCAAAGACAGCAAAGTCTCAGGGCTCGGATATTTGTCGACTGACAATGTTTGCCATGTTTTTGTGGCAACGGCCCGATTGTATCCGGACTCGGAAGATTCAACAGCTTTGTTTCGCTTTGACTTTTGCTGACGCGAGAAACCGGGCGAAGAGATGCTGGGCGGAACTCTCACCGAAGCGGTCGGACAGAATTCTCCGCAGTCAACCAACTTGGAGCTGAATTTGGGGTGGGAATCACACTGAAGCGATACTGGGAAGGCTCTAGTGAGGTGCTAGTGGCTTTGAATGGACAGGGCTCCGGATTTCAAGCCCCCAAATGCTGGTTCTGTTCCATATTGAAACCGGGGGCAAATGAAGTCTCGAATAAGCAGTAGAACTTTGTTGATTTCTGCACAGTGAACTTTCGGATACCCCGGTACAAGTACTCCATACTCGCCTAGCAAAATAGCAAATTCAAACTTTCACTCCGCAACGCGAAATACTAGGGACTATGTAAGTCTAAGCAGATTCTTATAATTCAACGATGTCACTGGAGAGAATTATAAATAAAATTAAATTAACCAGCATCTTGAGAATTGATAACATAATAACCGGATGGTTGGAGAACTACAAGAATCAAACTCAGGGGTAATACCTCTTTCCATAGCAGGTGGCACATGCAAGAAGAAGTGGCTGCTGGATTCAGCTCGACACAAGCAAGATGGGTAATTTGAATACGAGCATTGTATGGTATCAATCATAAAAACTTTCATTTGCTACCAAACCATAAACGCCAATAAACATACTGGATATCATTCAACGCTTTAGAAACTCCCCAAAACCCAAGTAGATAGGAAAACGCCGACAATACCGCCAAAAGAAGTGAAAGAGCTATTATGTACGTCAAAGAGTCAATCTAGCTAGTACAACCAAATTATAAATGGTAACCCGAAAGGAAAAGGATAAGAAAATGAGAACAGAAGCAGCGTCACTAGCGGCGATCGCTCTTCTGGCTGTTGACGGTGACGGCGTCTCCATCATCGTTTCTCTCACGGACCTTCAAGTCAAACTCAATGGTCTTTGAAATCCCCTTTTGGTCGTCTCCGTAACCAGCCTCGATATCAGCATCCGACACCATCTTCTCCTGGCTCTCACTGGCATCGTAGGCACGGCCATGAACTCCGCAGACACCATTGCCACTTGCAGTTCTGTAATGGGAGTGGGCGTTGGCACTGTAGGCACCTGGGAGGACACGGTCGCGAGGTCCGGCGTAAATTGGTGCAGGGCCATCGACGGTCTCAGTGAAGGAGTCCATATCGTTCTTTGGCTTCTTGTTGTCGTTGGCTCCGCAGGTGCAGGTACTTGGCTTTCCAGATGCCTTGGATCCCTTCGATCTCATACCACTGCTGCCACCAGAGCTGACGAATCCGTTCAAGCCCGACATCTTGACAGACTCAGACTGAGTAGTAATAAGAGCCTTGAAGAACTTTGGAAATCTTCTGGTGAGGTATCTCTTGGCCAATGGCAAGTTGGAACAGATGAGAGCAACGTTGATCTCAACGGAGGAGGCAATCGACTGAATACCACCGACCCAGTTCAACTCCATAGGATCAGTGACGGCCTTGCGCAAGTTATCGACACGAATGACGGAGGCAATAGCAACTCTGATACCAGTTAGTTCTGTTTAAACGCTTTGATAGGATAGTGACAACTTACAAGATACCCAAGCAGAACATGCCCATGACCTGGATCTTCTGTCTTCTTGGAAGATAACTTCTGTAGAGAGTTGGGAGAGGAAGGAAGACGAGGAGGAAATCGGCAGCGGTGTTCAAGCAACCGCCCCAGACCAACATGGTGATGTAGTCGATGCACTTAGCGCGAGTAATCGTAAAGTCCCAGAAGGCGCTGACAGGGTTGCAGGCGAAGACTGTGCAGATCGAGATACTGACAGCAGTACCGACGACGAAGAAGCCAGTTGCTTGACAGATGCGGCGGAAGGTAAGGTCCGGAATGATACGGCAGAAGAAGATAAGAAGGGAAACCTTAATGATACCCAATCCGAGGAACTGGCAAAGAATGGCAACGACCATACGGGAAGGGAAAAGCTGGTTTTGTGGCAAGTTCCACTCTGGTGGAATATCCCAGTAATGTCTCCCCGAGCCGTATTTCACGTTAAAGAACAGGATTACCGTATTCAGTATGGACATGAGCTTGACAAGAGTTTAGTATTTGTCCAATATAACAGGGCATCGAGCAACTTACTGTTGCAATGATAATGCAAATATCCTCCCAGCCGATTCTCAGGCGCTTCGGCAGTGAATTGTTTCTCCAGTTTCCATAAACTCTGATATATGTCGAGATAAGACCCAAAGCGGTTGTCGCGACTCCGACGCCGAGAATGGCGGGCTTGAGATCCGCACTTGGGTTGAGGAAGTTGCCTCCGCCCGGTGGGATACGGGGATCAACGAGAACGATTTCACCGAATTCAGTCGTCATTGTTGCGGTTACTGATCAGGCACGGGTGTTTCGAAGGATTTGCGGACTCGAAGGCTGCTGTGACTAGCGAATGAATGAGGCTCGAATCGGTCCGGCGAATCTGAAGTTGGCAGTCGTGCTGGTGAAAATACAGAAGCTGGGGAAACAGGCGTTATTATAGTAAACCCGAGCCACTGAGCTTCGGTAATTTAGGAGTGGAAAACGGTGTATGGAGGACATTGTGCTGAATCCGACCCCACTAGGCTAGCTGGGTAATATCCACCCAGATTTTCTTCCATCTCTGGGGTCAGGGCAGCAGTTTGTGGTGGTGCATTAGTGTGAAAGGGTCATAGCTTGGGGGCGTTGAGAGAGAAGAAAGGCTCACCAGATGATGGGTTCTAGAAACTGGGGGCTCCGCATCGGCCGGCCCTGGCCACATTTTAACCCGAGTTGTCTTAAAAGTGTTCAGAGCTTCTCTGCACCAGTGCTGACCAGGACGAACCCACAGATATCAAGAAGGCTTGAGCAAAAGCCTCAACAAGTTCATCGGCTTGACATGATCCGAATGCTGCATAGCAGTGAACTTGTATCGTAAGAGGCATTCAAAAAGCCTTCTAGACTATCGATTTCCATCCGCCCCTTAGCAGACTATGTAGCAGCCCATCTCATTCATCGACTGGGAACAGATGTGAGATGGATAGCGTTTTGTGAGCCGAAAAGCCTTAATCATAACGTGCCAAATCAAACGGGAGCCGACTCCTTCGCTAATCAAAGTAGTTAGTCTAGGAACCGTTTAATTCTCGCCAGCCTGCCTACATTTGTAGTCGTGCACCTTTCCTTACCGCCTCTGGACTAACCCACCATGCGGAGTGACTGAGATGATCCGTGCACTGGTGTCCGGTAAATGTTTAAACTTGCCACCAACGAGCCGAACCATGCGAGGCCGGCATTTCTTGATTGCGAGTCTGCCCGTTAAACGAGCATTCGGTAAGTGTGCCTGATCCAGTTGAATGCGGGGAGGGTTCGTAGATGCCCTAACCCGAGGCTCCTAAGTCTGTCTAGTTACTTGTATGTCTGAGGGGCATGCCTGATTGAGGCCTCGTTTCTGCAATTGCTCGTATGTATCGACAGAAGAGCATTTCGTACGTTCCATTCTTTCGAGCTCATT
The DNA here is from genome assembly GCA_003788565.2 of Ascobolus immersus RN42. Classification (NCBI taxonomy): domain Eukaryota; kingdom Fungi; phylum Ascomycota; class Pezizomycetes; order Pezizales; family Ascobolaceae; genus Ascobolus; species Ascobolus immersus. The sequence goes on along the minus strand of ML119650.1, from coordinate 320,703 downwards.
GATAGAATCTGCTGGTGACTAGGCTGGCCCGTACGCACATCAACCCCCAAGGATATGCACTCTTCATTTGAAGTATCGTTCATTTGTCTTTTTATCCTAAACCTTGCGGTTCTTGTGAGTAGATAGACTGTGAGGCCCAGGCTTTGAAGCTTCAGTGTTCCAGTTTACAAGCCAAGGCAGTTAGCGGGTAGTTCTTCCGTCCAAACGTCTAAATTTTATTCGTACGCTCACCTCCGGAGTTGCTGTGCCACACATCTGTCGTTGTCCATTCACAAACTCAGTTAACTAGAACATCAGTTTGTGTCTCGAGATTGTACAAGTACAAGTACTTGCCAGTACTCGTACATCGTCGAGCCGAGCTCGGTCGGGACCACTCGTCACTCTCGAAGACGATCGTCATCTTGATGAGGGTGCTGACAAGCAAAGCGCGGGCCGAATAACAGTCCGTTAAACTCTGATTAAGCCACAATTGATTGCAAGATGATTGAACATGCACGCGTGCATCTGTTTGTGGTACCTGTAATCCGCTGGATTATGGTCTTCGTTCGTATTTGAGCACATACCGTTCGTGCGTCGATTTTCTTTCCGATACTTCATGTTACGATCCCAAACTTCTGACGGCGGTGCCGAGATGATGTAAAAGTGAATGGACGTTGAAAATCGCAATCATACTATGCAGCTATCTGCAATAATACGGCCCAGTCGCTGTATCCATGTGGATGAAGATGTGTGGATACACAAGTACCATTGGAATCGCATGTTAGGTTCCGCCACATACTCCGACCGAATGCTTCGACGTCCAGGGCCAGGGTTGGACCGCAAGCTCACCTGGAGGCAACCGTGAAATGTCATTCTTTTTTTGCGTCCGATCTGTCGTTTGTCAGTAACGTACACCCAGGAAACACTGCTATCGACTAGCAGCTGAAGAACTTCATTTACTTCGTAGCTACAGGTAGACTCGATACCTGAAACATTTTGAGATAAACGGTCTGAACGTGGCGACGCCTCTGTATGTATCATACTCCTCCTACATACTTGTTTGATGCCACTCTCATCCCAGCACTCAAATCGCTTAGCCATCGCCTGGATGCGACATCCAGATGCTCTTCCCTGCTGTTTGGACGAATTAGCGTGACGGGTTTCCTCCCGACTTGTGTTGTACCGGGTTGACGGGCAGAATCTCCATGGGGCAATCAAAAGAAAGGATACAAAAAGGGACACAACCTTTAACAATGAACGACTTGGAAACTTCTTGCACAGCAGAAGTATCGTCTACACAAGTTCTGTCAACGGTTCTCGATGATAAGGTTTCGAGCTACGAAGCAACTTCGACCTCAGTCAGCGCATGGTTAGCGATGGGTCTGCAGAGACACTTGGCCCCAGTCGGATTTTCAGGTACCCATCCACTAACCTACTTCGTACAGCCGACAGCACCGAAGAACGTTCGCGACGCCTTCGATTCGATCCCGCTCAACCAACTTCAGCTAGGACGGCATACTAGCAGTTCGAGTAGTGACGAATTGTGTGCCGAGCTCATAAATCCTCCTCCAGCCGGAGTCGCTGTCAAACAACCTCACAATAATTCATCTCACAACTATCTGTGTGTACCGAGATCCATTGCAAGCCATAAACGAAGCGCAAGGCAGCTGTTCCTGGAGAGAGGGCCGGGAGCATTAGGAGACTCGTATTCGCTGACCATCGTGCACCGAATTCAAGACATCTCTGATACAATTGTTGGACAAATCTCAACGTTAGCGTCTGTTCTCCCTCATAAATCTGGTGACCACTCACAGTGTCGTGCTGATGATCCGATACTAATCGACTTCTTGTTCCACGATGCAGAGCAAGGGTTTGAGTTTTTGTTGCAAGGATGCGGGGAGGCGGCTGTTGTTTGCAAGCTGCCGTCAAAGCTCGCCAAACGTTGTGAGGAAGTGGGACTTAACTAATTCAGGGACAAGTTTAAACGGGCAGTCGCTTGGGCCTTCGCTTGCCTCCACGAGCCGAATGACTAATCCTGGGCAAAACATAATTCTCAGCTACAATCGGATCTTGTCTAGAAGTTAAAGTATGTACGATACTGGGATCGATCGTCTTTCATCTGAATTCATGCTCAGCTACATGCCAGCACTGCTCTGAATGTCGGGAGTCTTATGTATGACGGAAACAGAGGCCTTTGAGATCTGCCGACTGTACAAGTACCGACTCCATGGTACGAAACCACTGACCTTGTCGACATGTGCATACAGCACCAGTGGCATCGTTTTGTATTCGCACGAACTTCATTCCCGGTCCAGTAAACAGCTTATCCAGCTGTGCAGCTCTTTGGCGTACAATACTCGTAGTAAGTACTTACCTACAAGAAGGTACTAAGGTAAGTTTCCTTTGAGAAGTTTCTAAAAGTAACACAATTCTCCTCGATTGTAGTTACCTCCTACTTCGTAAGTAGTTAAAAAGTATGTACCTTCAAATATGCAGTGAAAGGGGTACATTAGCAGCTCAATTAGTGTGCTCACAGGTACAGTAGTGACAATTCCAAACCAAGTTTTCAAGATGAGGACAAATTCCAGCAACATTCTAGACTGTGACGACCTGCGTGTAGTTACTGCTTTGACTCTTGTCTGTGCAGCTGTGCCTGGCCACAGACCATGTGCAGTGTAACCGACAGGGACGAAAGCTTCAGCACGAGGAACTGTTAATTACGGATCAATGAATACTCCGGAATGAGATTCAACCGAACTTACTTGCAGGTACGTCCAAGGGCACATACTTGTACAAACCGCCTCGTTGTTACTATATTCGGAAACTTTAAGAGCCAAACAGAACCTTAAAAAGTCCTACATATACGCTCAACGCACGAGCAAGATCCTTACTGAGAGTTGAAAAGCAGATTCGACCATCTCATCGTCTTTTTATCAGGACATCTTCAGTTCATTGAGTCGCTAGTTGGATGACAATTACTTGGCTACCCTGAACCAGTACATAGTCACCGTCCGTACTATTCCCATCTCTAACCGATGTTGAGATGTTTGGAGAAAAATAATCGAGAATATGAGTTATCGTGGAATGAACCCCAAGTAACCAAATAATGGCCAAGCAGGCATACGCACCTTACATTTACCACTTCTTGGAGACTGGGAATGAGGCTCTATGCACCTGGCCAGGTTAAGGGACAATATCTCGAGAATGCTTTCTGCCTGAACCGAGCAACAACAGTAGACATTTCAGCTGAGCGAGAAGCACGGAACAAACAATGTTATGCCAATCACTAAAAATTGATATGATAATGCAAGCAAAAAGCGATAGTCTAAAACTCACTCCAGAGCACGAAAAAAGGATAATGACATGCAGAAAGACAACCAAGTTCGATAAAACTAGATATGGCAATTCCAAGTTTCGAACCTCCAGCACCACTTGTTTCCGAAACCCGAATAAACAAAACTCGCCTTGACCCAAGCACATAGTCCAGCCCAACTAGTTGTATTGCATGTAAGTTGCTGTTGAGTTGAACTTGAGGTTACCCTTGATGACCTTCTCGACAGCCGACAAGAAATCCTTCTCTGTGGCGACTTTCCGGCGGGCTCTGATGGCGAACATTCCGGCTTCGGTACACACGGAGCGAAGTTCAGCTCCGGTACTGTTCGGGCAAAGACGAGAGATCAATTCTGCAAACACGAATTAGTAAACCATAGAAACTCTGCAGCATGGAGCCTTACCCCATCGAATATCCCTCTCAACCGACATGCTCTTTGCGTGGATCCTCAAAATGTTTGCTCTACCCTCCAAATCTGGCAAGCTGAACTCGATCTTTCTGTCGATTCTGCCCGGTCTCATCAAGGCGGGATCCAGAGTACTGGGTCTGTTTGTAGCAAACATGACCTTGATGTTTCCTCTAGGGTCGAAGCCGTCCAACTGGGTAATCAACTCCAACATAGTTCTCTGGACCTCATTGTCACCTCCAGCACCATCATCGAAACGGGCTCCTCCAATAGCATCGACTTCGTCAAAGAAGATGATACAAGCCTTCTTTGTACGGGCCATCTCAAACAACTCACGGACCATACGAGCACCCTCTCCAACGTACTTCTGGACCAACTCCGAACCAATGACACGAATGAATGTGGCGTCTGTCCGGTTTGCTACAGCTCTGGCGCAAAGAGTCTTACCAGTACCGGGTGGACCGTAGAGCAAGACACCCTTTGGTGGGTCGATACCGAGGTTGACGAACCGTTCTGGCGATAGCAGTGGCATCTCGACGACTTCTCTGAGCTTCTCAATCTGTTCTTTGCATCCTCCAACATCGGTGTAGGTGACATCCGGCTTCTCTTCGACAGTCATCATGGTAACGGAGGGATCGATCTTTGGGGGCAATGGGAGGAGGATCTGGTATTTCGTTCGGTCGACACTACACGGAAAGGCATTACGTTAGTCTTGACTAGAGCAAATGGCGGGGTAGAGGAGACGACGTACCCAACACGCATTCCTTCTTCAACATCACTCGGACTCAACTTCTCACCCAAGTTCACGACAAACTTTGCTATTTGCTTGACGTTGATTACATACTTGGCCTTTTCAGGATCTGCCGAGTCCTTGATGATCTTTGTGCATCGGGCGACTTGTAAAGGTTGCTCCTCCGACATGCGCATCTTGTCCGCGGGGATATCCCACAAATGTGGTGGTGCCAGACCCGTATCCGATTCCTTCACACCTACATTCCGGCAAACACGTCAGCATGGTCCTCTACCCCCTGATAGCGTAGACCTCTTACCAATCTTCTCGTTTACCCGCTCCTGAATGGACTTCAACTCCTTCTCCACCTTCTTCAGCTCTGCTGCGTATGGGGCAGCCCCGTAAGTCTTGAGGACTTGGATATCACTGCCAGCAGTTAGCAGTCAGCCAGCAAACACCGCCCATAAAAGTCCACATACTCTTCGGAGAGAGGGACAATCTTCTTCTCTGGAACCTCATCATCCGCAAACTTCTCCGGCTTGTACTTCTCCCAATCAGCTTTTGGTGGCATGATGATGTTGTGAAGTGATTGAGCGTAGGGCGGTGTTGTGAGATCAGTAGCAGCTGCTAGGATACGTAGGAGTGCCGTAGACTATGGTGTGGGGTACGGGAGTGGTGGAGTGGGTGTGTTGTGTTGATGGTCGAGGGTTGTTGTTCAGTTGTGGTGAGTATTGGAGCCTCTTGGGGATTGCGTCGACAAGTCCGCGTCGCCTTCAATCAGTGGCGGTGGTTAACTTAAACGCACAAGTGCTTGTGTAACATCATAATTAGTAATCCTACACAGCGATCTCCTCGCCCATTCTCGAAACTTTCCAAACCTGGTCATTGCAGACACCGAAACGGGACAATTTTCAGACACTCTCTAATCGCATTCCTCACTGCTGACCAGTTTGATATTACAGACCTTCGCAAGAGGTTTACTAGCAGCATTCTTTTACAGCAAGAATTCAGCGATAATGGGAAATCTATCATATGAGCAACTTATGGCAACTCGGAAGTAATATAGGTAGGCGAGTCTGCATCCAAGCTCGGCTGGTCCCAACTATCAAGATCATTACTAGAATACAAAATCCATCCTTCACTTGGATAGATAACCTAAGAATACAAGTAAAGCTACAAGACCCCCCAAATTTGCAAAACCAGGATTAGATCGTACCCAAAAGTCTCAAAGAAAACAATCAACAAGGCGATAATTATCCACCACTGTATCTCGCAACATAACAAGTATCTGCAAATGAAAAGCATAAAAGCAAAAAACGCCATCCGTATGGAAATTGTAACGAAGAATGTGCAAAACAAGAATTGTGGTCGCAAACGAAGTAAGTACTCGAGTACCCAGCACAACGAACAATGTTACAAAGAAAGCTTAAAGAAGAGGGACGCAGCATAGAACTAAGCATACCAGCTCGAAATCGAAGAGGAGATAAACCAGAGTATTGAAATAGAACGATAACATGGACAGGTAGCCGATGGTCTGGCGGCAGTAATATAGGGCTGGCATGCATGGGTTGGAGGACCACATGTGTCTCGGGACTGGTATGGAGCGTATTATTGAGGAATAGTCGGAGAGGCAAAAAGCGAACACTGCCTTGCGAGGTATATTATCATCGTAAGAAAACCGAAAACGACCGATTAATGATGCCGGTATAAAGTAGATGGCAGAGGATGTGGAGGAACTATCGGAAACGAGGTTGGGCGCGGGAAAGCAATATTTCAAACCGTACTCCCATAAGGCGTGCAAAAAATCCAGTAAATGCATGTCGACAAGGCTCTGACGAATGAGATGTGGGGCAATAAGGAACAAAGACTGATGGGTGACACCGAAAACTGCATCTTCATAATTAGCATCCGAGTATACTTCCTTAACAGGGAAACTTACAATCACCACTGCGTTTACCGCTGGAACCAGATCCGTTTTCGTTTCGTCGAGTCCTGTTGTCCACCGTTGCTGCTCTCCAATTGGACGCTTCGTTCGTACAGGTCCTGAAAACCAAACATGATTAATTCCTGCTCGTGCGATAAAACAGTTTAAAAACAAGAACACAATGGCAGGGGCAAGGGTATGGGGTTGTAGAGATGGGTCAGAACATGACAAGAAGTCCGATGCCATACTTGTCAAACTGAAATGTTTTAAAACTTACATCATCATTGGTATTAAGCACTGCGTCGAGAATAAGCCTCTCCACATTTGGATTCCGCTGTAGATCGGGGTAAGGGGTCGTTTGGGCCTTTGTTATCACTGTGAGGACCTCTCCCATCACTTGGAACTTATTCCAGTTAATGCGGTCGCCGTCCTGCACAAATGTACGATTGCCTTCATCGGCCGATACCAGATCTCTTCGATGCAAAGGTAAGAAGGGTATACGCTGTTGGGATGTGTTTTCCCAGGCCAGGCGATAAGCAAAATGAGACTTGTGGGTGCTCATCAACAGTTCCAACCGCATAAACCTCCGGTGCGTTTCTTGGTTTACAAGATCGCGAGTAAGGCTCAGTCTGTGCACAGCCGTCCCGTTGATTCCGGCAATCACAGCACCAAGGGCGTTATAGTTGTTCCGATGTCGCAATAACTAAATTCTGTTAGCAGTTTTCCTCTCGCGCTGCTTTGCTCACTCACCCATGCGACATTCATGAACTTCTCCAACGCGCGAGCTCGGTGCTTCGCCTTTGGTCTCTCCAGTATGATGTTGGCGACCCAATATGCCACATGGTTGAAGTGGCTAATCATACGGTTCACATGCTGCAAGCTCTCGCACTTCTCCTTGAGATCCGGTGCGATGCTAACATGCCGCACCAGATCTCGTGGCCGTATCCTCGAAAACTCACTCCAATCTATCCTTGTCAATTCGGTCGCAATATCCTCATCCTTCATCTGCATGAAGAGAGCATACTGATCTCTCGTTGACAACTGCAATGACGAGGTTACACTGGACATGGACATATGAGATGGGGCTTCCGAAGGCCTCCGATCATCGAAAGGCGGGACATGAAGTGTGTTGTCTGAGAAGGATTTCGCAAACTCTTCTCCGGCCGAGCTTAGCGTGCTTGTATCCCCTGATGTTGAAGATCCCGTCAGGAAGCTTGAGACACTGCTAGACCTTTCTGCCTCATTGTCTGTCCGACCCCAGCATGCATCCTCGTCCTCACATATCCTCAACATTGCCTGAGACATTTCCCTCGCCAGTAAAGCAAAACTCCTGTTCCCCGAGATCCCATTGACAAAGTTCTGAAGCTTATGCCGCGTCGTCGGGTAGGCAAAGTCGCCTGGATGATGAGTGATCCACTGTAATAATACCTGACAGTATCTTGTCTGCGCCTCGATCCGTTGTAGCACCAGCCTTTCCGTATCACCGACCTTCTCGAAACGGCTCAAAATGGAATCAAGCAACTGACTCGGTGGTGCAATTTTCCGGTAGAAGCACAAGAATATGGCGATGAAATCCTTGTCCGACCTTGACATTGTTTCCCCCAATAACCTGTCAATCAACTCGTCCCATGTAAACCCGTTTGTTCGCGAACTCTGGCCGTCTCCATCATCCTCCAAAACCGAGCCTTCTCTTTCCAAAATAGGCACATCATCAGGATCTCGTATGGAATCATCATCCATATCGAGGAATGAATCGGCCCTATGTCCTCGTCTCAGGTCGCTCCCATACGGAGACACCAGATCCAACAGCGGGGTAACGAGCGGTGACGTCGGTGATCCCACATGAAGGGATGAGTTGAAGGAACCGGTTGGGCCTATGGAAGGTCGTTGCCGCTGAGATGAAGGCTGTGTTGGCGAGTAGTCTCTGAGAAATGTGCCTGCGAATTCTGAGCTCGCTCTGCTATGTCCGCTTCGTGCTGTTGATGGTCTAGGTGAGGGTTGTCGAGGGTTCTCGCCTGTCGTCGAATTGGCTCTCCGTCTCTGACCACCAAGGAATCGCCCACTCTTATCTGATTCATTCCAAAATGTAGTTAGCATGGCTGCTTGGATATCGTAAACAGTAGCAGTTCCAAAGCAATAATATATTCCGTGCGACGTCCCCTCACCACGACAACAAAGAAGAAAGGGGCCAGATCCGCTGTAGAGATTGACGCTAGACGCTGCCGCTGCGCCAATCGCAGACGACGGACGATCTTGCAGCAATGTCGTGACAAAAAAGCAAAGAAATCAACGACCCAAAGATGTGCAAAAAAAACGTGGGAGTTAAGACAACTAGAGATCGAGTGTATGAAAGGGTTCGGGCAGGGATGAAGCGTGCTTCTCAATCGAACATGCGGAAAGCAAGCCCCTTATCCCACTGGATATAAAGACAAACCGCGGCAGTAAGTGGAGAGGAGGAGTTGACGCGGAAATGGATACAAGGTGCGCAGAAGAGAGACAACTGAGGAAGGAATAGTCGTAGGCCGTGATGACCGATCGCGGCCGTAGACAGGAGACCAAGGAAACAAGCCGCGACTGATAGAAGAGATTGAGCGGGTAAATCATCTCTGAACCGACTGCGACGGGAAAAAGGACGCTGGAAAGCACTCTGCGACAAAAAGCCCCTTCGACAACCATTTGCCAAAATTAAGATTGTGCGAAGCCAGGAGCGTGAAACAAAAGTCGCACAAGCTCAACAGAGCCCAAATAGGCGGACGGCAGCGAAGCGGGGAAACACATAATCCATCCACAGAACCTGTTAGAAGTTCCCTGGTACTCTTTTCGCTTGACATGCGGCGATAAATCCTGCAATCCGGGGACCAGGAAAGCCGCGTCAAAGACACGCGAGGTCTCGGTATGTGGTGTTGAATTCGTTCAGTCCAGGGACGGCATTGTATCCAATGACCAGAAATAGAAACATTTGAAACTTCAAACAAAGACAGGGCGAAAGGACGGGAAAGGAAAACAATGCTGAAACGTACCTGTACTCCGCCGTGCCATCACCATGTTCACCACCGACATGATGCATTTCCTCTGTGTCTCTGGTGATGCTGTAATAGATGACTGCAGTGTTTCTACCCCACCGTAAACCCCAATGTTCTCAACCGATCCGGGCTCAACCCGTCGAGAATTTGCTGGCGCATCTGATTTGCAAGAAACGAGCAGTGAAGGAATTCCGGACTTTGCAAAGGAAGACAGGACCTTCGGGATGTCGGTAATGCTTGCTTCGTTTGTCACGTCGTAGAGTACAAGAGCTCCGTCAACAAATGGTAGTCGCTCGCCGTCCTCGGTCTGTCGTGCTGAGTCAGTCCCCGTTTCCTTTCCGCCGTTGCGCTGAGTCTGTCTCGTCCTTACCCTCGGCCAAAGAATAGGTTGCATGTCGAGTTGAATGGTTTGCCAGTCCAATTCCACGAGTCGAATATCGTATAAAACACTGCCCAAGGGAAGAGCCCGTGAGTAGACCACGTTTTTCGAGGGCGGCACTTTCAAGTCGAAGGCCTTCTGAATAAACGTGCTCTTCCCTGCTCCCGAAGCTCCTACTACTGCAAGACATACCTCCCTGGGATTCGTCGTATTCTAGACACACGATTAGCAATTGATCCCATTCCATGATTCCTGATGATCTTTACCGTGATGGAATCCCTCCTAATTTCCGCAACCGTCTTCTCCCCTCTCGCAGACCTGTCACTCAGATAACCCTTTTCCTGCGATGCATAGACTCCAGGGCCCAAATTTTTCGTTCTAGGCGCGTTCGAGTGTAAATCCCCTGACAAATCCAAGAATCCAGCTTCCCTCAGCTTCTGAATGGAACGTTTCTCTCGCGAAGACGTTGGATGTAAGTCTCCGGGGGGTAGAGGCGGGATCGAATCGTACGAGTTCCTCCGACCACCATGTGCATTCCTTGCCGTTCCTCCAGATGAAGATGTTGCTGCGCTGTAGAAGGATTTGGGGGATGGTGGATCTCCATATTCCTGAAAAGCTGCGGGCGATTGGTAGGCTCGGAAAAAGTTGTCCTCCCTCACACTATGCAAGCTTCGAGCGTCGGCATCGTCCTTGTCGGAAGTAGTAAAGAGCGAGGGAGCGGCAATGGTTGGAGGTGAGATTGATCGTGTAGCCGAAGTATTTGTGCGGGTTCGGTTTAGGAGGAGGCTTTGCAGGAAGGGCGATTGACTCGAGGACTCTTGGACTTGTGGTTGACCAGAAAGGTGTGGATGAGGTTGGAAGGGCGAAGGCACGCCAGGATGTGCCGCGACGGGTGCAAGTACTCGAGGGGATCTCGCATTTTTGGGTCGCAACCGCTGAGGTGTTACTGCGCAATAAGCTGCTCCGGCTCCTGCTGCTGTGATCATTCTGGCGAGCTCGGGCAAAGGCGAACTCGGGTGGAAGAAGGCTGCAGAGTCGAGCAAAGGAGATTTATGTTATTCTCCTTTCCTCGCTCCCAAGATGTTTGAATGAAAGGGCTCAAATTTGTGCTTTTCAAAGCTGTCCTCCTCTCTTTGTGTTTTTTGTTGAATAAGTTGTGTCGTAGTAAGCAAAGTAAGTACTAGGTAAGTAAGTACCGTCTATCCCTTTCCGTTCCGTCGCTGTGCACTGTCAAAGGAGACGGGATTGTCGTGACGTTTTCTTTCTGTGTTGAGCGTTGTTTGAATGACGGGTCGAGTTTCCCGAACGTGTGGGTTGACCAGCCCGTTTCGTCGAATTATTTGGGCCTTTTTGTCTCTGGTTGTTTTAGTTACTGGAGTCCCTGTCGAGAGAGCGAAGAAATAGGGAAGAGGCCGAGAATAAGCAGAGGCGGGACTCCTTGAGGTTGAGCTTTTTCGAAAAGTTGTTTGACGGTTTTGTTGGAAGGAATGGAATCGCTCGTCTTCTCTTTTTTCTCGACGGTTTTTTTTCGTGGTGGAGAATCGGGGGCGAGTTGGGAAGGGACAGAGAGCAAAAAATGGGTTGTTGGGTTTCTCGTTGGGCTGAGGGAAGGATGGGCAGTGGTGGAAATGAAAGATGCACGAGCCTTTCCCCGGATTCAGGAGAGGGTGGATTTTGATTGAAGTGTGAAGCTGCACCTTGTTACTTCCCACCCCAAGGAGTCTGAGTGGCCCAAATTAGTGAAATAGCGATGGCTGAATACAGGGTGGGGACCCGACAAAAACGAGGTGTAATAGGGTGCTGCGAGCCGGGAATTTACCAATCACAGTACGAAATAGCTATTGCGATAGTGATATGAAGGAGCCTGCTTGCAAGTTACAAGTTACCTCTCCACAATACAAATACTAAGTAAGTACCTGTATATCTAGTCTAGTTATATCGATTCCCTATTCAAATACTTGTTTGTCGACCTTTCTAGAATTCTATCTTTCTCTGCGCTGAAGAGACAAACAAACTAACCATCTCATCTAGCCAACTTGGCGACCGACACTCTCAGAGCCTGAATCCCTTGAACATCTCACCGTCTCTTTGGATCTGCACCAAGACTAGAGTGAAGCCTCAAAAACTAAAGAGATGATTGTTGATCATTTGAGGAACCAGCTGCCATCCATGAGATCTCCTGTAACAAGTACTTACTCCTGGTAAATCTCCATTGTTTCGTCCTCGAATCGAGCATCACATCTCCGCAGTCGCCGGCTTCTCGAATCGAAACCGCAAGCTTTTGCTGCCTTTCCTGCTGCGCTTCTATTTCAGGTTGCAATGTTGGGTGGGCAGAGGCGGATAAAGGATAGCAGTTCCGAGGAAGACCGTCTCAACTCCGAATTCCCAACCGTTCACTACCGGCTCCTGGGCCAGTCTGTACGAGTAACATCATACATGACACCTGTGAGCACCGCCAATGCCAACCAATATGTCACTGGTCACACCTCTAGACTCTCATGGGTGATGGCCTATGGGTAAAGCTGTAGTCTACTTACTTCTACTTCCCATACCTCTAGCTCTGTGCTTCCTCACTATCCCTTCTACACGAGGCAACACATGCAATACTTATGCAGTACTCGTACATTGTCCCTCTCTGGTAGGAAGACGCTCGGACCACATTTACACCAGCTTCAATCACTACACGAGCCAACACTGTGCGTCCAGGGACTGCAAGTGCACGGTAAGGACGTGTACATACACACACATATGTCACGGCACAGTGAATGTCAAGAAACGTCCGTTCACACGAGGGGTATTGTAGGACTAACTACACGGTATGAAACAGCAGGCCGTACTAAGTACACCCACGTTGGGTTACGAATACGGCATCAACAAAGAGCCACAAATCCAAGGAGAGACATGTCGTCGACTGACAGAAGCAACCACATGCGAGGGAGGACTTGGGAGCTCAACCTCATCGGTATTTGCCATCTGATGTTCTTCCCCATCCGATAGACTATCCTTGGCTTGGCCTTCTTGTCTTCATATCAGATGTATCTCCAAAACGAAAGGATTGCCATCAGCAGCCTCACTCAATACCTTGTCACGGCGGCCTCATTGTTGCTCTTGAGAAGATGAAGAGCTGGAAAAACGCATGGTTGAAGACATCCCTCAGCCTCGAGCGGTGAATGGCAAATCGGTTCTGGATTTGTCTCTAGGCGTAACGTCGTTGGGTGCTTTCCGTCCTGGTTTCAGAGTCGCAATTGGATATCGCTCAGCTCAGGCGCTGCGAGAACCTCCAACCATCTCATCAGCAGCATGTACTGAAAAAGTTGATTCTGGTTGTTCGTTGTGGAAAATACTAGAATCTTCAACTCGCCAATGAAGTTCCACTCGGTCCGTTATTCTTGTGACATGCCGACCGATTTGACGGAGAGGAGGAGGAGATGAGGTTGCTCATCCTCGTTGACCCGGTATCTGAATTTAGACTGCAGCCCAGGCTAACTTAGTTGCATGACCGTGCAGGAGCAACTAAACGGCCTCAAAAAGGATATGATCTGCGGCCACCTCCAACGTCCGCCTCTGAGCCCAACGAGGGTTTGTAACCTAGCAAGCTTCCCACAACCTGAGCCCCTCAACGAGTCCGATTTCGAAGCCTACTAGTAGTAATGCGCACGATACAAGCTCGTTTGCCTAGGCAACTGTGAAGGAGTAAGGAAGAGCCCACGACTATGGAGGAGACGAATCATCGTAGCAGATGGGGCATTTGAACCAGATGAACAATGGGCATACCGTGGTCTCTGGTTCACGTGTCGAGGCCTCTTTGAGACTTGCTGATATTGCGTAGATATTGTATCTACAAGGGTAAGAATCATCGTTGTCGAATGGTTTGTTTCCTTACCGTACTGGCCCCGCAAGGTTGGCTCTCGATAGATTAAAAGCAGTCGAGGGTCGTCGTTTATATTGGGTGGCAATCACTCCACCGACCACGTCCTCCTCCCACCTCGTGCTCATCAATGACTCGATTTCTCTACGCACATCAACTCCGAGTTCCACGACAGCATGTGGGTAGATGAAGCAGGTACATACTGTTTAGAGGTGCGTTAACTGCACCAAATTTGTTGTGTCCAAGTCACATCTGGATGAGAGATCACCATGTTGTGAGTGTCCCTTTATGCCGAATTCGGAAAGGCTTCCAGATTGGTCCGAGACGCCGAAGCTCGGCTACAGTTGTACGGCTCCTATGGTAACTACGTAAAACGTTGCCAGGGCCGAGCTCACGCGAGAGCGAATCAAACACTGAATAAGCATGGGTTCTTTACGAGTCTGGATTCTGTCCTTTGGTGCTGCAGCGCTGGCTCTTTCTGGTCGTTCAGATTCCTTCCTCGCCACCCTAAAAGAGTTCGGTCAAGATACTTATGTATGTACTTCGTATTCTGATTTGTGCTGTGCCTCTAGTACTATAGGAGTAAGCTGCTGCATACTGTGAATTTTAAGGTTCGGACAACCCCATGTGGCCATACCATCCGGCCGGCTATCGAATATATCTCACTCGGGAACACTGGTGTCCATAAGCTGGTGGTCCTTGCTATGCTGAATCTTCAACAACTGCACAAGGCAAATCTCTCAATCATTCAAGTAGTAGGCCTGAGGCTAGCGTGGGTCCTGCGTTTACAAAGGATGCAAGTGTGCGCATATGTATCTACTAAGTATGTACTGAGATAGAAGTGCTTCGAGTCGTTTCGAAGAATGTCGGCGATTGACCGTAGTTGGTACAGTTTACTAAGTAGCTGTAAGCACTATCTATTTCCCATGAAGCCTTCACTGGCAGATGCGTTCGTTGATTGATAGTGAGTGTATCAAGCTCGGGTTAGCAATCACCAGACTCATCCATAGTTAGCAGTACTTGGGGAAACATATGAAGGTATTCGTCATGTACTCTGACTGAGCCAGTACAGATTTAGCTTTCCGTTACATCTCGATTGCTTCGTCTCGTCTGATCCATCCACCTGGAGATACTGACAAGCTCGACGAGCTCAATGAATTGAGTGGTGCTAGCACGTACAAATATACGAAGCTTGCAGAAAGTATCAGTAACCGTACATGAGTGTAGTTGAGTGACATCCTCAAGGCGTTGGGGTCCGAGCTTTCGATAGACATGCATATCTGCACGGCCCCTGGCAGAAATTAGATGCTTTAACCAATTGAAGTAACAGTGACAGCTCTTTCTGTAGGCCAACTTCCGGGATCATGAAGATTCAAGTACAAGTATGTATGTACATCTCGTGTACAAGTACGAGTCTCTAAACGCAATTAGCCTGATGATCCAGAGGAATGGGTCGAATTAGGCTTATCGAGAAGGTTAGCATGTACAGAAGTGCAAGCAAATGTAAGTATGTACTTACAAGTAACGTAGCAATGAAGAAACATGGAAGTAGACCATTGTGTATCATACGAAGCCATGCTTGTACGTTAGTTGCCAACCAACCACGTAGCAGACAAAGCTCTGTATGTAGGGCCTGTAAATGTATTCAGCCCTGCTGACATATGACCAATTAACCACACCGGGCACATTTTGAATTGCAATCTAGAATTTATCAAACGCGAGAATCCAAAAGCCTGCCGTAGACTTTACCGAAACAGGAAGTAATCCACCATCGTTCTCAAAAAATGGGTTATGAGCAACCTTCCGAGTTCCCATGCTATAGTCGGCTTTGTATGTATTTCGAGAGCACAAAAAGATGGACACCGTACTTCTCCGAGCGGTTGTGGGATTCTGACTGATCTGCCGTTAATCATGCCGATGAGTGGGGGAGTATCGGGAAGCCGTCCGGAATTGTGCCTCATGCGGGCATTCCTGCTCGAATAACGGATCAGCACCAAGGTCAAAGCTGCTCCACCAAACACACACATTACTTGCATGTATTCGCTCGTCTATGCCTTGACTGCAACTGCGACGTTATGGCTAGCAGCAAGCTAGAATCACAAGCACACGTAAAGTATGTAGGTCTCGTTGCCCAAGCCCATGCAAAGATGCATATGCCAGAATTTGTCTTGTTGCTTCTTCGCATTATGGTACTTGCTTTTCCCTTGGGACTCGGGCGCTCCTTGCTGTGGTGGTTGTGGTGGTTGCGGCTCTCTTCCTTTCATCCGACCAAGCTATGGATGTACTCGTAGCGACTTTGTATGTACAAAGTATGATATGTCGATCCTTTGATAGTCAGAGTTGTACGGAGGCGGATGTGTCGAATAAGGTTGCTGATCTCGTGCTTGTCGACGTCGGCAATTGAGCACCAAACATGCAAGCAAACCATGCCTTGCCTGTAATGTCGTCCAGTGAGAATTCGAAGCCTCTCAAGAAGTGTCTGAGGAGTAAATGCAATTCTTTGTCCGGTGAGAGACGCTTGATGACATGTGAAAATTTGAAGTCGTGCTTGTGAAGCGGATTCTGAAGTGTAAGTTAGACGAGGGGGATGCTCAGATGAGGCGAACTCGAAGGAGGTTTCTGTAAAGATGTTTCAAGACATTCCCGCCCGTTGCCAAGACGACAGTTCCAACGGGCAACAGCAGACCTGTCAGAATCCAAATTGCGAACGAGAGCCCATGAGCATTTATCGTACGTCAAGACCATCGATATCACAACAACCACCTCCATCACATTCGCGACCGGCCTGCGAAACGAAATGACCACCAACACACCTTACCCAGCGGAAATGAACAATGAGCAGGTCGAAGAACTGTTGGAAGCGTACCCGTCCGTCATCAAATCACTCTCCAAAGCAGCAAAGAACCCCGATGAGACGCTGGAGTCGCTCGATATTTGGTTTCGGACGCAGCTTCCAAAAGTGGTGAAAGCACGTGGAAACGAGCCATACCTTTTGAAGTCGGAAGTGCAAAAGATAGTGGCATACAAACTGTATGAACGTCCGTTTAAACTGCGAGAATAGAAGTACTCATTTGTTTTCCAGGAAACGTGGCAAGTTCCGACCATCTCTCCTGGGCTTTGCCTCGAGGTTGGACGAAGAAGCTGTCAAGGCTACGACGAAAAGGGCCTTCAAGCTGATTGAAAGTCCAACACCTTCAAAGGAAGAGATAGCCGCGGGCGCGAAAGAGCTTTCCACACTGAAGGGTATTGGACCTGCAACTGCTTCGTACTTGCTTGCCGCATACAGGCCCAGTGTTGTGCCGGTTTTCAGTGATGAGGCCTTCAGATGGGTCTTCTATAACCCTTTGGCAGGAGCTGGAGAGGCATGGGACCGAAAGATAAAGTATGACTTGAACGAGTATACAGAATTTGTCGATGAGGTATTGCACATTGCCGAGTATCACAAGAAGAATGAAAATGAAGTCGAAATGATTGGCTTCGTTCTGGGAAGGCGTGCCTTGCCAGAAGAGAAGCTTAAGAAGGACACCAAAGCGAAAGAAGAGAAGAAGAAGGACGAGTCGGAGGTACCGGTGCCTGGGCACACCGGTCAAGAAGAGAAAGGCACCACAAAGCGGAAGCGGACACCCGATGATGGCCAAGAAAGGACCCCCAAGAAATCCACAACCAAACAGACGAAGAGACCCAAGATGGAGAAGGGCGCCCCCAAAGATCAATCATCGTCAGGACGTGTCACCAGATCACAGGCAAAGCAAGGGAACTGAGGGTACTCTCAAAACGATATCATCAATACTTATTAAAGAAATAGCAATTAACAAACACCGTATAATTCATCAACTAAAGAGATATCCAAATTGTGCCAGTATAATAAACCTTTCCCTGTCAAACAACCAGGACCTGCACGTCCATTTTGCCTGACCCAGTACTCCTTTTATAACCTGAACCCATACGGCCCCCATCGAACCGTGAAAATGATGATACTACAAATAAAAACTATACTGTATGCAGTGGCTTATTAACTATGCAGAAACTCGGGAAAGAAAACGAATAAACACCCGCAATACACCCCCACGAATTTTTCAAGGAGAATATAGAGCAAAGACATTCCGACCCAAACAAGGATAGCTGACCATAAGAGAAAAAAAGACACCCGCAAGAGAAAAAAAGAACAAGAAAAGGAGATACCCATAACAAAGGAAACGTAAACTGAGGAAAAACTATGCGAAGCCGAAATAGTCTGCGCCCTGCGTAATTGCGGTGTAAAGAGCCTTGCGGAGCTGCTCATAACTGTCATATTCGGGAAGATCGAGTTCTACGCCAATTCGGTTAGCTTCAGGCAGCTAAATTGGGAATGGAGACTTACGGTTGAAACATGTGTGGCTGCTAGGAAGACGCTCCTTGCTCCCATAATCTCTGTGGATGTTGAACTTTGAAACACCATTCATACCCTCAAGCTCCTTGAACCCATTCAACGGAACTTTACTAGTACCAGTCACGAACTGCAACAACTTGGCACGCTCTTCTTTGTCAAACGCCCTAACTGCACGCCAGAACCATTGGATCTGTGGGGACGAGGCGGTGTAGTTGTGGTAGCTGCTATATGTTAGCTTCAGTGGAACCAGAATAGAAAGTACAAAGCTTACTCTGTATTATTACGCCAGTCATCAAGGTCAATCTCGGGAAGACCAGATATCAGCAGCTCCAGCTCCTGTTCATTAAAGATGGAGATCAAATCAGCTGAAACGATATCATGGAAACCCTCCAAGAAAGCATTCATTTGCTCTTGGACACTGGTGAGTAATCTGTACTCGACAACGAGCTTGACGTATTCGTGCTTGTTCTCCTCTGTGACCGGGATGTTGCGCCCTTCCGGAACCAAATCGATAATCTCTTCAGTTCCAAACATAGTCGATAAGGTCGAGAAGGTTTCGGTGATGATGTCGTCGATATTGTTCTCAAGCATCCAGCACAAGGATTTATAGTAGTCCAAGTCAAGAGTTTCCATATCCTTGAGCGATACACCCTTTCCGAGAATACGCTTGAAACAAACAGTTAGTATTGATGGCAGCTTAAAACAAAAAGCATGATTTTCTTACCTTGTAAACAGCACGACTGAAGTGGCAGTCCAAGACACGGCCCTCATATAATGCCTTTCCAATGATCCGGCCAATGAACTTGAAGAAGCTGAGATGCTCAGGATTGACACCACTCATAGGGTTAGGGTGGAAGGTTGTTCTATCGGAGGCAACCGGGAGGAACAAGGCATAGTCTGGGTTGAACATTTGCCTTGCCAGAACTTGGAACCATTCTCTGGTAACGCCTCCAGCATCGACACCCTCCTCTCCAGTGAAACGGATATTAAGCTTAGCGAACTTGATCTCTTCACCTCCTTTGTAGAACATTGACCGGTAAGAATCCAAGAAGACCTGATCGCGACGAATGTTGAGCTGAATAGTTGGCGCGGTTTCGCGTTGCGCTGGGCTACGTTGATGGAGGCGACGGTTGAAGAAATTACGCTTGTTATCAAATTCAAGAACCTTTGGATTATTGACAAGCAGAGAGAATGTTCCACTCATGAGCTTTGGATTGTTGCGAACCATCTGATTCAGAATCTTCCTGTGGTCCTCGGTAAATCTGAAGAAGAGGTTCTCCATAGTGTTGCTGGGGTTCGTTGGCGGTGGACTGGCTCCATGCGGTGTCTTCTCCCTGTGACGAATACCTCCCTCCTTGATGCCGCTGTTCTTGCAAACAACCATCAGGCATTCGATTAATGGCAGAAGAATAGTTGCAACATGGAGCATCTCGGGACGCTCGTGGATAGCCGTGAGGCAGGCCGACAGCATCTCCCAAAGAGGCGCGAACTGCAGATTCTCGTAGAGCTCCCCGAGCTCGCCGGATGCCTTAGCCTCATATTCTGCAGCCAACTTTGCATCGGAAGTCTCTCCGTAGACGCGTTTCCACTCATAGAGATAGTCAATTGCCGTCAATGTGCGCAACAACTTAGCTTGATCCGAGCTGGATGGAGAGAACTTGGAGAGAGCAAGGCCCTGTAGTTCCGTTCCATTCTCGGCGCTCTTGATTTGCTGGACGAGCTCGCCAAGATCGCTCAAGATGACGGTACCAAGACCCTGTGATTGCCGGATCAGCTCCTTACCAAACGTATTTCTTGCGCCAGGAATTTGTGATAGGTTGCACATGGTCGTCAACGTATCTCGGAACGTTCTTCCGCTACACTCGGGCGCCGTAATAACGTTACAAACAAGTCGAAGGTGAGCATCGGGTACAACCGGCGGAATAAGTGTTTTCTCCCTCTTCGAGTCGGAAGGCTTCATTTCTTCTTTGGCTTCCTGCTTTGTATTGTTATCCGTTGCAGCTTCCCCTCCAACACCTGTCGTTGTTGCTGTTGTTGATGCCTCTGGCTGTGCGGCAGTCGGAGCCTCGCCCTCAGCAGGAGCAGAAGCAGGAGCTGTAGCTGCAACAGTAGTAGCCTCAGCACTGGCCTCAGTAGTAGCAGAAGATTCCCCAGTAGCAGGTGGAGCGGCTTGGATCTCCGTGACAACTCCCGTAGAAGCTGTTGTGCCCTCCTCCACTTGAACTTCTGTTGCCGAGGCCCCCTCAATCGCCTTTCCATCCTCGATTAGTTTTCCTTCTTCACTCTTCTTCTTGTCTTTGTTCAAAAACATCAAGGGACGAGTGATATTGGCGAGAAGCGAAGACAACAGCTCCATTACTGAAGAGCTCTCGATAACCAAAGGCTTGTCTAGAAGACAAAGTAAGATGTTTAGGGCGTATTTGTTAGCCTTACTAACTTGTCCCTCCTTATCCTTGCCCTTGCGGCTTCCAGAACGCTTAATGAGAGTTGGAACCTCATGTTCGTTCAAAAAGTAGGAGCGGATGAGCTCGCTGTTGGTTACCAGAGTGTAAAGAGCATGCAAAGACTGCTGGATGACCATTAAGGGAGTAACCTCACTGTTTGGGACTGGCATTCCTGTTCGTTTAGCTGACAGCGTCTTGACTGAACCTGCCTGCTTGGCTTTCACAGAAAGTTGCAAGAAACATCTCTCGATGGCCAGAGTATCGGCGTTTCCATCCTGAATGATTGAAAGCAAGAGATTTATAACCTCGACGCGGCTTTGACGGTTTTCGCAGACGTTTAGCAAGATATCGTGCAGAGTGTCCCGGATTGTGGTCCCTTGCGGAAGAAACATGAGACGCATCAGTGTTGCTACGCCGGCACGGTCGATGATTTGTGGTGGCGGCTTGCGGACATGCTTTTTAGCGGCGGGCTTGGGTACTTCCTCGGTCGGTCTAGCGGTTCGAACAGGCATTCTATGCATGTCGACATATTGGTTGAGACGACGCTGTTCTGTGCGACGGAGACTTGCAGCTTCTGCTGCCAGGTTTTCTGGAAGCTGTGCTATCATTTCATCGTCTTGGTCCATTAGAACAGCCTGTCGTAGACTTGGATCCTCAAGGGTAGCCAAAAAGCTAGCCAGATCCATATCGGACGGTCCTCCCATAACCACCGTAGCACCGGCTCCAGCAGCACCACCCTGTCTTGTACGCTGTGCATCTCGTTCTCTCCTTCGTCGATCCACAGCCTCCTGGGCGAGGAGTTCCTCTCGAATCTCATCCGGAAGAGCTTCCAAGAACTCTGGGCTGATTTCACTGGACTCTTCATTACCGCTTGTAGCAGCAGCTGCACGACGCTCCCGAAGATGATTGGTGAACACTTCCTCTCGCAGATCCTCTGGAAGGGCCTCCAGGAAGTCTGGGTCAATGTCCATGCCGGTGATATCGATATCCCGACCCTGGATTCTAACTGTAGCTCTTGGAGCAGCTTCCGCAGCAGCGGATGGGCCGGCTTCTGCTTCTGTCTCTGCTTGGGCTTGGGCCTGGGCTTCGGCTGCTTCGGCCGCCGCAGCAGCAGCAGCTTGCTCGCCTTCTTGGACTTGCTGAGCCTCAGCACGAACACGCGCCTCTTCAGCTTCACGAGCTTCACGTTCGATTCTCTCGGCCTCTTCACGTTCTTTGCGCTCCTTCTCCTCTTGCTCACGCTTGGCCTTCTCTTCCTCTTCCGCCTTCTTGCGGGCAGCAGTTTCTTCCTCCTGTAACTTCCGGAGCTTGAGTGCGCGCTCTTCACTCTCCTTACGACGTATCTCCTCTTCTTTGATGGCCGGGGGTATCAGAAGAGCAAGGATCGAGTTCAAGACCTTGAGTGCCTTCTCCTGTGGGTTGAGACCAAAGACGAGGCGAGCTTCTTCCTGCCATCTAGTGGATACAGTGGCTGGAATGAAAGCACTGACAATAGTCTGAGCATCATCACGGTTCTGGCGAAGTGTGTCGGCTTCCATACGTCTACCGCCAAACATGGCTCTCAGGTCACGAGTGGTGAAATCATGACGATGATGATGTGGCCCATTGAGAGACTCGGCGGTGGCTGTAATGTGAATACCACCTCCAGGCCCAATAATTGGTAGCTGCCCAGTTCTTGTCATGATAGCCATAATGGTATTCATCATCGCCACAGGTCCGCCGGCGTTGTGTTGGGCACCGAAATCGAAAGCATGGACCCAATCAGTCATCATCTCTTGAGGGCTACGGCTCGTTGCAGCAGTCGCCGGGTGCTGGTCTCCGGATGATCTCTGAAGAAGGGGATTCTGAGCCGTATCATCTTGACGAACGGGGCCCTGAGCACCAATTCTAATTTGACGCAAGCCAGGTACTATCGCTTAAGAGTTAGCATTAAAAACGATTTGAAGTCCATGAAACTTACTCAAGACACTGTCTCTGTTGACATTCGTACCAAGTGTATACCATCCACCAGTTGGGCGACCGTTGCGTGCCATAAGTGGAGCCTCGCCACCAAGATCGTCGAGATAATCCCATGGCAGAGGAGCGGCGTAGCCTCCAGCATCTTCAATATCATCCTGCCCTCCGTCGTCCTCATCGTCCAACTCTTCCTCTTCCTCATCTTCGTCAACGTCCTCGTCTTCTTCGCCCTCTTCGGCAAAGTCGTCTTGACCATCATCAGTGGCAACACCAAGAGCGCGAGCGATTGACTCGAGAGGATCGTCGAGAGGAAGAGCACCGTCGTTGCCGGCGGTAGGGTCGACGGTCCATTCGTGGCCACCATCATAGTCGCCATGGTCCTCGTCATCCATGTCCTCATCATCGTCCATGTCATCATCGTCCTCCATATCGTCCTCATCCTCGTCGTCGTCCTCACCCTCCATTTCCATCTCGTCTATGATCTCGATGTCTCCATCGTCCATATCATCGTCATCCATATCGTCTTCGTCTTCGTCCCCGCTGCTCCCCTCGTCCTCCTCACCGCCACCGCCCTGTACAACCATTTCGATCTAAAGGAGTGTCAGAGATGCGCCTAAAGGCAACCAGAAACCATTCTTACCTGTTGAATAGCATCGTTCTCCTCGTCCTCGTCACTGATGCCACTACTGCTATCCCCATCGTCGTCATCCTCATCGTCGTACATCTCGTCGTCGTACATTTCCTCCTCATCTCCCTCATCGAAGTCTTCCTCTTCGTCTTCTTGCATTTCGCCTTCAAACATGCCAAGGGCGGAGTTGCGATAGAGATCGGGAGTTTCCTCACGATCATCGTCGCTCAAGGACGAGGCTGTGGAGATCTCATCCTCATCAATACCAGTGCCATTCGTGGATTCTGCAGACTGAGCCAGATCCAGCGCACACTTCGAGAGAATCCTAAGCGGTCGAAGGACATATTTGATGGCACGGCGCACAGATGGAAAGTTAAAATCGATTTCGGCAAGAGCACTGTCGAGGGCTCCCATAAAGTTCCTGTCCAACATGATCTTAGCAATGTGCTTCTGTGAATCCGCATAAACCGTAGCAGGCGTGGATGTTTGCTGCCCTTGGTTTGGCTTTGCGAAAAGCATCTTATAGAAAAGATCTGCCAATGCCATAATTTTCGAGTATCGACAATCCAAAGATTCGGTGCTGATGGGATTCGAGGCTTCCTTGAACGCTCTAAGCATACTCTCAAGAAGAAACTTGCGCACAAAGACAAGATCATGCTCATTGTCATCCTTGTAAACCTCACCAGTCTGGGTTGCAAGGGCAATAACAACTGCTCCTGCCCACGTCGCGACTGTCAACTTCTTTTTGAAAGCAAGATCTTCAGATGTTTGAAGTGTGCCCAAGGGAATGAGATCACCGAGAAGATAGTGCAAAAATCCAGAACGAGGCTTCGATGGCGTGATCGGTCCCTTAGGCGATGCTTTGCGAGAGAAGTTGATGAACTCAATCTTGGACTTGTTGTATGATTGCAGAATCTCGGTGAGGCACTGAAGCAAGAAACAGCGATAGATATAGACCGGATTGTTTGCTGCTTTCTGCTCTGGCTTGTCCGGTTTTGGTACTGCCGATGAGCCAGCTGAGTCGGCTGGAGTTCCATCTGGATTCTTAGCTTCTGAGTCCTTGTTGACGGCGTCATCCGCAGGAAGTGGTGGCTCGTTCTGATCCTTGAGAGACAAAAGCTCAGAGCACAAGAAATGGACGACTCCATCGGGTGATTCAACAGTTGGAGGCTTGATATCCACCGTTGGTTTCGGCTTCTCGACGGCTTCTGGCTCCTTTTCTGGCTCCTTCGGCTGCTCTTCGGTTGTAGTTTCTACCTTCTGGTCACTTGGCTGCGCTTCAGTGCTCGTTGTCTCCGGCTCCTTTGGATCTTCGGTGGAAGCAGCAACTGGCTTCTCCTTGTCACTCTCCTTCAGGCACATTTGCTGGTACCGCATATGTCCTATGTATTTCTCGTAACGCTTGATTTTGCACAGCTCGTTGCTGACTTCTACGAAGGCCTCAGGATCTCTCAAAGTCAGGTGGTGAAGAGTGCGAATGAAATTATGCGTGTCCATTTGACGAGCACCATTCTTCTGGTGGAACCATGCAAGGATTTCGGTCCGCATGATGGACTTGATGATGTTAGAGTCCTCGATAATATGATGAAGAATGTAGAGAATGGAACACTGCAGCTTGGTTGTCGAAGTTCCAGCTTGGCGTCTGTACATCGCAAACAGCTCGCGAAGGTAGCCCCTCTCAACCATCACCTCTGCCAACTGTCGTCTTCTTGTGAGAATGACGGTCACTCTAGCGACTGCAAGTGCCAGTAGTTCATCCTCTGGAACATTTGGAATCAGCTCCATGACGAGGTTGAATATCTTTTCCTTGGCGGCAAACCCAATCGAATAGTCGATAACTGGTTCTTGTGGCTCCGGTTGCTCTGGCTGATCCTCAGGCTGGTATTTGATCTGCTTGGGCTGTGCATCCTCCGAAAGCATTCGCTCCAGAACCAACAAGACGTGCGGGACCCATTGGGCGGGTTCGCCAGGGTAGATCTTCAAGAAACCCGTTAGGGCAGAGAGGTTTTCCCGCAGGGCATCCAAAGCAGAAATGTAAAAGTCTTCTTTCTGCAACAAAAGACCCAGAAGGTGAGCCGTGGAAGCAATAATCTTCGCGTTCTTACGGAGATCCTCCTCTTCCTGTAGAGAGAGAAGCGACTCAAGAATGGTAGTCGTGACGTCCTTTCGAGCAGCACGGGCTGCTTCACGAATTGCCTCATCCTTGACGGGGTCTCTGGCTGGATCCTTAACGTGTTCCTTTACGATAGAGTTTGCGATGAGGCTAGCAAGATCGAAAGTTGTATTGTCGTGAACCCGCAGAGTCTCCAAGCAGTTGGCCACCAGATTCTTGCAAAGCTCTTCCCTAAGGGAATTGAGCTCGTCGATGGTGACACCATCCTTAGGATTCTCCTCTTTCGGTACAGCCTTCTTCTCTGTGGAATCCTTCTTCACTGAGGCTTTCGGGTCTAAAGCTTCGGGAGCAGGTCCAGACTCGGCTTTCTCGATTTGCCCGGTTTGTGAGGCAGTAACAGTAGCCGTGGGTGTGCCTTCAGCTGGACTGTCGGACATGACGTGATCGATACTCATCACAACCAGACGCTCACTCCTCGTCTCTTCCGGCCTGTCAGCCACAACAGCCGAAGCTTCAGGCACAGCAGGAGTTTCCGGTTGTTGCTCAGTAGGAGGGACGGATGGAGCGGGTTCAGATGTAACAGGTTCGGATGCAGGCTCTGGTACAGTCTCCCTAGGTTGCTCCATCTCGGCATCGGTGTGATCATCGGACGAGTGTGAGTCAGACGATCGTGGGCGAGAGTGCGTCTGAGATGTGCCATCGGGCTGAGTTCCGCCAGCAGTAGAGACCAGGTAATCGCAGGCTCTGTCAAAGTCATTGTTGAAGCGGACAAGGGCAGCCTGTGACTGCTCGAGCGTGAACCCCATCTCCCTTAGCTGCGTAACATGTGCGGGATTCGGCTCCAGAGACTGCCATGAGAGATGAACAGACCTCTGAGGGACTGCCTTGGTTGCCGCACCGGTTTCAGCCTCGGCCCTTAGAATTGCAGATAAAATGCTAATGATCGATTTAACGATAGAACTGGAGGTTTTCTCCATGGAGCGACCCTCCCACATCTTTCGAACAACCGGCAAAACCGCATAGCGAAGTTCCACGAGAAACTGGGACGGGTTGAAGTAATCCCCGCCTCGATCTCTCTCTCGATCCCTAGTCAAGAGGCTCTGGTTTTGGGTTGCTTCGATGACGCCTTTGTTGGACACAATGTACGAGAATAGCTGCAAAATTACCTTTATACCACCATAAGTGTGTGCTATTCGTTGTTGTGTCTCCTTCGTATTTTGTGAGTTATCACTTCCTATCGTTGGCAGTTGTTGAACTTCTTTCCAGAAGATCTCCAAGATCTCAATGATACGATCAAGACCACCACTCTGCTTGAACATTATGAGGGTCGTTGTGATAATGGAGTTGTTTTGATGTTCTACAGTATGGTTAGAATGCTTAGATTGAGTCAATTCCAGGAGTATGGATTACCATCAGTCAGCAGATTGGACACCGATGAGAGCATCAAAATCCAATATGCGTACTTGTCGCTAAGAGCAGTCGAGGTATCTACTGGAAGTTAGTAAAGGCCGATGAACCAGCGAAAGCACAGCTCATTCGTACCTAGCCGACTCCATGTCAAGTGCTTTAGCATAACATCGGAGATCGCGTCCGCAACCTTGAATGCTAATTGCTTTTGCAACGGATCAATATTTCGACGGACGAAAAGACACTTTGCAAGACCTTTAATGTTCTGGTTAGTATGAAATACAGGCATAGAAGATAGGGCGTGGTTGGTTACCTTGTAAAAATGGCGTTATAGCAGATGGCATCTGACTGATAAGAAAGCGTATGGTTTTGACGTTTTTGAACCAACAGGAATTGGACTTGTCCTCAACTTCCGGCGCTTTCCCTTCCTGCTTATTAGATGCTTCAGCAATGACTGGCGGATCGATTGCAGTATCCACCGTAGCTACGGTGGTCGATGCTGGAGCAGCTTGTCCACTTGTAACAGCGTCGATAGCAGTATTGGTCGCCTTTGTTGCATTATTCCATGTGTCCGGGATAGTTTTCTGAAGGAGTATCTCTTCCCAAACGCATGCTCTATGGAGAGCACCAAGCATAGGTACAAGCGATTCGTGGTTATCGGGGCTCGAAGAAATTGCCTGGAAAAGGGGAGCCGTCGTTCTGGCATTGAACAGCGGCTGTGTGTACAATTCCGACAGTAGCGAGGTCAATGCGTGTACAGCAACCATGTTCTTGATTAAAGAAGTGCCATCTGCCTTCAAAGACTCTGGCCATTCGGATGGAGTTTGCCCATCATCAGTCGCATCCAAATTGAAATTGGGGTCAGTGATCGGCCCAAAAAACGACTGTCGAGAGTTGTGGTCCATTAAGGGCTTCAGCTTCTCTAGCGACAATTGGGCTTGCTTAAGAATAGAAGCGAGAGTTTCCTTTGAACAGTTCTCACTGCAAACGTGCATAACGCGGGCGAGTGAAAGGTTTCCACCACGAATAGCGAAGTTGAAAGGCAAACTTGGCAACGTGTAGACCTTAAGCAGCAACTCTAACCCCTTCTTTTCGATAAACTGCTCCGTTTGTGGCTTGTTCTGAAGGAAGCCTTCGAGGAACTTTCCAATGAGATCGATGTAAACCGAAATACCTGGCTGCTTCTTTGCGTCGATGACTTCAATGGGTTCATCATCATCGACAACATCTGCCAAAGTAACCTGCTCATTTGTTGTGGACTGGTTGGCAGCAGTAGAGCTTGCATCTGCCATTGGAACATCCTCGGTCGTCTGCTGTACTGCTTCTTCGGTGGTTCTCTCAGGCACTGCCGTACCCGCGTCAACATGTACTTCCTTGACCGCCTCCAGTGGACTTGCTGCGCCGATTACTGCCTTACGACCACCAGAAACCACAAGACCTCCATTGGCATCCTCGATCCACACCTTTGCACCAGATGCTTTGTCTTCTGCGAGACTCTGGCCAAGCTCTAGCATCCGTTCAAGGGTCACGATTATTTCGTCCATCACAATGTTCTTGAGCCCGGGGTGATGCCTCACCAATTCATCAAACTGACTTCCCAGAACACTTGCTAACTCGGACTCGACCATACACTTGATGTGCTCCGTGCTCTCGAAAATCTCGAAGAACGCCTCCAGCGCATTAGACTTCTTGAACAGAGCCAAACCCGTCTTGTTGAGACAGATGGCGCCGAACGCAGTTGGGATAACCGAGATGGAATCAGCTGACGGAAGTATCCCTGATGCAAGAGGACGAGTCCGTAGCGGTTTCTTAACGGCCTTCTCTTCCTCCTTCTTGCTTCCGGTACCCTCGGTGGCAGTTGTGTCGAGATCCATCTTGTCATCCTCTGTGAGTTCAGAGGCGGAGACATGCCGGCCCCCAACGGCCTCCAGAAGCGCCTGACTGAGCCCAGCCTCGTGGACGACTTGATAGCTGGTTGGCTCGTTATGGATGAAGCCACTGAAAAGGTTCACCGTGACGCTCCAGATTCCGTTACCAAAAACCTTGCTGTTTGAAACAACCTGTTTCATTGCATCCATAGACTTTGGGTTGTCGATCAAATTCCGCAACAATCTGTCGACGTTTCCGCCGGCATTGAGTCCCATCATGTGGTGAAGGAACTTCCAAAGGTGCTTCAAAGTGAGTTGACGTAGCTGGGAGACTTTATAGTCGACGGCCGGAGAGCTATAATCAGCAGGCATTCCCTTTCCCGCCTTTGCCTCCTCGATGCCAGCAGTAACCTCGTCGTGCACCAGCGCAACAGCCACGTCCAATCCTTTTGCGTTTGCGAATGATTGGAATGCTGTATTCACTCCATATATAAGCCCGTCCATTAAACCGACGACCTTGGGCATAACACGAGCAGACTGTTTTGTTCGAAGCTGAAACATCTCTACCAGAACCGGAACCAAGCCAGCAGAAATCAGCATCGTACCAGCGTTTGCGACATTGGGTAGGAAATGCAGCAAGGCAAGGAGTGCAATATTCCACTCATCCTGGTCCTTATCAGAAGCCGCGTCAGTGGATATTTCCGCAAGTAACTTTCGGACAACGTAAAGCAAAATGCCGTGGTTGACATTAATAGACAGAGCAGAGCACACGTCGGTGGATTTTGACTTATGCCGAGCAAGGGCCTCCAAAGCCGAGAATGCATAAGCCTGCAGCCAACGAGGAACGTCATATTCCGATGTGGACTTCTTGTCCGGTGCTCCAGAGACCAAACCTGCAAGCTGGTACGCCAGCTGATTACGTTTGGGTTCATCGGCATCAGGTTGGAGTACTTTGGATGCAAACGTCCCTTCTGTTTGAACGTATGCGAGATTCGTCAGTGCAAGAATGCGAATACCTAGAATTTTCCTTCGAGTCTCCAAAGAATGAGAGAGCGCCCACGCGACACGAAGTCGTTGTAAGAAATCATAATGGACATCCTTAGGAAGTGTCGGCAACGTAGTTTTGAGAATCTCCTCAAGCGATAAAGTTCTCACTTTCGAGTACGGAATTTCGAGTGTTTGCATCCCGGAATGGCTATTCTGGTTGCTGTCTAGCCCGTCATCCGTTGCTCGTCTTGTGATTGATGGTGTAGCCTGAGCGTGGGACTGCGGCATAGACGCACGTCTATTAAACGTTGGACTGGCTGGAGGCTCTGCTGCCAGCACAGTCGGTCCCAAAACTACTGCCGGAGATGTCGATGACGCCGGGTTCGAGTAGTAGGTAAGCGAAACCTTTCCCCAGTCCTCCCATTTCGACGTTGGGCTTCCCTTTTCTTTCCCTTCAGTTTCCTCGGAATCGCGTGTTAGACGGCCGAGATCATTAGCATACACCGTAATCACTGGCTTGATGCCCGATGATTTTGGCGATGTCGGAAGATTTGCTGGAACAGTCTTGACGAAGGGCTGTGCCATCTTGACGACGCGTTCAAGATTGATTGCATAATGCGATTGGAGCAATGCGGGGCTGGATGAGTTTGGCGATCTGGATTTTGAAGCGAAGTATCGTTGGGCAAGACGAGTACCTAAGCGCAAGCACGCCTCTAAGACATCAAGAGAAGTTGTGTGCAATAGGTCATTGATGAGCTAGAAAACAATCAGTAAATGATGCCCAACATACGACAAGGCTAGCAGCTAGGACTCACATTACTACTTCCGTAGAGACTCCGGTTTCCGCACTCTTCGACAAGCATCCGGCTGAAGTCCAGCACACCGCAAGTGATGCGCTCATCTTTTTCTTCCCAAGGTATTGTCTGTGGTCCTTCCTTCAAGTTGTACTTTTTAACCGTTTCCTCCAAAATATCGTCGAATCGGTTTAGCAAAGGAATCCAGTGGTATAAGTCTCCACGCGGGAATTGCCAAGGGTGCGGAAAAGTTGACAAGTGATCGAGCAGGCTGTCTAGGTCGATCTCCACGCCTTTAGCTACAAACGAGCGGATGTATGGTGCCTGTAGGACCCAACAAATTAGCATCGGGAAGCCATAGTTAGTGAGGGACAATCATACCATAGTGACATCATGCTTCGCCGTTGGAGTTTTCTTAATTTTCGTCATTGTACCAACCCTTCACTCTCGCCGGAGAGCGGGTGTGTGAAGTTGTTGGGTGCTTCTGTAGTTATCCTCCCTCGTAACAATCGAATCGACTGTTGTTTGTAGGAGGAGGAATGGTCGTTTTTAACGACTAGGCTGACAATCGTTCGTCCCGATTTGCTGGACGATAATGTATCCCAGTATCTATCCTCTTTAATACCACTTCAAACGGTGGTCCTTCAATCCAGAGAGCTGATGCAAGTCCGGGAGCGTCGTTCTGAGACGGTGGGCTGTGATGACAGAAAAGCGAAGAATGAACAAACGGGTCTGGAAGGAATGTGCTGTTGCTCGCGTCAAGCTGAGCGGATATCGAACGGATACGGGGACTTGTGCAGAGTCTGAAGTTCCGAACGGAATATGGATGTTTTGTTTGTTGTGATATCTGAAAAGCAAACGACTGTCGAGAACGAACAACGATGAAGAGCGTGCAGGCTACTTCTTCAAGATCCGGTCCCGGAGTGATGATTAGATGACGTTAGTCGTGTGGAGTTTAGCTGTTGACAGAAATGAAACTTTCGTGAGAAGGGAGGGAGGGAAAAAAGTTGTTCGTGGTGAGGTTGAGGGTTGTGGTCTGGCGGAGAGGAAGAGCGTTGCCAACTTTACGTATGCGAAGGCTAGTCGTTAGTCAAAGGTTCAGGTTGACAAAGAAACGAACGGCAGCATCGAAGCAACGAGAAGAAGCCACAAACAAAAACTTTGGGACGGAGTTACAACCGCTCAACTTCCTCAAGCGAAAATGCAAGGGCGGGAATGGAAGGAGTATTTTGCTCAAATTCAATTGCACCTATCTACAGCAGGAGACTCACACTATGGTTCGGGAAGGAGATGAATAGGGATGGATTAAACGGTGAGCATGTCACCCCGCCGCGCGAAGAAGGGTGGAGGGGTGGATGGGCGTATTTCATCGCCACTATTAGATAAGCAGAAAGTACTGCACAGAGAAGTAAGGCTGATCTATCTTTCTTGGCCGTATGGTCCGTGCATTGTGATAACAGTTATCAGATCAGTCTGGGGGAGCAGATTTGCGAGCCCGATCTTCAAATATGGGCTAGACCCAATACATGCTTTTCCGTACAGTACCTGCAGCAGATGGAGCAAAGCTGCTCAAATTTGGTGAGGTGCTTCTATGATCTCCTCTGTACAGTCGGATGCCTTTCGTACAGCACAGTGAGTTTTGTGGAAGCGTGCAGTGGTACATATATATCCAAAGACCACGTTCAGCTTCACGCGCTAATCGCGACGGGCCCGGGAGCGGCGTTGCATCGCAATTCGAGATTCGTAGTACGAATCTGGATACCCTTTTAGAGAATAGCAGTCCTGGACCTTTTTGTAGATTCCGGCCGCCTTCCGAACTTTTGCCTTCTCCAACCGATCCCTAGAAACTTGACCCTCGGTTCTGACCGCCATGTTTCAATTCAACTCTTGTCCTCAAGCTCTGTACCGGAAGTGCCTAACCTCAGCCCTTCTGTCACTTCAAGGGCTCCTCTTCGGTGATCGTTCTTTCGAAGGGTTGGAGTTCTACAACAAGGAGCCAGCCTTTTCGGCGACCCTGCATTCCAAAACAGAGCTCTACTATTGCATAATTGGTCTAAACTACTTGAGTCTTGCATCGATTTGTACAGGCAACGACACATCTGTATGGATGTGCAGGTGTTTGATGCCAAAAGGGTAGGCGGGTGCGTGTATGTAGTTCAGTCGCAGAGTTGGGAAACGCCGGCACCATTACGTCTTGACATGATGTGTTTTCCAAAATAAACATATCGTGAAAACTATATTGGCCTTATTACAGCACGGACAGATACCCCTCGTACTGCGTAAGAGTGTCAGTGACAGTTGCTGAACCTTCCGTCAGATCCCACGATCACCTTGATTCACCCCGTGAAAATCGTACCAAGAGGCCCATTCTCCATGAAGATTAGAATCAACCCCCTTCCGGTCGAGTCCCTTCAGACTACGGATGCCCTTCGGACAGCCTCGGATCTGATATCCAAATTATCAAATTGTTGGGTGATATTCCCGTTGAACCATGGCCAGGAACAGCTGACTACTTTTTTTCCGAGTCTGCTCCTTCAGTTTTCGACCCGGCAATTTCCAGATCCTCCTCCTCCCACTAAAGCCGCCCCTTCCACCCTCCCCCACATCGTGCTCCTCCAGCGGACCCTTGCGAACAGGAACAATTCTCTAGTCTCAGGCAAGCCTTTGTCAGGAGCCTCTTCCATATAAATACCCACTTCTCCTCTCCCTTCTCTTCGTCAAATCAAACGGCAATTTTTGTCTGGACGCCTTCTTTTTCCACCCTTGTGTTTCCCTAACATCACCCTACTTTCGACCTAGTTAACCAAGGTTCCTGCCCAAACTTCGTTGCCGTCCTTCTCCGTACCTCAGCAACATTCGCCTTGTTATTTCCCCTCCAAACACCGCTAGGCCCTCAACCCGTTCAACATCCCTCGCCCCTCCCCGCACTCGCAAGCAGTCACCACTCAACAAGCACCAAATTGACTGGCTTCGGATCCAGCCGTTCATCTCGGTCGTTGGGAAATCATCTCTGGGGCATATTAGCCTGTCTAGCTACAAACGATTCACAAAAGGGAGCAGCAAAAGAGCAGCACACGACTCACTTCCTGTTTGCATCATCGGTCATCACGAGATTCCGCCAAATCTCAGCCTTTGTGGTTCGACACTTTAAAAAGCGGAGCGACTGGCTCAACCATCACGACAGTTTTCCCCTTTGTATGGACGTGGGACTTTTGGCCATTTCAGTTTCAGCAGCAATCTCGACAGTAGTCAAGTGACGGTCCCAGCAGTACCATCTTCTTGATTGTCAGGTCTCGGGAATCCTGGGTGTTTCGGCAATTATCGAGAAACCGAAAGTCGTATCGTAACGGAGCTCTCTGCACAGCACGGGCCGAAAGTCAGACAATCAATCGCTTCGTCACGATTTTATCCCAGTTTTGGACTTTTTGTCACCGATCTTGTCCTTTCTTTTTTCCTGATTTTGAAAGATTCGAAAGATGCCGCGAGTAACCAATGGATCTGTGGATGGAATCCAGGTGGAGGATGTCCGCATTGTGGTAGTGATGGTGGGGTTGCCAGCCAGAGGCAAATCACTGATAGCACAGAAAAGTGAGTCTTCATTCCGTTCCTTCTTTTCTCTTGCTAATTATAGCTGTGCAGTCGTAAGGTATCTGAGCTGGTTATCCATCTATGCAAAGGCATTCAATGTTGGGTCCTACCGAAGACAAGACAATCCTGCACCTAACGCCGAATTCTTCAGTACCGGAAACACACAGGGCGAGCAGTTGAGGAAGGCCGCAGCAGAAGCGGCTGTGGCAGACATGATAGAATGGTTTGAAAATGAGGGAGGAGTAGTGGCAGTATTGGATGCAACAAACTCAACCAAAGAACGTCGTAGGTGGATTGCACAGAAGTGTGATGAGAGAGGTTATGAGGCAATGTTCGTCGAGTCTGTATGTGACCACGAAGAGATTATCCTCGGCAATATTTTGGAGGTGAAGACGACCTCTCCTGACTACAAGGACATGGACCCGGAAACTGCCGTCCTTGATTTCAAGAAGCGAATCACCCACTACGAAGCAATCTACGAAACGATCACCGAAACCGACCTCACCTACGTCAAACTCATCAACGTCGGCTCCCAAGTCATCATCAACAGAATCCAAGACTATCTGCAAAGCAGAATTGTTTACTTCCTAATGAACCTTCACATCAAGCCAAGGAGCATCTGGCTCTCCAGAGTGAGTAACCCCTTCCAAACTCCTCTCCGTCCATTTCATTGTTTTTTCTCCTCGCCATCGAAAGCTGGACTGACAAACTCAGCACGGTGAATCAGAATTCAACCTCTCTGGCAGAATCGGAGGAGATGCCGACCTCTCAGCTCGCGGCCGCGCCTATGCCCAAAAGTTGCCCGAATTGATCCGCGAATCCATTGGCGACCGAAAGATCACTCTCTGGACCTCTACTTTGAAGAGAACCATTCAAACCGCTGAACACCTGCCATATCCGAAGCTTCAATGGAAGGGCCTAGATGAGTTGGATGCCGGTGTGTGCGATGGTCTCACATACAAGGAGATTGAGGAAAAGTATCCTGAGGATTTCAAAGCTAGAGACGACGACAAGTGAGTGGTCCAAAGGAGTTCACGGGGACGTATGTCATGGGGGCGATGCCTAATGGTGAAACAGGTACAACTATCGCTACAGAGGCGGCGAGAGTTACAGAGACGTTGTTACCAGGTTGGAGCCAATCATCATGGAGATGGAGCGTAACGAGAACATCATGGTGGTTACGCACCAAGCCGTGATCCGTTGTATCTACGCCTATTTCATGAACGTCCCACAGGATAGGAGCCCGTGGATGGAAATCCCGCTTCATACTGTTATCAAGCTGACGCCAAAGGCTTACCACACTGAGGAAGAACGGTAAGAATGATTGTTCAGTATTAGGTCCTAAGCATACTGACGAGATTGCCAGCTTCTTTGCCAACATCCCAGCCGTTAGCACTTTCAGGGCCAAGCATACCTCTGCTAAGATGGAGGGTGAGGTTCAACCTGAACTTGTCAAGACCGAGGGAGATGTTCAAGTGGAAAACTCCTAGAAGACTCGCTGCTCGGCTGGCTTGAACAGCTATCCTTCCCGGTTCCTTTTTCTATTTTCTTTTTCCTGGCTTTTGACTCGAAAAAAACAAAGGCTGATTGCAGGGCTGGTGTTATGGAGTTTGTTGTCTGTTTTTTTCCTACCCTCTTTCCATGAAAACCTAGGCACTTTTGTCTATCTTTTATTCCCCATTCTTGTTTAATAACTTGCATGCCGCGCAAAATCTCAGGCCGGTGGATTCTCAGGACTTTTCTTCTTGAACTCCTGTACAATCATTTTACTTATTTCAAATCGCATTTACATAGAGGAAACACAATAACGATATGGTCTTAATTCAAATTCGACTGAGCTAGAGATTAAGAGATGCGAGCATTCTGTGCTAAAGTAGTAGTGAATGCTTACTTCAAGTACTTTTCTTCTTTTTGAATGAACATCGCACTGTAAGTAAGTAGTAATCAAGTTAGTCTTGGTATCAATCAAGTAGTATGTACTTGTTCTTGCAGTCTGTTTCGCAGTAGTACCAATGTAATGTAAGAAGTATCTATTTTGGTTTTTGCCAATACAAGTTGCGGCTCGTTAATAGTTAAGTAGGCCGATTTAGCATTGGCGAGCAGCTCTCGGTGCCTGCCGGCGCCATGATGGCAAGGCCGAGCTTGTATCACATGGATGCTTGACCGTAAAAAGGCTGCAGGAGGAGTTCGGTACATTCATCCAGTGCATTCAGCGTGATGAGGTAAACCGCGTGATGTTTTACAAGTACATGGCAGTAGCATACATTGGAGTAACTCAAGGTGGATTGACTGGGAATGCATGGTCTGACGCCGTTGATCAAGCCCCACCTTCCAATGCAGGTGTGAGGGTGTGCGCCTGGAGAGCTCTCTGTTTGAAGAAGTACTTATTGAGTCGCTTCCGGCCGGTGTTGACGTTCTGAGAATACCCACTGGATCGGATAACACTTTGTACGTCTTCCTCGAGGCCTCTTCATCGGTCTGACGGTTCTCTCTCTTGAGCTTGTGGAGATCGTCTGATTATCTCTCCATAAGTACTTTATTCTACCTGCCTCTCAGAAAACTCTTTACTTATTGATTCATTTTCTTCAATTTATTCGAAACATTCGGGGGGAGAATGCAGCCACATATTCCAACAGTGTCGTCGCTTGTGCCGTTTCGCCCGCGCCCTCGCCCTGTTGAGTCTGCCGAACCCTTCACAACCTTCTTACAAACGACCTCCGTCATCAAAACAACGAGCACTCCCGAATCAGCCCAAAACACACCACCCACGTTTACACCACCAACGCCAGAATCGGTAGCGGGTTCTCCACCTCAACAACAGCGACCAGACCTCCACCCCGTCTTGACCACATCAACACATTCCCACAAGCACCACCATCGCCGCTTGCCCCACCTTTCGCAACTCCACCATCTCATGTCAAGATTCTCGTTACATCACCGTCACTCCTCGACAGCGCCTGCGCCGCCCGCTCCACGAAACAGCAAAGGGAAAAGGGCAGCAGGTCCAGAGGTACAGGCTGCGAGAGATGCGGCGATAGTCACATTTCAGACGGTCCAAAGCAACTGGAACGATGAACTCGAGGCAGGAAACGGCAGAGCCCAGGCGAGGGTTGCCATTGAAGAGGGACGAGTGAAGGATTGGAAGGACATGGACTCAGACTCAGATGTAAGCAAGGCCCAACCAGCAACCCACCCACTTTTATTTAATTTTTTATTTTGGTGGCCCGCATCTCATGCGACCATGATTCCCCGTTCACTGGGAAATTTGCGGGGTACTTTTTATGGCGGAACTTTCCACCAGTCGAAGCGTGCGCTGTGTCTTTTGGGTTGTCAGGCAAAACCCCAGGCACCGAATCCTTCGTTTATTTTCATCTCACCATTTTTCCACATGTCAAGATGTACGCTAACGGGAAACTCTATCTTGCTATAACAGACTGGACGTGATCATCACGAGCCGAGATCTCCACTACGATTCTTGAATCCAGACGAGCTATTCCACGCCAAAGAACGTCGACGAGCCGCCATTGAACGGGAGATTGAGGAGGAAGAGACTTGGAATGAAGGCCTACGCTCATGGAATGCCCGACGAGAGCTTTGGACCGGTTCCGCCAAAGACCGAGAAAAGCACTGGGTGAAGGTACCTCGCTGTAAGAGTCGCTTCGCAGATGTTTGTGCCCCTATCGTCCTCCCCACTCTCTCGACACAGCTCACATACCCTTTTAGAATCCTCTGAACGACGTAATCGACGAATCCCTTTACCCCGAACTCTACAAACGCCTCGTCAAAGCACCCGTTCCTCCAGCCGTAACCAACAACCTCAAGCCCGCTTCCTCCGGTTCTCGTCCGTCGACACCAGCTCCGTCCCTTCCAGTCGGCATGTCGACCTCTATTCCCATCAACCTCTCCATCGCTGTCAGTGCCATTGTGCAAGGTTGGAAAGACGATGGAGAATGGCCCCCTCGTCCCTCTGCCCCAGAGGCAAACTTCACCCACCGCAAACCCGCATCAGCTCCACCGCCAGTCCCAGCCCATCGAGCTCATGAGGAACATCACCACCATCATGCACATGGTAGTCTCGCCCAGGATATCATGCATAACCTTAAGCGCACGTTTTCAGGAGGGAGGGCTGACTAAGTAATCTAAACCCCTCTCGCCTGCCTCTCTGCGTGTTGGGGAGTGAGTGGCTGAGCTAGATCGACAGGCGGTCTGGGGAGGTTTTTTCATGATCCGACTATGTGAGAGGCGGGCGAGAGGGGCCATGTTGCAGTGATTTAGGCCAAGATCCAAGAGTTAGATGCCATATTCCGAATAATACGAAGGGTATTAAAGCGACTGGGAAGGTTGTCGAGGCTGTGAGGGGGAGGAGTAGGAGTAGGGAGAGAAGGGGAGTTAGGAAGGTTAGGAGCAGACTTTAGGCCATATGTGTATGTGTGATGGGATTGCTCCGAATTTTGGTTGCTAATGAGGGTTTCGTCTGGAACTGGTTGATCTGGGGGGGTCGGCACAGGTGAGAGACGTGGTGGGTTATTTCGTAGCCATTTTGTTAAGCGCTCGACCAAGCTTGTCTCGAGCCATTCTTGTTGTATCTTGTTGGCAAGATGATGTTCTCTGCTTGTTTCAATGTCTTTTGATGTTTGTTTATGGATGCATGTTTTGTACTTTTTATCTCTCAATTGCTGGTTTCTCTTGTTTCCGTTTTGGCGTTAGGGGTTCGGTTGATCTAGGCTTGTGCTCGAGTTACCGTGTTTATATTGCTAGTAGTATTCGATCTCGTGTATGCATGTACCAAGTATCTACTTAATCTGACGAGTTGCCTCGCTATTAAGCATTTTTTGCAATTTGGTTCAACATATCGCCACCTGTGGCTTCGAGGCCCTCTTCATCAAGTGCTTGACTGATGTTTGTTGTTTATAGTTTCCATTTGCATTTGTTACTTGTATGTTCACAACAAGAAGTATTTTGTATAGGCACTTTAATGCTGTACGCCACTTGTAACCCAGAGTACAGCTGTACAGGAAGTACGGTTGCTATTTATCTGCTTGATGATCTTTACTAACTCCTTTCAACTTTAAACAAACCAGCTGGTAAGTACTCACAGCAAACTCGATACACGCTTCTAGCCTGTCCCGTGGATCGAAAATGTCCACAAGCCTTCGCAAAGCCGCACCGATCTGCGAGCTCGATCCGGAACTCTTCAATCTTTCTGTTCCTTGCCCGGAATGTAGGCACGAGAAGCCACATGTAGTGCGTTGCAAAAAGTGTGGAAGTGTGATTTGCTTGGAATGCTATGAGCCCATTGAGCTCGAATACCTGAATGGGGTCTCCTCTATGGGGAATGGGAATGAGAGTGAGGTCAGTGAAGAAGGATGATTAGTTTGAGAAAGGGCAAGGATGCATTTCTGTCGAATCTTTTGTCTTCATGAATTCACTTTCAGTCTCTCTCCCTCCATAAGATTCACACGCCTTTTCACCCGCTTTGAGCGGGCCCCGTCTTTCGCCGGGGAGTGAGGCTAATACTAGTATTTGTTCTCCCACGATTTTTATTTTCTTCAAATGCAAGCAACCGCAATGACGAGCTCTTTCCTTCTCAAGAATAATTACTACCGCATTTGGTTAGGTATCTCCAAGTCAGAAGCTCACTCAAAGAACATCATACCAGACGATGAGGCCTTCCATTTTCGCTTAGAGTACTTCCATTCATACGTTCGGAGTTGTTCTCCGTCTAAGAAACGGTTTCCGTTATTACAATCCTGTGCTTTTGTTGATCTGAACGAAATCTCTCCTTCCTCGCTTCTTAGGCGGACGCTCCAGATCCCTTCTACTTTCGACAAACCAAAAAGTTGACTGCCCCAACGACAAACTTCATTCTCTGACTAGCACGGGTCATTTCTTCAGGAAGCGGCTTGTTGATCCTTCTCATTATTCGGTGTTCAACAACTTCGATTCTTTTTCCTCCGCTCGTATTCCCCAGTTGGATCCAGCGCCTTCCACCACAGTTTTCGACAAACCCTTCGTCAATTCCCGAACCCTGAAAGCGCCTCAACCGTTCGAAGAAGCCACAACGACCGAAGCCGCCCATTACTCTAGTCCGTCTTCCTCGAGTGCCCGTTATTGCATTCCGACACTTTTCTTGCGCCTCCGGAACTGTGTCGAAGGTTGAAGGTTCGTCTAGGCATCTGCTTATGTGGGAACACTAGGCCTCGTGCTGACTTCTTACATCGCAGTTATGCCTAAGAATCTGGAGTTAAAGGACGGCTACTCTCAGCTTCTTGATCAGCTGAACCAGCTGGATGAGGGACCGAAGAAGGAGAAGTTTAGGAAGATGGTGGAAAAGGTTAGAGCTATGCATGAGGCAGCCGAGAAGAGTCGACCTCGTTCCCGTCCAGTGTAAGGATACCATTCTAGATTGGGGTATTGCTTCTAACATCCTTTAGGGCTCAGACACAAACGCCACAGAGCCTCGATCCCAACAAACGTCGAGTTGCCGCATTGAAGGGCCTACTATGCTATTCAGAAATGGACCCAA
Organism: Ascobolus immersus RN42; assembly: GCA_003788565.2. Taxonomy (NCBI): domain Eukaryota; kingdom Fungi; phylum Ascomycota; class Pezizomycetes; order Pezizales; family Ascobolaceae; genus Ascobolus; species Ascobolus immersus. Next base: position 280,383 of record ML119650.1, on the reverse strand, counting down.
AGGACGTGGAGAATATTAATGCTGCCATCAGTTCCTATGAGTCGGGGGCATTGGATATCACCAAGAAGACTGCAGTTGGCGAGCGTGCACTGTTCTGGGGTGGGGTTATGATGACCGGCTGGGTGAGCAGTGAAGCTACGAAGGAAAGCATCGATGAGGGGTTGCGTTGGAGGAAGAATAAGCCACAAGGTCGATTGTGGGTGGAGAATGTAAGTTTCTGATTCACAGCTTCATGGAAGATCCTAGGAAAGTTGTTCTAACTCGAAACAGGGAATGGTTGGCCTCCCGGCACAGAACGGTTTCTCCTTCTCGCTTCCCCAGGATGCTAATGGCTTTAATAACGTATGAATGCCCCGTTGGATCCTCGGATTGTCTGGACTGTATTGTACTTGATCATCTACACCTATATTCCTTTCGGGTACTTAATTTGCATATATGAAGGAGACCAAGATTGGTCTGCTGTTTAGAATCTAACTTGCTTTCTTTCCTAGTTCGTCGTGAGGCTCTATCATTTAGATCTTTCTGCTTATATTGACTTATCATTCATGCGAGATACTGGGTGCAATTTGGGGCTCATATTTGGCAACGACCTTCGAAATCTTGCTATATGGGACATCAGCCTGTACCCGCGGCTCGGAGGTCGCGTGCCCATCATTACACCAGCTGGACTTACCTGGAGAGATAAGCTGGAGATTCCGATTGCGGTCCTCCATCCCATTACAAACTTACACCTGCAGCCTGTCTCTTCCCTTTTTTTGTCTTTTCGCAGCACATACAGCTGTCGACTTCGGCGATCCGGGCGTGGGCTCAAGATTGTCGGACCCTTCTATGCTATCACAGTATTTTGTAGGCTCAGGGCCGAACAATAACGGAGATCTCTGTATCGCACAGACAAGAAATGGGCTGAAGACTTGCTCAATATTCGATGAGTGGTTCTGACTTCATGGCTGTCTACTTGCACATTGCTTATTTTGCGTTCTCTTCTTGATACCCTTTACATTCTTAGGCGGCATCATGATAGCACATTTGTTTTCTCTTTGTGCGGTTTCTTCTCTCATAGCCGTTACAGCACAAGGTCTTATACCAGTATTCAGTTCGATTTCTCTTCCTCAGTACTATCTGCCATGAGCTGTTATCGTCTTGATTGATTTTCTATGTCGGTGCCGCATGCTTAATTACTTTCCCTTTTTCTAGAATTCTGCTTTTGTATCCAGCATTTCACAACCCTTTCTCTGCTGTATCCCTTCTGACTTTCATACTCTTTGTACGGACTGTGGGCTTGGCGAGGCTACTTTTGTACCGAGTGCGCATTTTTTATTGCCCATACTCGCCTCCTATGGCTCCCGTCCTCTCTTTTGCTCGAGAATCAACACTGACTTTTTTATAGATGGCTGTATATGTAAGGTTGGAGAGTGGCCCACTAAAGAACCGTCCTCCTGTACTTCACATCAGTATGGAGATGAGAGCAGGACCGATGCTGGTAAGCAGCATACCAACTAGCAGTAAATCAACAAATGCGTCAATGCCCTTTTGGAAACTGCACCTACGCTGTTCGTTCTTCGGTATTGGAAAACAACCGAAGAGCTATAGATGAAGAGTATACTTGACTGGAAACGGAGTGGTATCAACATGGAAGCACAGCAATATGGTACTCCTACGTGACCGAGTATCAAGAGAAAAGTACGGTAGGTGAACTGACTCTTCTGCTATTAGACAACTATAGATATAATTCTTTGACCTAATACACCCGCTTCTCCTCCATATCCTGCAATTTCTCCTGTGCTCGTCCTTCCCTCTCACCATCCAACCTCTGTATCTTCTCCTTTGCCTTCTCCGGCAACTGATGCACCAATTCCTCCAACCGATCAATCTTGTCAATTGGAAGTGCCACAAACTCATGCTTGTTCTTCCACACAATCTGACTCTGCGCGAAATCCTTTGCCTCTGGTGAGCTTGGTGGTGGAGGTGGGTCGGTAATCTTCGTAACCAAGAATGCCGTTGCCGCCTCTGCGATGCCGTAGAGGAGGATTCCGAAGTAGGGCGTCTTAATGAGGAGGTACCATCCAATAGCAAAGCCAAAGAGAAGACCTTCGCGATCACGGAACCAGAGACGCTTCTGTTCAGGTGTGTACTTTACGCGCTTGAAGTATGGCTCAAGGAGTTCTCGCATAAGGCCTCTACTGGCAAAGTAGGACTGCAGACCGACGACCATCCAGCGCTTGGGCAAGAAGGCACCGATGGCAAAGATGATGGCTGCTGGTACGACACCGACAGCTCCACGGAAGGAATAGAATGAAGCGGCAGGGAGAACGAGAGGGCCGAGGTACGGGACAAAGGAACAGATGTAAACGGCGAGTGAGATTCCGGCCTTGCGAGCGTAGCGTTGGAGGAAGATGACGAAGCTTGACTTTGTCTGCTTCTTGAGGGCAGAGGTCTTGTCGAGACGTTCATGGTGAGCCGTGTATTGTTGGAGGCTTGGGGAGTAGAGGGGGCGTAGTGGGTGGTTGTCGTCTTTGTGCTTTGCGAGGTAGGTTTGGTCGACCCAGGCCAGGGACTTCATAAAAAGCTCATCCAAAGTGGGGGTGATATATTGCATGAGAGCCATGAGGAAGAAGGGAAGCTGCAGGACGTAGCGTTCGAGGAAGTCGAGAGAGGAAACGACATTATTCACCCAGTGCGGATTGGTGGTGATCATGAACGAGGCGGTGTAGAGGGTACCCCGAAGGATCCATACTGGGATGCCGATGATGATTCGGAGTGCAAGACCGAGGGCGACGGCGAGAGCGGCTTGCCGGTAGTGCTGCGACTCGAAGAGAGAGGGGTTCTGTAGAGCTCGATAGGCTCCTACCAAGGTGAGTTGAAGGCCTCGAAGTATTGCGTTGGGGTCTATCGTCGACATGGTGATGGCGGGGTTGTGAGTGTCGGAGCTGTGGATGCGCCCTGAGGGCAGTAAGGAGTCGCTGAGATTTCGGGCCCAGTCAGTTGGCAAAGGCTAACTTCAATACCCGGAGTTTAGCTGGAAAACTATTCTCTAGTAGCTTTCAGGAACCTGTCGTTTCGGATGACTTCTTGAGGGGCGGAATTTTTCGTGGTGTTCTTTTTTGTGGTGTTGAATTGAAGACAAACAGCTGAGCCTCTCAGCATGTGAGAGGGACGGGAGATGACGTAGCCGAGTTTGGTGTTCCACCAGTTCTCCTTCCTCAAAGCTTTGGCGCCATCCCAAAAGCAGAAGTAAAGAGCAATGTTTAAACGGTGAGACCTGCCAAACATGTTTATGCGAAATGTAGGGTCCTTCCCTCCATTTATTCTCCTTCCTCTGCATCAGTTCATCACCACATCAGTCAAACATATCCCCAACTTTCGAGGGTGCGTAGAACCTCTTACCGATCAATTCCTCTCCCTCTTCTGCCCCAGCTTTACGACCACACGGAACGCCTTTTTTTCATACTTTTGCCCAACTTTACGCCTGTCAAGCGGTTTTATTCTTTTCCCTGATATCTATCTCAGCATACCTATCCACCGACAGCCCTTCTCCGAGTACCTTTCTTGAGTCTCCCCTCCTCGCTCCTACCTCAACAATGTTCGGCTTCCATTTGCCAGGCTTCGTCGAGGAAAAGACACACTGTGAGGAGCAGGATGAGCAAGAAAACATCATCCACATGGACGCCCACCACAGAGAGCATCATAGAGAGCACCACACGGACGTTCACCACAAAGAGCATCACAAGGACGGTCACCACAGAGACCATCGTCACCACCATCATCACCACCAGCAGATTGGCTATCAGAAGCCTCATCGCGCTCCCTCCTTTCAGCGTCAGGATTCCACTCGCCCACCATCGAACCAACAGTCAGAGCATGTATCGAGGCTTGGGAGTCCAGCACCAGACCCAAGTCTTGAGCCCCCAACCCGGGCCAGCATGTTTGAACACCATAAACATGAGGTCGGCACGATGAACACGGAGGTCGAGTTGACTCTCAAAAAGTTGCTGGAGGCAACCAAGTCTGGAAATCGGGAGCTGAGGGTATGCTACTACCCACGATCTATGGCTTTACAGACTATATGCTGACGGCAGTTACAGGAGATGCATGGTAGACTCAAGGAGAAGATGGAGGATGTTTCGAACTACACCATCTCACTCGAGGAACGGCTGGCCCACTTGTAAGTTGTTCTCCTCCTTTCACTGAGAGACTCACTAACATTTGGTAGTAAGGAACATGTTCGCAAGACTGACGAGGAGATGGATATACTCAAAGATGCGCTCGAGCACATTGAACGAGAGGTGAGGCTTGGAAGGAACGACGAGGAGATATTGCGAGACATTGCGGATTGGAAGGGAGCACACTGCAAGGCTACCAAGCGACAGAGGAGCCGGAAGGAGCACATGCTCGCTGAGCATCATCCGGAGGGTTATGTGCCTGGGATGTACCCAGAAGTGAGAGTCCATAGAGTCGATTAAAGAGTTTCATCTTTTGAGGAGGAGACAAAATACCTGTAGTTCTTGGCGCCACTACAACGGGAGTTGGTCGATGGGTGTTTTAGAAGGAGTTCATGCAAGCAAAACGTACACAGCCACAAACTTTTGAAAGAAGCATTTTCTGCATTTCACACAGTGTATCCTATTGACAATGCCGTGACTATGATACAGAAATGAAGCAAACGCCAAACAGTCTAGAAATCCATGCCCATTAAATAACTGCAACATGTTAGCGAAAATGTTTAGAGTCGAGAAATGGATTACAGCAACATACCCTTCATAAATGCGTAAGAATTTGGCAACGAATGCCTCCAAGTGGAATATTAATTTCTAGAGCCACGTTAGACATGCAAGAGCGACACACAATTGACTTTAGCCGAGCTTACCGAGCCTTGATGCAACCTGTGTTCGTAGAATGCAGCCCACTTGATGACCTCCGGCTTTAGCACATCATCAACCTCCGATATCAGCTTGAATGCCAAAGTCTACCCGCATATTAGTTTCTTCTATCTCAAACCTAGCAAGTGGCCAACCACCTTGAGAATCACCGTGGCCGGTATGCAATGCGTCAGCAAATCATAAAGTTTACTCCTGACTGCTAATATCGTTTGCGGCGTCCTACTCGCCAGCATGTCCCTCCCAATCTCCTGGATGAGCATCTCATAATCCGGAGGTAGCAGCACTGTATCATCCTTTACCACCTCATTCGCCGCATACACACTCTCCATCATCAGCAGTGCCTTTCTCAAATTCCTCCCACTCTCCTCCGCAATCCTGCTAAACAACTTTTCGCTGACCTTCAAGCCCTCCAATCCAGCCACATCCTTCAACACGCCCACAATTTCCGTCTCGGTCGGTGCCGCTACCCTCACTAGCAGTGTTCTCGAACGGATAGGCCCAATGATATTCGCTGTCGAGTTGGCGATCAAGATCAATCGCAAGTTTGGCGAGTACTTTTCCATCGTCCGTCTGAGGGCGGCCTGCGCATCACGAGACAAGTTGTCGGCTTCATTGATGATGACGACCTTGAAACGCTGTTTGGCGGCAGTATCGACTTGCTGTGTCTGCGCGACTTCTTTGAGGAGGGATTGGATGACGACGCGGTCGTAGTTGCCAACGTCCGAGGGGGTGATTTCGAGGTGGTACAGGGAGGAGACGATGGTGAATTCGAGTTTGCGGGAAGTAGTAGTTTGGAAGACGCGGGCGTCGATTTTGATCTAGTGGAGACAAGGTTAGAAAATATATTCGGCATGCCGAGTGTGATCGAGTCGGGTAGTGAGCTGCACCTTTTCGACACCGGGGCCGTAGAGTTCCTTGAGGGTCGCTACGATGCGGGTCTTCTTTCCGGCGCCGGATGGTCCGTACACGAGTAAATGTGGAAAGTCTCCGCTGTTGGCCTAAGAGGTGTGGCGTCAGTAAACGAGATTGTGATGGGCGAGAAATGAGGCGGTGTCCAGTGTGAATCGTGATGGGGAACGACTGACTAGAGCTTTCAGACGCGTGGATAGGCCTTCATGCTGTGCAGAGGCTTGTGTTAGTCATGTTCTATTCGCAGCTGGCAGTGTATGGCGATAACATACGTAACTCAACTGCTCGAGAGATCGAGGGCGGTGCTTGTCGAGAAAGAGCATGTTGAAGGTGGTGATGAGGTTCGGGATTGGCTAACTATCGAGAGAGAAGGGTTGGGAAGACGCGTTGGAGTCGTGGTTTAAGGGTCACGTGGGTTAATTGTAGCCTCGAAAGAGAAGGAAAACACGGTCTGCCTCGGGCCACGAGGCTTGTTTAGTTGCGCTTTGAGATTGTGGCTTTGAAGATGGTCCCGACGCCACAGAAACGGGATGGCGGTTGGCTTGTGCTCTCAAGGGGGCTTCCAACGCTCGATGCTCACTGGTTCCCAGATTTCTAGTAATGCATGACGGCTTCAGATGCGATTCAGTAAAGCGTATTGGTTCGTTTGCGAGTACCGGGTACGGTGCCTGAGAGCATGAATATCTCATGAAGCTGGGATGTTCAAGCCACAGTCGCATATTTCGTTTGACGCATTGGGCTTAAGCAATCGAAGCTGAGCCGCAATTTTAAGGCGACCCGAAAACGAGCAATTTCACAATTTCACAGTCAGCTAAACGTAACCTCTGCACATTATACTTGACTGTAATGGTATATCAAATCTTAATAGGTGCATCCAAAGTATCACAGAAGGGGCCGTCGAAGCCGATATTCAGAAAGCTGCGATTTGTATTTCGTCTTGGCAATAATTTCAGTGTTATGCTGAGTTACGTCAACGTCGCAGTTTTGAAGTTTCCCCTGTCAAGAGCGGACGGTGCTCCATCTGAAGCCCGTTCTTTCTCCACCACTGTCCCAAGACTGAGTGCGCAGCTTTGGGACAGCAATTCTTAAACATGCGGGAACATTCTCGAGACCGATCTTCGGGACTATTCACCGCAAACACCTTTTTTTTCCTGCGGGTTGGTGGGTTTGTCAGCTAGTAACTTCCTGTTATCCATACCGGTATTTTGGTTTGCATTTCAACGCCAGTGACTTTTTGCACTGCCTCCTTTCAACCTCCTACCGTCCCGGATTCCTGAACCACAACGAGAGACAAATTCTCAACAGAAACGCGGTTTCTTTCTTTCCATTTCCCCATTCCTGAGAAGTCTCAAGCGGCGTTCCAAAATTCATTCTTACTCCACGACCCATAGCTTTTTTCTTGACTGCAAACGACATATCCTAGCCGATATCTACACAGCCTTCGGACATACAACATCAAGGCATCTGAGATCCCTCCTTCGCCTTCAGAATTCCAGTCGCTGTCTTGCCACTCTCCCGCTCTCTGCGCCGTGTGTGCTTTGGCTCCGCTTAGCTTTGGCAACGGTTTTACTTTTACCAAGCCAACTTTTGCAGCTAAGCTTTGGTCCAAGTCAGTTTAGCTGGCACTGCAGGCCGCAGTCAAGACACCGAAGGACCAGACAACCTTCTCCCAAACACCGCCGGCTCTATAAAGATCCTCAGTCCCCGCACAACCTCAGTTCCTCAGACCAAAACACCAAGATCCACCAACCCATTCTCTCATCTCCCTACGCACTCACTAAAGCTCCTTCTGACAACATCTTCATCACCACACTCACTACATACCTTCTTACAACATCATCACCACATTCACTACCACCACCACCACCACAACAACAACAACATCCACCCACCATGCAGAGCCCACAGAGCCCAAGCAGCCCACAGGCTAGATCGAGAGCCTCGTCGAGAGCCTCCCACCTCACCCTCGACCTCTCCAACATTCCTCCTCTCATCAAGCCCACACAGCCAACAAATACCCTCCTCATAACCGTAAGTTTCTCATGATCCCGTTTACCGCGCCATTATTTCCAGAACCCTGCGCTAACACTTCCCGTAGAACATCCAAAACCTCGAAACCTTCCATCCCGTCAATCTCCAAACTCTCCGCGACACCATCAACGCTGCCGCTCCCATTGTCAACTGGTCCCCTCTCAAATCCTTCCGCCGCATCCTCGTCGTCTTCCCATCCCCCCAAGAGGCCCTCGACGTCCGCAAAGCCCTCGACGGCGAAATCATCCTTGGCGACGAACTCAAAATCTACTTTGGCGAAAACACTCCCGTCGAGCCCGTTGATCAGCATCTCGCGGCTCCGGAAAGTAAGAAGCTCTTCTTCATCTCCCCCCCACCAAGTCCTCCACATGGATGGGAGGTCAGAGATGAGGAGCCACCAAACACGGTTGTTGTAGCGGAGGATTTGGCTCACGCTCTCGCACGCCTGGCAACAAAGAGACCGCCGCCTGTTTTCCAGGAGGCACCTACTCAAACACCCGAGCCAACGAACGAGGCGGAAAAGTCAGAGGCGGAAGACACAATGGGCAAGGGGCCGGTCAGTGCTGTGCAAAACAAGGACAGGGCTACCGTCGGAAGATCAAGGAGTTCCTCGATATTGCTGTTTGAACCAGAGAAGAAGGACGAGAATAAGATGCCCGCCATCTCGGTTGATGATTACAGCGATGGAGAGACGGCACCAACGACCCCAGTGGGGACCGAGAGTCCGGTTAAGATTGTGCCACCTCACACTGCCAGACCACCGGTAGAGTTGATGACGGAGAACTAGGGGAAAAGTTTGAGAGTTGGTTATCTGGTGTCTTGTAGTTTTTGTTTCCTTGGCGTTTTTGTTATGGTGATCCTTTCGTTTTTGTTGTTTTGTGGTTTTTCATCCTCGCCTGCTGCTTTCTGCTTTCCACTGAATGATCAGCTTAATGGGTTGGTGCTGGTCAGATGCGAGTTTGTATGTTCTTTGGCGTATAATGGGCGTCTTATTCCTTTCGTTTTCTCATCTCGTTTTTGTGTACATACTTCTTCTGGGACTGGTGATGGAGTCTGAGTTTTCTGGTCTCCCTGTTTGTTTGTCGATGTTGGTAGATACCTCTTGATTCGTTCGAGCAATAAGTATACATACTGTACGATGTCTTGATACCTTTTTGAAAAATGTGCATTTTGTGGCTGTTAGTTTGTTTGTTCATCCTCTCCAGTTTTACTGATGCGTGTTACTAGATTCTTTGGCGTAGTACTACTTCTATGGCCCTTTATTCTCTTCGGAACCCAGCATCTTTTAAATATATACTTAAGTAGTTCTGGGGCAGTTGGTAGGGTCTGTGTTGCTTGTCTCCTGTTCGTCGGTGTCGATTCTCACGGTGGCCCGAAAAGTTTGTGGTAGACGATGGATATGGGATTGAGCCTAGGCTTACGTTTCGCAGCTTTTGAGCTGGTCGTGCCAGGATGTTGGCTTTGACAACATCGAATTCCTGGACACAATGGATTCCGTTCCCAAAAATGCTGCAAATAGAGAAACAGCTTTGATCATGTACTTATTTCTAAGAAGATGTTGAAATGAAAACCAGGTAGCCAACAAGTGCTTATTTTGAAGTGTTGTTCAGAAAACAGTGACCATCAATGCATTCACGACGTTGAAACAAGACTCAGGCTCAAGTGCTGGGGCTCAAACTCGTAATATATTCCATTTCCCTAATCTAATCCAACCACCAAATGAGCTCTTCAATGATATAAAGCGCCGAATTCGAATGATCGGTAGAAATACGATTACTGTGAGGAACGTTAGATACTTATGAATGAAGGTCCAAACGGAAAACTTACGTCACTGCAGGGTGATACGGCAAGGATTGCTCTCCGTTTACTCATCGCTCATTAAAGAGTCAGAAAAGCTATGAGTGCTAGAGAGGATGATCTTGAAGTAAAGGATACTCGGAGGCCTACCAGGCAGAAGATGGCACGCATGTGTACACGCCAGTCTCCACCGAGAATACCACGGCGTCAATGTGCTTGACGCTGCCACAGAGATGACAGAACCGCCAGAGGGGATGGCTGTTGGCACCATGGACGAACTCATAGGCCTCCAGATCCTGAGGCGTATTTGATATTTCCGGAACCTCAAGGAGGCGATTGTGCATCCAGACCCTGAGGGCATCATCGCTGAGAGGCCCTTGGCCGATTAAAGCCAGGTACTTCTCATCGACGAACCTCGTCAGGAGGTCGTGAAAAAATCCAAGAGAACAAAGCCCTCTTCCCGGTCCACATGCGCCTGGTTTCTTCTGCACAGTGGGCATATCTATGACGAAAAAAGTCAGTAATCAGTTTTAAACAAAACACATCCATACGTCCAAAGTTGATGAAGAGGTAACTTACGAGCTTGCCTTGCTGTGAAACCCAATGCTGGTTTGCACAGTTGACACAAAGAACATGTGTCCCATGGCACCTGTAAACAGTCATAGACGCTCCAGATGCTGCCTCGAATGTGACCAGGCACCCTCTGCAGTAATGACTGCCGGCCAGTTGGATGGTTGTCAATACTGGTAGGACTCTTGTCGTTGCCTTGACGTTGATGATATTGTGAGGTAAGGATGATAGAAGCGGTGTCGCGACATGAGTTAAATTAGAAGAGGCAGAGGGGGTGAGAGGAGTGAAGGAATAAAGACGTCCGGTGTATTATCCATCGTGTCGTCGTGAAGATGAGGAAGCTGAGTAGAAATCCCAGTAAAGGTAGTAAGGTTTCTGCTCATCGTGGATAGGTCGGATAATGTACAAAAGACTGATGAGAAGAGGAAAGGAAGAAAGGACCCAAGTATGTATAAATAGATAGAGAAGAGAGGAGAGCCTGAGGTGGATGTTGTTTTGAGGAGAAGTTGTATATTCATCTCCAGTGGGATCGACCCAGTACTTATACTGAATTCCTAATGCCACATATACCAGAGAAATTTTTCCACGTGGCTATCTTGCATCTCCGAGTCATTCCAACTCACTCCAGTTGAGGGCATTTGGCATACCCAAGCGAGGACAAGCGACGGCATATTATATCCTTCCCAAAAGTTTGCTGCTTGGTCCTTCCGAAAGGACTCGGAGCGTCGTCCACATCCTTCCGCATTCATTTTTCTCCAAGTTTTGTGGAACCCCGCGCACTCGGAGGCCCAAATCTCCATTAATGAAGCTGATGACAATCTCATGAGCCGGCGTTCGTCGTTGGAAGCATCACAGCATGATATCAAGAAGACCATGTCGCAGTTATTCGACAACGGGTACTACAGCAAAACTCAGTTCCAAACATGTAACTGTACTTCAGACTATTTTGCGCTGGATCATCCGAATATATGCGGACGGAACGAGTAAATAAAGGTAACAGGTTGAATAATAACAGTGTAGAAACCAGGATATCGTACAAGACAAGCTACACGACAAGATGCTACATCACAAATCATTGAGTAAACAAAGCTAGTGGGTTATTTGATTAAGTTTTTTGCCCTATTTTCTTGTACAGATAACGATATTCTCAGAAAAGTACGGGGGGATTTACTTCCTAATTGGGTTGGTTCCAATACTACCTTCTAACCCCCATATCAATTTCCTCTTCCTCTTCGTCCTGCTCCCTAACCGCTTCCAATACCTCTTGATCCTTCTTCTCTTGCTCTCTAGCACGCCCTCTCTCCCAATTCCACAGTGCCTCAATCGCATAGCACTTGACGCCTAAATGACCCCCTTCCTTGGCCGCACATTCATTTAATCCATCCAATACTCTGCCCTCATTGAGACACTTCCACAACCCTCTGTAAACCACGCCCTCATCGCCTTCAACGTCCTCGCCAAACTCACCCTGACCTAGCCGGTACATTATCCGCCCAAGGGTCTGCATGGCCATACATCTCTGTGCCGGGAAAGATGAGCGGGCTAGATGGGCGAGTTCAGGAATGGTGTAGCCGGCAGCACCAGGTGCGTCGCCGTGGTGGTGAAGGCCTAGATGGGTCGGGAGCTCGAGTGCTTTTCGTGGTGGCAACAGTCGGCCTTTAAAGTCGAATCGAAGTGAGGATGGGAGGAGTGAGGAGAGAGAGGGGTCGTATCCCATTGATGCCTCCGACGAAGGGAGGGGAGCCATCCATGAGAGTTTTGAGGGATCGGTCGGGAGGTTCGGGAAGTATTTCGATTTGAGATTCTCGAGGAATTGTGGAGAGTCGGGATCGGGGTCGGGAACGGCAGGCTGTGGGGGTGCAGGGTAGTGGGTTTTGACGGGTGGTGGGAGAAGAGTGTCCGGAGGCAGGCGTGGGAAGGATGGATCGAGAGAGTCAAGGTTGGTGATGCGTTGGACTTTGGAGGGGGTGAAGGAGTGCTGGACGGTATTCGGGACGGGAATTGCGGCTGGTTTGGTAGAGATTGAGGCAGGTGGAGATGACGACCTAGGCTCTGGTGATGATTCCGAAGCTTTTGGTGGTGATGTATCCTTTGGTATTTCCTTTGATGCCTCCTTTGGCGTTTCATTCTCTTTCGACATTTCGGCTTCTGTCAACACCTTGGGAGCTGGCTGCTTTGGTGCTGGCTTTGCCGAAGTGGACCTGTTTAGGAATCGTTCAATCAAAGACCCATTTAAGCCCTTCAGCAGCTCATTCCGTGCTTCCTCAATTTCCTCGATACTCATATCTGCTATTCTCTTTTCGTTCTCTGCATTGATGCTGTCTATCTCTTCCTTGCTGGCATGCATTCGGTCGAGAACAGTGGCCGGCTTCTCTCCGGTCGGTATGGTTTGGACAACTGGTGGTGCATTTCGTGATCCTGCCGCAGCAGCATCTCGTCGTCGTTGGGCAAATGCTGAGACCCGTTTCTTTGGTGTTGGGAATCCCGTTGAGCCAGGCTTGAGAGTTGGTGGTGCAGGTGGGGCGGCTCCTGCTACTATTGGCTTCTCGACAATATCTCCTACAAATGCAAACGGATCTGCTGGTGCTTTGGGCTCGAGGTCGAGATCATCGATTTTGAAACGTACTCCCGTCGACATGGTGATGGTGTCTTTTTGGTGTTGTTGCGGGTGGATGAGAAAGTTCAGAGGGTCCCAGGAATCCTCTGGAATTTGGAATGCGGCTCTTTAGCGCTAGCCCAATTGCGTAAGGCGTTCCACTAACGCTCCCCACGTTACTAACCTCCTTTCGGAACTTGCCGATTGAATTTTTGGTCGAAGATCTTCTCTGGGTATTACTAACAGGCAACAAATCAATCGCTGACCTCTAACCACCATCTCCAACTATTCACATCCGTTGCGCCCTGCCTCTCGGTCCCTAATTTTCAAAAAAAAATGGCTTTCGCACGACAGGCCCTGAGCTCCGGCTTACGATATACCCTCGCCTCTGCCTCAAAGGAACCTACACTCGCTTCGGTGCAGCAGACATGTCGGCGGGCTATGTCGTCACTGCAATCGGGCAAGTCAACACCATCGGCTGCTCGGATACGCAACCTCCGCAGCGTGACTCGATCGTTCTCGACATCGACGGTGCTTAGACATGGAGACCTTACTCCGCCAAAGCCAGGTGAAGAGTGCTGCGCCTCTCTCCAATTGCTTCACGCCCCCACTCACTTCCTAACCGACCCATCTTGCTCTATTCAGCCATTTGTGTGTGAGCGTCGCCCGGCTGACAGGATGCTTTTGTGTGCTTTAGGCGAAGGATAACGTTCATCACCAAAGACAACCAGGCGCTTACTCTCGAGGTCAAAGACGGAGACAACTTGTTGGATATTGCCCAGGCTCATGACTTGGATATGGAGGGTGCTTGCGGTGGAAGTTGTGCCTGCTCGACTTGCCATATCATTGTGGAGGGTGAGGAGATGTATGACAAGATCCCAGAGCCAAGTGATGATGAGAACGACATGCTGGATTTGGCCTTTGGTTTAACCGAGACGTAAGTGATAGTGGCGGAGCCTATGGTTGGACATATACTAACTCTCCTGCAGCTCTCGTCTAGGTTGCCAGGTTCATATGAGCCCCGAGTTGGACGGTCTGGTGGTTAGGCTTCCAAGCATGACCAGAAACCTCCAGGGCAGGGATTTCGAGTAGTGTAGGCTCAGAAGGGCAGGATGTATAGCTGAGGGTGTGGTGAGCGAGGTTGGTGGAACATCGAGGATTGTAACTTTCCCTCGATGAGCATCTCAACAAGATAGGTGGTGGTTGCATTGTGGAGGTTAATGCTGATGAGTTGCCTTCGGTGATCGATTTTGTGGCCGCAACTCTGTATAATATAGTCGAACGTATAATAGAGTTAAAAAGTATTGTACATGGGAAACTAATGTTACATTCTATGCGAAACTCTGCTATAATCCCAGGTATATACAACTGGATTAAGCATTGCTCTACGACTGCTCCCGACCTCTGAGTCTGCTCCTCTCGCGAGTATATTGGTTGACAATGCTCTGGACGTTGCCCACATCGTGCTTTGGCTTTCTGTTTGGTCGTTAGTATCCGACTTACCCCATTTGACTGCGGAATGCCGTACCTCATGTAGTAGAGCTTGGCCCTTCTGGCTCTCTTTGGTTGCTTCCTTTGCACCAGCTCCACAGACTCGACAATTGGGTTGTATAGCTTGAACCACATCTCCACACCAATTCTGGTGACGGTGTTTCTGAGCAGGAAGGCGGTATCAACGCCTCTTCTCCGTATGTTGATGATCACACCGGCGAATGGCTCACTATCCTTCTGACGGACCTGCACGATATCTCCCGGCTTCACCGAGTCCTTGTTGTCCCTCGCAAACAGCTTCTGCTTCCAGCCAGTTGGGTCGAGACGGTTAATCTCCTCCTTGGTGACGAGATCCATGACGTTGATTCGGGGTTTGTTGTGTTCGGCTTCCTCGGCCAATTGCTTCTTTGACTTTGGCTGTTCAAGCTCTCCGATACCTGCAAGCCCACAGGGTCAGCAATCCGTCCTCCAGCCTCCCAAAAGCAACAGCAAAAATCCAACTAGGCGAGGAAGAGGCACTCTTCTTTTTCGACTTTATCGAAGTCACTTTGACCGCCTCGGCCGCCTTGAAGACTTGATCCCACCATTCCTCCGTCCCATGCTCTGCCGTGACGTACTTGTCGTAGTAAGAGGTGTCTTCGGCCTTGATGGGTCGTCTCCAATGCGGTAGGTACTTTTCGGGCTTGACGAGCTTGTGGGATTTGTGTCGGACTTGGTTCAATTGGCCGGCGAGGACCTGGGTAGCGGGGGAGCTGGCGGTGGTGGAGCCGTTTGCGACGGCAGCTATCCGTCTACAAGAGACTCGTAGCGGAGCCGCAAAGGGAGAAAGGAAGGACATTGGCGCACCGGGGTCAACGTTGCGGTCGTCGCTGAAGCGGGCCTGTCTGCGGGAAGAGGTTTGGGTAGGAAGTCGGGACTGAGAAGGGCTTGGCAGATGAGGTTTTGCACTTCAAGCGCAGACGTCCCTTTCCGGTTAGCCGGGTGGTGGGCTGCTCCGCCAAGACTTGAGACTCTTTCCCCAATTTTCGGCGGGAGAGACGAGAGCCCCAACTGAACGCTGTTTGGAGACTTTTTTGCCTTTTGCTATGGCTTCTATGCGGATACCCCGCCTTGTGCGGTCGTTACATGTTAAGGCGAAGGGTGAGTCCCGCCGTCCGAACCTCCTCCTCCATTCCCGAAGGACCAATGCCGGAACATCTCAATTGACCGAGACTCTTCACAGGACCGCTCCCGGTAATCCCGCCAATAGCAACAAACGCCGAACTCCAAACCCTCCTCCAACGCATCCGCGATGACATGATCATTCCCGCAAACCTCTCTCGTCCACAGCACGACCTCGTCTTCCGCCAGCGTCACCACCACCTTCTCGCCGGCGAAAACACAAAGGTCAATGTCAAGGGCGAAGAGATCACCCTCCGGCCCAAGCTGGGCATCTCGGCCGTCAACAGAACCACCTACTCGAAAGCCCTCGACCTTATGAAGGACAAGGAAGACTTTATGACCATCCCATCTCTCATCGAGGCCTTTTACCAGGCTGGAAGAACTCTTCGCGAGCCACTGATGGAGAGGACTGTTAGGAAGTTGGTTGCTGCCGAGCAGTGGGAGGCGCTGATTCACTTGTGGGAGAAGGCCCCAGTGTTGGACTTTCACATCACCAAGCACATGATTCGCGAATCGATGAGAGGCTTCTACTTGGAAAACGAGGCTGCTCAGGAAAGCAAGGCTACCAAGGGACCAAAGCACGGAAGGAGACTCTTGAAGATTTTGCAGTCGATGGAGGAGAGCGGCGACAAGAGATTGGCCGAGTGGGCCAAGGCGAACAACAGCATCAGCAAGGACCAGGTCGTCGTCGGTACCGTCTTTGCCATGACTTGCAACAACTCGGTCAGATTCTTTGATGGCTCCGACAGCAAGGGTTACTGCGAGCACTGGACGGCCGAGCTGAAGAAGGTGTGGGTGAAGGCCAAGGTTGAGGGAAAGCCAGCCAACAAGCATGAGGCTAAGCATGCCGTCACCCAGTACTCGCCAATCTTGTCGGGACTGGAGAGTGCTCAGAAGGTGGTGAAGGGCGATTTGTTGAAGTTTGTGGCGGAAGAGACGACCAGATTGCAGAAGGCCATCAAGTCGTGGGAGAAGATTGCGGGAGAAGCTGCTACCAAGTAATATCACTCTTGTATCATAGTTTTGTTTGTTTCTGGTTGCAAGTGTATATTAGGTATTTCCGTTCAGTTCGGTAGACAAAATGGGATTCATTCTTGTTCTTTTGCTCTCGGGCCCTCCTACAGTTTACGATTGGGGGTGCAGATTGATGATTTCAAGGGACTCGCAGATACTATACGATGTTGCTTGTCGCAAGCCACTGATATTTGACCAGTTTGGGAAAGCTTCATTCGCCTTGCTATCGTGTATTTGCTGCTGTGACCACCGAGTCATACTGAAGCGGCATAATGTAAAACGGATATGTATCAAAATACTACATTTGCTCATAACCAAGTCTCTATGGCCTAACTGGTTAGGGCGTTCGACTGTTATGAAGCAATCGAAAGATTCTCAGTTCAATCCTGAGTAGGGACGGTTAAACCATGGATGCGCAGCATCTAATTCTCTTTTGCCGGTTTTATGCATATCGTGGTTCTTAAGATCGACAAATCTTACTTGACGACCACAACCGCGGTTATCCGTGAGCAAGGAACGGATCTTGCTTGTGCAGCTACAAAACTTTATTCTGCTTGTACGATGCAGGATACGAGATGGAGGGATGCTGCTTCTGGAATATATTGGCAGCACGGCAATGAGTTCCTTCTGAAGATGCTCATGAACTGCCGCCTCTCAGCTGTCGTTGCCTCAACCAAATGGCCGAATCCGGAGCTCAGCAGCTTTTACATCGGGAGAATTTACTCGATCGGTTGGATAAGTCCTCTTAAGCGAGACAATATGGCAGCAAGTTCCGAAGATCTATTGGAATTACATACCTAAAAGTCTCCGGTGGTCATAGTTCTGACCCCACTGGCTCTCGGTTGCTCAGGATTCTGACAATGGACCCCCACGCTCATGAAGAACGGAACCATTCAGACTCAACATTCGTGAATCGGGAGACTCCTTGTGGTCGAGGTTGTCATCCCACACTATCACGTCATGACTGTCCTGCATAGGCGGGTAGTTGTATGTGTCAATCTCATGTGTCCCTGTTACTTGCATGAGCATAAGACAAGACAGAAAAAGCAAATAAGTTGTTCTAGATGCTTTTGCATCCTTGAATCTTCCATGTAGAAAAGAGGCACATCATCGTCGTTCCCTAGCAAAGAAGTTAGCACTGGCATCAGCTCACACATGTAAGTACATAGAGCAGAAGATGCGTTTAAGTTCCCCTTTGTACGTATGTACTCCATGGGGCGAACCTGCAGCACATAACCGTAAATCAGCTTATGATATTTTCACAAGAAGGTAAAGACGGCCCGAATAACATATTAACAGGATCGAACCTGAAGTATAAAGAAGCAAATATACATATGTACGATCTTTAAATCAATCAAGCCACAAGTTCCAGGCCTTTGATGATGTCGTCCAATCTGACGCCTAGCCAGCTTACTATCAGAGCTGAGGCCCGGGGCCCCAATTGCAAGATGATCCCCGTCCTTGGGACTACAAGTACGGAAGCTAGTAGCTTTGATCCCCGGTTCTCTGATCGGTTCAAGATAAATTGCAATGGCGACGTAAGTGAGATAAGTTTATGGTCCGTACGGGGACTATTTGTTTTGATATCATCAGAGCGTCAAGACATTCAATGGTGCGAGGTGGGCATGTGTCGAGTCCAGACTGCTGGGAATCCAACAGAATGCAGAGCCGCCTATGCCATTTTCAGCCTAACTTGATATCCGCCGATTTGCGGATTAGGAAAGTGGGATGATTGAATTTGTGAAGAATGAAGAGAATCTCAAAATGAATTGCTATGTACGAAACCGAAACCAATACGAGCAATCAAGCCGCGGGTTTTGATTGGTAGCTAACCGGCCGATAAAAATAAGAGCAAGTGTACGCTTGCTCCTTAACTCCACCCAACTACCGTAGTGTGAAAGCAGTGATCGATCGACTAAGGAAATGAGAGGTCGGAGAACGTGGCCGTCCAAGCTCAAGATCAAGACTGGGACGAGCCAAAAGAATGCGCCCAGATGAATGCCCAACGCCCGCTAAAGAATCTGAAAAAGACGATTTTGAAAAAGAAATGATGCAAGATGCGGAGTTTGCTGAAAGTAAAAACAACCGAATGTGGGCGCTAGAAAGATGCAGGGTCGAAATGAGGAAAAAGGAGGAGCCGAAGCCCCGATGCAGGCGAAATGATAAACTGAACCACTCGGGTACAGCCGCAGATCGTGAGATATCAACCCTGACTCAGACGTTTCTTTTGCAAATCTACAATGGCCATTAGTTTGTGAATTTCTTGCCCGGGCTCTTTGGACGAACCGTCGACTCCACGCAGCGTTGTGGTTCTTGTGTAGATAACGGATGGCTCTTGGTGCAGGTCCCCGGTCAAGTATCTTTCCATCGGCGTCATAGGTTGGTTGGGTTGGCTGAGATCCGGATAGAAAGAGCTCGGTGAGAGATATGAGGTATCAATCTCTGGAACTTGTTGCCCATTCTTTGCTGCCTCCAACTGCAGATTGCATTGTCGAATTCCCTCCATTCTTCTCTCGTTGTGGCCGTGGTCTGCTGGAAGGGTTGCCATTGTGGATATAGAATGTGGATTGCAATTGTACAAGTGAGATTGGGCTTGCTATTATTACATGGTTAACACCTTCACTATTGGAACCACTTGTCTGTAATTGACTTACGATTTGAAGATGATATGGTCTGTTGAAGTAGACTCGGAAGGTATTGTAGAAGTACTGAAGGAACTGAGGATTTTGGTTCAAGCAGAGGAATACGAGCGGCTTTTAAATATCGAGATGTCGGAATGTTGTGTTATCCGGAATGAGCGTAATTGAGAAAGTATTGTTACTTTTTTCTTCAAAGTAGAGATAGGGCCGAAAGTAGTGCTGAAACCAAGACTGATACACCGAGTACAAGAAACGAATGTTTGAGTGAGTAGTGGGGCTCGATGAAGTGAGCTCCAAGCTCTTTATATCATGAGAGCCAACGTCACTCCAGCCAGTTTCAGGACGTCCGGCAACTACGCCTATCACCCGGGCATTGGCAGTAGTCGAGGTTAAGACGGAGAAACTTGGTGTGAAGAGCTTCCTTACCGTCCCGAACAGCCATCAACTTCCCACAATTCGGATAATAAATCGTCCCTGTCAAACATCCTTTTCGTCAAGGTTACCCATAACTGTACTATTGATAGTACCACACACCTTCCACAACGTTGCTATTACCACCCATGCCAGTCTCCCCGCTGGGAGCCGGCGCATCTGTGAGCCGCCAGAAAAGGCGATATGCAAGAAAACGCACGTCAGTGGGAGGGAGCTGTATCGTACATTTGCAAGGATCCGCCACGATTCACATCCGTATGGACTGAGCTCAGATGTAATATTCTGCTCCTTTTCATAGTGGTGTGCGGATTTTGCTTCTATCTCGATTCAGAAGAGTGTAGGCTCCTCTCTACGCTTTCCTACTCCATCGACAAGAGTTTTGAGGTAACGCTGAACTGAATCTGCAGGCATTATTTGGAAACAACTAGCAGAAGGTAATGGTCACTATTCTCTCAACCACCGCAATCACCGAATTGGTACTCACCCGTGATATGTAGCGAATGAACCAGATGAGGAACTCTTGCGTTCGTCCGCACGATTATCGAGGATTTGGGCTGGGTTTTGTTGCTGGGAGAACGGTCCGAGCAGCCGAAGAGAGAGACAATGAACAAGCGTGCTTTCTTTCGGTATAGCGTATGAGTGCAGGGCTGAGGATACCTGGTATCATCACGATTGTCAGAAAGCTAAAACCCTTTCCTATCCGACCCTAATTATTCACAGAGACGCTTTGCGGTTTGCGGTAATTCAGAGTGAGTCCGTATCCAGAAATGAGTTCCCAAACGGTGAATGGATTATCCGTGGTTGACCTTAGCCCAAGATGGCAAAATTCGTCAAGCAACACCAAAAACCTAAGAGGAACCTATCCCATAGACTGGTGCCGTGGCTGCCACCTCGAAGGCGCTAAAAGGGCCGAGATCTGGGGTTTTGTTCAAGGCCGCTTGACCTCAGATCACTGTTCTTGAATTAATTATTCTGGCTGAATACTTTTTGTATTGTGGATTTTCTGTGTGTAACGAGTTGATGCAAATTTCCGTGCTGAGTTTGAAAAGGACCTCGAGTACCGGGCGTTTGAAGGCAAAAACATCGGCTTCCAACACAAGATGCAAACTTCAAACGATACAGATTACACCCAACGGCCAAACTCATGGCGGACATTTCAGGAGAGCCTTCCCGGCGCTGAGATAGGCCCTATGCCCCCAGACTACTGCCCACCATCTTTAACTTTTTATCCACCCTCTCGGCCTGGAGAAGATACATACAAACATATCGAATGGAATACCCCAAAGTCTTCCAGGCCAACCACCACTCGTTTACCACCGAATTTTACCCATCTTCTTTCCCCTCTTCTTTACTTTTCACTGTTTTTTGACGAGGAGATCCTCACTGATTTGGCAAACGCTACAAATGCTTATGCTGAGGAAAAGCGTGAGATGCCAGAAGGCTGTGAGGCATCTCCATTTGAGAGACCATGGTGGCCTACTTGTGCCGATGAGATTAAAATCTGGCTTGGTATTAATTTATTTATCGGAATGCTTGGTGAGTTTATTCCTAAAAAGTATTTAAAGCTAGAGAAGCTAATTCGTTTTCAGGTAGAAAAGATGTTGAAAACATCTGGTGCAGCCGCAATGGCGTTTGGCAAGTGTATGAGCACATGTCATTGGTTAGATTTCAGCAAATTCGCCGGTATTTCCATATCTACGGCAGGGATGATTTATCCGAGTTGCCTGAAGATTTACAACCACCATGGTATGCAAAATTCGAAAGACTTGCTACCAAACTTCGAGACCGCTGTCAATCCTTCATCAACCCAGGCATTTGTCTTGCAATTGACGAGAGTATGGCTTTATGTACTGGTAAAACATATCATAAAGTTCATATTGATCGGAAGCCAATTACAGATGGTTACAAGATCATTTGCGCTGCATTTGCTGGATACATTTGGAACTTTTTATGGTGGTCAGGGAGTGGTCATGGTGATGCAGGTCCGGCTGTTTGGTCACAGCACTATCGTCAACGGCATAATGTCACCTCACGGTCAACTTTAGCCGTCTTGGAATTGTGTCATTCATTACCACATGAAACCGAAACATTTGTTGTTTTCATGGACAACTTCTACACCTGCCTTACCCTTCTTATTTTGCTTCGGGATGAGCTGGGAATTGGAGCTTGTGGGACAATACGGGCTGGTCCTGGACGGGAGATTCCAAAGGAGATTTTGGCTATGGAGAATCCAATTTCACAACGTGGTTACAAAAAGACCATCGTGGGCTCAGATGGACGTCGCCGGAAAAATCCTGTGCCTCCACCACCTATGACACCTCGTGAGCTGGCACAAAAAGAATGGAATTGGTTAGAGGAGGTAGTGGTTAAAGGTGTCCTTATTTTTGCCTGGAGGGATAACGCCATTGTACTTGGTGCTACAACAATTCACCCGACCACAACAACTGATGAAGACTTTGCGGTAAAAGCACGCCGACGCCCCAAGAACCCCCATATTTCAGTTGCAAAGGCCTTTGAGGAATATGTTCGAAGATTTCTTCCTATTCCCAATATCATAAACGACTACAACAACGAAATGAACGGAGTCGACAACTCAGACCAGACCCGTACCTACATGACAACTCACAAAAAAAGTCGTCGTGTTTGGTTCCCTATCATGTGGTGGCTGCTCGATACAATGGCTGGGAATGCATACTTTTTGTATCAGATGCATGCGGAAGAGCTTCGGGAAATGGGCTTGCCGGTTAAAGAGGAAAGTCATCGGGATTGGATGGAGCATGTGGCCTTTGGGATGATCGTGGATGGATACCAGAAGCTGAATGGGCATCGGCCATCTGATGTTGATGTAACTGACACTGGCGCTCTTCTTGCTCTGGCAAAGCAGGAGCATGGACGGAGCCGGCAATCTGTCTACATTATCGAACGCCTTTTCTCCAATATTCCTCTCCCAACATCTCGTTTTGATCGACCATTGGACATACATGTACAGGAACGGCGAGACAAACGAGCCTACTGCATGTGGTGCCAGTTTAGGCATGATGGAACTCGGAGACCGGGTGTGGGGAAGCCCTTGGAGGCCGTTGAGAGCCAATCAGCTCGTACAGGCCGAAAACTGCAGCTTCCAAAGGAGAGGATACCACAGACTCGATTCTGGTGCAGGCACTGTGATGTTCCTTTATGCACACTAACCAATCGAGGGAACAAAAGATGCTTCCGGGAGTTCCATAGCCACATGTCCCGGTAGTAGCATTGCTTCTTTAGGTTTTCCCGTTCAAATCCACCTTTTCCTTTCTGTTTTGGCCCAAAGCGTCATATTTTCGAAGCGTTTTGACCTATGTAGCGTTGCATGTAGTTGTTCTAAGGATTCCCGAGTGCTTCCGTCTGTTTCTGACCATTGAAAGGTGTTGGTGATGCGGGGTTGTTGGGTAGATGGTAGCTGTAGCTCTTGCGAGGTGGAGAAGTAGCGGGAGTGATAAAACAAACAAATGATGTCCCCTGTAAGAATTAGTATGCGCATCTGAAAGAGCATTCACACAAGAATCGTACCTGATAGAGCCTTTCTATTCCGAAAATAGTCTTGGTGGAGTTTGCAAGGGTTTTGGTAGTTGGTGGATAAATTCCGTAGGTTCGCTTCATCGATTGTCGTTCGTTGACTCGGATGGCTTGGCATGGGTTTATTCACCCAAACGTTAATCCAGCCTTAACTTCACATCTCACCAAGATCAATTTTAGCGCCTTCGAGGTGGCAGCCACGGCACCAGTCTATGGGATAAACTTCTCTGTTATAGGTTAAAATGCTCCGACATCGCCCCTTGGTTGGTACGGAGAGCCCCTTTAACCGTCGCTTTCGTGTACCAATCAGGACAACCGGCAAGCTCTGGTGATAGTTGAAACCGAACCGCTTGTGATTCGGGATGATCTCGTCGACGGTCCGCTCCATGTCCATGATCCCGACCACTAGCAAAGCTATCGCGCCTGTGCCTCGTTGAATGGCGGGACGGCGGCTCAACGCTGACCTCCTGCCGAAACTGGACCTGAAGCAAAACTCATTTGATAACACCAACTCCGATATCCACTCAGCCCGATATCACAACGTTAAACAAGTGAGAGTTTTCTGTCCAAGCTCCGAAAGCGGAGATTATATGCGAATAATGATGATCTTGTAAAACCAATGCTCACAGCTGCAAGCGTACTTGTTGTGGATTCTTCAGCTTCGGAAAATGAGCAATCGTCTTGCTTATCATGCCCAATCGAGCCCAACTATGGCTTTCTTTTTGTTGAGCATCGTCCTTGTAGGCATCCATCATAATACCAACATGCGCGATAGCCATCGATTCGCACGCAAGCCAAAGTAAGACCCACGTTGTGGAAAGGAAAGCTCTCGAAGTTCTAGGTATCTTTGATATCGCATGATGGTCAGTCACATATTTGTGCCTCACACTTTCTTCTTAACGGAACCTCACCTGAAAGAAGCCGCCTTAGTACACTGTCTCGAGCAGGCTAGAGGAAGCTTGAGCTATATTCCGTCGGTCCTCAAGCCACCCTCGTCAGTGATGTAACTTCTCCACCTGCTCCTTTCTCAAAGCTCGAGCCATGATCGCGAATCTTGCAGATATCTTCCGCAGACTGTTTCAAAGCCAGACGATAAATTTCGCTTGCGGATTGACCACCATCACGATCCTAGAACGGATGTATCCGAAATGTGTGCACTGCACCTCACCGCTGCTGTGCAAGCACAAACTGCCTGGGGTCCGTAGCTACTGCCAAGAGAACTCGGC
Organism: Ascobolus immersus RN42; assembly: GCA_003788565.2. NCBI lineage: Eukaryota > Fungi > Ascomycota > Pezizomycetes > Pezizales > Ascobolaceae > Ascobolus > Ascobolus immersus. The sequence goes on along the minus strand of ML119650.1, from coordinate 256,088 downwards.
GAGGCTCTTGCATGTTCCGAGAAGCCAGCGTCTTAGCATAGGCACACCGATCCCGAAGTGACAAGACCGTTCGGAAAAGTAGATGCCTCGACAAAGTCTCCACTTTTCCATGATGGACCCCACGTATGTAACAGGAACAAAGTCACTCAGTGATACGGCATGCCGGTCAAAACCACGCACCCGTAGTTAAAGTCCCTGCTGTGATTCGGAGATGGAAACATCCGCTTTCCCGAAACCGACCCTCTTCGGTCTGTATCCCGTAAACGAACTGTTGTCTGGTGCAACATATAACCACTTGGATTATGGTTTGGTGATGAAAGAAAACAGTGGTCCCTTGAAGAAGAAGCGATCAACAACAGGTTATTGCTTCGATATGGCGAGCAGGTCCTGCTTTGCCGGTGCACTCGACAAAAGTTTCCCTGAATGAATAGTATTCCCTTTCTGTGTGTACTATCTGTCGACTGTTGATCTCCTCATCTGTACATAGTCGGAGAAATTGAACCGATTTAGCAGTCCATTTTGAAATCTGTCAATCAGGTTTCGCCATCGGATTTTCTGACAGCTCCGTAGCTCTCCGTCATATTCCGTACAAACATGAGGGGTAAGGATGACATCTTTCTGATTGTAGATACCATCTCGGTCGAAGCGGGAAAGGCGTTCGTCTGGTCTCCTTTTCAGATTCGGATCTGATCCTTCTGATCCGGTGCATGAACGAATAACTGCGACCAGAGGACGTTCAAGTAGGTTGATGCTTGGAAGGACGCTAGAAGATCCCAAAACTTCAAAATCTCAGGCACCAATGTAACCATAACCATTGGCAAACAATTTCGAATCTCTGAAATGAATTTAAATCGGTACTTGACGTCCGAACGTACGTCGCACAAGAACGGGCCGGAGGATTGGGATGTAGATATGCAGCCTAAACTTAGCCTGAACGCTCAACGACGCAGGCACAAACAGCCATGTCTAAAATTTCTGCAACGGCAAATGTTCTGACAGTCGGCTGTTATGTAGGAAGTATCGGAGGAAGTTGGCGGGGGTATCCAGCAGGATCAGATGCGTACAAGTATGTACACATCCTGCCCACATATGTATCCTGCAGCGGTTGTTAGCACCTACATGAATTGTTCCGAGCACATGAAAAGCACATACCTCTCTGCAATCCTTGACACAACCACCATGAAGAGGCATTTGTCTCACGATGCCATATGATTCCTAGCACCTTCCTTTCCCACGATGCTGCAGGAGACCAGAGAAGCGTGATTTACTCGTCCAGCGTGAAAATAGTTCGGATACTCGTTAATCATCTCCGTCTCTCGTTAGAGGCAGAAGAGCGGTTAAAGCGAAGAGGCTCAGTCATATCATACTGTCCATTTCCCTCTCGGTCAGAATGAGTTAGTCGTATTGAAAGGACCCGGTACCATGGTTTCCCTGCGTCGTTTTCACCTCTCACCTCCGACTTTGTTTCATGGGCTATTCGTAACCTCCATTGCCAGTGCGTTGCGTCAGGTCAGGACTACACCAACTGTGCCTGACTTCTACCTGAGCACGCACATGAGCGAATATAATCAGGCGCTGAATAGAGTCAAGCTCTACCAAGAACCCCACGTACATTCTCCGAAATCGATCAATCTCCTTAAGATATGAGACTGGCGTCTCTTAGGCACGAGCCGGCTCTGGTGATACAGGACATGTCTGCTGTATGTAGAAGATAAGAGCACTTAGTTTGTGACGCTGACGTCTCCCGGTTTGAAGATATTTTTGGCATTCGGTTCATTCGGAGCTTCTCGCCTGTTAGGCCGTTCGATGTCGGAGATGTGTGATTCGGATGCGGTCTTTAAGAATGAAACTTGAATTCTACTGACTGCCATCAATGTCTCGGAATCGTCGCTTTTCAAGTAGCCGGGGATGACCTTAGTGTTCAACCTATGGTTTATAACTCCCGTCTATCCATAGGCGAATTTTTCTGGGATGTGATAGGTTGAAATAGCGAGAAATCATTCGGTCTACCGCAAAAAGGAAGTATATATTGATTGAAACTTGTCGATCCCTTTGCGCCGTCTCGGATCAACTCCCATCGGCCTTGGGTTCCGACGGGATTCTTGCGGTAGGGAACCAGGATAAGAACAGATAAGCCCACCACCCATATTGTGCCAGCTGGCGTGATTGCTGAGTGCATTGTGCTGTGGCTCAATCGGCATACCTGTGGCTAAACACCATACTGTAGCATTTGGATCAGTCACATATGCAGTCAACTCTGTGGAAATGTGGGGTTATACATTTACCCATATTCTCTCGATGAGACATCCACTCGTTAGCGGTGCCATATATGCTCGACATGCATATGTGAATGTTGAAGGCAGCAATTGCAAGTGGAGCTCTGCAGTAGATCGTGGGGTTTAGTGAATGCCTTTTGATATTCTGCAGTAACAGGGTCCATCCACGTTCAACAATTCGACTGTTTTCTATGTTGGAATGAGTTTCGTCCCAGAAGATTGCCAACTAGGGCAACAATATATGGATTGTGATAGTGCAGTGTAGATCCTTTACAGATGAAGCAGAGGGCTCTTGCACCCAAATAGTACTGAGGAGTGCCTCCACACAGATCGAGCCCAGGACGTACATACGAACGATCATGAGAAGCCGAAGTGAGAAGTGAAATGCATGTGCAATCCGGTCCTTTGAGTACCACTTTGCAAGAGGCATATATGCAGAAAAGAACTGAGAACTCTCAAAGCCAATATCATACGAGGGAGTTCCTCCAGTGCTTTCCAAAGCAAGACGTAACGGACTTCAGCGGCTTGTGATGGCATCAATAAATCTTCCAAGGACGTCTGCGCGAAAACCTGTCTTCCACGGAGTTACAAGCACCGTGATGTAACTGGTCGATGGAGTCTCTTTCTCCATGAGTTCGGCGGCTTCGAATTGACCAATGCGCTACACAAAACTGATCTTCGGGGAAACGTTGACTGAAACGAAGACGAGCCAGCGAAGCGACAGACAAAAGGTAATTCAAAAGGTGGAGACAAAAGCAGGGGAGGAATAACTGATGCGCGGGTACAAGTAAAAGGCAATCTAAATGATGTTAAATTCATCTGAGCCATACCAAACATTATAAGTTAAAACAAACGGTTGAACGTATAAAACACATCTAGAACTGCCATACGACTGGCATTCGAGCAACAAAGGGAAAGGTCTAACTTATCGTGCAAACAAACCAGGCAAATCAACCATGCGTCAATAAACCCACCTCTACCATCCGAAGGGCAGTGCCTATGCACTAGCCACAGCCGGAGCTTCAGTCTCCTTCGGAGTGGGACCACCAGCAGAATCGAGGTTCAGCTTGTTCAGCTCCTCGGCAACCCCACCATGCGGCACAATGACAAAGTTCTTGATCTCACCGTAAGCATTGTATGCAACGCCTCTCCAGTTCCAGTTGCACTTTTCGGGCTGCACATTTCCACCCTTATCTGTTGCACGACACCATATCCTCGATCCCTTGTCCAGCTTATCAACCTGCTCCTTGGGCATCTTGTATTTCCAAATCGCCCAGCTCCATTGTGTAGGCTCACAGGTTATCTCAGCATCGTTCCAGGTCTTGCCCATGTCTGAGCTGACTTCGACTCTGGTGACTGGCCCATCATCGTTTGCTGGTAAGGCATACCCACCCACCAGCAAGGTACCGTCCTCTTCACGTTCTATTACCTGATCACTTGCAGGGTAGCAGATCACCGAGTTGACGGGCATGCCTTCTATCGATGGGACAAGATGCCAATGTGCCACCGCCTTCTCCTTGGTGTCGACCTCCGGCGGCAGGATCTTGTAGTCTCGTTGCTGGTAGAAATTGTTCGATTCGGGGCGTTGTACCGTTATTCTGTCGATCCATTTGATCCAGCGAGCTCCTGCAATGCCAGGAATGACGAGCCGTACCGGAAAGCCGTGATTAATATTAAGGGGTTTGCCATTGAGCTGCCAAAAGTCAGTCACCGCTTTCATAATACCAGGAGGAACAGGCATTGCTACATCAAGCCAAAAGCCGCAGTGCAAAGTCCTGTTTTCATATGCACTTCCGTTGCCCGGTACTTACTTCCAGCGCCAGTATGGCCATTTTTGAGGCATCCAAAGCTCTTGACAGCGGAATTGAGCCTCCATAATACCGGTCATCCTGAACATCCGTCTGATAGCAGGCAAAGGCACAGTTTGCCTCGCCCTCAATCTCGATTCCGGCCCTCTCCAGCACGTCCTTCAACAATGGTCCTTTCCATCTACCGTTCATCACCGCGCCTTCGAACCAATCGATGCCGTTGACCTCCTTCAGTTCCGTTCTCATCGTATGTCGTCGATTGCCTGCACACTACCCCAGTATTAGCGTACGTCTCTGACATCCGAAAGCAGTTGTGTATGATGCATAAAACACATCGAAACGGGGAGCTTTGCCGCATGGTTGTCTTTCTCCTACTATTGCTCTCGCAGCTTGACCTCTGTTTCTGCATGGAATGAACGAACCTGCAATGCTGCCACCACTTCATGCTGCTCAAACTCCTCCCTCAGTTGTATGGCCGTCAACTCGATAATCTGCTTCACCGCACCATCCACTCTCACAATATGTTTTTCGATATCCAAATGTGGTAATGGGCTAACACAAACACAGAGTCAGTATTCTTACGCACTACATTCCAGTCCACGCGCCATTCGATCCCGTTTGGCCTCGTTTGCTTCAAACGAGGCGGACAGGACCACCGGGAATGACCACCATCCAACAGAGCAAACAAAGAAAGCATACCCATGATTCCGATCATACGCCACCTTCTCCGGCGTGATAAAGTTCTCGACCAACTCCGGGGCCGGTGGCTCGCGATTCAACGGTTCTTCGACAGAGTATTCGAGCTTCCGGTCCAGTTAGCAATGGTGTGGCGGTTCCAATCGTTCCGAGAGTCGCTCACCAGCATTGTCGTGATTGTGATCTTTGGGGTATGGGCTACGTAGGTGTTGTATGTTTCTCCGGGATGTTGTTGGGGCCTCGGAGAATTTTAAATGTTGGATGAGTCTTATCGATTAGTCGATGATTCGGGGTTTGGTTGGGGCTCTCGTATTTGGCTTTTGGTCGCTGGTTTCCAACGTAGTTGCGTTCTAAAAGATCAGGGAAATCGAGGCGTCTTTAAGAGTCGACCGGTGCTTCTGGGAATCTTGGAGGAGGAAGGATAGGGGCGTGCAATTGGAATGTGCAGGCGTATCATGCGATGCGTTGGGTTGAAAGAGCTCCCAAAATCTCAAGGTGAGTAACGTCACGACCGGTTATCGATAAGAATCTGAGACAGGTCACGAGGCCGGGGCTAGCCGCTTGTTACTAAGCGGCATCGAGCAGGTCGAGGGTTCGAGGAGGAGATAGGTCCGGATACAGAGGCTTACGGTAGGGCCGATTGTCACAAAGCTTATCTTGATGTCGATAGTCAGGGTCCTCGAGGGAAACGGGCGCGAGTTTTGGTGTGGTGTTCACTCAATCGATGCTCATTTGTATTGCGAATCACAGAACTCGGACACTCGGCACGGGAGGAGAATTCGAGGCACAACAGGGACTTGAAATCAAATGCATTCTGTCTTAATCCAGACAAATGGTATCTTTAACCAGGATATAAACGCACAATCATACTGCTACCAACGCTTACAAGCCCTTGAGCAAGTTCTCGGCCTTGGTTCCCTCAATATCTGGTGGGTTGACCTCAACCTTCAAGTCCTTGACCTTTCCATCCTCGACGATAGCAGCGAAACGGCGGGAACGGACGTTTCCGAGCAAGCCAGCGGCATCAAAGGAAAGACCGGTGGCGTTGATGAAGTCACCGGAGCGATCGGAGAGGAAGTGGACCTTGTGGTCTGGGTTGGCCTCGGAGAGCTGCTTCTTCCAGGCGTTGACGACGAACTGTGGTACCATTCAGTTAGCGGATGAAGTGCCGATGTATTGATGGAATGGATTGACTTACGATATCGTTCACACAGACGACGTAAATGTCCTTGTATCCCTTCGCAGCAAACGCCTCGTAGTTGGACAAGTACCCTGGAACGTGATCCGAGCAAGGTGGAGTGAAAGCACCAGGAACACCGACAAGGATGTACTTTCCAGAGGTTGGAAGCTCGACAACGTTCTCAGGCTTCTCCTCCCAGAGAGACTTGGTGTTTGGAACTTCGGAGCCGACAGAGAGAGTCATTCTGTTTGAGGATGAGGAAAAGTGTCTTTGGGTGAGGGTGTTGATGCGTGGAGTGTTGAGGAGTGCTGGCGTAATTGTTTGAAGCTGAGATCTGGTGGAGAAGAGAGGGATGCTGGCTTGCTTATATAGGGTTGAGGAGAGGGTGCGAGAAGGTGGGGCAGCACCAATACGCTTGGTAAGGACTCTAGCAATTGATCGCGACATTGTGCTTGTTGAGAGCTGGAAAAGGAAAGAATATTAGAGACTTGAGATCCAATTGCAAATACTGAATTGACACCACACCCTTTCTAGCCTTGCGGAGCCGGGAATTGGGAGCTTACAGTGACTAATATGTGCGTGCGATGGGGTAGCCGTGAGATGAGATGCGGGGCTGCGGACGTTGAGTACAGGTTGCAGAGAAGCTGGATGAAAATGCGTGCCCACCTGTATGCATGGAGGGTCTGCGAATTTAGATAAGATCCGCACCAAACTTGTTTGGATAGTTGACGTCAGTTTAGGCGGCGGGTGAACCCAGTCATACCCAGGCCCAGGCTAGGCTTCTTTCTGCTGCTACTTTGCTATTGCTGTTCGTGATGCGAGAACGGTGCTTTATTATTCCGTGCCGCCATGTACGGGAGCGTCTGGGTTGCATGCAACCAGCAGGGCTATGTAAGTAAGTATTTGGAATTATTTTATGATCTCTTGACGCTCCGAGTCTTGTCAACATGAAGCGGGGACGCCAGGCATTACCAAGGCTGGGCTTACCACGTTTGCGAATTGGTGAAGTGCGAAAGTGCACTGGAGCAGATGAGAAAGAAGATGATATCACAGCTCTTCCTACGGCACTCCCTATAAGACTTTTCAAAATTGGGAACGAGGTCAAATATATTTGGTGAATTCCGAATATATTCACCTTGTGACAAAGGTGACAAGTTGGCCTCACCTCCCCATAGCTCTAACAGCCTGAGCCCACTATCCCATTGTCCCACCATTACAAAGACAAGTAAAGTACAAAAGGAACCCCTACGCTCCCATTATCTCTCCCTTAAAACTTTCCCTGGTTACCACCCTTGTTTGGTTTCTCGGAGGTGTCATGAATGAAGTTTGGAACGGCGCGCTCGATCGACTCTGGGAGGGCCTCCTGTAGCTTCTCTGGAACGTAGGACTTGCCGGTTGCGTGGGAGACACCACGGCCCTTTTGATGCGGGGCACCGGTGTCATGGATGGCATTCGGGACGGAGTCTTCGACTGAGCGTGGAAGCTTCTGCTGGAGCTTATCTGGGACTATTGCAAAGGTCAGCTGTATCCCTTGACTGTTAGAAGTACGTACCAACAGAGTGACCGGTAGCGTGGGATTGGTTGGTGGAGGTGGCATCCTTGCCCTTCTCGGTAGTGTAGCGGGCGCTGGAGGACATTCTGAGAGTGGTGTAGTTGGTAGAAACTGAGGTTCTGGTGAGATGCTTTGAGAATTGTTGCTTGAGAGCTTGAATAGATGAAGACATGGATCCGAAGATGCTGCTGATGAGTGACAGTGTAAGACGGATAGCAAAGCCTTTATATCCTACTTATTCGGTATCTCTCAAGCATCATGGCAATCAAGCTTCCTCACTCGTCACACATGGAGATACTCCCGTGCAATTCGATGATGTCGTGATGTTTCCGTAGGGCTCGTAGAGGTAGGCTACCGATGGTTGACCTCATCGAAATCTCACAAATTATCCTCCGCTTTGCGTAGACAACGGTGTTGCTACGAGGCCAAGAGATCATCGGTGTGCTGCATACTTTTGGACCTCATCGAGATTCAAGCCTTTCTGGTAGTGATCTTCTCGGTGTGCGCATCATCAAAATCCTTCTGGAAAGATACATATAAGAGCCGGAGAATTGATGTCAGGGTCTAAGTTTGCGAACTTTCTGCGAACACCACCGAGAATTTTGGCCATTTGGTATCCTCGATGCCACCATGACCAATTGCACCTCTCCAATCACAATTGGTCTGCTCCCTCTCCATACACTCCGAGTGATTGTGTATCATCAAGTGGGATACAAGTAGTCTGAGTTCAATAACCTGAAGTACACATTTGAATTGTGCTAGCTAGATATAGGGACAAAGGTATTGGCGTGATTGCTCATATCCGTAAGGCTCCAAGGACCCGCTCAATTCCGAGTAAGTACTTGGATGGACACAGAAACCACAGCCTGAGATCCTATCTCATGTATGAAGCTTGACCAAGCCTGCCACACCAAACGCCCTGTGGGTTGAGTCCGGCTGTGGCAGGCGAAACGTATGATCTGCGTTAGCCAGGGAGACCCTTTTTCTTCTTGAACCCTTAAGGCTCACTCCAGTACCAGGCTCTACGAAGTATAACCACCTTGCTGAGATGTACTTCTTGTATCGCAAGTTTCGATGTGAGACCGCTACATGTGCTGCTGCAATTGGCTCCCGCTTCTCAAGTTGTTTCAGCATTGCAGTTTCGGTGACATTTCAGTACTAGTCAGGTCGTCCGGTGAGCAGTCCGTCCTTTGTGTCTGGCAGTTTGAGTACTGAAACGGAGGAAGTGGGGAGGAGTGGCGCTCCAACACGGCAGATGTTCGACTTGACGAAAGCCAGTATGTTCATGGAGGCGACTCTGGCTGTTTGTGCCTTTCGGCATGCCGACGACTGAGTGCAAGGTTCAACCACAAGTCCAAACTTCTATTCCGGGTTTCTGAATCCTCGTAGACGGCCGAAATCAACTCAAAGATCTGGTTGGCGGAGCGGGGTGCGTATTCTCTGACATTTCGATGTTTCGGCGTGTCTTTTTCGTCTCTTTGTCGGCAAAGTCGATGCGAAGGTAGCCGATTTGACGCAGGACTGACGGGAGGTCGAAGTCGAAGGAATGTTCTCTTGGCTGCATTCCTCCTTCTCCAAACTGCTTCGGGCTTAGATTTGGTGACGGTGGGGTTATGGCTTGGCAGCCGGGCCCCTCCTTTTCTACCTTTGAGATTTCCTTTTAATAGCTCTCCGTCCAAGACCCTCCGAACCAAAACATCCAACTTCATCCCCTTTCACATCAACTCCCAAACCAACCGCAGATATGTCCACCGAGAGAACTTTCATTGCCATCAAGGTATGCAGATTCCTGGCCTTTTGAGCTGGATTAGATGTTTATGGTGGGGTCTATGATTGCTAACTTATTTCTTAGCCAGACGGTGTCCAGGTAAAGCAGACTTTCTAAACAACAAAACGGGGGGGCAACAACTAACAGATGAAAGCGCGGACTCGTCTCTGAGATCATTGGCCGCTTCGAGAAGAAGGGTTTCAAGCTCGTTGCTCTCAAGCTCTGCCAGCCAGGCCAGGAGCACCTCGAGAAGCACTGTTCGTTTGCACCACGAGAAGAAATAGGGAGGACGGGATACTGACCTACACATAGACGCTGATCTCGCTGGCAAGCCATTCTTCGCCGGCCTCGTCAAGTACATGAACTCTGGCCCAATCTGCGCCATGGTCTGGGAGGGTAAGGAGGTCGTCAAGACCGGCCGTGTCATCCTCGGTGCCACCAACCCACTCGCCTCTGCCCCAGGCACCATCCGTGGTGACTACGCCATCGTAAGTTCACCGTCAACCTTGTGCTGCTCGGGGGGTTAGATACTGACTTGCCTTTCCTAGGATGTCGGACGCAACGTCTGCCACGGTTCCGATGCCGTCGAGTCCGCCCAGAAGGAGATTGCTCTCTGGTTCAAGCCAGAGGAGCTTGTCACCTACGAGCTCGCCAACAAGGGATGGATCTACGAGTAAATTTGCTCTAACCGTCTTTTCATTGTTGCGGAGGATAAACTCTGATTTCTTTCTTTGGTTATATCATTGTGGTGGAACAAAAAGTTTTAGCATAATCAATCCATAAGGGCTTTTTCAGGGTTAAACGTTGTTGTTTTGTCGACGCTTTGTGATTGTGCTGTGTTGATGTACCCATGTTTCTGGATGACGAGCGTCCACTGTAATGATTTCGTAACAGTATCGTATTCGCGTCGAGCTTCAGGCACGAAATCTGTCAAATTAGTTTCTTCGACACGAGGATGTATGTAAAGATGCGTGGCTGCGTTTGCCGCGTTCGTGAAGCAAGCGAGCCCTGCTAAATGCCCCACCATGACCATGCCCCGCCAAACCCCAAACGAGACTCTTTCCAAAATTCGATCGAGCCGCATCACCAAACTCGATCAACAACCACAACACAACGATGAGCCAGCCGGATGAGATGCTTTTTCGGATCATAAACACAGTCAAACCAGGCGCCCGTGTCGGCAAACTCAGTCTCGGAACAAACGCCGTCGACACACCAACATTCTTCATTCCGACCGCTCGCGGCGCTATTCCTCATCTCACGCCCGATGTCCAAAAGACGCACACAAAGATTGAAGGAAGATGCGTTGCTCTTGAAGATTGTAAGTGCCAATCGACATCACAAAACTTATGGAAGGCTCTATCTAACTGACTACTCACAGTCCTCGAGAAGGGCATGGCTGGTGCTCCCCTCATAAACTCACCTCTCTCACTCACCCAGTTCACCGCTATACCCTCCAACCAAATTACCATCCTCACCCCTCGCCGTTCCCCTCCCGTCTCGACCCCTTCCTCCAACAATGACCGGTCAATCGGCATCATCACGTCCGTCGGGTTTAGAAGCCTCAACTGGAACGAGTACATTGATGCTGGCCTCAAGCTCCACCCAAACTTCCTCGTCGCCATGTCGGACATCCCCACAGCTCCAATGGACCCGAAAGCCACACCTCCCTCCTACCTCTCAGAGTCGCCCTCAAGCCCTCCAACCCCACCAATTGGCCTCCCGACTTTTGTCAAGCCGGGTAAGACTCGTACCCGCAAGATGGCCGACCGCACCGAGAAGTGGTTCACCGCCCTCCTCGAATCCTTCTCCAAATCAACAGTCACCGAGAAGCCACGGATAATAGCACCGATCCTACCCCTCCCAATCGAAGACCAAAAACACTACCTAGAGGTGCTCCAAGAATCAAAAGACCAAATCACCGGTGGCCTTGCCGTCTACGCCGCCTCCTACATCCCATCCCTTCCAACATCCCTCACATCCAACCTCCCTCTCTTCTCCTTCGACGAGCCAACCACCCCGCACGATATTCTCTCCCAAATCTCTCTCGGCATCGACGTTTTCAACCTCAACCTCGCCACCACCAACTCCGACCACGGCATTGCCCTCTCCTTCACCTTCCCCGAGCCCAGCAACGAGGGCGTTTCTCTCTCGCAACGCAAGCTCGGTACCAACCTTTGGGGTGACGCTGAGGACCCCGCCGGAGAACGACACAGGACGGATCTCAGTGCGTTGAGCGAGGGGTGCAGCTGCTATGCTTGCCGGTCACATCACAGGGCGTATCTGAGACACTTGTTGGATGCAAAGGAGATGACGGGATGGGTGTTGCTGCAGATCCACAATTTGCATACCCTTACAAACTTTTTTGCGGCTGTGAGGGAGAGTATTGCCAAGGGTACATTTGAGCAGGATAAGGCGAGGTTTGGGGAGGTTTATGAGCAGGAGTTGCCGGAGAAGACGGGAGAGGGGCCGAGGTATGTATTGCGTTTGTTGTGTTGGTGGGATGACATACTAATTTATGTGATGTAGGCTTAGAGGATATCAGTTCCGTACTGAACCAGGAACCAAACCTGTCAAGCGCAACAAGCCGGCCTACCAACCACTCAAGAAGGCAGATGAGTCTGAGCAAGGTGAGGGTGAAGGTGAGGCCGAGACAGCCTCAGACGATGCTGCGGTAGACACCAAGCCGGAAGAGCCACTGTTGAGCATTGACCAGAACGCCGATGCTGATGCGTTGGTCGAGAAGGGATTTGCAGAGAAGGAGGAGGATGTCTTGAAGCATGCCGAGAAGAAGGATGTGGTTGTGCCGGGAGAGGACGCAAAGAAGGATTAGATTTAGGATGTAGGTAAGAGCATATCAGTGCGATACTGGACGATATTACAATTGGTTGATGCTCTCTTGGTTACTTTTATGCCCATTCATGTAAGGAAATGACCAGATTAAAATGTGAACTAGGATAACTGAGTCAGAAAGTTGGATGATAAACCAGGTAATAATATTAACGTACACATTTAGCAAGTGCTGCTCATCCTCCAATGCTCCCCATACATAGAAAAGACTACAAAAATCTCAACATCTTCTCGACATCTACCAATCTCTCCGGCATCACAATTCCCGCCCTTTCAAATTGCCGTCTAACAACAGCATCCGCCCGAATATGCTCCAACATTCTCCTCACAAGTCCCAACCGGCCCCGCGCAGAGAGAGCATATTCCTCCCTTTGTTGGATCTCCAGGATCTGCTCATCCCACCACCCATAGTCCGGACCTTCATTCTGCACCACTTCCATCTCAAACTCCAGGTTATTCAGCACAACTCCCAATTCCTCCCAGCAATGATCCACCTCCGTAAGGGACTCGCATCTGCGAACCCCCGCTCTCGTATACATCCCTTCACTAGTGCAGAACTCTTCGAACGTATGCAGGACTCGCTTGAGCGAGTCCCGGCAGAGTCTTGCGTAGTCTAGCTGTGTGAGGAGGAGGTCTGTATCCTCATCTCGCCAGCGACGTGGCGGCTTGTACTGAAAGACGTTTCTGGAGGAGGCTTTGCTGGGGGAGGCTCTCGCTTTGCTGACTCGCCAATGGTTGGGACTAGTGTTGCGGGTGGTGGGTTGGGTGGTCCTTTTGTGGGAGGGTTGGGTATGCCTTTTGAGGGGGAGAGGTTGAGGGAGTTGGCAGGTGTTGGGTTGATCTGAGGAGAGGGAGAAGCTGCCGAGCAAGTTGGTGAGGCTTGAGAGAGTCTGTGTCTGGCCAGTGCCATTAGGATGCCTTTCGGATATGGAGAAGTTGGAAAGAGAGGTGAGGAGGGTTGAAAGAGATTGGCCGGTACTTTCAGGTTGGCCTTGCGAGATCGAGAAGCGGGAAAAAGAATTGGTAAGGGTTGAAACAGACATGATGGTGTTGTTGGGTTTTCGAGATTTCGGTGGTGTTCGCTGAGTATAGGATGAGGGTAGTCTTGTTATGGTCGAAATGACTGGGATGAATTGGGACGCTTTGAATATAACATGGGCATAGGAAATTGAGGCCCATATTAGGAAGTTCTTGGTGATCTATCGGGGCCTTCCACGGACTAGAGTACCGCTCGGGTAGCAAGAGTTTATGGAGAAATGTGGAGCGAGATCTTTCTCGAAAAGACTGGAAATTTAGCGAGCTTGTAGGCAGCCTATCTGAGCATCGAAAATCTGGTCTTGTCGGAAGTTCCGAACCTTCGCTTGCTACTAAGTACATACATGTATTCTACACGGACTTGCAACAAAGTATTTCCACACCTAAAGCGGGCGTCAACACAAATGATCTTAAGAGTAATCGCTGCTGATCATGAAATTGTGTCTGTGGGCAATACAAGTGCTACCGAGAGACATATAAATAAGCTATATGCATATCTTCTTCTTTGACAAACCGCTATACAAACAAGAACTTAGGGTCAGCTTGGAGGATATTCCAAAACGAGCATTTGCTAGGCTTGGCATCCACTGGCCTGTAACTTCTCTCCCCAATCCTCCGGTACCTACTTCTTACGCAAGCGCCTTCTACATTACTTTGTTTGCGATTGCACCACTGTATATACCTAGGTATGATTACTGTGCACTACCAGATTTACTTGAGCGGAACTCACCGACTTCACAACGCATTACTATTTCCGTGAAGAGGTTCGCCATCACCGGGTATATTCAGTGTGCTTACCATGATCAGTCTTCCTGCCATGTATAGCTGCGTTCTCCATCCATTAGTCCATAATATTAGTCTCTCCAAACCGTATAAATCCATCCGATTAACCACTGCACCATGTCTTCTGTGTAGTTCCGTCCGCCTATTTCGCCTTCTTGATGGCCTTCTCTGTCTTCTCGATACCCTGCTTGAGAGCAACACCTGCAACCATCTCCCCGTAGGCTTCCCACAGCAACCATAGTGGAATCCAGACCCAAAGTGTGTTGAAGAAGAACAGATACACCCACCTACCCAGGAGTCAGCAATTGTCTACCCAATACGAACGCAGATTGATACTCACTTGTACATCCAATTCTCCGTCACCAGATTCTCATTTCCACTAATCCACTCTGGCGCAAAGGTCATCCACCCACCGTACAATTCGGCGGTAGCAAGCACCGTAATCCAAAACCACCTTCTGGGCTCTCCCCTCGCCACTTGCACACATATCCATGCCGCCAATGGTCCACCAGCCAGCACCGTCAGCAACTCGAGAGTCAGAACACCAACATCAGCGTTCCCCCAACGAATATCAGCCTTTCCATATTCCTTCCACAATCCAGCAAGAGTCGCAGTCTCGGGAGCGTAAAAGGCACCGTAGAGCTTGGAACGGTCACCCCAAAGCATGGGAATGCTCCGACCGTGGTTGGTAGGATCATGGGGATTGGTGGCTTGCGAGCTGAAGAAGGAGTAGTAGAGGAAGGAGCCTTCAAAGACGACGTGGATGAGAGAGTCGAAGAGATGCCAAATGTAGATTATCCGGGTCTTTGTTGTGGCATCTTTTGGTAGGTGGAAGGCTGAAATGGCGTAGGCGGCGACGAGGAGAACGAGGACGAGGAGGAAGGAGAAGACGGTTGTGGTGGAGATTAGGTCTGGGGGTAGCGAGTCGAACATGATGATGACGGTGAGGCGCGGTAAGGAGTTCAAGTCGCGCTGTGAGATGTCAATTGAGGCTCGAGATGCCACTAAAGAACAAGCAGGTAGCTAGGCTGTGAGGCGGTAGTTATCGACTAACTTGGGCGGGAACGGTTTGTGACAGGTGGTCCCTTGCCTGTTGTGTTGTTAGCACCAATGTTGTTTTAGATCTTTGACCCCCTCCCGTGGTGTTTCCCATCAAGTGTTTATCCGTCCCTTTCCCTGCCTCGAAATTGTTTACTTTTTTTCGACATGCTGTTTTACCATTGCTCCCTGGTGATGGCGTTACACAGGCGAAATTAAAGTTGATCCTCCACCCTGGACGCTGGACCCTTGTTTGAACTTTGAAACGAACGTAATCCAAGGGCAAGGTGCAAAGCCGGAAGGCGGTTGGTCGGTGCTGGGAGGGAAGGAGAGAAGAATGGGTAAAAGAGGGTGGGTCCAAGGCGGAAGGACACACTGTTGGAAGGATTTTGTGGTTGCTTTATTAGGTGCGGAGGGCCCCGGATTTCTTTGGCACCTGACCGCTGAAAGTCTTCTTTCTTCCCTTCTGTTTCCTTCTACCTGCTCGAACCACTCCGCTCGTCGTTCATTAGTGTACTTGACTGTATACAAAGGCCGTTTTTTTTCTTACTTCCCCGCTTTACCAAAGACCATACCCTCTACACATTACTATCTGCTGAGCAGAAATACACGCCGGCAGCAACTACTAGAGATCGTGAGAAGAGCAGAAACGATTTCAAAGGGAATCTACAACACTATCGAGTCGAAATCAGCAACGTCCAGTTGAAAGGAAATACTTGTCACCACCTCCCAGAGCAATATCTCGAACCTCTCAACACCATATTCCAAAGAAGGAATCGAATCAAGGCACACGATCCTCCTCCTTTGATTGCATCTATTCGGTACCGGCTTCTCTGTGCATCTGTTTCGTTGCATTACACCAAGCGTAGTGTCACCACTATTATAATCGGATCGCGGCATTCAGATTATAATATCCACCAACAAAGAAGGATCACGACAGCAGCTTGGAGGTGGTAAAGCAAGCGGAGTTAAGCTTCCCAGTCTGTTTGGAAACGAGTCGAAAGCAGTCAAAAGAAGTGGACAAGGCTCATTCTCTTCTCTTGTCGGGAAAGATTTAGAAAGTTGCAAAGTTTGACGGAGGTTGTCTTCTTTTTCTACTCTTTGTGCAGTAGCGTTTTTGAGGACCCTTCTCTTGATTTAATCAAGCTTCATTGATTGACAGTTCGCTTCGCTACCCCATAAAAAAAAGCTCCGCTTTTCGTCTGCGAGATCATCAAGATTTCGAGATCCCCACGATGAGTCCATTCTATTTAGCGAATCCTTTCCGAACAACCAACGGCATCAAGGCATCTCGCTTCTCTCAATACTTCAGCACCATCAACACAAGGATAATGTCTCCTCTCGAAGAGTTTCTCACAAACGCCAAAAAGGATACGGAACGGCAGAAATGCATTGTCTCGGGAAACACCGCTGGTGGTACGTTCTGACTTTCCCTATGCCCTACGCCAGAGTGAGCCTCACAGCATGAATGTCAAGCTAACAAACCGTTCTTTCCTTTTGTCTTAGATCTTGATACCCTTTGTTCATCCCTACTTGTCACATATCTTGCCCCACATCCAACTCTTCCCCTCTTCCCAATCGAGTCTCCCGACTTTGTTCTCCGCCCAGAACTAGGCTACCTTCTCTCGACACTCTCCCTCCCGGCAACCGCCCTCCCAACCCTCGACTCGCTCCCAATCAATCCCAAGCACGTCACAACTCTCCATCTTGTCGACCACAATACTCCCTCTCTTCAGCTCACATCTCTCTTTCCACACGCTACGGTCTCGCACATCCTCGACCACCATGCCGACGAAGGTGACTACAAGGACATCTCAACACGCCTAATCGAGAAGGCTGGATCCTGCTCCAGTATAGTCACAACCTTCTACAAAGATCGCTGGAAGCTCGATGGCTCTGCCCTTGAATGTGCTCTGGCCCGCTGTGGTCTTGCTGCCCTCGCCTCCGACACTGACGGCCTCAAGAATCGAGTAGAGCAAGTCGACAAGGATGCCAAAGAGATTTATGACGCAGTCCTTGCCAAGGGCGGCCAGAAGGTGGATTTTGCTCAGCTCGAGAGGACGCTCCGCGAGAAGAAGAATGACGTTGCTGGCCTCAGCGTTCGTGACTTGCTGAGGAGGGATTACAAGGAATGGTTCTGCAAGCCTGGCACCATCGGCATTGCCTCGCTCCCACTTAGCCTCGGAACCGTTGTGGCAGAGAAGAAGAATAAGGCTTGGATTGAAGGCATGACGGCCTATGCTAAAGAGAAGAACCTCGCAGTCCTCGGCGTTATGACCGCCTTTGAAAAGGACGGTGAGGGTGGAAAGTTCAGTAGGGAGTTGGTTCTGTGGGGCTTCAGTGAGGCTGGAAAGAAGTTTGTGGAGGCTTTTGAAAAGAGTTTGGAGGGGAAACAGTTACAGCTTGAGACTTGGTGTGGGCCATTGCAGGTTGTAGGCTTCAAGGTGTGGGATCAAAACAATGTACAGGCTAGCAGGAAGCAGGTTGGGCCGCTGGTGAGAGAAGGATTTGATAAATTTGCGTGACTAACTGGGGCAAAATTATGATGAGTTGAGACGAGATGGATGGCTTGTTTTAGGAATTACTTCTGTGTTCGGTTGGTGTTGGACGGCGTTCTTCCTCTTTTGTTTTTTCTTCCTGCCTTTTTTTCCGCTGCTATGTGCATGCACTTTTATGGATTATGAGATCGCGTCATGTGGAGTGTGGAGCACTGCCGATGGGTGCCGGAGTCTCGCAGCTGTGCTCTTCTTTTTTCCTTTCTTTTTTTCTTCTGGTTGTGGTTTTTTGCTGCACATAAAGTACTTTTACGTTCGTATAGTTAACTATTGACTTTCTGGGTTGGTCGTCGTGTTGGTTCCTATGGTGGGATCGATGGTAGGTCGGGCTCTTTCGCGCTTTTTTATTCATTGCTCACTTTCTCGGTTTCGCACAATAAGTTTTGATTCTTTGAACTGCTTGTGAATGACTGTTTTATTTATAGTTGGTAATATAATGGGTCGTTTCTTGTACTGGTTTGTCTTATGAGCTTTAAACTTCTCTGCTTTCCGTGTTGACTAAAGAAGTACCTAGGTATTTCTCAAGTACAATGATAAGCTCACGGGTACGTACAGTACTGAACATGACAAGAAAGCCATTTACCTGCCGGTACGATATCATGCACCACATGCACACAGTCTGTTTCCAGCTTGATGTTTGATTGCAAAGGATTTCAGTAGCTAGTGGTCTGCCATCTAGTGTGGCTCTCCAGCACACCATCTCCTTTTTAAACATATCAGCTCCCAACACTTTCGTTTGTCCACCCTTTCGTCCTACACCCATCCTACTGACCCCAACCGACCACTGAGAACCCTCTTCTACCGAAAATTAAGGGTCTGAAACACCCCACCACCACCAATAGCGCTTACTCGAGAAATTAGCTAAGCTCCTCGCCCAACCAGGGTCGACGTCATGGCCTCTGCATACATACTTCGTTGATGTATAGCGGAAATGACGGGGTGTTCGGAGACTCCGGGGAGCATGGGCCAGTAGTGACGAGTTTGCGGAGAAAGACACGGATCTGTAAGCCATCAACACGTTGGGCCTTTTCACTTTGCAGATCTCCAGTGAGGGGAACTGGGTGAGTATTTACAACTATTCATACCAACAGGGCAGGACGACAATATTCACATTCAAGCAGACACACATTGGTCATTGTCAAGCAATATTCATTCCCTCTACCGAGCAATAACTACCAGCAGATGACGAACAAGATATGCCCTTCCTTATATCAGGTCATAAATAAAAAAACACACCCACAAGCAAATAACAATCCAGATCGACCGAGATATCTAACGCCACGCCGTACGATGTCAAGAAATACTCTAAAAAATCGCAATCGAAGATCCACAACGGAGGTAGATGTAAGTTCCCGAATAAACATCATGACCAATATCAGGATCCCTGTAGCCCAGGCAAAGTAACCAAGTGGAAATAGGTTCAGAGATCTTTGCTCTTACTACCATCCCATTCATGTAACAAGACCCAAGCAATTCTTTTCACTGCGCCCCACTTTCTGCAAATCTTCGCTAAAATGACAAAAAATAAACAAGAAGAAACAAACACCAGCAACATAAAACGCAACAAGCAAAGCAGATCGAGCCAACACCAGGTCTCACTCATAAAGAGGTATAAGATGTCATAAAAGAATGTTCCACGCTAACAACTACCCAGATAACATAAAGAATGACCGGAATATTGTCCTAGATGGCAGAGAGATTTGAGTTGAAATCCCACATCTAGTGGTTGTGGTGGCGTCTGTGCTTTCCATGGACGTGACGACGGCGACGTTGTTCAAGCCATTCTGTTGGGATAGGCTCGCCCTCGGTAACGGTCCTTGTCTGTGTGGTGGTGACAATGACGAGATACTTGTTGGAAGAGGTGGAGGTAGTGGCGGTCGTGGTGGACTCCTCCTCAACTGGAGCGATGACGGCTGGCTTGTCCTCAACAATGGATGGCTCTTCCTTCTCCTCGACAACCTCCTTTGGACCCTCCTTTGGAACCTCAACGACTGGAGTCTCGAGCTTGACACCCTTGTTCCTGGTTCCGTCGTCGAGCAAGGCACCTCCGGATGGCTTTGGCTTGGCAGATCCGTCAATTGGCTTGCCGTCGACATCGCAAGTAGGGCCGGGAACAGCTCTCTCAGGACCGTATGTAATCTCATTGCAGCCTGGGAGGGCATCGAGCGACGTGACCTTGGCGGAAGCAGCACGGAAGCCTTGTCCGAAGCCGGCAGTGGCACCAACGTCCTCGTTCCACTCACTCTCTGCCTTGCAATCGAGTTGCTCCTGTTTAGTACGGATGTCCGCGGGGCTGAAAGCCTTACAATCCTCCAATTGCCCTCCTCTGTCTCCATTGAAGGCGTCATTGTAGCAGCTTGGCTCTTGCATAGCCTTCTCCAAGACACCCTCTACCCATCCGTTTTGAAAGTCTCCGTGGTAGCCCAAGCCGGTGGGGTCACCATGGCTCCAGACAAACTCCCCACCTTGCTGGTTGCGGAACTTATCGGTGCTCCAAACGGTCTCAAAGAGGAGAGTTGGGAGGCGTCTTGGGTGAGACTTGGGACACTTTCCAACTTTGATTTCGTCGGGATAGGCAACATGGTCTCTATGATTCGGGGAGTCAAGACGTCCGTCCCAGCAACTGGGGAACCACAATTCGGCGCGGATTCCGTCGGGGCACGTATGCCAGTCATCTTTGCGCCACTTGTGGTAGGCAGTAGTATCCTCGTATTGAGGCTTACCGAGACAGTTGAATCCGATGGCCTTGTATAATAGCTTTTCTTGCTCAGTAGCATCAGGCCCGGGCTCGGAGCGGCGGAAAGGATCTCCAGCGAGCATCTTGAAGTCCTTGGGGAACGCGTCAATGTTCTCGTGCCCCCATCCTTGGGAGGTGGAGAGGCGGGTGTCGTTCCTGAAGAAGTAATACCTGTATCAAGTTGTCAGTACAGATACAAGCTAAAACCCAGATAGTGCCCATACGCAAGCATTCCTCCCTTTTGCCCAACTGGCTCGAGCTTCCCGTCCTTCTTGTAATACAAAGTTGGCGTCCAGTAGGCGGAGTTGTCCGTCTTGAGAGCGCACGAGGAGCAATCTCCTTGCTGGAGGGCGTTATAATCCGCCTTGCTGGAGACGGCTATTCATGATGTTAGCCAAACTTGTCACACAAGCGAAACTCCCATCATCGACAAACTTACTATTCGGTCCATGGAAGGTGTGCAAATGGGCTGCAATGGTGCCTGGAGCAACAATAGGATCGGATCTCATCAAAGCGACACTATCCTCGCAGCGGAGTCTGAAGAGGGCGTTGACGTTGGCGGCCGCCATGGCCATAACCGCGACGACGGTGAGTTTCATTGTAAGTCTAAAGAGTGATGATTAGGACGATGAACTTTGGCTAGCGAAAGCGTATCGACAAACAATGGAGTCTGTTTGGCCGAGAGTGGTGCTGGTTGTTTATATCGCTATGTTGTTGTTGAGAGGAGGGATCTTTGCGTGCTTTGTGTGGTTACCGGCGACTGAGGGTTCGTGGAGCGGACCGAGAAGACGAGAGGACCGGAAGAGGTATTGTTTGCGAGCTGTCGAAGACGCTAAGAGTGTTGTTTTGTGGAATGTGTGTATTTAAAGAGAGTCAAGATGGTAAAGGATCTCGCGCCAGAAGGAGTGATGGCGGAAAGGATAGTGGTTTGGAAAGCAAGCAAAATCGAAGGAGTGCAGAAGAGAGCGTAGGGTGGGAGAAAAGAAGAGGGGGATCGTGGTGGTTGAAAAGGAAAAATCCAAAAGGAAGGGGGAACGATTAATTGGAAGGAGAGGGGGGTGCGTCGAGCGAATGTCGTAGAGCCAGAAACAGCAAGTCCTCAATTTATTGCCGTGCACACCACAACAACACAACGTCTTCTTGCTACTTAGATGAAGGGGTGAAATTATCGCCTGCATATCGTCTAGGGCTCCAGGATAGAAAGAAGAAATCTTACACGAGATGGCAAATCTTGGTATTGTATAAAAAGTATTGCTTGGGTAAAGAAAGGGTAGGGGGAGAGAGTACAGCGTGAGGGCATTCCGGTGTGGTAACTGCAAGCCTGAGGTTTCTGGTACAAGTACATAACTGACTGACAAGCTAGGTTATTTTGAGGAAACGAAATGGGAACGTACTTCGAGGTTCCAAGTATGTAAGTAGAATTCACAGAGGTGCCTAAAATACGATACAGTGGATTAAAAGCAAACAACACTGTGAAGGCTGTCAACATTCTGCAAAGCCGTTTCTCCCAACTGACCGTCTGTCGTTGAGCCGTTTTACTTGCCATAATGTGCAATATATTGGGACGTTTGACCGCTTGTTTTGGGCAATGCTTGCCCTTATGAATGCGCATACTGGTAACAAGTATGTTCCTCCGATTTGCCTGTTGTTTGCGCCCTCGTCACTAATCTTCGTAAACGAACCCTCTAACGAACTCACTATTGTGGGCTACTCACCATGAACGGGCGTCGCTTCCATCGAAGGTTCGTCACTATTTCTTTTCTAGCCAGCTCGCCTTTCAATCCGGCCCTGCGCTATTGTTTGACGTCGCCCGGTTTCTGGGAATAAGAAATTTGTCCTGTCTCGAAAAGTCTCATTCGGGCAGACACTCGCCGCCAAAAGCACCCCCCTCCCTCACCAGCAACCGGCCAATCATCCGCAAACATTCCATCGCAAACCGCCTTGCCTTGCATAATGGAAACAAAAAACCGTTCACAGTGATGTCCACCCCGCTTTACATCCGTTTACAGCTCGAGTATCGTCGTTTCGAATCTGCAGGCACAACACTCGTAGATTCAACCACGATATGTATGTACTGGACAATAGGTGGAGTCATACTCAGACACCGATTCAACAACTATAGCTCGTTCCATTATTGCGCACCCTGGCACGAGGACTACTAAAATTACAGCTGCAATGTTACAAGTAGAATTATATTAACGTTACCTCCATTCTTGATCATAGTTTTCCACTGGCATGCCTCGTTGCCTCATAATAATAGACACCCTTCTCCTCCATTGCTGACACCGGTACCTGATAAAACTACAACGGTGCCACCCTCCAAAGAATACAACAATTCCAAGGTAATCACCACTTCCTCGCGCGCGCTCCAATTGCACCGGCTCTCGAGCATTCTCTCACGCCGATCGCCTCGATCCATTCATCCACCCTCACCTCTCGCTCCCAAAGGCCAACCAGGTAATGAAACAAATGGCCGCACCTTAATCAGAGCCTACCCTTTGAACTCCGCACGTTAAGCTCGCCTTGAACTTGACCTTGCGTTAAACTCTCCTCCGCAACAGTTGGACCAATCTCGCGGAAAGCTTGAAAAGCGGCAAGTCCCAAACGTGAAACGTGGTTCTAGCCTCACTGGCATTAGCATGCTTTTCGGCTGCCATGCGCCCTGGCAGGAGGAGCCGCACTGTCATTTCAGGGGAAGCTCTAAGCGGCAAGCGGAAGAAGCGTTCGAGAAAGTTGGGAGCTGGGACTTGAGCTTTGGGGCTAAGCTTTGTGCAGAGACGTCTTTCCTTCCTCGACGAGCATTGCAACAACATCACCGACATCATCACGACAATCTTTGGGCTACTCTTTTCTTTCCCTGGTTCTGGAAATCGCACAACACCACACTCTACGAAAACTTTACCGTCAACAGCTTATCTCGACGCAAGAGAAACATTCTCCTCTTGTACCTATATTCGTACAAGTAAGCAGATCCATCCACAGATTCCGGGAGCTTGGACGGATTGGACCCTGATTTCCGATCCACAAAGACTCCCAAGACCAGCCCTGGTCACCACAGTGTCGAACCACGCAGCTTATGCCGTTAGTTAGATAACCCCCCCTTCTCTGCTGCGCCAGCGAAAGCAATCAATCTCAATCATCACATCGTTATGAATTCCCGGGTATTACGGCTTGTGTATTGCTGGTCGGAAAAAAACAAAAAAGCTTCGGTTGCACAGCGTACGACCACCCCGTCAAGTCAACTTGCTGAGAGGAGGAAAGATCTCGTTTTTCCGGCCGCTGCCGATCGACTTGGTCCTTTTTTCCTTTAGTAGGGAGGAACCGTGCTTTCGGGAGCGGAACTTTACAACTGACACTTCTTTTTCAGCCTCAGACTTGTGAGTTGAGTGAATCGTCAAGATTCAGATCTTCACCAACTAACGGTTCGCAGATGACGGATCATCCAGGTCAACCATTTCTCGGAGGCTTTTCTTCCCCTTGACTCGTATGGAGAAACATCTCTTGGCCCAATCCAGGCTCGTACTGAGCCGTTCGAAGAGTCCTTATTCGCCTCTAGGTGCCTCATCTGGCGCCTTCGACAACGCATCAAACGCCCTGCTTTCTGTGCTCTACTCTCTGGTATCCGTTCGTCTAGAGTGGCACGGGAAGAGACTTGTCAATGCTGCCTCTTCTTATCCTTCGGATACGGGCAGTTGACGGCACAGTTCGGATCGGAACACACTCGTTGTGGATACCGGGGACACTTGGGCGACTCTGGGGCTGATAAGAAGAAGCACCACCAACGACAGCCTCTTGGATGATCGAAAGCATACAGTCAGCATAGCCTCGACTGTTGCTCTGCATTTCGGACTTGTGTGGACGGATACCGTATTGGCGGCACTCTGCCTTCATTTTGGACACCAACACTACGAATTCTGCAGGAACCATTGTACAAACGCCCACCAACCGCCCCTCCGCCCTTTGAATTCCGCAAGAACACCAGGAAGAGCAGGCACCGCCTATAAAGCCTAGATTCAGCACGCGGTGGGAAGATAAAGAGCTCTGTGTGAGCAGCACGGAGAATTTGTGCGCTGGCAGATGCAGGTACCCTCCCGTCTCGTGAAGCACCAGAGGCGGACTTATCTCGCGCTTTGTACAATTGTGGATGTGCTGGACTGGTGTTCTTGAAGGTCGTTTGCCCGAGCTCATGCTGCTTGTGCACGACGCCCGTTGAGGGGTAGGGATACCGGATCCCACCGAGTTTCCTCGTTCTCAGCTCATTCCCATTCCTTTCAATGCAGCTCATGCTGTGGAGAAGGCCAGTAGCACATGCTGGTGCTTTTACGACCGGGAAGTCTATGTTGCACTCCACTCGACTATCCGGACCGGAACAACTATTCGCCACAAGTACTGCTCTCAGAGGTATAGCTTCAGCAATTGTTGTGTACCGGCCGAATCTCTCATATGCGGAGTGGGGGCGCTGTTGTGTTCTCAAATTCCGAGCATCGAAACGAGAACTGTTTACGTATGCTTATGCAGTTTTTAAACTGATCGTCAGTTGCCAAAGATTCCATAACCAGGCGACAATAGCTCAGTTGGGAGAGCGTACGACTGAAGGAAACTTCAGTTCTACCATGTCCTCGGACAGGTAGGAATTACCGGTGGAAATCGTAAGGTCCTCCGTTCGATCCGGGGTTGTCGCACTTTTGCTACTCTACTGAGTATCCATCTACTCATGGACACTGGGATGATGGCGGTAATCAAGAAGCAATCAGTTTGACTCTTTAATTGGACTAATACGATGCATCCAACATACCGACTGGATCTGTCTTGATTTTGTCAGGTTGACGTCTGGTGAGTCTCCATCCATCGAACTCAAGATTATTGAGCGGAATGAGGACGGAGCGATAGATATTTCGCTGATGGAAAAGTGAGAATGAAGATCATTACGAAAAGATCTATCCTACCCATTAACAATCAAACGTTCTTCGACTTAGACATCTCGTGCGAAAATTGACACCTTCACGGCTTCCGACTCGGGTTGGAGGCCTAAACAAGGCGGGCCGATCGGGCGCAGGCGAGGCATCCTCAGCTTTATCTGGTCCACGGCACAATACATCGCGATATGGCTTCGAATGGGCTAGCTAGTCCCAGGTTCATGAGATTCACTGGGCCATGGACGACTTACCTGGTGACAGGTCAAAGGCAGTTGTCTCTCTAGACTTTTCTGCCTTGGGTTGGAGCATGTCGACGTATGCTTTTAATCATCAAGGTCCTTCGGCCCTGCTTTATTACCCTTTTCGCTTACGACTGGCGGCCTAAGGCAATTCAGGTGATCGGTTCACCGCACTTTCCGTTCCTGGGCCGGGCCGATACGAATCGGTTCAGCATGATCTACGGATTGGGTTGGACATAGTCATGGCCTGGCAGTCCTCTCGTTCACTATCCGGTACAACTCCTGTCCATGCATTGCCAAAGGAGCATTACCAAAAGGGAAGAAGGGCTCCGAACCAGAGTTGATCATGCCCGGGCCTTCAATCAATTCAGTACTACGCTGAGGCATGCCTTCTGCGCCAACACTTACTCGCTCGGATGCATCATGGAAAAGCATCAAGACTGCAGTCAGCTGGTCTACGGATGGAGGCCTAAGGCAATGGTGACCTTGCTACTGTGGGCATGAGAATGCATGCAAAGCACAATCCATCTCTGCCGTAACATTCTCGATGCGCACTCTGAGCAGTTCTTACGCTCACGAGCCCAGTTGGAGGCCTAAGTCGGCTCCTTGTGGTCTGTGAATACGTTGTTGTGAGGTCTCGGGGAAGATTGGACAAGTTTGTTGAAGTCCTGGGCCCATTCCGTTTACTGGAGGACGTGGACTCGGAGGTGGCTACTGATGGTCAAAAGGATTACTACCGGATCGAGAACGAAACTGCCTTGGCCAATGCATCTCTCTGACCTACGTCCTGAGGGTCATATTCAGACAGAAGGTTGATAATGACCCTCTCGATGCAAAGCCTTAAGGATCTTCTTACATCTTTGCTTTGTACCTGGCCGGACTGGGATGATGCCCGACGGATCAAAAGAAGTGCACCTTCGTGCATAAGTAATGCCCACTGACAGGATTGAACTATCGATCTCAGCATTGCTCGAGGCCCAGCGACATTGCATCGCCGGCCGTCCGCCGTACAAGTGCTGCGCCTTACCACTTGGCCAAGCGGGCTTCTGTTACGAAGTATATACTATTTTTTACTTTACTTCGCATTCAAAGGTCCATAGCGTACTTCAATCGATCAATACAAAATATACTCGATCAACTCAGAGAATCAACCGACAGAGATTTGCGATTTGAAGATGCAACCTACTAAAAGTGCGATTCGAAAGCGCAAGCCGGGATCGATTACTTCAGTTACTGCAGGCCGAAGGTGCAGCTCAAAAGTGCAATCTGTAGATTTTTCCAAATAGGGCTTGAGTGCGATGAATCAAACGAAGTGGTCGGGCAGTGCTGACGACGTAGCGACCGGGCTCAGTAGTTCGGGTCTTTCTAGATAGTATTTCCTGACCGGTTGCAACCGGTTGCCTTTTCGGCCAAAATATGGTTAAAGTTTCCCCGCTTTCATTCTCACGATTGTTAAATACTTATATTCTCATTTATGACAGAGATGGCCTGGCCCGCTCGCCCTGTATCGGCTTTGTGCAGGTAAGTAATTATGTTTCGAAGTAACCGGTGAAGGCGAGGGTCAGTCACTGCTACGGCCCGCATGGATGTGAAAGTCACTTGAACAACACACAAGTTCTGCGGCACGTCGGTGTGATATGTCGGTGGAAGCTCACGATAGTGTCTTTTCGCATCACTTGCCTAATGCAGAAGTATGACACGTGCCCAGGCCACTCGACAGGATTGCCCGCTAAAATGGTCGTGAGGCTCTTCCATCTCGGTTTCTCTGGTGTGAGCGACAAGATCTTGTCGCCTGTTCCTAACCAAGGTTCGTTTCACTTTGGCCAATCAAACATCCACGACCTCATCACTTTGACATCAACCATTACCACCTTCTGGGCCCTGCATTTCCTTGATGCCTTTTCGACATTCTTGTTCGTGCCATATTCTGGAATAGGTGCACCATTCAGACCACTTTCTACACCGCCGCATCCCGTTGCCGCTCGACCCGTCCGTACTTTCTTTTTTTTTCTTTTGCTTTTCGATTTGGCCCGAGTTTCGAGATACATACTTCTTTTCGACACAGTTGGAGACGACCCTTTCGGTGGTGTAATACGGCTGAGAGTTGAGGAATCCCACTGTTTTCGGCACTACCCACCTATGAGAGAGACGGAATTGGAAGTTGCTGCATGCGAATTCCCTTCTTCGTCCCTTTCAACACCTACAAACAGACCGAGCCCTGCATTTGTGCTACCGGACCATCATCACGACAGATACAGGTACGAAATACCATCAGCCTTCGCCTGTGGCCGAGACGGACCGCCATACTTTTCTTCGAGCGTGAGGATATCGAGTTCCAGGAACGATAGCTGGGGCTAAAGGCACGTTGAGGCTGCGTGGGATAAAGCTCTATATTAGGGTGATATTACAGAAGAAGGTACGGGGCCTGATTTTCCAGTCTCTCCTCACGACCCGCTCGCTCTCGTCTCGTTTATCCAAGTCGGCACATCCCATCGGTCTTAACCGAGTGGTTGATCGTGCCCACCAACTTTCCAGTTTACCGGTTCTGAGGGCCAGCCTGAGACGGATCATCATGGTCAGTGACCCACGGCCTGCGGTTCCTCCCGGTAAACAAAAAGGGTCCTCAAAGTACATTATTAGTTCCGGTCGCCCATCACTTTCGCTCTCTCTTATACCCCGTCTCTGCCTATCGTTTCTTCTATCTTGTCTCATATATTGCTGCCTACCTCTCTTTACCGAACTCTCATCTTCATTCTCGACCTCTCACTCGACCTTTACGACCGAGAACTCACTTCCGTTTGCTGAAGATTTCTGGGTTGGACCCAGCCATACGACTCGCTTTCGCCCACCTTCTCCAACATTACTGCTCTTCTGGCCAGCACTCGTAGTTCTCTACTTTACCGTTCGTCTGGCTGGAAGCATAGGCCGAATCGCATACCACCTCCTCCTCGCATTCTCGAAGCAAACAGTCCATCGAGCGCATAAGAACAACCAAAACGACATAAAATCAGAGCAGAGTGGGACGAAAGGCGAAGGGACGGGACAGTTGAGCAGCATGGCGACAATCGCACTCGAAACGAAAGCGCAGTTATCACCATCCACGGATCACCTGCTAGCGGAGCATCGTGGGGCATCGACGTATGAGCCGCCTAGCTATGATTCGGATGATTCGGGTGTTTCCACTCAGTCGTCGAGGAGGAGGAGAACTCAATTGGTTTGGGACTTGGAGGAGAATAGTAAGAGACCATGGGGTGCTCGAAGGCTATGGAATTCGGTTTGGGTGAGGTTGTGGTTGTTTTTGGCGGCGGTTGTGACGCTGGTAATGTATGTGCGGTACCAAAGGCGGGTCCACAAGGCGCTCGTATGCTGACGATAGACGGGTAGATGCTATTATGCGGCAGAGACGGCCTTGTTGAACTACAGCGCGAGGGCGGGAAATAGTGATCTGGAATTCTTGCTGGAGAGGTGGCAGGAGCCTACGCAGGACTGGTATCCCAGGGATTTCACACTTGATGTGCTACCGGTATGCGGAAATGGCTGGACGGCTGGTGGGGCGAAGGCTAATGATGACAGAAACCGATACACAGTCACAACGATTATTGGAGAAGAGTTCCCTTGTATCTCGGTATGGTTCCTGGTGGAGTATTGAATGGCCGTTGAATTCTGACAATTGCGCAAAGGAATCAAGTACGGATGTGTGTCCACCGAGGCAGACGTCTGGCTGATTAACGACGAGCTCTACGTCGGCCATGACCGGTCCTCTCTCACCCGTAATCGCACGTTTACCAGTCTCTATGTCAACCCGCTCACCGAGATCCTCAAAATCATGAACCCCGACACCGAGTTTGCCAACAATACCAACAAGTCCGTCCCTTACTTGCTTCCATGGTCGATATATTTGTACTGACATCTTCCAGTGGCGTCTTCGATACCGATCCTAATCAAACCCTCTACTTCTTCATTGATCTCAAAACGGCAGGCGTCCCAACCTATTACAAAATCTTAGAGCAGCTCAAACCCCTCCTCGACGCCAACCGTCTCACAACCTTTGAAAACGGCAAGATACACTACCGCCCAGTTAGTGTAATCCTCACCGGCAACTCCCCCTTCGACGAAGTCATCAAAAACAAAACCTTCCGCTACTACTTTCATGACGCCCCAATCACTGAGTTAGCATCAGGAAAGTATGACAACACGACATCCCTCTTTGCCAATGGCGATTTCCAGAAGGTTGTGGGCGGAAAGAGCTATCCGTATACCTTCAAGGAGGGTTATCTCAAGAAGGATGAGAGAAAGAGGCTGAAGGAGCAAGTCGAGGAGGCTCATAGGAGGGGAATCGCAGTGCGGTACTGGAATGTGCCGTTTTGGCCGATAGGTTGGAGGAATGGCATTTGGAAGGAGGTTGTGAAAGGAGGTGTGGATTTGTTGAGTGTGGACGACATCAAGGTATGTTGATTCCTACGACTGGGGAATTGAGGAGTACTGACAATAGTTTGTGTAGGCTGCTAGCCAGGCCGTTTGGTAGAACGATTGCAGGCTGGTGAAGGCATGTGGTATAGATGCAGATACGGGCTCTATGGTGACTTACCAATCAAGGGCTAGTCCTGCGGTGGGAGCGGTGCATATGTGGAGATGGTCGACTTCTTTTTTCTTTGGCGTTTTTGTTTTTCTCTGAGTGTTATATCCTTTCCTTCTGCTTCGTTTTGCTCATCTCTTTGGAGTTTGGCATATTTCGGTCTGCTTTTTCGTTTTTTTACCGTTTTACTCGTTCGTAAGAAGTTGCTCTTCTCGGTGGGTACTTCGGAATACTTACCGTATGCAGTGGCATCGGTGGAAGTTGTTTGATACGGGAGGATGCGATTTCGCTGGGGTGATGTCGGGGTGCCTTTTTGATAGATGGTGGTCCTGTTAATGAGACGCAGTTATGACCTCTTGCCTTTGTTGTATCTGTTTGGCCATCCTTTGTCGTTTTAAATTGTTTCTTTATATCTGGATTGACGTGAATCTCCGCTTCTGTCAGAGACCGATGTGCTTGGCTCTTGAATTCGGTATGATAGAATAACTGGTGTGAATATTTGTCGATTCCATAGATGGTGAAAGAGGGGAAGGAGGAGAAAAGCCCAGTCGTCCGTGAGTTATTTCCTACCAAACTCGCAAGTCTTGCTAACTCAGTTGGAACAGGCCATCTCAGTTCTTGGTTTATATGCCAATGTTTGCCACGAGAGTCGATCACCAGATGCCCTTACGGGTTGTTCTCGGAATAATGGCGCGGTCGAACCGACGAAGAAACTAGAACTGGAAGCAACATTAACAGCTGCCCGCTCACGCTGGCAACATCGCATGGCCAGGAGTCCTTCGTTTCTCTGCAATTGTCTGGACTTCTCGACGTGATCTTGACCTACCATTACGGCGAGGACCCTTTTTCAGGATCTACTACCTTGTTTATGGGGCGCGTCTCGGTATGTTAATTCGACCACGGAATTACCGATGCTTCTATCGGTCGACAACCGTAATGCACGCAATACCGAAAACAGACGTAAATTCACCAATCAGGTCAAGTTTACGGAGATCCCCGTGCTACATAGCAACTACTTCAACTTCAACTGGTAGGCTAAAGCCACTTTTTGCGGCGGTGCAACATTGCACTGCACAATAGCACAATGGTTCGGGATCCTAACCCGCCTACTACCCCACGGTCACTTGACCTTCCTTTCCAACATCCTCGGCAAGGTTCCTGATATAAGTCGCATTAGGAGGGGCGAAGACTGACACGTTCTCTAGTGAGCTGCATTCTGTTTCGTGCAACGATCAACGTCCATGGTACTGACGGGGAATACGAACGGCCTGATCGCTGCATGGCTGCTGTGGTACATCTTGGTAATGAGAACCTCTGATCGTCTGACGAGGTCAAGTCTCGTATTCAACGACCTCAAACTCCTCTACTGAGGCCTCAATGCCTCGAGGGAGCCATGATCAACCCACATATTCGTGGCGATCATGTTCCACATGGACAGACGCTGCGCTGAAAACAACATCAACTGCGGTCCGACACACCGCTTCGACTCCCTCAACATCGCGGTCCATGAGCTGGCTTGACATGAAAGGTTGGAGTATAAATAAGAGGGGTCAACCTGCCATAATTCATCAGAACAAAAGCCACTCGTCTTCACTACAAAGCAACAAGCAACCAAGCAATACAAACCAGCATCCTTCTACTCTACATCATCCACTATGAAGCTCACCATCTTCTCTGTCCTCGCCGGACTCACTCTCGTCTCCGCCCTCGCTGCTCCAACTGCTGATACATTCTCCCCCGAGAATGCTCATGCTCGTAAGTTCTCCTCTCTTTATAGCCACTGGACCTTCCTACTATGTCGAGCCAATATTCCCTTTGTTCGTATGTTTGGCTTTTCTGAAATGATCTCTAACATGCATTGCTCTTTCTCCAGTTGAAAAACGAGCATGCCAAGGTCAAGCCGTTTCCTACTGCCAGGCAGCCTGTCCCAAGATCAACCCGTGCACCAGCTGTAACAACCACCCCAGCTGTATGACGTACTGTCAGGCCAGCTCGATTGCGGCGAGGAAGAAGTGCACAAGCTGCTGCGCTGCTAGCTGCACGACTTGCTAGAGAGTTGAATGGAGATCGGGCTTAGGGGTTATGGAGAATCGAAAGGGATGAATGGATGTATATATCTTTCTATAATATACTGGATGTACGTGGAATTCGAGCTACAATTTGGGTTGGCTTGCAGAGTATGGCTCGAATTATATGACATATCTCTTATGAAGGTTACCAGACAATGCCAGTCTCCTTCCCGATTTCATTGTGAGAGGGCCATTAATATTGGGTCATTGCTATATCATTTCTTTGCAGCCGTGAATTGAGAACTCTGTGTGTGCAGTCATATGATGTGGGGAACCACTGTCCAGTACAACTCATGAAGCATCATCAGCAAATTCTTCTTCAAAGATAAGTAACGTATACCTAAAGTAAGTAAATTTATTGCTTCTTGTTTAATGCCATCAGATGGAGTTATGTCATACCCATGTACAGTATCAACTCCTGTACGTGCGACTGACGGTGTGCTACCATGTGAGTAAACAGTGCTTACTTTAATTTGCTTTCGTGTCCGCTTCGGATAATCGAATTGGTTACAATGCTAGTGTTCGATTTAGGTCCTGGAATGCGAAGAAGTAATACTCGCGTACACGGATAGCCACAGCTGCAATTAATTAATTAATTAAGGCCACTTACTTAAGTAATGTATACTTCTTGCCTCACTACTTCTGTAAACAGATTCTACATAGCACAGTGTAATAAGTAAGGAGTACTATAGTAAGCAGCAAAGGCTGTTAGTTTATTAACGAGGGGCATTTCCACCCCATCTATTCTCTTTTAAATTTTGCTACGCCTGCTTTCCCTCAGATGCTACACTCTCGAGCTCACCACACACCCGATGATGCTGACCTCGAACGTTCTTGCATTGGCCTCAACTCTTCTCCCAACGAATCGAAGTGGACGCGTGCGTTCACATATCCGAACAAAGATGGCAGCTCCTTGACCATCGGCGAGATCGTCTTCTTCTTCATCACGTCGGCGGCTATACTCTCTGTATTGCTAGCTGGATTCCTCTTGGGCAGGGCGTACTCCGACTCGAGGAATGATATGAGCTTGCGGGCTGCGATAGCCGAAGCATGGGTTCCGCGCCACGATGAGCGGAAATTTTTCAGAATGTACTGGCGTTATGAAAATAACAAGAGCCGTGCGCCGGACGGTGCTTTATGGATCTAAATCAACTTTTAGGGAAGCAAGTGAGCCATATGCCCTGTCCAGATTCTGCTATCGCCACATGCTAACGGCCATAGTATTCAACTTTTAGCTTTCTTATTATGTTGAAAAAGACAAGGCGCGTCTTCTTTTTGGTACTGGTTTAAGAGGCTAGAACACTCTGCTCATACAGCAATGCAAAGATGCTTACAACTAAAGTACTTCCTAGGTATTCGTAAACGAAGAGAGAAGGTACGCGAAAATTTGACATGAATCAAACCTTTAGTTTCGTAATAAAGACATCTACGGGCGAATGGTCTAGGCGGTATGACACCCCCTTAGCATGTCTAAGTTGGGGGAGGTCCGGGGTTCAACTCCCCGTTTGTCCATCTTTTTTGCCCTTCATAAAATCTGAACTCGTCATGGCGGAGATCTTTTAAGCGAGTGGAGCTACCGGTACATAGCATGACATTTTTAGCACCGGCAAAGAATCTAAGTACACATTCAAGCTCAAAAGTCTTTCGAAAAACTCTGTTACTTGTTCCCCGTCCACATACAGCACATACGAGGGTACCTTGTCAGCATGACTTTCCTCCGACTGACACCAGTACTTAGCTACGTCTTCGGAATGAATTCACTGAAATGATATTCCAGACTGGTTCCACCAAATGCCATTCCCGGGCCGCTGTATATATATATCGACAGCGTAGAGGAACAACACATTGGTCGGTGATACGGTGGATACGAAGGTGGATACGACGGGAGGTAGATACGACCCTCTAGGACACGGTTGCCAGTGAGTGAGAGAGAAACAAAGCGTCAGGGTGAGCCAGAAGGGCGTACGTGGCGTGGTGGACTAAGATAGGCGGCCGCAAATACATCATCAATATTACGGCTATTAATGGACGTATTCTATGTGGTTTGGCAAAGCAGATACAACACCTGCACCGATATTTTAACCCAGATGTGCTTTGTGTTTGTCCCATTGGATGACAGCATAGATGAAAATGCTACCGTCTCCCAGGTGAAAGGGGAGCTTATTTCATGATTTTTCATAATCATATGGACAGAGGACAATTTGAAGCTCCACTTAAGCAACTTATCTCGCAACACAGAAAAGCAAAAAGAAGTTCGGCCCATATGTCCTACTCTTCTCGACCCTTTTTAAGTGAGGGGGTACGACCGCACGGTTTCCAAGTTTTCCTTCTTTTTCCTTCTTGACACTATTGCAGGAATGAGCAGGTTTCACCGTCCATGGTCTGGGCCTCATCGCTCGTCTAGTGTAAGCTCCTCTCATACCAGCCACTCATAAGTGAGTACCTGCTCATCCTGAGTTGTTAAGTCGGGTCGGGTTCGGCACGGTAGGGGGAGGGGAGGGGGGGGTAGGGTACGACTCGAGGAGGAAGCGAATTTCGACGTGATTCGACGGGGGGTCGTACTCGCGCGCAATCGATCGAATCGAGGAAGGAGGGAGGAAGGTCGGTGGGTTCCGCTCCGCCACGCCGTCGTGGGGACTCTAGTTTTGCACAAAAACCGAAGCCATGGTGGACAAAGTGAGGTAGATCCATGTCCTATGACCAATGTTAGGAATTCCCTCAGCTACCAGCACTTCTACAGCCAACACACAGACAACGACAGTGTTGAACGTGTCCCGGAACATAGTCCGTAATCCAGAGCCCATTTAGCGAAGCAAGCAACACCTTTGCCAATTTGTCGCCCGTTCAATATCCGAGTCATGATCCAACCCAAATGTACACGGCCCAACCAAGAGAGCAACCATCTCCAACAACACCACATCCTGGATCCCAATGTCGAACATCCAATAGACACGATCCAAAAGACATGTATGGAAGCAAGCATCGTTCTCTTCCAAAATTCCCAGGAATCGGCCACCCCTTCAAACATATGCCTCCATCCCTAGCCAGAAGACCCCTCAGCTTCACACCTGCTCCCCAAGACAGCTCGTCCATCATTTGTACACCAGTCGAATCCTTTTTTCCTTTTTCCAAGTGCGAAGTCGAGTGTATTTGTCGATGTCCAGAACCCCAATCCCACCCATGTTTTCGTTCAATATTCCTGGCAGAACTTCCATCACATCTCCGCACATCCAACCATCCAAATCCAATGTCGTATGTCGTACCACAGTCGAGTCCGCGAGTCGGTGAAGGTCGGTGATGTCGACTGCCCCCATCCAGCACCGGCATCCGACCTATTTGTTCAACCACCACCAGACAACCCAATGAGTTCCGCCCCAGGTCACAGACCATTCCAACACCCATACCGTCCCCATCTTCAAAGCACAAGACGCCCTCCTTTATCGACAACCTCTCTTCACAAAACAAACGCCCAGCTTCGAACGTCCACAGTGCGATCAACTCCTACATCCTCCCATTGGCCATCCATCGTCCCATAAACCACCCGCATTGACATCCCGTTGAGAACATAGTGGTCCACTTCCTCGTCGACGGATAGGCGTAGGCATGATATGAGATGTTGATAGGTCGCAATGAAGATGGTCGAAGTCGTATCCGTAGAAGTCGATGAGTCCAAACTCTTCTTTCCGTTGAAGCAGTTACCAAGTGCCATGGATGATTGTCGGCGTGCTAGGGAATGACCATAGTCTTACAATCAATCTGCATATCGAATTTCCTTCCCACCTGGAGCAGAATACCGCACTGAAAAGCAAGGCATACTACCACATCCCATGATTGAAGAAGCGTGAGTAAATCCGTAACAAACTGCCAAGCCGTACCCCTCTCATCATCAACCAACGTCAACATATTGCACCCGTCATGTACTTGCCAACACGTCGAACTTCCCTCCAATCGACAGTGCCATGCCGTAGTTCACCTGAAGGCTGACCCAACTGACTCCATAGAATAAACTCTGCCGACATGTCAATACTCTCGTGCCCGAAAACTCCCCATCTCATAACGCGATACAGTCTTACCGCCCACAAACGACACTGCGTTGCCTGCAACCTACATCGGGATTGATCAATTGAGGTCAGTCCGAAAGTACTTCCATACAATGATGAGATAATGGCGAGTTGTGTATCGTAGTATCAAAGTCCTAGAAACCTCCTGCACTAAAATGCACTTCAAACTGATCGAGCACCCGGAACAACCAGCATCCGACTCTGATGCCTGAGGTGGAAACCAAAACGCTGTTGAAGCGTTCTTTAGCCCCGCATCCAAGCACATCCAACATTTCACCTTACAACCAGTAAAAGATCCAGGGGTTGTCAATAGCGTCGTAGCCAATTTACTGGGCGTCTTTAGAGCTAGAGTGATCAATGTTGTAATGTGCCGCTGTTGAGAATCCGCCAGGCAGCCGAAGAGCCGACATAGAAGAATCCACAGCTAACCCTCTTTCTCCCACTACCTCCTCCACTTCTTTATCCATCTCCTTCTATGACGACTGTCGACCGTCCCACCTTCCAAATCTTCTGCAACGGCTTAACATAATTCCGGGCAATGATGGACGTAAGACTATCAAACCTCCAACGTGGCGACTCCGTCGAAGTGATATACAACACAAGAGGGGAAAAGGTGGCCCGACCAGAACTCAGACATACCATTGGTAGATGTGTCAACATCTACTTAGCAGATGACTCCATTCCTTTGGTGTATTTTCTTCCTGTGAATGAATGTCTCTTGTGTCCGTTCGCAGCCATCATTAGAAGAATCACCATGGGGGTAGATAGATCGTACATCACCGTATAAGAACCAAAATGCAGGGCGGGGTGTCAAACATTCGAGCATACTCCTCTCAATTCCAGCTGCGAACGAGACGAATCAACCGGTTCCGTCCTTTGTCAGAACGAAGGCATTGAGTATAAATGCCAAATTTAGCAAGTAATAATGCGGAAGACAGTCAATGTTGAATGGTTCCTCAGATGTAATCGTTCTCGGTGGACCGAAGTATGATTTTGCTGCAGCAAGTTATCAAGAAAAAGTAGGCAAGCCAAAGACTTTCTTTTTTGGCCGTTACAGGGGTGGCATTCGGATGTGATGAATGGGCGGTAAGTGTATTGCGATTGGATAGTTCCTGACAGGTTCGAATGGTGAAGGCCGCATCCTGCACAGAGATTGCTCCTCCAAGACCAAATAGGGAAAAACTTTCGCTGGCTGCAAAAGTCAAGGGTACGCTGCTGGTATCGATGGCAGAGACCGATATCGTAGCTTGTGGCACGCTCCCAAAAAAAGTCGATATCCCAGAGTTGTCGTGGCACCTCTGCCTAAAGGCGCTGCCAGATGATGCCCGCTGAGACCTTCAACTTCCGTATAGCTCTGATCTCTCGCTGTCGTACCGAGTGTATCATCTCATTCGTCCGAGTTTATTCCTATCACATGTAGAGCATATTGCACTAAATGGGCACTATCCAGAGACGTTAGTATGACCTCGATAATCTTGCATGACAATGGGATGACTGTGCTTTTTAGAAGAGCAAGAGATGAAAAATAGCACAAGTGCAGTCGCAGCGCAGTTTGAGACGGAGCGGAAACTCACTATAACGTGCATTCGGCCTCCTATTCAGAACATCGACACTTTACCAGCGTTTGGACCTGCGCATCTCGGACCTCCATCACCACCTATGCTGTCGAGAAGCGAGTTTGCAAAGCTGTAATAAAGTTGCTGAAGACAGGAAAACAAATCGCAAGCGTGAAAGCCGGCACAGTAGCAATCTAGTCGAGATTTCCCAGCGTAAGGTATCGTTTTTGTCGGATGGTGAAGATGCGTTGGGAGACTTGACGCAGTTCAGAACCTTGTGGAGCTGAAAGAACGTTCAAACCGTGACGACTTTGAGGAACAGGTGCAGAGACGATGAGATTGGTGACTGTATTCCATTTCGTAAACTCCCCTTAAACAAGATTTCGAGACCTCCGTTCGATGATGAAAATTTTGAGAGACTTTTCGCTGAGAAGGATTCGAGTTCCGTAATATAGCATGTTGTGACGATGGTGGTCGAACTTGATGATCTCCGCTGTGATGATGGCTCTGAGGTTGCCATGGGCAACATGCGGGCCCTTAGTGGAGGGACGTTACTCCTGCACTGGCTAGGCCAGAGCGACAAGCGGTATCCTGAAAAGGTACTTGTACTTTTACTGGAGATGTCGAGAATGATGAGTTGATGAGGTTTTGCGGTGTCGTGAGATGCCAGAGTAGTGGACCAGAGCGGAGTTTTGCTGCAAAGATTTCCAGACCCTATGCAGCTGCAAAAAAGCATCAATCGGAGCAGTTGACAATAAAACGTCAATCGACAGCCGCAAAGCAGTAGTGCAATAAGCATAAAGGCAAGGAGACGGAAGAAAGGGGACTGAAAAGGGTACGTGTAGAGACGGAAGAATGTAGAGACAAAGTTTGTCGTGCATCCATAGGCCTCCTACTCCTCATCATCAGTTCCCACCCCACACATCAAGTACCCAACATGGGGCCCTCAAAAACAGACAACAACAGAAGCACATACCTCCAAGAGCCATAGAAGAAGCTCATCTCACCAGCCACACCCACAAACCAGGTTCACCTCGAAGGTCCTGCACCCCCGCTTCAGCTAACGCACCTCCTCTCCTCTTTGTGTGACATCATCGTCTTTGCAGAATCCAGCATCGTAGGGCTGTAACAGTTAGGGGTCGGGCTTGCATATGACGTACCTTGTGCCTGCGTGTCGCTACAATAGGCCGGTGTATATTGCCAGATGGGGGGTGGGAGCTTCTAAGGATATCTCATGAGGTGGGCGAGGGGTCGAGGGTTGTCGATTTTTTGGAGGGTGATGATCTGGCGTTGGTGGTGAGATCACGGGCGGCTTTTCTGGACCACTTGCGAGGGGTTGCTGGAAATGAAGAATCCTGATGCAACGATGTCGGTCGATCGCTATCATCATCGCAATCCCATTAGGACTATTCCATCCTGATTTTTCTCTGGAGAGGAAGGAGAGACGAATAGTTACCTTTTTTTCTCGTTGTCGCCGAGCTCTTGCTCCCATCCCCCCTTTCGGGGGAGATCGTGGGACCGCTATTGCAGAAGTCACTGTGAGGTTTCAAGCCAGACGAGTGTAGTAGTTATTTTGACCAGTAGCCATGTTATATTGTGAAGGGTGCATCATCTTCTCTCTAAGCTAATATTACAGCAGCTATGTAGGTAAAAATGGACAGAAGAAGTAAGGAAAAAAAGTCTCGAACCTGTGATCGTAAGGTGAGTAAAAAAAGCAGGAAGAAGGAGGAAAAGCAGGTAGATAACTTCCCAAATGCGCCAGAAACGCCATGCCAGACAATAAGGAAAAAAGAGAGAATCCGACAACTTTATAAGAAAGCCGGTAGGTATGTACAAAAAAAGTACCTGTCTGTGGGGTAAGTAAAAGGAAAAAATGAGGTCTATGTACAAGAAAGGGAAAGGAATAATCGAGCAAACAGCTCTTAGTATCTCATTAAAAAGGTCCTCGCCATTATCTGAACCCTTTGATTGCTAGCACTGCTAGGTTTCTCAGTGGTGTCGATGCTGGCTCTCTTCCATGGTCAGGTCTCGAGTGGGACCCGAGCCAAATTCTCCCTTTTCGAGCGCCAAAAAGGAAGAAAAGGAAACTTGTCGGAAGGGTGTATTATAGTATCTGCTTGAGCTCGTAATCGACACACCTCAAACTGGCCAGCAGTGGTGTCTTTCTGTAGCTTTCGCAGGGTCGGATAATCGCGAGGCGATATCAAGGGTGGAGCTCGACGTTCCTGTATTAGAGACTAAAAAGTCCCCACAGACCGGTGATCGAAAAGAAATGTAACTTTTTCCCCGAACCGTAACGCCATAAAAATGCAAGTCTAGACGAGTCGCAAACAGTCGATGATCTGATCTGCCGCGGCTCCATGATGTATAATGAGGAGTAAGGAAATGCGACGATCAACGATCTAGTGAAGAGCAAGCTTGCGGGTAGCCTCCTCCAATGCCCACTGCTCAGTGCGGGAGAGTCTGTAATCCTTGGAGTAACCCTTGGAGAGACGGAGCTTGGTGTGTGGCATGGATCCATCAGAGTCGGAAGCAGACTCGTCATCGACGGAGTCAAGCTCGAATTGCTTTCTGAAGAAATCGCGTGGGTTGCAAGAGCCCTCATGAGCAGAGAGGGAGCAGTTGCAGATTGGGGTGCCTGGCAAAGAGTCTTCCTCAAAGGTGGTACCAGTGCAGGAAGAGCAGATTGACTGGGCTGGAGAGACACCACCAGACGAGCGACCGGAGCGATAACCAGAAAGTGGGGAAGATGGAGAGATGGTAGCGGCAGTGGTGATCATCGAGTAGCGATCGAAGTTGGTATCGAGGGTGAGCTTGTGGTTTCCCATTGGGTTCTTTGGGATGGGCTGGTAGAGCTTTGGGCCAGAGCAGACAGAGTCGGGAGAGGAAGAGCGGAACTCCTTGTCTGAGAATGAGTCGACCGAGGTGTTGGAAGAAGAGGAACGACCGCCGAAAGAGTCGACTGGGGAGATGGAGCCGGAAGTATCAGAGTCGTAGGCATAGATGGCAGATGGGTCGAGGATGTTGAGGGTGATGTTGCGGGTTGGCTCGATGGTGGTTGGCTCGTTGGGGTCGTGAGACTCGAAGTAGCCGTCGAGGATGTAGTAGTACCAGAAGCGGGAAGATGAATCACCAGTGAAGGTCAAAGTAATACCCCAGTTACCCTCGCCCAAGTTGATCATCGAGTTGCGTGTAGAGTAGTTATCCCAAGATCCCATGAGGTCGACGGAGGTGATGTGAGATGGAACAAGACTGTAGGGCGAAATGCAAGTCAGTTACTGTGCTACAAGGAGAAAAGAGGGGAAAGGAGGAGAAGGAAGAGCCGAAAGCTCGGACCAACTCGCCAGAGGGAAGAGAGGAAACTTACAGCTTGAAGACGTTGGTGATGGCGGACATTTTGAATGTGTTCGTAATTATCGGTATTAAAGATGTTGATTAGGAGTCGATTAAGTTTAAGACGTGGTAGAGGTAGTCGCGAGTATTTTACTTCGTATCAAACGTGAGTGTTGCGAATTGGTGGAAAGATGACAGAGTTTCGAGTCAACGAGTCTGTATAATAGGATTTGGTATCGAGGCGGAGTTTGCGCAGCAAACTTCTTTAAAGGCTGATACTTTTTAAACTTGAGAATAAAGTGAAGTCTTCGAGGCTTAGGCTCTTAAGACGTTCGGGAGGAAGAGATGCGGAGAGGTGTAAGAAAAGGTGAATGTGGAGGATGGAGAGAAGACTGTTTGATGCTGGAGAAAAGAAGGTTGTGATGGGGAGGATTAGCCATCCTTTTAACAAAGGTGTTTGTCTAGTGACGGATGGTTGGGTGTTCGAGGTAGCCCACAGTGGTGGGATGCAAGTCTGTTTGTCCTGTTTGCCCTGTGGAAAGAGGGAATTTGGTGTGTGTGCCAGGGAGAAAATCAAAATGAAATTGCTGAAAATCGAATAATCATCCCACCACAAATTCAAAATCCAGCTTTTAATTCGAAATTCGAAATGATTTCCACCTACAAATTCAATACTCCATTCCCAATCGGGCACCGTACATGACCGCCAGGAAATTGGCGAGCGAGCGAGTGGAACCTGCGTAGGCACTAGAGGCAAATGGGACCTACTGCAGTGGTGTTCCCAGTCGTGCAGGACGCACCTCTCGATGCTCAGCTCTCAAGCCCATTGTCCCACACCTCCTACAAGCCGTTAGCTCACACCAGGTCTAGACAATCTCCATTGTCTTCAGAGTTCTTCACACACCTTCACAGGATGGTATTCCTCCCCGAAGCTAAGAGAAGACAATCCAACAATCGTCAACCAATCACAATTCAGCCCTCCCGTAATGTGGCTCGTAGGCCTTGGCAAAACCTGTAGGATTCCTCGAAATCAACCAACAAAGGCCTTTGTACGGCGTTAATGAATTTCAAGCCTTTCCTCTTTTTGCTGACCTCCTTTGTGATTGCTCTTGCATGCGGATGAATTCCATTGTCCTTCCCCTCCCATCCCTTCCTTGTTGAAATTCGTCAGCCTCTACGAAACCTGCTGCAGCACTAGCCACACCTCACTAGTGAATGCGGTCTGCTTCATCAACTCCCAACACTCCATCCTCATTGGCCTCTTCGGAAATTTCCAACACGAAAACGAAAAACAATGAAGCTGAAACGTTCGCTATCGTCCTCTGGAGCAGTCTCATGAACCTGCAAGCGGATTGGAAACAAGGGCCAGAGTCCAACTGCGTCTTCATAGAACCTTCGATGAGCTTTGAGGCCGCAGAACAAGGACCTTTGTCAAGATTCACACCGACCCACACCTCCACTTTCAAGAATGCCTTCGTGCCACCACAAGCCTCTCTCTGCGCCCAGCAAAAGAATGAACAAGGCACTCATCAGCTCGCACCACCACACCTCGGGAACTTGAAGACAATGCAATTAATCTATCGAGCCACCCTTAGCCGGAAAAGATTATGATAAATCACAATGGCCATATGACTTGGGAAAAACCAACTGCATATGCTCTTCAGCCACTAGACCCCGCACCTTGAGCTCTGTCCCACACCCTCACTGCACAATCAACTTGTAATCGAGCCATATCATGGAAGACGGCTCCATTGTGCCGACCGCTTTTCGCTGTAACTTCCTCTTACGGAGTGTGTTGAGGCTTGCAGCATGCACAAAGGCTGATGATGTTCAACTCACAAGGGTTGAAGGTCCCATGGTGTGATGAGACAAAGGATTGTGTAGCAGCCGATCATAATTCCTCTTGAGCCCGAAGCAAGAACAATGGTATCCAAGTAGCGCCCGTAAAGAACAATGTCGTTTCGGATGCTTGCGAAACTGTAGACCGTTGAAACCAGAGACAAGCTCACAAGCCGTGATAATGATCAGCGACAGACTGAAGCTTAGTTCGACCTTCTATCACAGTATGATAGACGCCATAGAGTCGGGAACGAGTAGCACTGGCGAGTGTTGAAACCTCGGAAAATTAAAGATGGGTGGATGACGGTTTGGGTGGTTGGTGAAACCAGTCGCACCTTCCCACAGAATCCTCAATAGACTGTTTTTACTCCTGTCAACGGATGTCGACGCACCCCAGATCGCACCCATCTTGAGATCTGGCATATGGGAGTTAAGTTTGGTCTATTGAGGCCATGCGACATCAACATTTGACGTTGCACTCAGCCAAAGCCTGAATTCCATATCTTCGATACGTCGCCCAACGGCTTGAACGCAGGAGTTCTTTCGCTTCTTTCGCACGGCCGATGCAATCGTGTGAACCTCTCAAGACGAAACAGCCAGAACCTGGAGAACGTACTGCTCGAGCACAGCATTCACAAGCCACAATTAACATCTCTTCTTCAGGGTCCCGCCCAACATGTCCGCCCGCATCAAACACAACGACTCGGACAGGAACCATGCCTTCGATTGCTGCGAAGCGTTCACATCTGCTGCATTTCCCGCGATGTTCCATCACACAGCTTGTCGCCTATCAAATCCTATCCCGTCGCAGGCGCCGTTGAGTGCTTGAAGCAAGTTATCGGTGCTACCTAGAGTCGAAGCCACAGTCGCTGATTGCATGCAGTAGTCTTTCGGTCGGACCAATCTCTAACAAGCTCGTTTGGGCGGAGATCCTTTGGAGGAAGGACATCTG
This sequence comes from Ascobolus immersus RN42, assembly GCA_003788565.2. Classification (NCBI taxonomy): domain Eukaryota; kingdom Fungi; phylum Ascomycota; class Pezizomycetes; order Pezizales; family Ascobolaceae; genus Ascobolus; species Ascobolus immersus. The sequence goes on along the minus strand of ML119650.1, from coordinate 212,269 downwards.
ATTCGTCGAGGCAGTCTAGTGTAATCCACCAGCGGTTTTCCGGGCGCTTCGAGTTGGAATGTGCTGCCTGCTGCAGGTGAGAAAAAGCCTCTGTGTGACGATTCCAGTTGAGCGGTTCAGGAGTCGAGAAGCGAGGATTTGAAACGACAGGGCATCTCATCGACTAGGATGAAAGAGGGAAAACGAAGGGGTGAGACAGGCTGAAGCGAGCGGGGGAGGTTGGATCCGGCTGTTTCGAATTTCAGGACGCTATCCGTCTGCTTCAGATCCGATGTCCTCAGCGGCTCCAGATGCAAAACTGCAAATTTCCAACAGATTCACATCTTGGATCTGGTCAGGGCCAATCTGAGAACAGTCGCTCTCCTTTCCATAACGTCGTTAGGATAGTTTGCGATTCGGACAGCCGTTCAAGGAAGAAAAGAGAAGACAGGGCGAAGGAAAACTAGAATCGAAAGGTTGCCAAAACTACGCGTTTGCTGTGCTTGAATATGTTGCGAGAACTGCTGAATGATGCAAAATTGAGTTGATATGTCAGTGAAAGCTTCAGAACTTCAATCTTCAAGATAGGGAGCCGTACTGCAAGATGCAGTAGAGGGTGATACAATAACGGATGGACGGCTCCCTCTGCTCCTGGTGCCTTGCAGGACTGGGTCCAAAGCTTGGTCCACTTCTCCACACGCTCGCCCATACTTCGTATGCTCTCCCAAGTTCCCGAGTCGTTGAACTCAACATGAGACAATCCAAAGTGGCTTAACCAGTGTTCCTGGACCCCCCCTGATGCGATGTCAGATTGCTTTTGCCTTATCGATAGCCTCAAGGCTCAGGGCAGGGGTGGTGGGGGGGTCTTCAAGATCCATGACGGCGGTAAGCGACCAGGAGCGTTCCACGATGTCATTTTGTGGCACAGTCCATTTCCCATACGGGTAGTTTCGAGGTTCTAAGAAATCCGAATTTCCCGGAGAGTTGCGTCAGATCTGGCATCCACACTTCCCGCCCAAGACAGCAGTAGAAGGGGTGAAGAACCGCCCACACCCTTGTCATCCCTTAGTATTGTTCCTGAATCTTGGGTCATCAAGCGTCCCGCTTCAACCGAGTGCTAAGCTTTCTCAACTGCTATCACTGGTCTATTGAGGAGCGGCCTTGACATGTCAAGGGTAAACAGATGAGCGGCGTGGTCCGGTTCTTGTGCAGCAATCTGCAGGGAACACATTGTCGAAGAGCGAGAGGATCGGGCGGCTTTCATTACGGACAAACGAAAGGAATTCTGCTTCACAAAGTCCGAAACCTCCTGGCCCGTACATGGGCGGATATTCCGACGTTGACAGCGGCTCGGAACCGGGACTGGTGAGGTTTCCGCCGGTACAAATTTGGGAGTTTGTGATGGTGAAGAAGGGTGTTCTTGCTTTGTACCTTCGAAAGCTCGAAAGAAAGTCAGGCAAATGGAAATGTCGACAATGCCAAGATCCGACTGCGTACCCTTGCGTTCAGCACCCCTTCTCGCTAAAGTAACGATCCCTCATCAACAAGGATACGATATCGATGAGAGAGTGAGACTCTCAGCTCTCGGTCAACTCTCTGATTCATACGTTAGCATCTACTTTGGAAACCTAACTGTGGACGATTAGACGTCTAGAGACTCGACAAACAACCGACAAAACTGAAGATTCCCACCCGCCTCACAATCATGAGCAGCTTCCGACGAGCATCGAGCATCCAGGCTACTAGGCAGCTTTTGCTTTTTCTGAGACCTCAAGTTCATGACCGCATGTCACTCAACAAAGGCCTCTTGAAATTCCAACACAAGGTCAATCCACAATCCTATTGTTCTCCCCGGGTGTAACGGATCTACAATGGGTAAAGGCAGGTAATAAGCCACAATACCCTTGCAAATTAACACGCTAACCAATCATGACAAGGTCTTTCTGCATGCACACAGGCGCCACAGCAAGCTGCCACACCTCTTCGAGCCACACCGGCAAACGTTTCCAACAAACCATAGGTACGTTTGTTCCCGAACGACAAGACGAGCGGAGACAAGGGAATTGTCCAACAAAGCTAGGGACGGGTGTTTACTGAAACGAAGCCGTTGAGCTCATCGTCTTCAGATGCTTTGGCCAGAAGGAGTTGAACTCTTCTCGATATATATCAAGCCTCTTATGATCTGCTGAATCTCATTGCAGAGCCCGGCACCAGACGCACAAAAAATGCGACAAGTCATAGGATTCGTACCCGCAGTAACCAACACCTGCTTTGCTTTTTCCCAGAAGTTCGTTCATTAATCCCCCACACCCTTCCAAGCGATGCTCGATGATTCACTTTTTGGCTCAGATCCAAGAAACATTTCCCAATTGTTCTTGAGACAGACCGAATTCCTGGACCTATGGCATGCTGACGGAGTACGTGGATGATGCAACAGACAGTGCTGATTACCTGTTCAGGCGGACTGCGCTGAAGTCTTCAGTTCGTCAAGGCCCGTAGTGTTCTGACCCACATCTCGAGATAAATGGATCTGGTCGTTACTGTTGCTTTTGGACTGTTGGTCGAATCGTTATCCAGATTCGGAAAGACTCTGCTCTGCAGTGAGTAGATCATGCACGACAAAGCGTGTGAGGTAAGGAGAGGCATGCAGTCAACCCATGAGCCAAGTTACTACTGTGTGCTCAAGTGGCTTGATGGGATCTTCTTTGTTCGAGCCACAGCTTGTGTTATCCAGCAGAACGATCTCTGAGATTCCCAAGCTTTTGCACACCCTCTTCCCTCTTCCCCGGACCTATGTTTTTGCTATACTGTTGATACTGTACAGTCATCATTGTGTATCCTTCACCATATACAAGAAGTATGTAAAGTACATATAGTCAAGTTCCCAGACAAAATACAAGGTGTTTCTGATACTCCGTACACTTCGTACAAGCACAAGCACAAGGCAAGAATTCAAAGCACGTGCCAAGTAGATTCGAGAGGCTCCACCTTCACAGGCAAGCCAAGCCCGCAATTGGCCTCGGATTTGTCACATGCCGCCTTTACCCCAGATTCACGACTGACATGCCGACGTCAGAAGCGACAAACCACTACCCCAGACTTTCTGTCCTCATCTCGAGATCTTCCAGTTGAACCTACTCTCTCTCATCCACTGCACCTTCACAATCGCAGCCTGTAGCAGGGACAACAGCGACACGCATCACGACTTTAACGAACCGGACACCGGCGGAAACAACGACTCGACAGTGATCATCTCCTCGTCGAACGGGTGGCCATCCCACCCGCGCATCTCTCGCCAATGGCCGCCCAATCCAAACTAATATCCTACTTCACTTCCGAGAGATCCATTAAAGATGCCATCGGAAGGCTTGCGAGTTGGTATGTGGGGCGACGAACGACAATCTCGAGGGTCATGTACGTCGTCTTCGCAGCAGCCGTCGCGAATAGAGTTCGGAATACCATCAACACGCAAAAGGCAGCCGCTCGGAAACGGGCAGAGAAGGAAGCGGAGGAAGCAGCGACGGGTGGAACTACAAGGACAGATGCTGGAAAGACGGGAAAGAAGAAGGTTGAATTGAACCGAGAGTTCTTCAGGAATCTCTGGAAGTTGTTGAAGATTGTCATTCCCGGCATTCGCAGCAAGGAGATGAGGTTGCTCGTCAGCCATTCCTTCTTTCTGGTGCTCCGAACTCTCATCTCCCTGTATGTTGCGGACTTGGACGGAAAAATGGTCTCGGCCTTGGTCAGAGGAAAGGGTAAAGCTTTCTTGCTGTGTGTCGTCTGGTGGATGGGTGTAGCTGTCCCAGCTACTTTCACCAATTCTATGGTAAGCTTGAAGTATACCGAGCCCCATCGTTGGTACTATGCTAATCCCTACAGCTGTCTTACCACCAGAGCAAACTCGCATTACAGTACAGGACCCGCTTGACACAACATATTCACGATCAGTATCTGTCAAAGATGACGTTCTACGCCCTTGGTAACCTGGATGACAGAATAAAGAAGTATACTCACCCCCACTCGAAATAAGCACGGAAGATTCTAACCAATGGCTAGTGCTGATCAACTGATAACCGTTGACGTCTCTCGATTCTCCAACTCTCTGTCAGAACTCTATTCGAATTTGGCTAAGCCAACACTTGACATGATAATTTACAACTACCAACTGTCAAGGAATGTTGGCGGAGAGGCTCTGTTCGCCATGTCTCTCTTGGTAAACCTTTCGGCTAACCTCATGCGTGCACTCACCCCACCATTTGGGCGTTATGTTGCAGATGAGGCTCGTCTAGAAGGAGAATTTCGGTTCGGCCACTCTCGTCTTATTGATTACTCGGAGGAGGTTGCAATGTTCCATGGTCACGAAAACGAGAAGCTTGGTGTCGACAAGAGCTATTTCGCACTCATCAAGCACGTGAACTATATTTTGCGTCGCCGCCTGTATCACGGCATTATGGAGGACTTTGTGATCAAGTACTTCTGGGGAGCACTCGGCCTCTTGCTTTGCTCAGTGCCAGTGTTTTTCAAGATTCCCGGTGTCAACGCTCTGTCATTGGGAGACAGGACGGAAAGTGGGTTTAATTTTGGTGCATTATTGAGAAACTGTTGCTAATTCCAAAAATAGGCTTCGTTACTAATCGCCGCCTTTTGCTCGCCTCTTCGGATGCCTTTGGCCGGATAATGTTCTCCTACAAGGAGATTACCGAACTTGCAGGGTACACATCCCGGGTATCGACACTCCTCGATGTCATGAAGGATGTCCAAAAAGGAAATTTCGAAAAGGCGCTCGTCACCTCCGCAAAAGAGAACTCAGCCCTATTGTCTAGTCGTGGCACTGTCTCCGAGGGCACCAGCATTGAGTTTACCGATGTTCCGATTATCTCGCCCAACGGTGATGTGCTCATCGAGAAGCTTACTTTCCACGTGCGTCCCGACGAGCACTTGCTCATTGTCGGTCCTAATGGCTGCGGTAAATCTTCCCTCTTCAGAATTCTTGGTGGGCTCTGGCCAGTTTACGGTGGAACCGTTGTCAAGCCTCCAAAGGAAGAGATCTTCTACATTCCCCAGAGACCCTATCTTTCGAAGGGAACTCTCAGGCAACAAATCATCTACCCACACTCGCAGAGTGAGCAGATTCGCAGGGGAGTAACCGACGATGACCTCTATGAGATTCTCAAGATTGTTGAAATCGAATCGCTTGTCGACCGTGAGGGAGGATGGGAAGCCGAGAAGGAATGGAAGGAGGTTCTTTCTGGTGGTCTTCAACAGCGTGTAGCCATGGCCCGTCTCTTCTATCACAGCCCCAAGTACGCCATCCTCGACGAGTGCACTTCTTCTCAGGACCTCGACACTGAGCGTATCATGTACGAAACCGCGAAGCATCTCAACATCACCCTCATTACCGTATCACACCGCAAATCTCTCTGGAAATACCATACAAACATTCTTCAATTCGATGGCCAAGGCAGCTTTATCTTTGCAAAGCTTGATGCTGAGAAGCGTCTCGCCCTTGAGGAGTTTGTTGCCCGCTCTGAACACAATCTTTTGAACTTGTATAGCTAACCAGTGAACCAACTACAGTGAGAAGGAAGAGATTGAGACTCAACTCCGTGCTTTGCCGGATATCGAGAGCCGTATTACTGAATTGGAGCAGGTCATTGCTGATGGATGGATGACTCCAGTTAGTGACAAGGGAGACCAGCTCGATGGCTTGAAGGCTCTCACCATGTCTAAAGCATAGAGGCGTTAGCTTGGGTGTTTGAGCTTTTCTACAGCTAATGAGGTATGGGGACCAGTTGTTGGTGTTGGGTTTGGGGGATGACAGCGGGATGAGCATAATGATGGTATGGTAATGTAAGGCTAGGCTAAGCAGGGTCCTCCGGAGTCGGTTCTCCGTCTTTTCCTTCTTGCTCCTCCCCCCCCCTTCAACTTTTGGTTCATTGGTCAAGTGTGTTTCTTGGATGTCGGGAACCCTCGTACCGGGTTCATCGTGTTCTTTTTTTGTCTAGATCTAGAGATTTGACGTACGTGCGTGCCATGTTGTGGCGGGATGGATACCACTTCTGCTACTCTGATTCTATTACCCCTTTTGGTAGTTTTCCTCTTCTGATCTCCCTGTTTGTTCTTGCTTACCATGTACGTATTATTACCCCACGTTTTTTGTCATCTTGACGTTTGTCTCTTGTAGTTTCCTGTTGGACGGGTTGGGCGGTCTATGGGTATGTTTCCATAGTTAGCACTGGGAATGAAGAAAGAGCCTTGCTTTTGCACACCCATTTGAAATTGCATTGCATCGTACGTATTGAGCCACATCTGAGATCTTGTTTGTTGCCCGTTTGTGTGTGTGTGTTGGGAAGCAGGCATCTTCAATGAACGCATACATCCTTCCTTGCGTTCGTGGGTATATTGAGAGGGCCGTTGGCTCCGCGTTGCGTGCATATCATAGGCAGTTGGCAGATTGTGGCTAGATGAGATCCAGAGGTATGGGTTTTGTCCAAAAGAGGTAATTATACTAGTGCTGTGCAACGGAAAGAACTGAACAGAAAGGCTAGGGCTCATGGTGATCTAGGATTGGCTGGATGTGGGAGCACGGCACGGGAAGATGCACCCTGGCTCGCAGGGCTGCGATGTGGAGCGTGCAGCTGTGTGCAGCTGGTTAGGTGTGGCTTCCCGATAACGTATAACGGATACACTTGTTTTGGTCTATTGAGGAATGCAGTTGGTGGGTATTGATGATGTAGGCAACGCAACCATCTTGAACTTGTTTGTTGACGTTGTGTATTTTGGCCCTTGTGGGGTGCTTTGCGGATGGCAGATTGCATGGACAGGAAGGTTGTATGTTTGTATGCAGTTGAATGATGGCATATGGCACTGTCGAAGAAGTATGGTTCCGGGGAAGACCTATTTCTGGTTCTCGATGTTGGGGAAGATCAAAATCGGGCGCATGTCAATCGCGAATCTTCAGATTTCGATACGGCGCTGCTTCCTTAGATAGAAGCGGAGGTTTTATGCCGGAGATTCGCGACAGTTGACAGTCGGAGATATTGATGGATCATTGCGAGGACGGTACTCTGTCTCATCACCGCTTTCAACTCGTTAGATCATTAGAGGTTTCAGTGCACTGGAGTCGAGTCCGAGTCGCTTAGCCATCAATGACAACAAAGTTAGACTTTTACAACAACATACTGAATTCGAATCCAACATACTCAGATTGAAGCTCTTACATTAGCAAAACTACTAGTGAACGTTATGCCTGTGGAATACATGATCATCAGTCCAGTAGGAATCCTATCGCGATGAATTGCATCTCAACTGGCTGAAGAACAACCACATGGGGGGATGTGATAGCAATGACCCTAGTCTGCAGAATTTCGCAGCCCAGGTCTTCAAGATCCCAACACCATGCGGAAGCAATCATGCCCTCATAACGGTGACCACTGCATACGTACCCCATACATACGTCAAGCCCAGACCAACAGCTCGATCGATTCTCGAATCCCAGATTTCACCCAGGCTCGCTGCAGTCTGCACGAGCAGGCATCAAGCACCTTTCAAATGACTCAATCTATCGTGATTCTCAACGGTATTGGTGGCACATCAACTCATCTCCGCTCTTCTTTCCTAAACAGCTGATTCCATCCACACACCTTCAAGATCCCGCTTCGGCCGCACCTCGGAAAAAAGACAAACATACTTCCGAAAGCGGTAATTTGTCAATAGTCTAAAAATAATGCTTGGCGATGCAAGCCTGCCAAATTAGCCCTGCACGTGGAAAAACTAATGCGGTCGCCAACCAACAGAAGGTTTTATTTTGGTCTATTGAGGATTTGGTGCGGACATGAAGATTTTGGTGGTGGATGTGCGGCTTTCCAACACTGACTGGATATGAGCTCTTCTGCTTGATTTCAAGCCCGGAAGAGATGAGTGGATTTGGGTGCAAGGTTTGGATGGAAAATTCCCTGTCTGAGCGATGTGTTGGCTAAGTTAAGGCCCATCCATCCAAGAGAGGCTCTGATCGATCTTGCAAATGATGCTACTAATCTGGGATCTAGCAGTGCACGACATGTACATAGTCGAGAAGGATGCAATTGAGATCCGTCATAGTCGGGACATGTAGACTGTTAAATTTAGAGAGCCTTTAAAGCTTTAATTAGGACTCAAGTTGGGAATAGCTGAAGCACGTTGCGTTTGCATGGGAACCGCTCTTGCAAATCGATGGTTCCAACATGGTGGAGCGGATAACTAGAAGCTTAGCTACTCGCAAAAGAACGGTTTGGTAACAAGTCAAAAGCTAGACACCCAAGAAGGGAAATTACCAGTAACGGCATGCCTGAAAACGATCTCTACGGTCGTGAACAATCAAACATAAGGCTACTAGTATGAGAGAAACATACTGAACTCGTTGAAACCACGCTTGCTCAATATACTACAAAACGCCACATCCCAAACACTGGTAATACGCCACGCCAATCAGTAGTAGAACCAAATCCAAGATCCAAACCATGCAAGTCATAGAAAGGAAATGCCACATCGGGAAATAAAAAGCATAGTCTATCATATCAACAACAGATCCAACCCGATACCCGAAACTCCTGCCGCACCATTTCTCCGTCCCTCAACCTCCCAGATCCCAGGCTGCAGCTGTCGTACCAATGAACTCCAACGTTCCGTCCTGCATACCAAGCGTAGAAGATCTCTTGCACTAGACGTCAGATCTGCCCGGAGTTCTGCAAGAGAAGGTAGTCGTGGTGTAGGGACAGGGACAGGCTTCCCAGGACCATTCTGACTAACTTTCCATTCACCAGAAAGACGTGACCATTTCTGGAACCTGTGGCTTAGGTCCTGGGCACAGTTATCCCGTCCTTGATTCCGCGAAATGGATGCTGGTGCGTTGCAGAGAATCGACAGCTCGTGTAGATCCTCTGAGCGTGACAAAGTTGACGGGAAATGGTGAGCAAACATAATTAGTCCTTTGAGGCCCTCAGTGACAGCAGTATCTTCTGATAAAGGAACAAGCCAGTCCAGCAACTCCGCACAACTTCCGAGCACTGGAAAAAGCTGTACGATGAGACATATTGTTTCTTCTGAGATTCTACCGGATTTCTAGCAAGGTTAGATAACGCCATAGTGACGGAAGAAGTAGCTTACCAGTACACCAATCAAGCCTGCCCAAATCGCAGAAATTAGAGCCTCTACCTCGCCAAGAGCATCGCCAATCGAAGAGACATCGCAGGGATCCACATCCTCTTCGACGTGTTCCAGGATATCGATCGTTGCTTCCAAAATAGGAGCAATCAAGATCTTTCCAGGTGAACTTCCAAATGCAGCCATGATATATGCAGGAACCACAGCCTGCAAGAAGAATCGTCGAAGTTTTGCCTTTCCTTCATCGCCCAAGCCGGAAGCACCATTCATAGCAGTGCACAGCTGCCCTTTAAGATATTCCTGATGACATTCCAATACCGCTTTCTCAGCCGTCGTATTGAGGAAGGAAATAAGCTGGTATTGATGAGAAGTCTGGTCAAGACGCAAGCCATAGTACTTCAACTTTCCGACAACATAAGTAGGATCGGTAGTTGGCAGCGGGAACGGTGAAGACTCGGTAAAGTATTTGTCGATCGGGGTGATTTCTACAGTGTATTGCTGTAAGTATTCGACGACCTGTTGAACAAACCCAACATATGTCCCAGTATGATTGCTGTTTGCCAATAGAGCCTGGTGGTTCTCCTTCATGGCACTCATGGTTTCCTGAAGCACCTCGGTATATGACTGCTTGAGAGACACCACTTCCCGAGAGGGAGCTCTAAGGAAAGAAGACCGCATATTCCAAAGAACGGTTGAGATGAGGGATAACCGCCTGTTCTTCAGGTCGAGGAATGACACAGTAAATGTGTCCGAAAATGTATCTTGAATGAACGGCAGATTCTGCAGAATTGGATTCTCCTTGTCGATGTTGAGAATGGATGTCGTGAGCTCGTGTTGGTACTTCAGCAGAGACTCTCGCTCGATGAGTGATTTGAACCAGAACGTCAAGAATGTCCATTTGTGATCTTGGTATGCTCCTGGGTCCTTATTAAGGACTTGGGACATAAAGTATGGGGCAAACTTTCGAGTCTGTTCTGTGTCGCGCAAGGCAGCCCAGGATTCCTTTCCGTATCTTCCAAAATACGAGTCCCATTTCTAAGCTGTGGTAAGCAAAGTGCACCCGTTTAGAGTTGAGAAACGACTTACCCTTTTCCCTGACTTCACGTATGCTGAAGCTAATGACACCCATGTGTCGACTAGCTTCACAAGAATTTTGTCTTCCGGATATTCATCAGAGCCAAAGAAACTGGACAGCATTCTGTGGAAAGAATCATAGATTTCTTCTTGCACGATCTAAATAGATGTCAGTAAGATTCCCAAAACAGGAATGACCCGGCCTGCTTACATCATTATTCTCGTTCGGGACAGGGCCACAAAATTCTGGATTATTCAAGATCTCTTCGAAACCGCTGAAATCACCGTAGTCCTGAGAATCTTCACTATCCTGGGGTAGTATAAACGTAGCAGTAGGCTTTGGCGTCTGTACTGCAAGGTATGACTCCAGTATCGTGATCGCCTCCAATACCACCTTGTGGGACATCCGATAAGAGGCGTCAAATACAGTCCAGGTAACCGTCCGTGAAAGCAACAAAGATCTGACAGCACGATTCTGTCCCGCCCTACGAAACGTAGGAGTGAGGGCATTCATTGCTTCTATCAAAAGACTCTCAATCTGCCGCTGATTTCGTCGGACATGGGCTTCGAGAGTACCCTCTGAAACATCGATACCGTTCTTCTTTGCTGCCTCGACATCCCGTACTGCTTCCGCCCTTGCTGATTGATGTTGCTCAAAGATCTGGTTGACCATATGCTCAAACCATTCCATGAATGGCTCAATTAATGCCGCATCAGCGTTGTCATGCAGCTGGAAAGTGATCAGGTTGTCCCAGGCCCGTATGTTGATGCTACATGCTCGTCGATGGGCCACACTCGGATCAACCAATGATGAAATAGCATCAAGTGGTGGCCGGTACCGTTGTGGCGCGACCCAATACAGGGTACAGAGAAGATCGTGGTGATTTCGAAGTAAGGTAAAGTGCTCGAGCTTGATTTCCTGATCTCGAGGATATTTTCGATTGTGGTTCGCATTCGGGACAAGTTGGGATACCAGTAGACCAACTTTCCTTTCTGGTACTATCTGCCGTAGTTGATCTATACCAACTGCAATCGTCTTTAGGAAAACTTGAAACGTGCTATCCGAGTCGTTGGGTTCGAGATTGGGAGCTTTTGCCAAATCACGCAGGAACTGGGCAGAGCCTCTATCGACTTCATCCGACAAATCAGTAATGTCTCTTCGGGTATAGAATTTGTAGATGTCAATCAAGATATCTCCGCATCTTGTCCATTTCCATTTCGAAATAAGGACATGACAGCGCGTTATGACCGTGCGAATGTATCCATTCAGGCGCGACGGCTTCGGAGACTGTTCGTAAAGTGTAAAAGCTCTTCCGAGAACTTCTCGGACAGCACGCCAATTCTGCAACTGGGGATGCTCGGTACTAAGGTCCAGCATTCCATGATCATCGAATAAGGATACTGGCAAGAGAGAGAAAACGGTGCCCCAAATACTTTCAAGAGCATCGAACTCTGTAACATCATCGATCTGCTCAACCTTCAAAAACTTGTTGACCTCGTTAGTATAGACATTGGGGGACGGGAAGTAAGCTGTGCTGCAAAGTCGAGTAGCAACCACCCATGTCTCAACTAAGTAATGCTCTTGACCTATCCCACTTTCAGCATAATTTAGCTGACGCTGCTGCTCGAAGCATGCGTTTATCGGCTTAGCACCGCAACGCATCAGTGTCCTGACCAATTCTCCGGTGACCGATTGCAGAAAGGCAGGAATACCAGCCGACTCGTGGAAATCCTGATCGGCAGCAGTGGTGAGCTTGACTTGAAGTCCAAATATGACCAAGAACATCAAGCATTGGATTGCTAATCGAGTTGATGCCTTTTCAGGCGAGATAGATGTACATGCTGGTGACCAGAGACCACATATTCGCTCGAATGCAACCCGTAAGACCCGCATCCACCGGTGACCGAAGTCTTTGACATCGATGGCATCTGCAAAACACAGAGTCTTGGAAATGTACCCAGAGCAGAACTGAAAAAAGTTGTAGGAGCGGCTCAAAAAGACCATAGCGTCCAACGAATCACTCTGCGTATCCGCCTCTGATAGGGTGTCGAGACGTTCCAAGACGTGTTCCATAGCTGCCTCAAATCCAGATGCAACATGATCACCATAACTGCCCCATACGAATGAAAAATCATCAAAGGCAAACTCTGCCGGCATTTCGAATCCAGAAGCCATCCTATACGAGGTGATTGAGAGGACATTTTTCAGGCCACCGCTTCCAAGGAAGGTACTATCATTGAAATACGTCCCCGGTCGAGGGGTCGAGACTCCAAAGTTCTTTGTGAACTTGCGTACTTCCCAAGGAAAGCCTTTAAACCTAATATGTGTAGGAGTAGGGCCAAATTCGGACGAATCCATAAAAGCGTCTGAGGTGTCAGCGGGACTCGCAGGCGTTTGCGGCCGAGCGAAGACCTGCTGGGACAATTGATGCTCCAATGACGCGGTGTCGACATGGTGCGGCTTATGCTTCCTTTGAAGCTTGCGTGGCCTTGGTACCGAGGGTTTCGAAAGGGGCGCCAATGCGGAACGTTGAAACGGAACGCTGGTACTTTTGTCTCCAAGTCTTTTCCCACTGCATACGTCCGTGGGCTTCGACACTGGCCGGACAGGACGAGCCTGTGCTTGCGAGCCTCTTGCATGTAGGGCCTCAATAAGAGGCAGCGGCTCCCACACGTTGATAGTTGTGTCGCTCCCGTCGTGGTCCACCCCTGCGAGGTCGTTGTCGGCTGGTAGAAAGCGTGGGCCTTTATCGCGTATCAGATTTCGACGTGGTGCAGTTATAATTAATCCTCCTCGACCAAAAGTAGGTATGCCTGGCTTCGTCATACTGGCGCTCTGTATGATACTTCCATTACTATCATTCTTAGGAGCAGCGGTGAAGGAGAGTGTTGTTTGAAGTTTCGGGGCAGGCCTGTCATAATTGGACGACCTTACTTGCTTGGTTGAGGGAGCAGATTGGCGAATTCTCTGAGTTGCAGGAGCACGTCGTCGGGCAGTTTTCGCTCTCCTGAGGTATGGCTCTGTCTGTTCTCTGTACGTCCTGTCGTCAAAGCCCAGAGTATTCTCACGCCAATTCCGAAGCGTCCCTTGCACTTCCCTAGTGTCTTCTGCCGTATCGAGTATAAACAACTTTCCCTCTGGACCGGTTCTTCCCAAGTCACTTCGTTTCCTAGCCTGTCTCTGAGCCACCCTAACAAAGTCCGGTGCTTTCGAGATTGCAGCAGACGGCGTCACTGCCTTCGTCATTTGATGGAAGTAGGCATCGACGATGCCAATTCGAGGAGCAGTCCTTCTCGATTGCTTGCGGTTTGATGACTTGCCAGCAAACGAATTAATTCTGGTTTGCTTTTTTGACGTGCCAGATGCCGTAGATACTCTTGAGGTTCTGCTTTTGCTGGTGGAAGTTTTCGGTTTCGGTTTCGACTTTGCCGAGGAAGATTTCCGTCGTGATCTTCCTGTGCTCTGAAGCATTGCATCTACCCGATTATCCTCCATGATATCGTCATCATCATCACTTATGACAACCGGTTGAGTTGACCTTTCCCGCCGGGATTCGCCGCTCGACGCTGTTCTTTGAGCCATTAAAGTGAAGGGCGTCTGGATGTGCGGCTGTGTAGGCTGTATTCCATCTGACTCTGACTCATCCTCGTCAACAACGGGAAGATCACGGTCTCTGCTTCTGGGTCTTGACGATATCTTTGTGCGAGCGATACCCGGTCCCGAAGGAACAACTTTCGGTGTTCTATGGGCTTTCCGACGATTGTTTGCCGTTTCGTGGTTGAAGACGTGATAAGACGCGGGCAAGACTCCTCGAGTCTTTTTTCCGAGAATTCGCAAATCCGCAGAATCAACATCGTCGTCGGAGCCTGATTCGGGACTGCCATCGGGTGGTGAGGGTTCGGGCGATGGTGAAGGGTCTTGAGGTGGAGGTGAAGGTGACGGGCTTAAGAGCTTCCGCATAATTGAGGTCGATCTGCTGGGCTCGGACTGAGTTGTGGTTGCATTTTCCTCTTCTTCCGCCTCGAAATCGCTGTCAATTTGCCGCCTTGTATTGTCTGAAACTTCCATCGATGGTTCTGACGGCATTTCCCAGGGCTCACTGCTCAGTCTATGTAGACGACGAGAGGTGGCATCCCCATCGGCTTGAGTTACATGGCTAGCAGTGCTACTCGATTTTGATCCATAGGTATGTGACAGCTTTCGACGCTTGTTTGTTTCAAAATCTCTCTGGATACCGCGGAGGATCTGGTGTCCATTAGCGTCCGGGGCTGCCCTGCCGCTTCTGGGTTCGTGACGATGACCAGTGCTACCGGACCTCTCCCTATGTCGTTGCGGCAAACGTTCCAACCTGTCTTCTTCCACAACCGTAGAACCGTCAAATTCCTCCTGGGAGCTATCCTGCTGAGGATGCGGTCGATGCCTCTCTGCTTCCTCCTCAACCTCCTTCAGACGGACTGGCTTGAGACCGGCACCCCGTATGGTTTTCTTATACATTATCTGCTCAATTTGATACGGATTGAGCTGGATCGGCTTGCGATCTCTCAGACTGCGGGCATAATGCTTGCCCACTTCATGACTTTCGTCATTTCCTTCCTGTGCAGCAACATTCGCTGATTCGCCAGTGTTCTCACTCGTCGTACCAGCGCTCCTAGCGGGTACCATTATCGAGAACTTGGCGGGCCTTTGTGTCTGCGTTCTCGAGGGCTGAGATGTTGCTGGAGGGCTCAAAAAGGGTAGAGAAGGTTGGGGCGAAGCAGAAGGCAGCCGACTTGGAGGATCTGAGAGGGGAGAAGACGATGGGAAGAATTCGAACGGATCTTTCATCTCCGTATCGTTGGACGGCCCGGCTAGAGCAAAAGTGCTCTGCCTCTAATTGGAGTTAGAAGGGAAAGTTGGGAGGTGAATCCTGTACTTACGGGCGTCAATTCGCCAGCTGGAGCTGCATCTGTCATGTGAACTGAAGGGAGAGTAGGCTCGCTATATTGCGCCGCATCCATCATTTGAACAGAAGGAAGTTCAGGAAGATGGTCTCTTTGCGTAGGAGTGCGTTCTCGATCTGGTGAATGAGCATCTACTTCCATAGGAAAATGGCCGTCATCGTTGTCGTCGCTCTTCCCATCATCGGTGTGCTTTTGAACATCGTTTTCGTTCTCCTTGTCTTCCACTACGGGCTTCCTAGCATCGTAGTAGTCGATCTTGCCGTTCCCGGTGGGCGTCTTATCATCAGCTCCATCCTTCTTGTTGTCATCTATTTCCCCCTCCTTCTGGTTACCAGCCCGAGTCGTCTCCTCGTCCGGTCCATCATCTTTATCGACATTCGAGTTGTTCTGGGCGACTGACAGATTCAGCTGTCCCTTTCCGAGATCATGTTCCTCCTTCTGTCCTTTTCGTTAGGGTCTCTGATCTACGGAGACACCTTCGGGCGTTGATTCGAGCTTTGCGTACCTCTTTGGCTTCGGCTTCGACAGGGTCTGTCGTGGTGCCCTCATCAATCGCAACCGATTTTGGTTGCGACTCAAAGTCCTCGTCTTCCTCGTCTGAATCTGGAACATAACCTCGCTCTCTCCAGCTCTGCATCATACCATCGTGGATATTCGGAAATTTGGGGCACAAGAAGGGGGGTATAGGATGGAGCCTCTGGGAGACGCGTTTCCCGTGTCTTTTCGCGACAACGCTAATGATCAAAATACTTGGCGCCATGGCTGCTTAATGGCATCTTCCGTCACTCCGGAGAAATTCAACACCACCCAGAAACCATCATGAGAGGCAGAGGTCCAGCTATTTTGGCCGTCGCACTTGGTGTTGCGAACGGTAAAGAACTTGTTTTGAGGCTCGATCACATCTAACTGCTTAGGCATATACATCTTCAAGCCGATGTTTGAGGAACAACAAGCCCAAAAGAACGCTGAAATCCTCGGCCTTAACCAAAAGTACTTGCCACAGCCATTGTCGTGGAGAATTTTGATTTTTCCGAACTCAAATCTGACGGAAATACAGGAAAGAGCCAACTAGTACTGAGGCTCCAGCGCCTACTCAACAAGCTGCTCCAGAAGCTAGCAAGTCAGAATCGAATTTGAATTAAATGGTCTCGTGGATGCTTGCAATTGATGGACACCTACCAGCGAAGTAGGTGAAATTGGAGCGTGGATAGGGATCGCTGTTGGCATTAATAGACGACATAAACCCATTTCTCTAAGTAGGATCTCAAGCGGAGTTTCACTACAGCCGGTGATACAGTATGAACATGGCAAACCTTCTGCGCCAGATCTTATCACCAGGACTGTGGGGACATCATTGATCAGCAAATAGATACGTTACCCGGTAGTCTAGATTTCATGCAAGACAGGCATGTACACGAAAAGTAGATATACATTTTTACATTGATTCCGTATATCTTCTACTCCTACAGCAACTTCAAATGCCCTGTAACTTGATCGATGAGAGGCTTTGGAGCTAGACACAGTTAGATTGGACATTAGAGGATGTACAGTAAGGGCCTACCTGGACCGACTCCGAGCACGGTTGCGCTACCAGCGGCTATCTGTGTTCTACCGGCATCATGGATGACTTTGGCGGTGATACCGAGACTCATGGCCTGTGCTTGAAGCAAAAGCAAGTCATCCTCAGACTTCACCTGCACGGCGACCTTTGCCTGACCATAAGACTCCCACCTCTTGACGACAGCTGGGTCGTTCTTCAATGCGGATTTGTAGCAAGCGAGTGTTGCATGACCGGCCTGGGCAGCAATCTTTCCCTTGGTCATCCCAAGATCTGTCCTAACGACAAGAACCTGCATTTTGGTTAGCAAGAACAAATCTCGATCCTATCTACTTAACTTACCAACTTGCACTCAGCACCGGCATACTGGTCGGATGTGATTCCATTTGGCTCATCATCTTCGGATTCAGAAACTTCCTCCTCCGCCTCAGTCTCAATTTCGGAATCCTCGACGGATTTTCCTTTTTCCGATGGGGCTTTGGAGTCATGAGAAATGTTCAGAGTAGATCCAATTCCCACAAAGTATCCAACAATACCAGCCAGTATTGAGGAAGCAATCACCAAGCCAAACTTTGAGCTTTCGTTGGTTGACATTTTGACGGTCTGAGTTGTTTTTGTTTGGACTGCATCAGCCTCAGAACCATTCTTGACTGACGAAGCTGGCGGAGCGGCGTATATCGCGTCTAACGAAAGTTGGCCTTGGCCAAGGAAACGACGGAAGTCGAAGATCTTCGAAGATGGCGTTCGCGAAATTCTAGTCATCTTCAACACCGCAAAACACCACTAATACCCCGCCTTTTCGTTCGATTTCTGTCCGCTTCGCCCGTCCAGATACTCCTTTCTCTTCACCGCCAGAAGCCGACTCAATCTTGCCCCTGATAGCAGTTTACTTGCGGTAGTCCATGTCCTTCGCCGCCAGGCAGGCCCTGAACCGGCTTCAACTTTCATCGCGGCTTGTTCAGGCAAAACGAATACAACCACTCACCTCAATACTACAATACCGACAGATTCAGCAGACGAGTATACTACTATCGACACCTAATGCACAGTCTTCAGAATCCCAAGAACATTCTACTCAAATCTTCCCCACAGTGCCGGTAAACTCAACAACACAAGCCGTCTCGAATTCAAATCCCGACGAGCCGATACCGACATTTCAAGAGCTAGCAGGAGTACCGGAGGCTGGCTCGGAAAATGTTGACGAATTGGGCGGAGAGGCTAGGCAAACAAAGGGACGAGGACGACCTGTTGGCTCGAAAGGACGGACCCGACTGGTACCGAAGCCAAAGGAATTGCCAAAGCCGGAGATTCCTACTTGGTTCTACGACAATGGCGTTTTCCTACGGGAGCAGGCACTGTGGTCGGATCCCAGCAGCGAGCTTGTCATAATAGACGATGGCGTAAAGGAAGAATCTGGCGCGGCGAAGCAATCGGAAACGGTAGAGCAGCCAGCATCGACAGAAGCATCGGAACCAGAGGGAACTGGACTATTGACGAAAGAAAGTGAAGTGAAGATCCCAACGGCTACGAAGGTGGAAACGACAAAGGTAGTTGAACAAGTCGAGGTTAAGGAAGAGACAAAGACGACTGAGGATTCAGAGCTTCCAGCCAATAAATACAGATTATCCAAAGCTGTATGGAACGAGATCATAGCGCATGTTAGGGTTGGGCTTTTGCTTCCAAAGGCATCAAGTGGGGATAACTTTGCCTCTGTGAAATCACATTCTATTCTGCATTGTCCTAAAGAAGGTGGTGTTTATTTTCTTGATTCCATCTCGGAGAAGGTTGCTCGAGCGATAGATGCGGATCTTGTACGGATAGATGCTCAGGACTTGGAGGAGATTGTTGGGGACTATCTGGGTGCTACTCGGTCCAGTAAGTGCTCGTACTTAGCTTTAAGGAATAATAAACTGATTATGTTCCGTAGTTGGAAGTTCATCGATATCCGCGAGCGCCGTCCGAAATCTTGCATACGATACCCAGACTGTCATGCGAAACCGAGAAGAGGAGGAGCAGCAAGAGGAGGAAGATGATGCTGAGGAATATGATGACGAGAACCCGAATTCGATGGCTATGAGCGCACCGCCAAAGTTTCAGCTTACCGGCAAGCTACAG
Source organism: Ascobolus immersus RN42 (assembly GCA_003788565.2). Taxonomy (NCBI): domain Eukaryota; kingdom Fungi; phylum Ascomycota; class Pezizomycetes; order Pezizales; family Ascobolaceae; genus Ascobolus; species Ascobolus immersus. The sequence goes on along the minus strand of ML119650.1, from coordinate 193,461 downwards.
GAGCTGCTGCAGAACTCGGGCATCGCTGCTGCTGCCGTGATAGCACCTGTCGGCTTTGCTGGCTTCCCTCCACCCCCCACGATGTCGACCAAGCTGCCCTCGGATGCGTCGAGCGAGCGCAAAATCGCAGCCGTGATGACTGCATTTATTGAAGCAGCAATGACCAAGAGGGATCCAACCTTTCAGTCGCCTCCAACATTAGCTGCGGACGGTACCTTTACTGTCGTGGAGGAAGCATTCAGGGACGAGGCTACACCCAAGCCTGACAATGACGCGACTAAGGTAGCTGTTGGGCCCACAATCATCCAAATCCGGGACTATCTGGAACTCGAACGGACGGATCTTGGTGCTGTTATTTTGCGGATATTCCATGAGATTGTCCTCCGAAAGAGAAAAGAGGGGATTCCAATTCTCGTGATTGGAACGACTTCTTCGTCCGAGGAGAGCGATAAGCTCACCAAGTCTGGTATTAGAGGTCTTCAAACTGATCCAGAGGATAGTCTGGAGCGATCCATTGTCGTACCACCGCCATTCGTTGGCGAAGACAACGCTGTGTTCCTGGAGGATAGCGTAAGGAGGACGATAGAGGTAAACATACGGCACCTTCGTGAGGTTGTTCGGCGCCGTGGTAAGGAGGCTTCAATACCTCTTACTCTGCAGATCGACGACGAAACTGCTGCCGCTCAGATACCTGGTATTGACGAGACTGTGTGGGCGTTTGATCGAGTGCATAGGCTTGCCTTGGTTGCAATTGGTGAACATGCAAATACTGGCAGCCTAGACGGCTGTATAACACTCGATGTCGTCAAGAAGGCTTGCGATATACTCGAGCAAAGCGACAATGCCAAGTTCAAGTGGGGCGAAGAGGAGAGGAAGATTCGGAAAGAGACGGGAATTGACGATTTTGAGGATCCAGAAGCTGAGTCACCGGGAGCGTTGAAACTTAAGAAGATCAGTAAATCGTGCAATACCCATGAGAAGAAACTTTTGGGTGGTGTCATCAATCCTGGTATGCCCCCCCAGTGCTTCCTGACAAGAGTATTTTTACTGATATTTTCACTTAAGAGGCTCTCCATGTCAATTTCGCGTCTGTCCAAGCTCCTCCTGAAACTATCGAGGCACTCAAGACCCTCACGTCTCTTTCCCTTATCCGTCCAGATGCCTTCTCATACGGTGTCTTGTCTACCGACCGGATACCCGGAGTCCTTCTCTACGGTCCACCAGGAACAGGAAAAACGCTCCTGGCAAAGGCTGTTGCAAAGGAGTCCGGTGCTACCGTCTTGGAAGTGAGTGGTTCCGAAATCTTTGACATGTATGTTGGTGAGGGTGAGAAGAACGTCAAGGCAATCTTCTCGTTGGCACAAAAACTCAGTCCTTGTGTCGTCTTTATTGATGAGGCAGACGCACTCTTCGGTTCGAGGCATGGCCACAGCAGCAGGACGGCCCATCGTGAGATCATCAACCAGTTCCTGAAGGAATGGGCAGACTTCAAAAGTTCAGCATTCATCATGGTTGCTACAAACAGACCATCCGACTTGGACGATGCTGTCCTCAGAGTAAGTTTTACTTCAGAAACCAATGTTGCCCTTGCTAATCGGCCATAGCGTCTTCCTCGACGTATCTTGTTGGATCTCCCCACTGTCAAGGACCGCGAAGAGATCCTCCGGATACATCTCGCCAGTGAGCAGCTAGACCCTTCAGTTGATATCCCCGGCATAGCCAAGCAGACACCACTGTTCTCCGGCTCCGACCTGAAGAACGTCTGCGTTACAGCCGCGCTCAACTGCGTTCGGGAGGAGAATGCTGCCCACAAGGCAACAGGTGCACCCTACCCAGCCAAGCGTACTCTCACAAAAGCACACTTTGACAAGGCCCTCGAGGTCATCAGCGCCAGTGTCGCGGAGGACATGGGTACCTTAACTGAGATTCGAAAGTTTGACGAGAAGTTTGGTGAAAGGAATGGACGGAAGGGGAAGAAGGGCAAGGTGTGGGGTTTTGGCGATATGCATCTGGGGGAAAATGCTGTGGTGGAGGAGGCAAGAGTCCGGAAAGATTCCGCATAGTTCTTTGACGCTTTTCTGTCTTTCTATTGTATATTATTTATTCCACTACCCTCGTTCTTCTGTTACTATAGATTAGTTTTGCTGAAGTCATTTTCCAGTGCATACTTCTTAGTAGGTGTCTACCTGCTCTAGTCATTGTACGAAGCACTCGTCGTTAACCGTTCCATATCTTCCAGAAGGACTGTACTGAGATTTGCGCCACCTAGAAATTGCAAACATGCTGGGTTGCAATCTGTGATGCTGAAAATGTTGCTTAGCAGTTATATTTTTTTAATTTTGCAAGCTGTCACATACGGCCATAGATTGAAGAATATACGGGATCCCGTCCGCTCTCCCATAGTCAAGCTTCTAATCGCCAAGTTAGTACTGCGGTGGGTGACCACGCGGGAATCCTTGGTGCTGTATGTTTTTGGATGTGATCAACACCATTTTGAATTAACACATCATATAACGCTGGCCCACGGCCAACTTTTGCCAGACGCTGATCGAGGCAGGACGCTTATGTAGTACCAGTGTGATTTGTAGCATTCCTGGTGGTTTGGGGGTCTGGCTTCGCCTCCCCTCTGGTCACTACGAATTTACGAGATCTTCATCGATGCGAAATTGACACAACACTTCAATACTCGAACACAGGCACAAATCTTTTGTCTAAATATTTGATTCCGGTAGCAATATTCTAACCTATCGAAAATCGAAGCAAGCAAAAACAGCCACCCAAGAAGCAGAACGAAGCACCCTGAAAGACCAGGAGATGGGAGATGAAGAAAAACCCAAAGTAAAGCGAAACCCAAGCAATAAATGAAGACACCGGAACGCTCCAAACCGAAGGATATTACCGACAAAGGAAAAAAAAAAGGAAAACCCAAAGGAAACAAAATACAAGAGGGAAAAAGAGAACGAAAGTAAAGGACAATCATGGTGATTCTGACTTGCGATTCGGGCTGAAATGACGATGAATGAAAAGAGTGGTTTGGATACGGTCGGTCGGATTTGGTGTGGTCGGAGGATGGCGAATGACAGGCTTCGAATCCTGTGAGATGATGCATGGCACACCCGACAGGACGGTTCCGAACGCCGGTTCATGGCGGGGAACGCATGAGACTGGGGAAAGTTGGACTTTGCCATCTTATGCGACACATTCCCACACCAAAAAAAAAGCCGCCCGCAATCCATGATTCATCTCTTCTCCAACTCTTCATCCCTCAATTCGAACCTTGTCAGAACACCAGTGTCCTAAAGACTTCCGTTACGAAAGTAGAACACGCCTCTGTCCTCCGCAGTAACTCTACGTCGGCCAAACTATGCAGCTTCGACGGCAGGAACGGTAGGAGCAGAGACGGGTTTCGCGGTGGTAGGTGTGGCGGTAGTGGTGGTGGTGTTGACGGCGGAAGTAATAGACGTGGAACCAATGGTGTGCTTCTCATTCTTCTTCTCCTTCCCCGACTTTCTCAAATGTTCATCCTCCCTGGCATCAAGCTCGCCCCCCCTCCTCGTATTCGTGATGCCCTCCTCTTCCGAATAGTCACCACCGTTCAACCAAGCCAGCTGATCAACTTCTGTCTCGCCATCAGTTCTCTGGCCTCGTACGCACCACAGCCGAAATAGGTTGAATTCTCAAGTAACTCAGACGACTCACCGGCGTACTCGGCGCTGTCATCACCCGCCCAAAGATACAATCTCTCCTTGATGAAGTGGTTGAAGTCCCAAGGTTCGGGCTCGAGACGGTGCGCGCCGGCAGAGTAGATGTAGGTGAGGGCTTCAACATCCGCTTCGCCTTCGGGGTCCTTCCAGTCTCGGTCCTGATTGATGACGCCTTCGCTGGTGATGACGGGTGCTTCTCGGCCTACAACGTGTACTCGCACGTTACCGAGCTTGTATTCGCTGCCCTCGAATGCATCCAGTCGCTTCATGTCCCATTCTGTGAGTCCTTCCACTAGGGTCCCTCGTACTGTTGAGCCTTTCTCTGGAACGATTCCTGGGTAATCGGCATAACGAACTTTGCGGCGCACGAAGTCGGAGAGGACGGCAGGTCTGATGCGGAGGTCTTTGGTTTGGTAGGGTTCTGGTCGTGTTGTTCCGTAGATGACTCTGGTAAGGACTGACGGCACCATTAAAGTTCCTATTGAGCCGTAAGTTAGTGAGTGAACTGGGTGGATTGACTGGATGATGTCACGAAAGTTGCGGCTCAGAGAGACAGAAACCCTCACAGATTGGGAATGGAAAGAACTAACCATAGAAAAAACAAGTCTTGTTCTTTTGTCCACCAGGTCTGATTGCTTCAGGCATTGTGAAGGTGTTGTGTGTGTAAAAGGCGTGGGGTGAATTGAGGTGTTGAGGTGTCGAGGGTGTTGTGGTGAGTTTCGAGGTGGTTGATGCGGAAGGTGGTGATCGCTAGTGTGGAATGCGGGTTCGATGACTTTAATAAAAACAAGTGAATTTACGAGTCACGTTTTCTTTTCCGGTGAGCAGGAATAGTGAATGATGAATAAGAAAAGTAAAGTCATCTCGAGGTAGGGCGAGTCCATCATCTTATATGCCGTTCCTTCCCTTTGCAATTGCCAGTGTTCCATACGGACCATAAAAAGGCCGCAGCAAATAAGGCACTCTGGAATTCAGAAAGAAAAAAAAAAGAGTCCAGCCAGAAGGGGATGGGCAAGGAAGGGATCGAAGGAGAAGGAGAAGGAGAAGGCAGAAGGAGTAGTAGGGATTAGAGTGAGTGAAGGAGTTATCAGGGAGATGCTACAATACACACGCCCGGAGCATAGCGCCGCTCTGGTGTGCGCCTCCAGCCCAAGGCCCATTACCGCAGGAGCTCTCGAAGGCGCCGCCCATGTCACTGGAACAAAGCGACGAGACTTTTTTTATTTGGGTGAGCAGAGACAAGCACAAAAGGGAACAGGCAGCCAGCCTTAAACCCAGCCAATAACAGAGACCAAGGTCAGGGAAGCTGTCAAGCATCACCAAGTATGAAAGTACCGGTACCGGTACAGTAAGCTTGGTCCGATTGAAGCCTTTGCATCAATGCAGAGTACATATCCGTACATACAAGTAAGTACTTCCTGGGATCCTTGCAGAGTGCACTTTTGCTTGGGATTTTGGGAGAACCTCAGTTTGAAGGTAGGTACTTGTAGTAGTGCTACTCGGTTAATAGTCTGCAGCTTATGAGATGCTGTTTGCTTTGGATAAATCTCCTGACCTTGACAAGTACTATGCTCACTTCTACTTAACCTACGATATGCCGTCTGCCCTGACTGATCACCAGAGCTGCAGCAACCATAATTAAGACGTTAAACGCAGTACTCGCGCAGAAAACACAAACAAACAATAAAACATGGTCCAGAAGTTCCACACCTGGTAGTACATACAGACAGTTCGCCGGTCATGGTACATAAAGGTCGCGAGGTTGAATTTTAAATGCTGTCGACTTTCTACGGAAGAAGGCAGGAGGTATGGTAACGCCACATTCACCGTTGATGATGGTGACATTAAAAGGCCTCTGCATACGGGATATGCATTTTCCTACGCAGCAGTCAGCGGTCTTCAAAATGGAAGCAGATCCCCTGCGCCCAATCTCAGTTTGATGGGCCCCTACTTGTATGTACGTACTTTCTCCTCGCATCGCAGACCTCAATGTATGTACTCCTTCCACGTTGAAATTGAGCACCTGCAGGACATATAATGCTACCAAAGACTGCAACCAACAGAGATGACCAATGGCCAAAAGGAAACCTGATATCAGAATATCAGTCGACAGCCCCTACAGCTTCCACTCAGATTTGAAATACCGCCAGAAACAGACTGGAAAACAACTCACAAACGTTCAACATCTAACTACAGGGCTCATCTTCAGCAGCAGCAAGTCGGTATCCACTGCCCTCAAATCATGCCCAGCGGTTTGGCCTTCCCGAATCAACCCCTCGGCAACGACCCAGATCCACGTCTCCAAACCTACACGTTGCATACATAGTCCCAGACAAAGCCCACGCAGCTTTCATGATGCAGTCGAAATCCAGAAGCCATCCAGCACGTAAAACATATCAAACTCGAGGAGCACATGCGGCTTTTTCGTTCTTTCTCCCCTTCAGGAGGGACCTTCAAGCCCTGGCCCGTGATTCAGAATCTCAATGAGATTGCCGTGCACCAGTAATGAGCTGACAAGGCTTCCGCTGTCGTCCTGAATTGGTCAAGGACCCGACTCCTTTTGACGCTTCGGTAAGACTAGTTAGGCCAGGGTTCGAGCAGTGACGTCGTTATCATGAACGTGCTGTTCATAAACGCGCCAGCGCTCACTGAAACCGAAATTGTGCAAGAGCTCTTGACCACATCCGGTAAAATGCAAAGTGTGAGTTCGAGATCCCCGAATCTGGGCCCTTGAAATCGCCGCGAAGGAGTGGCTTTTGCGCCTGTCGCATGTCGCCGTGGAAAGCTCCGCTGCGGGCCAAGACGAAACAAATGAGCTGGAGAAACCACGAGAGAGGAAAGTGTGAGAGCCCTGGGAGAGAAGGTGAGATGGGGAACATGTGGCAACGATGACTTTCTTACCTCGATACGGACTTGCTCTGATGCGAAACAAACGGCAGTTTTGTTGATAGGAGCACTTCCTTCGTGATGATCCTTATGTAAATCTTCGTCCTGAACATGGGATGATTAGTGGAGATATCTCGATCATTTGCATCAGTTGTACGAGCACATACTTCCTGTGCTTGTTTGCTCTCCATCGATTAAACGCAGGCATAAATCCACAGAGTACCTACGATATGTACCTGGTCCTTCAGAACATGTTCCAGGATATCATCTCTTGGAAGATTAGAAAAGGCAGAGGTGGAGGAGCACAAACCGACATCTCATCTGGTGGAGCACGAAACAACCTTAGTCCCAAGTTCTCGATCAGCGAAGCCTTCCGCCAACTTTTTTGAGTTTTGATATCAAATCCACTGGCTACCCGAGCAGGCATACATACAGAGATGTATCCAAGGGTGTTTATCGTACAGTATTCATCCGTTCTCCGCTCCCGCCGCACGCCGCATCACATGCCGCGCCGCAGGCTAACCCTAATTCATCTCCCAATCGAACGTCTCCTCCTTCAGTTTTATCACGCCTTTGAACCTCACCTCCATATCTCCTCCTTGGTCCAACAAAAGAAAAGCAATGGCAAATTCAAATCGTGATGAATCTTTGTTTGCCATCCTCCCATGAATGAAGATAACAGTCAAGTTTCAAGATCCTCAACCCCCCTTCCGTTCCGATTTGAACCGACGTCGCGACTCGCCCTTCGAGCTCCTTCAATACCCTCCGTTTTTCCTCGTTGGAAGGATCCCTGAAGCCTCCCGGTTCCTCCTCCGTTTGTCCTTTGCCCTGCGCCTTACATATCCAGGGAAGCAGTTAAAGCTATGATACCATCACTCCCGTTCGGTTATCCGAGGCGCGCTTATGTATGGCTATCTCATAGCGTGTTCCGGCTCGTTGGGTCGTCGGTATGGACGGTAGCTAAAGTATAGTTATGGTGCGGCTCGGATGCTCACATCCACGCCCTGTGCTCAAGCTCGTACGTTGTTGCGCCTTTCGGTGGGTTTCGGCCTCCATATCGACGGTAGGGTTGGAGCTTCTGATGATGTGGTTAGAATCTCAATAAATGCCTCCCAGCTTTCCATCTTGTCTCGCTCGTACCTGCGTGGGTAGAGACATACAGATTGGCTTACGAGATGTGCTGGCCGACTAGTTGGCAGGGGTTGGGTCGGGTTCCTAACCTGGCGACAAAGTCTTGCTGGCAGATCCCGGTACCGAGCGTTTCCTCCCACCATCCTCCCGAGAATTGCTGATGCCGATACCTATGGAGCAATCCTTGCCCAGAAAAGCCTGGCCGGTGGAAGAAGAAGGTTTGTAATACTGACTTCGTGGATGTGATTTTCGAGTGGTCTCCCGTCGCCCCGAGTCGAGTCAATCGGTATCGATCGAAGATTTGGGCAGGATAGTAACGGGGAGGTTCTCAACGGATAGAAAAGGGAGTCTGCATTTGGTGCGTTTGCAGTGGACCGTGCTTGAAAGTGCTAAGGTGCTTGGGCGGAGGAAACGTTGTCTGTAAATTGAGGAAGCGGAAGGGGAGTTGTTGAGCCGTTTCCGGTTCGGGAAGGTTGTGGTGCCGTTTGATCTTTGGGTCAGTACCTTTCCAAAAATAGCCTTTCGGTACCCTCAAGTATACAAGTACTTAAGTAATCATTCCTCAACTCAAAATGCCGACAGGAAGTAGAGAAACATGATAGAGCTACTGGTACTCGTTTGGTTCAATCTACTTCTTACTTAAGTACTCATAGTACATACAAGAAATATAAAGAAGCATCTACACAGTTTTTGTTATCACATTGTTATCCTGATCAGCTGAGCCGGTCTGCAATTGACTAATATATTTCGTACTGAAAAGGCCTACTTTCAGTCTAAGTAGATACCCACTGTTACCCAGGTACCTAATCTGTCTATGTCAAATGCTACGACTTGCAAATACTATGTCAACTACAAGTTAGTCGACCCGACACCCGACTCTCTAAAGTAGATCTACGCCTCCCTAGTATTAACTCTACCAAATGGTACACAAACTATCGTAGATCTAATCTACCAAGAAGAAAGGCCGAATACAGTATAAATGACAACAATCCGAACCATCTAGACATGAGTTCATCATGAAATACAGAGGAAATATGTGGGCAAACTAAAACAAAGACACGGCAAATTGAGAAGTGAAAGCGGACACTCAGCCCAATCCTTCCAGTCCCGCTTCTAATGCATTCAAAGCAAATTGCAAGCTAATGAGGCTACCAAAAGAGAACGCAATATGTATAACCAAAAAGAGATGACGATAAAGATTCAACCAAAACGTAAAACACATACTCACCAGTTCACCAGCAAGGCCCACCTAGACGGCAACCTTGTCCTCCGTCTTTTCCTCCTTCAACCACCTGTACAACTTCTTATGCTGCTCCAAAGCAATAAAAGTCGCAATAGTCTGGGGACCAAGCCTAATAAAGCTCGGAACCCAGCCCCTGAACACCCACTTGATGCCTTCGTTCTTCGTGGTATCCTTCAACAGATGAAGGATACCCTTACTATCATTACTAGTCATGATCCTCGTTTTGATGACATCAACCGGACTGCACACGGTCGTAGCCACAAAGCCCGCCAAGAAAGAGGCCGAGAAATGTGTAATCAGGTCGTCACCAAAGTATGGGATTGTCAGTAGGAGCGATTTGAACTGATCGTAGGTTGCCAGTTGTGAAGCGGTCATAAGCGTCGCTCGGAGGGAGTTGGGCCAGACTCCGCGGTACAACGACGAGACACCCTCGTGCTTGGACATGCGGAGAATACCGTCGAGGGCGTTTTTGTAGTTGCGACGTTGATCTTTCGGGAGAGATGCGTCGTGTTGCATTCGTACATTAATAACGTCTGCCGGGTTGCCTGCTACCCCACCGACACTGATTGATAATTGTCAGTATCACAGTACTATACGATCATGAGAACTTGATTGGGGGGCACTGACAAACCGGAGATGGAAGATAGCATCACTAGGGAGTAAAAGCCCGGCTTTTCTGTTCCCGGAAAGAAGGTGTCCTTCATCGAGGCATAGAGTCCGAATCGTGTAGTAGAGTAGGTGGCTGATAGACCCGTCAGTGGACCGGCTCTTCTTGTGAATGGCAACCACAGAGGCGCACAGCAAACTCACCTTGTCTAAGAATACTTGCCGACAACTATCACGCAAATCATCCATCCATTAGCGATCCACCCATCACACAAACAATCCACCGGGAGCGTCCTCGCAGCCACAAACATACCCCTTGATACAACCCCGACATGCCTGACTCAAAAAATCAGCCATCACTCCTCCAACACACAGCACCCTCTTTGCTCTTGTAGCCCAGGGTAACCCCAAAGTCCTTATTGGTGTCGCCTACCTTCAGCTTTCACAATATGTTTAAACATGCCACCCATCGTTGGTGGCTTCCCGTCCCAGTGCTTCCCAACTGTCTGTAGCCGCACCTTGACCAAGTCTTACAAGCCAAACGTATCCACATCAGCTCTCTGATCTTCCCGTGTCCTCGCACAACACCGGGGCCCTACGCACCTAGTGGATGTGTCAAGCATGCTGCCATGCAACTGGCACTTCCGCCGAACCAAAATGGATACTGAATATGTTTCGAAGTTGATTGCGACATTTTGAGAGACCCGTCGAGTTCAGTGAGAGGGATGTCGAGTATCTGTAAATAGGTATCGAGACGCTTTTCGAGTTACGTAGAGAGTCGTTTCCCGTTCGTTTTGGTCGTTTTGGGCGGCTTGTATCGGCGAGCTAGAGGCGGGGCTAGTTAAGGTCCCTTTTCAGACAGAGGAGAGCAAGGCGTGAGGGAGGGAATCGATGACGCCCTTCGCGGTTTGCATGGAATGTGAGAAAAGAGAAAAGGCGTGAAGATCGTGAAGTACCAAAACTCCAAAAAAGGGAAAAACGGTCAATTGGAAAGGCGGGCGGGGATATTTAAGAGGAGATGGACAAAGGAACAGGAACGGGCGGTGAAGGTAGCCTTATTAAAGCTTAAAGGTCGAAGCGAGATCGAGGTTAACGCGGAAAGAGCCGAAGCGCCAAAGGTCCTTCTTCGAATTTTTTTGGATTTTCTGGATTTTGATCACGAGATGAGAGATGTCATCGCTCCAGGGTTTGGCTTGGTTTGATGACGGAAAAACGTTGAGCCGCAAAGGGATTTTCCCCACCACACCCTCAATTGATGAAAGAACCCCACATCTTCAGGGAATGGAGATGCATAATTGGCAGACACAGTATGCCAGGAACCTGGTGTTCCCCAGTACATTTATAATCTTTACAGGCCTTTCATGTAAATTTTACTCAATCCTCCCATTACAAAATGTAATTTTTACCCTAATTTGCTGATCTTCAGCGGCTCCCTCGGATCAGCTCAAACCACGAGATTTCAACCTCCGGCCCTGAACCTCGCCGCCCACCGTCTCAACCTCACCCCACCATCCACCCCCGACAATGACACCTCTCCGGCAACTCGGGCTTCGTACGGCTTGGACATGTACCTCCTGCACCCGTACAACGGCCCGCAGCACCGGTCCTCTCGCCCACCTCAAAAACTTCAGCACTCTTCCTCCCCTCCGCGCAACACCTCAACCCCCGAAGCATGCTCCCCGCGCTGCCATACCCTCCGCCCGTACCTACTACCGTACGACCAACAAGGATTACATCTACTACACGCTTTCCGTAATCCTCGGCGTCTTCAGTGTCTCCTACGCTTCGGTCCCACTCTACCGTGCCGTCTGTCAACGTACCGGCTATGGCGGAACCCCCATCACCGATCAAACCCGCTTTACACCCGACAAGCTCGTGCCCGTCGAGAACCACAAGCGCATTAGAGTCACCTTTGCCAGCAGTGTCAGTGATGTGTTGGACTGGAAGTTTACGCCCCAGCAGCGGGAGGTCAGGGTGCTGCCAGGCGAGACAGCTTTGGCTTTTTACACAGCGACGAACAAGGGCCCGGATGATGTGATTGGAGTTGCGACGTACAGTGTCACGCCGGGGCAGGTTGCGCCATATTTCAGCAAGATTCAGTGTTTCTGCTTCGAAGGTAAAGATTGTTGAGGAAAAGAGGGTACGGTGGTGCTGATGTTGTGGATAGAGCAAAAGTTGTTGGCTGGAGAGACGGTGGATATGCCGGTCTTTTTCTTCATCGACCCGGACTTTGTCACAGACCCTGCTATGAAGGTTTGTGTTTTCTTACATTTGATCCCGTTTGAACGAATGTGCTGATGGCGATAGGGAATTGACACTGTTACCCTCTCCTACACCTTCTTCAGTAAGCACCCCTGGTTCTTCCATTAAAGGCCGCTTCTAATGCAGGAACAGAAGCCAGATACGACGACAAGGGCGACTTGAGACCAATTCCGACCAGCAAGTAAAATATTCAAGTGGACAGGCCAACATATCGCTGAGGACAAAGGTGAGAGGGCGGTATTGTAGCTTTAGTGGCAGAGGATTGTAAGATATTGAGAGTCCATCAACACCAAATCTTGGTTTGGCTGTATGTATAACATCGTTTTAAGTATTACTTATATCCCCGCATATATAAAAGCATATTTGAAGCAAGCGGTTTTCAAAGGCACACTCACAAGCGTGGTGATTTAAGATCTGGAACAGATTCACGGATCGAATCTCTCAATTTATTCGATTAGGTATGAGGACCTGAAGCATGCACCGCCAGCCCAAAAGACGATCTGCCGCATCAATATCCACACAAATCAAAACCACCTCCGGTAGTGATTAAAGGACAAATTGTGTATTGAAAACGCCTAAACCAGCCATAGCAAAATGCTTGTGAGAAAAAGAAAAAAAATGCCTTTGTCCACGAATCACGAATATAACCAGAGGCGCCGACCAAATCCCACACAACGATCAAATCAATAGAAAATTTTGTTTGCTAGAGAAAGAGAAAACCCCAGTCAGCCGAAATTCTTCCATTCCCTCCCCATATCCCATGCAACTCCGAAGAACCCAATCGTTGTTCATTTATTTCGAGTGCGTAATTTCGTCGATAGGATGTAGGCAGACGGCAGTGAAATTCGAACCTTTTGAACCCAAAACCCTCTACGATCTGTTGGCAGACCAGACAGCCTTCAACAAGCCATCTCTCTGAGCAAGTCTGTTGAGGGAGTCGTCGGACTCGCCCATGGAGCGAACGAAACCGCAAAGAGCGTACGAGATGTGGTCACCTGGGATGGAGCGGCCAGACTCGTCGACCTTGCAGACGGAGATCTGGACGGAGGCGTGGTCGTTGGCCTTGATGATGCGGTTGGTGGCCGAGCACTTGCGTCTGTAGCGAAAAAAACCACTCTGTCAGTCCAAGTCCCTCCAAAACCCCGAGATTCCGCCATTTCCTCTCCCAATCCTCCAATTTCACATTTCCCCACTCGTTTTCCCGCTAATCTCCTCCACATTTCGACCTTTCAGGCGAGGGGTTCCTTACGGGACGTAGAGATCGACGAGAACACCCTGATCGTTTTCCATTGTTGCGTTTGGAGGTCTTTCGACTTTTTTAACTTTTCAAAGGAATGGTTGTGGGATTGAAGGGCGGGAGATTGTCTGGTTCGATCGGTCAGAAATTCGTCGATAGCTCGTCGTGCGAGGGGCCTTGCCTTTCTAGCGGTTTTGTCTTGTCTGCGTAGCTGGGATTAGACTGTTTCGCTGCCCAATGGAGCGCTTACTAACACAGCCCACAAAATCTCTGGTCTTGGCACAGTTTTGTGACTGTCGCCAAGCCAAGTTTCTCCGTTCGCTTAATCTGTATTTCCGCATTGAGAAGGATTTGAATGCTGCGCCCAAAGCACTCGGAGGAAGTGCGGAAGACGATGCCTGTTACTTGCTCTACAATCTCACTTGATAGCTGACAGATATGCAGATAAAAAGGACAATCACATGCGGAGAACCAGTCAGATGCAAAAATTCAAGCAGAACGAGATTACATTCCAGCAATCCATCTCTACCTATTTATTGAAAAAATGGAAGGAGACTGATCCTAAAGAAACTTTTCAACGCGCAAATCATAACCCAGGAAACCGAACAAAAAACAGTAATGAGAAAGCTAAAAGAACAAGAACGGGAATCCCAAACATACGCCGCATCTATACCCTAACCAGAAACCGCAAAAAATGAATCTAGAAACGCAAGTCCCATCCAATCTTTGGACCCAGGCGAGGCAACTCCTCGGCCACACTCTGCACATCCTTGTCACCTCTTCCACTGAGACAGATGACAATATCCTCGTCCTTCTTCATAGTCTTGGCCAGCTCCATACCTCCGTAGATGGCGTGAGCAGATTCCAACGCTGGGATGATACCCTCAAGCTCACTCAGGAGCTTGAATCCCAGGAAAGCATCGGCATCAGTGGCAGCAATGAATTTGGCACGGTTCGAATCCTTCCAAGAAGAAAGTTCAGGGCCAACACCGGGATAATCCAAACCAGCAGAGACGGAGTGGGTATCGGTAATCTGACCCTCCTTGTTCTGAAGAACGTATGTGCGGACACCGTGAAGGACACCCTTGGTACCTCCGGACAAGGTAGCAGAGTGTCTATCAGTATCGATACCATCTCCACCGGCCTCGACACCCAAAAGCTTGACGCTTGGATCCTTGCTGAATGGGTAGAACATACCAACGCAGTTTGAACCACCTCCAACACACGCCACCACAGCGTCTGGAAGCTTACCGCGGAGCCTCTGCATCTGCTCCTTGGTTTCGTTTCCGATAACACTCTGGAAAGTACGAACGATAGTCGGGAAAGGATGTGGGCCAATGGCGGAACCAATGATGTAGTGAGTGGTATCGAGGTTGGTGACCCAGAAGCGGAGAGCCTCGTTGACAGCATCTCTGAGTGTACGAGTTCCCGCCTCCACTGCAACGACGCTGGCTCCGAGAAGCTTGATTCTGAAAACGTTCAAGGCCTGGCGTCTGACATCTTCGGCTCCCATAAAGACTGTGCACTTCATACCAAACTTGGCGCATACAGTAGCGGTAGCTACACCGTGCTGTCCAGCGCCCGTCTCGGCGATGATCTCAGTCTTTCCAAGTCTACGGGCGACAAGGATTTGACCAAGTGCATTGTTGATCTTGTGAGAACCAGTGTGGTTCAAGTCCTCTCTCTTCAACCAGATGTTGGCACCACCAGCGTGCTCGGTCAATCGCTCGGCAAGATGGAGATGGCCAGGTCTGCCCATGTATGGGTAGTAGGAGCGAAACTCCTCCCAGAACTTCGGGTCATTGTTCGCCTCGTTGAAACCGTGCTCGAGTTCTCGAAGGCAGTCCATCAGGACCTCTGGAACATACTGACCACCAAACTCTCCAAAGCGGGCTGGAATAATCTAGAAGGGCGTTAGTACAGGCAAATACATATTACAAGGGTAGCATACGTTGGGGTTAACTGGCTCTTCAGCAGCCATGGCCTCAATTCCTCCAACCAAATCAACCTTAGCCGCATCCTTCTCGGTGATGACAGCTGTCGGCGCGGAAACACCAACGTCACCCTCAATCGCACTGGCGCCAATCGCCTCATCGAGTCCGACCTGTCTGGTCGTTGGCGCATTGATGTCTCTGCCGACAACACTGGCAACATACTTCTTAATCTCCTCCGCTCTTTTCGAAGGCTCGGCATTGGCAAGAGTGGTGATGATCTGGGATCCAATAACGACGCCCTCCGCGTTCTCTCCAATGGCGAGGAAGTCAGCTCTAGTGCTGACACCGAAGCCGACAGCGATTGGAGTATCTCCACCGTACTTGTGGACCTTTGCGCACAACTCTGGAATGGCCGTGCTGATTGCTCCAGTAACACCGGTAACGCCCATGCGAGAAACGACGTAGATGAAGGAGTCGGCAATACCGCAAAGGAACTTCATGCGGGCATCGGAGGTTGAAGGCGCAATAAGGGGAATGTAGGACAGCCTAATTGCAATTAGAGATGTAGCAACGGCTGCCGGTGTATTCTTACCCTCCAGCAGAGCAGGTCTTGCGAAATCTGATGGCCTCCTCTGGGGGCAGATCGCAAATGATGAAACCGTTCACACCAGCCTCCTTCGAATCTCTAATCAAGTTGTCGTCACCATATGCCAGCATTGGGTTGTAGTAGCCCATGAAGACTACCGGAGCCTTCAAGCCTCTTTTCCGAGCATCCCTGACGAGTTGAAGAGCTATCGTGATGTTGACACCGTTGTTCAAAGCAATCTGTCAAGTCCGTCAGCACCTCTGCCCCCTCATCATCTCAATGCCGCTTGCTGCATACCGTGTTGGCCTTTTGAATGGTTGGGCCGTCCGCAATAGGATCTGTGAAGGGGATTCCGAGTTCGATGACATCTATTTGTACAGTGATTTAGCGAACGACGTTGGCGACGGAGATAAGCGTTCTCATACCAGTTCCACCAGCCTCCAACCCTAGCATAACATCAACCGTATCCTCGATAGTCGGGAAGCCAACTGTTACGTAGGCTACAAACGCTCTCTACATAGACGAGTTCATTAGCTTCCATAGGGCCGGGCTGAATGGCACCATCGTGTCAGAATAGCCTTACCCTCCCCTCCTTGTTGGCATTTCGAAAAACTGACTTCAACTGTTCCGCCATGGTGTTTGTGACGAAGGGCGACTAGGAGTGAATGAAAGGGTATGAAGAGTAGTAACTGTCGAGGACGGTGTGTTCTTTAGCTTTAGCTGGAGATTTGTTATCGATATCAACGGCTTTGTGTTGTTTTTAAGAACGCGGTGAATTGGTCTGGGGTGGCCAAGTGACTCATCTCGCCATCGAAATATCAACATCAACAAAAAGCCTAAAAACGCCAAATTTTTGGTGGGGTAACCTGCATATGGCCCAAGCGCTCGCCTCATGATTGACGTTGACGATAATCGCTCTGGCAACCACCCGAAACTGTGCCTGCGCGTTTGAAGCACTAACGATTCATAAGCGTGGGCCCATCTCTAAAGCGGGTGCGCCGCTGGACTTTCGGATTATCAAGGTGTCATCCACTGGTCAGCCACTCGGTTAGATCGATCGCCAGCCGTCACGCATGACAAGCTTCAGCAATGAGACTTCAAATAGGGCTGCAGACCGGGGAAACTTTACTGACGGAGCCCACATGCACATGTACTTTGAGGGTGAATGCTACTGAAATGTACGGTCTCTTACTTATAACGAGTGCAGGTTAAGTAAGAATGGGAATTCTACATGGAAATCCAGACAAAAACAAAGTGCTACTCCAAACAATTATGATTATACTTACTCAACCGTACACGAAAACCACCGAGAAAAAAGCAACAGGAAACAAACGAAACGCTGATAACGAGTCACAAGCTGTGCGTAGCCGATCCGCCTTCCAGAACGCACTCGCACATGGATATCAAACTTCCAGGCATTCGAAGCCTACACATCCACGAGGGTCTCTTCCGGGTCCTTCTTCTTTTGCTTCTCGGCGGCAATCTTTTTGGACTTCGAGTAGTATGCTTCAATAATGTTGTCGGGTATACCTGAGAACTGTCAGAAGTGAGGTTAAAACAATGAGATCTAGACTTACGGTTGAGGAGTTCTCTTGGGTAAATACGCAGTAGAGTCCAGGCAAGATCAAGGGACTCATCAATTGATCGAGCCTCATACGGATCCTGAGCGATAAACTGACGCTCGAATTTCTCCAAGAACTCCAAACTCAACTTATCCTCGGAAGACAGAGCCTCCTCACCAACGACTGCCTTCATGGCGGCCGCATCCCTACCAATGGCGTACTTGGCATACTGTTGGATATGTTAATAGACTGGTATAATTTTTCAGGTTACAGGTGCTTACCATTTGAGACGAAACATCACCATGGTCCGCTCTGGTTCTCTCTGGGCCAATGGCAGACTTCATGAGTCTTGACAATGATGGAAGCACGTTAATTGGCGGGTAGATACCGCGGTTGTGGAGCTGTCTGTCAACGAAAATCTGACCCTCAGTAATGTAACCGGTCAAATCCGGAATTGGATGGGTAATGTCTACGCTTCTATTAGCCCAATTGATGATAGGGATGCGGGATGATGCAGCTTACCGTCGTTTGGCATAGTAAGGATAGGAATCTGTGTGATGGAACCAGCACGGCCCTCTACACGACCGGCACGCTCATAGATTGTAGACAAATCTGTGTACATGTAACCTGGGTAACCACGACGACCCGGAACTTCTTCACGGGCAGCTGACACCTGTTCAAGCTATTAGTAAAGTTTCCACGGATAACTGACGCCACTAACTTCACGCAAGGCATCACAGTAGGAAGAAAGGTCCGTCAAAATGACAAGAACGTGCTTCTCCAATTGGTAGGCATAATATTCAGCTGTGGTCAAAGCCAAACGAGGTGTAATGATACGCTCAATTCTAGATGAGGTTAGTCGCAGGCATTGATAGGAATGGGATGGACTTACGTAGGGTCATTCGCCAAGTTCAAGAACAAGGTGACGCGCTCCATAGAACCGTTCTCTTCGAAATCTTTGGTGAAGAATCTGCTGGTCTCCAAATTGACACCCATAGCTCCAAACACAATCGAAAAGTTGTCCTTATGGTCGTCATGAACACCCTTGTTAGGCTTCGCCAAACTGGCCTGTCTGCAAATCTGTGCAGCGATTTCATTGTGTGGTAAACCGGCAGCAGAGAAGATTGGAATCTTCTGGCCACGAGCTGTGTATGTCAGTATAATTCACTTCTGACCAGCCTCACATTGACGTACCAACAGAGTTCATGGTATCTAAAACCGTTAGCTATTGTAGGGCCAGAAAACTACAGGGTCGGACTCACCGATTGCAGAGATACCAGTTCCAATCATTTCCTCGGGATAAACACGAGCGTAAGGGTTGATTGGTGATCCGTTGATATCAAGGTACTCCTCCGCAATTACTTTGGGACCATTATCTATAGGGCGACCTGAACCATCGAAAATACGTCCCAGCATGTCTTCGGAGACACCAAGCTTCAAGTTCTCTCCCGTGAACTCAACGTTGGTCTTTCTTACATCAATACCAGATGTGCCTTCGAAAACCTATCCACCGAGTAAGCGGGCAGTTCAAATCCACCATCATCCCCATCACCAACCTGAACGACTGCTCTCGATCCTCTGACTTCCAAGACCTGGCCGGCTCTCTTCGTTCCATCCGGTAGCGTAAGGTTGACAATCTGTTGCTGCGGTAAGCGTCTGGATTTCGAGGCCGGTAGGTCGTAATATTACCTCGTTGTAACTTGGGTATTTAACATTGTCTGCAACATCCGTTAGAAGCCAACAGCAAGCGAGCCGAGTCTGAAGGGCCTACCAAGGATAACCAAAGGTCCATTCACACCCTGAACTGTGTTGTAGCTACAAACTGTTAGAACGTGACCATCACCGCTCTCCAATAAATGCATACCGAATACGAGGCTTGATTCGAAAGTCGCTAGAATGAGGAACGGTTAGGGGGGTCGGAAGCGGATGGAGCGTTTGTGGTCACTGTACCGAGTTGCTGCTTCGACATTCTGTCTGAAGGCCTATGCGACGTCAGTATGGTGGTGCTTGTTGGTAACAAAGCACGGGAGATGGATTAGTTGGGACGTACCTCTTCGGGCGTCTTAGCTGCCTCCCTTGTGTCGGCCATAGTTCCTATCCCAAAAATCTGTCAAAGGGTTCGTGTGTTTTGTGAGAAGTAGATGGGGTGAAATGGAGATGGACAGGAAGGGTGGTTGGAGGGTAAACGCTCTTGATCACGGGCGGTCCCACCGTTCGACGCTACGACGGCTTAGTAATCATGCCGCTATTGTCGTCATCGTGGGGCTTTCGCTTTGTCCCTCTAACTAATGCTCCGGAATCTCGCAAGAATGACACCCAGAATCGCCGATGCCTCATTTTATATGAGGACCCTCCCCACCAATCTTCTTGTCGGCTATGAAACGAAGGAGGGGAAACAGCTCTTCAGGAAGGCCTTGGATGAGGGAGGATTGGAGGCTTTCTTCCCACTTTCTCAACAGTTTTTGACGGTTCGTGGCAAACTCGACTGACAGACTAACAAGCGCACGATGGTTACTGACTGGAACTTCCAGCAAGAGGAACCGGCCTGTTCGTATCAGCTTTCGATGCTTTCGACATTCCAGCTTACAATAAACTCCTAGATTGCGGCATTGGTACACTTTGCATGATTCTGAACGCATTGAAGGTCGACCCGGCAAAGACATGGAGAAAGCCTTGGAGGCGAGTACAAACGGAGCTTGCGTGACCGAACTGTCCTAATATACTGCAGGTGGTTCACGCAAGGTTTGTACGGCTTATGAATCTTGCTTGCTGTCGCTTAACACTATTACAGAGATGCTGGACTGCTGTCGGCCATTGGAGGATGTCAAGAAGAAGGGAATCACTCTAGCCGAATTTGCCTGTTTGGCAAGGTGCAACGGATTGGACGCAACTACTCGATTCGCAAATAAGATGTTGGCTTTGGAAGACTCCTATACGCCCCAAGCTTACTGACGGTGATGCAGAACGTTCGAAGAGTTTCACGAAGACGTCAAGAAGTCCGCATCATCAGAGGACTCATTCATTGCCGTATCCTACTCGCGAGCTTCGTTAGGACAAACTGGGTCAGGGCACTTTTCACCAATTGGAGGGTATTGTTCTGATAAGGGTGGGATGGTGTTGATACTGGATGTTGCACGCTTCAAATACCCGTCCTATTGGGTTCCTATCCAGCGCCTTTTCGAGAGTCTGCAGCCGATCGATGCAGAGACTGGCCAGCCAAGAGGATACTCGATTCTTCGCAAATCGAAGCTCGGAAGTAGCACGCCTTCCTCTCTGTTCCGCCTTAACCTTCAGAAGGGTAAATGGGAAGCGTTTGTACAGAATGTCAAGCAGTACGCACAGGAAATTGGTGAACTACCGGTGGAACAATTCCTCGAAGAGCTTGCGAAGAAGATCAATTTCTGCCCGGTCCTAACCCGGGAGCTCGAGGTTGAAGCATCGGTTCCGGATAAAGAAATTACGCCTGATTCGCCAAAGAACAATCTGTCTGTGGAATACTATGTCGCGACAGAAGAACTTATAGATGCACTTGCCGCTTACTCCCGACTATATCAGACCTTCAAGAACGATAAGGAGGAGGGCGCTCAGTGGACGGTGTTCTTTCTGGCACTGGCAAGGCTTAGACCGTTCTTCACAGTCTTGCCTTTTAAGCTCAAGGAAGACTTGGACAAGTTGGCAGATGAGGACTGTAGGAATCCGGTCATATCGCGGGAAGTCTCATTCATTCGGACCCAAATCTTGAGCCTACAGGCATGTTGTAACGAGGAAGGTGAAACTTGCAAGAGCGCTGCTTGTTGCAAGTCGAAAGTCGACATTGCGGTAAGGGAGAAGTGAGCGGATAGGTGGTCCAGTTGGATGGTATATGTTAAGTATATGCGGACTATTAAAGCAATATTTGCAATACTCGCAGAGTATGAGTAGTGAAACTTCTTGCATAGCAAAGTCCTTACTTGACTGGCAGCTGGGATTAGTTACTACCTGGGCTGTAGGGATGTAGTGCTGTAGTATCTGTATTAGGTATTCATAAGGGCTAGCTACGGCATAGTTGAGCATGGCTAGGTTTGACTATCGTTGATTTCCTACTAATTAGCTTGCTTAGGTTTCATTTAGTTTGGGTGGTTGTCGGGTACTGCTTAGAGGTTTGAGATATCAATGCACTGTTCTGAGCTTGCTACTTAGTATACAAGTTATTAGATCTTAAAACTACCGAACGATATGATGTTTCCATCCTTGCATGAGCTGTAACTAGCTGACCAATAGTCACAGTGTGAAAATGAGGCCGAAATACAAGAGATAAGATCTTCATGACTGATGCCCCCCGCCTCAATTCGTACTCTTTTCCCAAGCTTCACGCAAACCAGTAGGATAGCAGTGTTTGAAAGGATGGAACATTGGAAGCCAGTTTGGTGCAAACAAATTAAGCATTAGACGAAGCATTAGCTATCATAGTAAACCCATAAACAACAATGCAATAAAAACAAAACTATTTACAAACATGCAAGTGCCATCACCGAATGACAGCACGACCCAGAAAACACCTAGGCACCTAACCAAAATACCAATGCCAGGACAAAGTTGAAAAAAGTAAAAGAAGGGTATGATTCAAGCAACTTCATGACCCTTATCGAAGGAGAACGAAAAGCTAGATAAATAGCTGGATTTAGACTGGGCAGAGTCTGTCACCAGCAACCTTCTTCCAGTTCTGGGATCCGACGGCGGTCTCGGCATAGAAGACACCGCGTGGGTCAACCTGCTCCTTGATGGCAGCAAGTCTGTTCCAGTTGACACCATAGACGTTCTGTTGCCAGTCTGGGTCGAAGATGTTCATCTCGTTGAGGTAAGTTCCGGCACCTGGGGACAGCGCCTGGAATGGAGCATCAATGTCGTTGAGGGTGTGCTCAATGGCAGCAGCCCACTCGGCATCACCAGCGTTGTCAGGAAGAAGCATGTTGAAGAGTGGCAACATAGCCATATCTCTGAAGATTGGGTTGACGGAGGTGTCGGCACCAACTCCACCTGGAGCATGGCCTGGAGCGAGGATGTGACCAACGAAGATGTGGCCCTGATTGTAGGCGTTGCGGAACTGCTGGATGATCTCGGTGTTGTTCTGGTAGACGTGCTCGAACTTGAAGAGTCTGGCACTGGTGTACATGGTAACACCGGATCCCTCACCCTCAAACAAGTCAATGTAGCAGTCGTAGAAGTTGGTGTAGGTGTAAGTCTGCTGAGTGTAGACCAATCCAATAGCGTTGAGCTTGGTGAAGAGTGGCTGAAGGAGAGCATCAACCTGAGCAGCAGTCTTGCCTGGTGCGAGAATTGGCTTGACGCGGAAGGAGTTTGGTCCGGCGAATCCGAGCTCGTAGTAGATGTAGAACTTGTGCTCATCGGCAAGCTTGTAAGTCTCGGCGTGGAAGATCTCAATTCCCTTCCAGATAGTGTCCTCGTTCTGAGTGGTATCAAAGATGACGACATTGGCAGAAGTGGTCATGTCGTTGAAAGTCTTGACGGTAACGGAAGTAACAACACCCCAGGTAGCAGCACCACCACCACGGAGAGCCCAGAAAAGATCCTTGTTTACGTTGGCGTTGGCCTTGACGAAAGTACCATCAGCCTTGACAAGCTCAAACTCGAGAACCTGATCAGTGGCCATTCCGAACAATGGCGAAAGGGGACCGTGACCACCACCCTGGATATAACCACCAGAGAAACTAGCAAATTGATTAGCAAATGTCAACAAGCATTTGAAAAATATGAAGCTTACCCGACACCAGCACATTCACCACCGACAAAGACCTTGCCCTTGGCCTTGAGGGTTCTGTAGAGGTCGGCGGTTTGCCATCCAGCACCAACCTTCATGGCTTGTCCGTTGTATCCACCTGGTCCGGTCCACTTATCGTAGAAGACAAGGTCCTTGAAGTTGTGGGTCCAGAGACCGAGAGATCCGGCACCCATGGACTTGCCCATAAAGTCGTGACCGGTGTTGCGGACAACCAGACGGATGTTCAAGTTACGAGCCCAGTTGACAGCCTTCTGGACATCGCTGACGCTCTTAGCATCAACGACATAACGAGAGTACTTGCCATATGTGCAAGGGTTCTCTCTGCTGTCGAGAGGAGAGCACGAGAAGTTGGCCCAGGCAGGCCAGATTGGCTCAATTGGATCAGTGAAGCTGGCATATTGGTTAGCAATTGTTTCAACATAGTAGCAACTGAATGTGGGTAAAACTTACTGCCAATCTGGATCATACCAGTTGCCTTGCATCTGACCACAGGCAGCAGCATTGTAGGTGCTCTCTCCGTAGAAGGAGTTGTGACAAACACGTCCGGCTGGCTTTGGCTTGATGAGTCTTCCTCCAACAGCAAGGTCGAGGACTTTCCATCCGAGGGTTCCAGGCCAGAACAAATCTCCAGGCATGGTCTTGCAAGTCTTTGGCAAGTTGAAAAAGCGCTTGGTGACGTGAGTCTCGTTGAGGATTGGAGTAGCTTCAGCTTCTGGAAGAAGGAACTGCTTCCAGTAGTCCTCGTCTTGCTCAGTAGGTGGAGCCGGCTCAGTGATTGGGTCGACTGGAATGGCAGCACTGAGACCAGCCATGGCCATAGCCAGGGCAATGAAAGTAGAGTAACGCATGGCGAGAAGTTGCAACCGATACTGAGAGAGAGACGGTGGGATCGATCAGAGAGATGCGATTGGGGAGCAAATCCGGACGGGGACATGGTGAGCTTTTGTATTCTTCATGCCAGTAGCTCAGGACCCACTACTCCGGGTCATAATTTCTCGTAAGAAAATGAAATTATCCTCAACTCGCCTTTTGCTTGAATTTGGGGGTACATCCTTACGGTGAGCGCGTGTGTTAACGTTGCCGAGGGTTCCTAAAACTCTCAGACGTTAAACACCCTTGCCAGTGTCAGAGCAGGCACCAATTCAGGCTCTCTGATCAACCCATGCCAACCAGCACGCTGCTGCACACCGCTACAAACAGAATCGAAGAATGTTGATCCTGCAGCATGCATCATGCTCCCACGTTTTCGAGTTCGGATGCAGCATTCAATGTGGACGGGATCCACTGAAAATCCCGAGCAAACAACCGATGTTTCTCAGGGCCTGACGTGAAGAGCATATCAGCTCGAGTCGAAACTGCGCTTGTTGTTCTAGAAACCATTCACCGTTGGCGGAGGATATTTTCCGAGCAGAGACCATCTCGGATAGATCGCTTAACGGTCGATGGTTCCCCTACGGTCAGTAAACCTTTGGCTGGGAGGCATCTTCAGCAGGCCATTCCTCGGGCCTCACCACAACTAGTTACTCCTGCAAATGTGCCACAACTAGCTTCATATTCGAGAAGGTGCAGAATAGTACAGGCCACCCCGATTCCTAATGCAGACTCAAAAAGCCCTTCTAGGAGAAAACCTAACCGGATAGGGATCCAAGAGACTTCGCCTCCTAAGACGGGCCTTGTCGTTCTTCCACGCTCGTTCTGCTGTTGACTCTGCTCCGCCGTTTGCATGGCAGGCCATGCCGTCTCAATAGCATGAAATACTTGCTACAGCTCTCAGAGAGCGGAAGC
Source organism: Ascobolus immersus RN42 (assembly GCA_003788565.2). Lineage (NCBI taxonomy): Eukaryota > Fungi > Ascomycota > Pezizomycetes > Pezizales > Ascobolaceae > Ascobolus > Ascobolus immersus. Next base: position 168,746 of record ML119650.1, on the reverse strand, counting down.
TTCATCTCATGATTTGAGCGGGCATGTGGGAGAGTAACTGCACAAGGGTATGGGATATGGTAATCCATGCAAGTCGAGGAAAGCAAGATTATTGAACTCTATTTCTAGATGTGGAAGAGAGGTACCTATGAAAGGAAGAAGGCACTCTTAAGGTCTTCAATATTGCTCTACTCAGGACGACTTACCGTGCCTCAAAATCAACATTTAGGCTGACACTTGACAGAATGTTCCTGCCATCCGTTACTGAAAGCGGAAACAAAAGATCCGATGTCGTTGCCTCGGCCGCAGAGAAGCACTTCTCGTTTGTATACTCAGACTCAGGTCAACGTCGGTCAGGAAAACTGCGCGAGTTGTTTAGTATGCACGCATAAATTCCAAGCCATCAAGATGGCAGATGTCCTCTACGGCACAAACTGCTACGCCGTTGATTGCGTGCTATGGAGTCACGAGAGTGTGAGTAAGGGGGTGTAAACCCCTTGCGTAGGACATTTTAACGTTAGCGAGCAGATCAACTACACAACGTCAGGTACGCGTGTAACTTCGTAGGTGCTCTAGGCAGTCCAGGAGTTGAAGTCCGTTTGCTCAGTGCACTTCATAACATATCTGCCCTTAAGAAGTCAGAAAGCACTAACGACCGGCGTTGCCTTTTAGCCAACAGTGTCCGATCCCGCCCAATTTCCGGCATGCTCATGACCCCAACTCTAATGTAACATTAGTCTGACGAACCGAGTCGCACGTCCACCGAGCCACGAGTCTGCAAGGATTGAGAGAGTAAGTATCCGTCATCGCTAACTGTTGAAATCAATTTCCACTCTATCGTTAGGCTCTGTGCTTCCGATAGAGTCTCGATATTAAGAAGTCGATGCATGAAAATGCCAACTGTGGAGAGTTTGAGAACAGATACTTTGGCGTATCAACAATTCTCTAGCTCTCTTGTCCACAAGTCCTCTCCGTATGCTCTCTCTCCTGGATGAGCTTTCGTCGTACTCCTTCTGCTCGTAAGATGCTTGTATGTAGTTATCTGCAGACTTTTCGGCTTCTAACTGCTGCCGGCTCCAAGGCCGAAGGAGTGGCACAGGCTGAAGAGAGACGGTATGGCGGAAGATGAAGGAAGCCGCTTCTATGCAGTATGCAGTGTGCGTTCGACGCCACAAGTCCTTCAAGGAATTCCATGCAGAAGTCCCACCGGCAAGTTGGCTCTTCTGGAGTGGCCTGCATGGCGATATGGGTATTCCAAATTGTCTCGGGGAAAGCAGACCGACCGGCTCAACCTCTGTTGGGATCCTTGAGACCCTGAGGATCCTTGAGACCCTGAGGATCCTCTTGTGTTTGTTCCATCTCGTGGACCACGCGCTCTGTCAGCTCCAGCACACATCAGCCCTTTGGATAGTAAAGCTAGGCACGTTAGCTTTCGGGTTTCAGCCGCTTTGAAGCATGTTGCCCATGATGTACTTTTTCGAATTGGCGAGATTGGTTCTTCGGTCGGTGTTTTGTCGGGTCTGAGATGCGGTCAGTGCTAGCAAACTCTCAGTTGACGGTGCGGTCAGGGTCATCTCTCCGCAGGCCATTGTTGGCGGGCCACCAGATCTTGCGGTGCAAGGCCAAGATTAGCCCCGCAGAAAATTAATTACGCTCGTGCATGATCAGGCACGAAGGCACTGCGCTAATACCACAAGGAGGATGGTGCATGAACGACCGTTACACCAACAAGCAAGCTACTGCACAAGCGAGGGCGTGGGAGGACTTGTCTCCAGGAACCATCGAATTCAGCAACAACTCTCCTTCGATCGTCCGGACTGAGCATCGCCAACAAAGCCTGCACTGACTTTGCTTTCTTTCGATTTCCAACACGATTTTGAAGGGCCTGTTTGATTGGAAATTAGTCGGCTGGAGCAGCCAAAGCACAAAGCAACAATCGTGATCGACTGTCGTTACTTCACTCCACTTCACAGCCTCGAGGCCTTCCATTGGCAAGGTGGGGGTAAGACTTGGATTGAGCACAACCTTGAAGGCTTGAACTCAATTCACGCCTTCTTAGCAGTCAGCTCAGCCGTGAGACTGACTGCCGAATTCCTTCTCGACGACAATATGTACCGGACAGCCATAAGCAAACTGCATCCAGTCATTACTCCAATCATCCAGCTTCGATCTCAATCCCGATTCGAAATATTCATCACCGCATCGAAGTGGCGATGGTTCACTCCATATCGAGGCGGAGATATGTACTGTGTAAGCACTCTAAAATCTGTGTAGCCCAAAACTGACGTCTTGCAGTCCCATTTGTGAGCTCGACTCTGGATTGAGTCTTTGAGCTCTGACCCTTCGATGTACGTATGTACCTGCGGGACGGGATGAAATCTTGTCAACAAAATTTATATTGCCATGCCGCCATGTGGAGCGAGTCTGCCAAAAGCAATGTGCAAAGTGTCATATTCTCGCACGAGGGTAAGATTGGCATCGACCGCGAGAGCTTTTTGTCAATACGGGTACCGTTCGACTGGAAGCCGCTCGGGCAGAAAGGTAATAAAGCGGACGCATAATTTGGCTTATCGGACGAAATTGAACCCGACTATTACTGGTCTGAGCCCACTGCCTGGAGGTTGGCAGAGAACAGCTGTCTTGGTGATGATGTTACTTTGCGAGCATCTGCAGTTGGTATGAGGTACCGTGTCAGTTGGCCCTGATATGCTGAGATTAAGGATGTATGATATCAATACGATAGTCGCCGGAATAGAAGCGCTTCCTACATAACTACTTAACCAGAGTGTTGGGTCCGGATATGATAAGGACAGTAGTTGCCATTTACCACGCCTGTAGGGCATGTTACATAGCAAGTGTGGTGAAAGTAAGTCGATGTATTTGTATACGGGATCAGTAATTGAAAACGTGAGCGTCGCCGTGCAGAGCAGGCCATAGTAACCATGGCTCGAATCTGAACCTATTGTGAGAAGAAAAGTAATATCATTAGAACTTAAGTTAAGTACTTAAAGTACTTAAGAATCACGCTTGTACGGCAGAATAAGATGGTCGAACGCTAACAAGCCCAACAGGAATGGTATAAAACATCGACAATAAACCAGAGACACTCGCTAACATGTATCTATCAACAAACATTAGACACCCGCCAATATCAACAAGCATAAACAAAGCGAGAGGAAGTTAGGGGTATACTCGAGTAACAATAGCAATGAGCTCGAAATGTACTACCACGTTTCTGTGCACTCTTTAGCACCACCAAAACGAATTATGGGCAGCGCTGCCTAGAAACCGCATATTCACCCAAGAAAATCAAACCTCCTCTGCAATCTATTCCTCTCTGGACATGGCCTTCGCTCGGATTCCAGTTTGTGCGGCGTGTAGAGTAACCTTGATGGTTTGACGGTGTGGGTTTGCGAATACGGCCACCGAATCAGTACTGTGATTGCGGAGCGAGTGTGTCGAATCTCTCGGCGAGGGGCCATGATGGTAGGGCAACCCTGGAGTAAGCAGAAACTCTATCCAGAACCGACCTCGTGCAGAGCCTACTTGGGAAACTCTTGGAAGGTGGTGTCTCCTGATAAAGTTCTTGATTTCAAAGAAACTGAGGTTTATCGAGAGGGTGAATTGGTTGGGGTATGCGAGACAAAGAGCCCCATAGACATCACGAATCTGCACGCCAGCGAGGTGAATTCCTAGAAGAAAGTCAGACACGTGAAGGGATCCGGACCTCGGGGAAAATGTACCGATTAGATAACCCATGCGGGAGTATAAACCACCTCCTGACATACCACCTGAAGCCGGTATCTCTGATACTATTAGCCTCTCCGCTGCATTAGAACAACCTGCACTGGACACCTGAGTTCCAGCAGGATCCAGCTGTGTGCATTTGGCCGACCTTCCGGTAGCTGTAGATTTCTGTAGTGGGAGAAGTGCAGCAAGAGCACCGTTGAACGACTTTCTGGATACATGCGTGGGCATACTTGAGTACACTAGGTCGGCGTCATCTTCTGAGATGGGCTGATTAATTCCAGTCAAGACGGTGTCCTCATTATCTTCGTAGGTCCCGGGGCGTACCGCATCATCCGGATGTCTCGGTATATCAGCATCGTTCTTGACTCTCAGCATGCAGAAATCAAGGTGGCGACTCCGGAACTGATAACCATCTTCTGCCCAACCATTCTCATTGAGATGTGCGTCCATATGCGCCACTACAGAAACCTCGAAGGTGTCTAGGATCTTTCCAGAGAAAGCCTTCTTGAGGTGTGCTTGCGTCAAGAACGGCTTTAGAAGATGCGTGATGGACTGAATTCTCTCGGAATTGGAGAAAGGTTCACACTTATATAGTCGAATTTCCTGCGTCAAGTCGATTAGTATCAAGAAACCAAGTAGGAAATACTGTCAAAACTTACAACCTGGTCTGGCTTGTCCCTAAAAGCAGAAACAAAGATGTGTGACACTGTCAGGAAATCACCTGCACCGATATGAACACAAGTCCCCAGTTTGTACCTTCTTACGCCCCGCAAGGTCTGTCTGATTAGAACCAAGTAGGTTGCACTCGAACTTGGAAAATCTCTCTGGGCCACCTTGTTGCTCGGGATCTTCAATACAAGTTTGCTTTTGTCCTCTGAACCTGCGGCTCCATCATACACGAACTTTCTCTGGACGTCCGGCGTCTTATTCTTTTCTTTACCGTCATCGACACTCGACTCCTCACAGAAGATCGTCTGGTTCCGAACCAAGTTTGTTGCGAGAATCGTCTCATCTTCTAGAACTCTGTCAGTCACTTTCCGACATGAACAGCCATACTAGCTGGAATCGTACCGGACATTTCATCACTCCATGACGTGAAGTGAAACTGCTTAAGTTCCATCTGTCTTGATGATAGTGAAGTAGGGCCGTCTATGAGTAATGAGAGACATGTGACTTCCGTTAATGAAAGTGCTCTTACGTGGTCCAAAGTTTGTTGATCTAGAACTTTAGCGGAATCCGGAATGTATAAACCTTCACTCTACGTGCGGAAGTAGGAATGGTATAGCGGTATTAGGTCGTAACTACTCACTGAGTCAGTAAATTAAAACGGTGTTGAGATCGCAAAGTACCTTCGACGGAATTTCGTGAATGTCGGGGTAGGCGAAGGAGCAAGAGTGTTTGAAGCGAGGATAAAGGGAGTTTGCTGGCTTGCCTGAAAAAGGCGGAAACAATCATGATGGGTCTGCAGTTCCGCTCGAATCTTCTCGCTAAAACGGGTGCGGTGGACTGTAGCATCAGATCCTAACTGTTCATTTCTTGCCTGAAAAATGCAAATTGCTATCGGCCCAGCTTCCACTCGCTGACAACTGCAGCTGTATTGAATTTCCGTACGTTGGTGATTGATCTTGCTACTTCCGTATTTTCCAAGATCTTGGCTGCCGGATTTGGATACATGTAACCCATTGCACCAACTCTTCAGGCTTGCGCACTAAAACTGTCAACTCGGGATATTGAAAGCGAGGTATATGATAGGCTATATTTACACAAATATTAACAAGTAGGCGCTCGGGTATATGTCACCAAAGTATATACAGTAATGGTGCTATTCAAGCATAAAATCAAGCCTCGTCTGACACCCCCTTTGTCTTCTTCTTCTTTCTCTTTCGTTTCTTGGAATTCGATGATCCAGCCGGGACATCTACTGGTGTCTCTTCCGAGTTCACAACCTCAGCAACCTTCTCATCCTCGACTTTCTCTTCCTGCTTCTGCTCCCTCTTCTGCGTTTTCCCACCACGCTCTTTCCTCAAGCCCTCCTCAATCTCTTTGACGTCCCTGACAAACCCTGCAACAAAGAAACCAATGGTTCCTCCACTGCCGGGAGTACACCTAATGACACCCTCTGCCGTTTCCTTCTGCCTCTCCTCGCTCCACCCACTCTCCTTGAACTCCTTCAGCCAGCCACGTTCTGTCCAGTCCTTTAAGCTTCCCTGCTCCTCGCGCCTCAATATTCGCCATCCACGTTCAATGGCAATAGGAGACTGAAGCGCCTTGAGAACTACCTGTTCATTTTCGAGGGCGTGCACAGAGCAGGTACTATAAGTAATTTTCTGGACATTGGGGAAAGACATTGAGTGGAGCAGCGAGTGGAGTTGAAACGTGCTGAGAGGGAGAAGACGGTCTTCGGGTGTGGTTTCTTCTTGCTCCTCCGGCGGTGGGGTAGGTTCCTTCGGAGCGGGGCCTTTCTTCTGGCGTTTGACAGGGCGGTCGTCTTTGCTGTTCGTGGTAGGTGCGGGAGTATCAACTTCCACACGGGAGACGATACCGCTGCCACTACAGGACGGATCTAGGAGGATATGTGTGACTGGCTCAAGCTCCTCGTCGGCTCCTTCCCATGGCTTGGTGCTGAGAAAGTCGAGGTTGCGCACATCAATGCACTTATCACCACCAGCCCTCGACACCATACTGCGGAGTATGTTGGAGCGGAATTTGTCGCGCTCGTATGCGAAAATAGTTGCCTTGCCTTCAGTGATGGCGGCAAGATGTGTCGTCTTGTTGCCAGGCGCGGCGGTGGCATCGATGATGGTTGCATTTGGAGGTGGGTAAAGAAGGTGGGCAGGGAGACAAGAGGCCTTGTCTTGGAGAATGATTGCACCTGAGGCATAGAGAGGATGAGAGGTAAGAAGCGAGGTTTTGTAAGTTGGTGGGAGAGCTATCAGGTTTGGAATATGTGGATCGAGGTGGTAGATTTTATGGGCGTTCTTGTTCTCAGGATCTTGTGACTGCTTGATGAGTTCGGGGATAGATGAGACGGGTGTAAAGTTGGCAAGGAGAGTCGAGAGGACATTGTCGAGGGTTGTCTTGAGGGTATTGACTCGTACCCATCGGCAATTCTGAGGGGCAGAAGCGACCCTGATGGAAGTGAGGTAGGCTGCGAGAGTCGGAAAGCCCCGACGGACTCGGGCGAGCGTCAGTTCGGAAGCAAGACGGGTCTTGTGCTTGAGAATTGCTGCTTTGAGCGGGTGACTGACAGGCAGTGAGATGCCGCGAGGATTGAAGAGCTGATCATGAACGAGGGGAACAGCGAGGGCTTGCGTTAGCTGTACAATAGCTTGGTTAGTTGGACCAAGTGAGCAGTAAACGTAGTTCTAGACAGTCCCACCTTTCTTTCCAGCTTCAGCAGTCCTGATCTTGTGATGATCTCGTTAATGATCTCTTGGTGTTTTAGCGACTCGGAACAGACGGCGTAGAGATTTGGCTTGGGCGATTTGAGAGCGTCATTCTGGTAGATGAGAGCTTTGAGAGAGCCCGATTTGGAATTCGAGAATGTGGTGATGATCTGAGAAGCTTCGTGGTAGAGAGACATTGAAAAGGGCGAAACAAGGGCGTGAATCCGCCAATCGATGGATGGTTCCGAGAATGATCTCGCGAAATCGCAAAATCGCAAAGAAAGAATTCTGTGTTCCGCACAGAAAACTCAAAGAAAAGGCAACCACGCTAATACGCATATCGGCTAACGTGGTCACCTGACGGGACCCTTCAATCAGCCTTTCTGAGTAAGCAGACGAATCAGCTTAGGCAGACGTCAAAATTTCAACGGCCTTCTCCCGCCATCGAAATCTTCTCCACCTTCGCGTCTCCGCGTCTTCCAATTCTCCATCACCAAACCAACCTTTTTTTCTTCAGCACTTGCTCGGTAGTAAAACCGACAAGTCAGTCAGCCGCGATACCGCCCAATTTCCGTCCCCGGAACGTATGCACCACTCCCAGCCAGCCCATAACAATGGTATCTCTCACCATGTCGTCTTCCGAAGCTCCTGGACTCACACGACGTTCGACAACCGAGGGTTTTGTCGCTATGAAACCTGAGTCCTTCCCCGCAAAGAAGACCGTGGCTACGAAACAGATGGAGGGGCCCATTCAGAATCCCTTGAAGAGAATCAAGGCCAGCGAACTCACACGAAGCTCGTCCGAGTCCCAGATTGCCGGAAGTCTCGTGCGCCATTTCGTTGTGGGAGCGTTGGATGAAAAGGCCCAAGGCAAGAAGGATAGATATAGGGAATTAGTCAAACGCTTTCAAATAGCACCTACGTCCAACGGGGCTGCAACCTCGACGGAGCTGAGAATGACCATCAACGCTCTCGCTCAGGTGCCGTGGCAGTTGGACAAGTCTTGTTCCGATTTGGTGTTGGCTATCGTCAGAATGCAATGGTTAGGAAGGGACCTTGCTTTTGTGAACGACTATACTAGGTTCTTGGGAACCCTGGTGAGCGCTCATAGTTCATATGTGGAGGCTGTGGTCCACATGTTGGTTGAGAGTTTGACCCTTTTGCCAATATCTTCAGGACGGATACCAAACCATCCTCGTCTTTCCCGTGTGGTCTTGTACGAGCGTGCACATGCTGCTTTGCGCTACATGATTGAAGTCGCTCCTACTGCGGCCTTCTATACCTTGTCGACCGCCCTCGCCCGACACATGCCTCACGAATATGAAAGAAACCTCGCCCACAGCGTCTATCTTGCGAACCTCCTCCGCGTCGTGGAATATGCTCCTCAGCTACGAAACAAGACCGTCCAGATGATTATTCAAAAACTGATTCAAGTCGACGTTGCCATCCAGGGCGATCTGGACGATCTCGAGGAGGACGTGGCCGAGGAGGATATTGCAGACTTGGGCGAAACCATGGAGCAACGTTACTTGGAGCGAGCCCAGAACCGTCACGCTTCCGCCCGAGATCGTGTCATTGCCGAACTCGAGCAGCAAGAGCGCGAAGCACAAGACGACGATTTAGATGACGAGGACGAGGAGGCTGAACTGGAAGGTCTCGAAAAAATCAAAGACACCATCAGCAAACTCGACTCGATGCTCGACCTCGTATTTGAATACTACAACGCCCAACTCCCCAACGACGAAGCCTCGGCACAATCCCCATCAATTGAATCATGCGAGGTCTTCGACATTATGCTCGCCGCCTTCGATCAAACCATCCTGCCCACCCATCAATCTCGCTTCACCCAATTCCTTGTCTTCTGGGCTGCTCAGAAATCCCCCATATTTGTCGACATGCTCCTCGGTATGCTCATTACGATAGCTACCGATGGCACACGACCACAAACCATCCGAAAAGCCGCGGCCGCCTACAGTTCATCCTTCATCTCCCGCGCCAAATGCATGGACACTTTGTCGATTCAGACAGTGGTGCAAATGATGTGCGGATGGCTCAACCAATTCCTCGTTACTCGCGAGCGCGAGTGTCGTGGCCCCGACCTCGGCAAATATGGCGGCTTCTACGCTGTCGTCCAGGCCGTCATGTACATCTTTTGCTTCCGCTGGCGCCAGCTCAAGCAGGGCTCTCATTCACCCGAGTCGGATGAGGAGATTGATGAAGCCGAGATCCGCGCTATGAAGTGGATTCCCGAACTCCGTATTATGGAAAGAGTCATCACCAGCCGCTTCAACCCACTCAAAGTGTGCAGTCAGGATGTGGTGGAGCAGTTTGCAGAGATTGCGAGATATCTCGACTTTATGTACTGTTTCAGTATCATTGACGCCAACAATCGGACAGTCATTGATCGGTATCGCATGGATCAGTTGGATGCCTACTTTCCCTTCGATCCCTACAAGCTCAATAAGAGCAAGAGGTGGATTGAAGATGTATATGTAGGCTGGAAGCCGATCAGAGGCATGGAGGAGAGTGGATATGAGAGTGATGAGGGGAGCAGTGATGATGACTCGGAAGATGAGGTGGTGGAGGAGGAAATGAGTGAAGTTGAGAGTGATGAGGAGGTGGATGATAGTGAAGATGAGGATTAAGCGGTGGATTTGCCGGTCGATGTTTTGTTTGAGCTGTCTTTTCCTCTGTCCGAGCCTTCGCATTTTTCCGTTTTCCTTCTGTTTTCCTTTTACGTTTTACATTTACCTTTTTCTTTTCTGTTTTTACCCTTACTTTCTTTTTCGTTTCTACTCGTTTCATTTGGTCGGAGTTATTGGCGTCCTTTAGGGGGAAAACTGCTTGTGGGATATTGCTTTCCAGTCCGTCTCGTTCATTTTATTTACCTCTGAAGATTTTTGACAATGATCTTGCTTTAGATATGTGTCTGGGTTGAGGGGATTCTGTTTTTGTCTGACGTTCTTTACTCTAATTTCGTGGTCGTTTCTAGCGTTAAATTCATGGTGGGTTATGGGAAAAGTTACTCGGTTTATTTTGTTTTTATGGCAGGTTTTGGGGTGGTGATATACGTTGAATGGCGAAGTGTTTTACATTATGTCTACTGGCTACTTTGTGTTGCAATGTGAAGTGATTGGTGATGCCTAGAAGTGCAGTGTGTCCTTGACGGACTGCTATGAAATATCATAAAGTGTTCTGACTGAAGAGTGATTCAACCTTGGGGTATTCATTTTCTACAATATTTACAATACCAAACCGGTCCAATCGCGCTTCTGTAATCCTTCAGCTCCTATGAGTTGAAGACCCTACTGTACAATATTTCCTGCCGTCCTCCCACTACCTCTCCTCCCCACCAACTCATACCACAGCCTCCAATCCCCTTTTCAGCTTCCCACTTTATTCCTCTCTCGACGCCCGCCTCGACTGCACCGCCAATTTCAACAAGCACTCGTTGTCCCACAAAGGGACCACACACAGCCAACCTGACAGCAGCACTCACAACGCCTTTTGCTACACCCCACAGGAAACCCCAAGCTGCGTCACGCCGACTAATGCCACAGCAGTGACAAACGTACGCCCAAATGATGGGGATATGCCAGCCCTCCTGTACCGTGAGCTTTGGCCGGAGCTGTCCAGAAGCGTCAGGCGGGAGAAGAGGTAGAATTGATTCGTTGTAAATCTTCCGCAGAGCTCTTCCCTGGCTGAGAGAGGCGCGAGCCTGCACGGGGCAGAGGAGCTGTGCAGTGTATTGAGCGTTGAGCTCGGAAGCACGAGTGGGGTTGTCGTGGGTGGCTAGGAGGAAGGGAACTGCGAGGGTGGAGGTGCTGTAGAGGGTTGTATTGAGGAACGTGGGGAGGGTGAAGGGGTCTTTTGGGGTAGGTGACTGGGTCGCGGTCGAGGAGTGGTTGGGGGGTTGCAAGGGTGGGTGGGAGAGGCGGGACTCGAGGCCGGAGGAAAATGCGAATGTCGAGAGGGGAAGTGCCGAGTCGGTCAGGAGGGAGAGGAGATGGGAGGGAGAAGGCGGGGGAAGCTGGATGGGAGATTGGGTGGCTGTTGAGGTGGACATGGCGATGACCTGGGCGAGGGAGGTGTTGTACCGATGTGATGACCTGCTGAATGGGCAATACGAGAAGCCGTCGATATTGCAAAATACCCCCACGTCAATACTTGAAGAAATTCCCCGGTGAAGGGAGAAATCTTGATGGGAGATGCACAGACGATCAGAACTGCCAGTGGCTGAAGGATGCAAAGAAATGGGAATAAGATTAGGAGACTCAGCTTATCTTCAAAGTACCGTATCTTCGAGCTTGCTCACTGGGTCTATTTGTAGAGAGTATTTGGAGGTGTCCTATCTCGTTTTCCCCACACAATTGATTCGCTTGAGAGAAACCATCGGAAGCAGCAAGGAAGGGGAGTTTGTTGGTCTCGCTGAGCGGTCGAGTGGGGCTCTTTTGCGCTTGTGTTATCATCACGTGAAGATAGGCGGACAATTACCCCTCCCCACCCTTGACCGCACTTTATCATTCTCCGCGCCTCTTTGCTCAAATCCGTCCAGATTGTCCTTCACCTGCATCTCGATATCCCAATCGTTCGCTTCTTTCCAACAGCCCCAACGCTCATTGGTGGCCCACTCCTCCATTCACGCCCAATGCAGACGACGATGCAGAGAATTGACGCTAATGCTTTATCCGAGGGCCTGCGGGCAAATATCTCTCATGGGGGTCCGCAAAGTGCCGGTCTGCCCACCCACGAGGCCCAGGATCGGAGATCGGCAGGTATATAAACATGCCGACCCCCCCGCCCACTTCTGCTTCCTCTAGAGCTTCCTTCAGACAGCTTCCGAAATCTCTGGTCAGGTGGATACGAGCGATTGCAGGCCAATTGTTGCGTACACGGGACATTCTGCGAGAAGGGACTCCGTCGAGGATTACCTGGGATAAGGTTGACCAACCAAAGGTGTGTAGACTGCCAGCCGTAGGGAAGACGGGACGATCTTTGGTAGTTGCTAACCGTGACCTTGAAAAACCCTAGGGATCCTCCCCTACCACGTTCATTACCTCCACAACCTCCGCCTCGCTCGATTACAACAGTCGATATGGGAAAATCTTCATTATCTACCACCGAAAACGACAATCCGGATCGTGGTGGCTGCGATTATGCTGATTTACCAACAACTTTTGGACCATACCGAACTCAAACGAACGGGTTGAACAATTCCTCTCGACGACGCAAACTCAATCAAGTGTACCAACTGCACAATCTCCTGGGACGTTGGAAATCAGACGCCTAGGAGGGCTGGGCAGTGGGATACTGCTGGTCGATGAGAGGGGTGGATTTGATGGCAACTGTGTGTTGTTTATACGAGGATTGTGTTGCTCTTTCCTGTGCCTGTTTTGCTACACTTCTTCTTTTTTACGTCGTTTTACAACGAAGGCTGGAATAATGAACTTGTGAGTATGCTCCTATGTTGCCCCGACATTTTCGGATAGACATTTCGCTAACCCCATGACAGTATATGTTGCGCTCCCAATGCCGACATGAAGGCTCATTTCCGAAAACTGTTACATGTCTTTCGACAGAGAGGCTACGCCCATGAATTTGGGTGTAGCTTCGGCTTTTCTACCTGCTGCTGCTGCCGTGGGTGGTTGGGCGTTCATCAACAGCAGATTACGTGCTGTTGCTGTGCCTGGTAAGCTCTGCCCTATTCAGAGAGGTGTTAGGATCTTGCTAATGCCCGCACAGCCCTGCTGCGTACCCCCTTGATTCTCCCGTGCGATTGCAAAGAATCAAATAACCCGTCCTGTCCTTTCGAAGGTTGCTTGTTTCTAGATGACGAGATGGTTGGGTGCCAGCGCAAATAACCCGTGCCTGGGAATTTCTCACGGGTTATCAACCCAGGATGCTGCCGTCCTGGGTGGGTATAAGACAATTGCAGGATCCATATAGCACGAGTAGCTTTGCCGAAGCACTCCACTGGACGTGCTGCTGTGGTAGTCCTGAACTATCCTTTCACCTTTCACCACGGCCTACTCTTTTTGCTGGAACTCTACGACGTGCTGTTGCGTGCGGTGCGTTTGAGACTCGTGCGGTCAGGACGGTGTGAGATAAACACTTTATCTTACACTTTATCTTACGCCCCCTGGGATCCGCTTTATCTTACACTTTATCTTACACTTTACTGTCTTTACTTTGTACTTGTCTTGCTTTGCCTGCTCTCAAAGTATACATCTTTACACCTATTTTCTACTTTTTGCTTTTGTCAGGAATATTTTTTTTGCATGCGCTTGAGCGGAGCTTAGCGTGTTCTAAGTACCTTTTCTTATCTAATATTCTTACTACTTTAATGTCTAATTCCGTCATCTACTCTCATATCTCTTAGGTTCGTGTCTCATGTCTCTACTTGTCAATCTCTCTGGTCCATTTTCTTTGAGTGTATCTTCGACTTTTCTAGACGATCAATGGTTATCGTCAATCTTTTTCCCCATGGCGACATCTCAAACCCCCACGCGCACTTCGCCAATGTCGACATCTTTGTTACTATGCAGCCTAGTCCTAAACGCATAGTAACGGCTGCCTGCGGTCCCCTGGTCGTCCTCATCGCGTATTAATACGAGTGGCGGCCAAATTACGTTTCCTCCTATCCAGCACCCCTTCTGCGGCGGTTGTGAACGGTGGGAGTAACCACCAACACCGACGCTACTTATAACGCACGTCCTGTTGCCGTGGTTGTGGGTTGCTATGACACAAATATATATATACCTTCTCGAAATGCAGATGCCAGGTTTCTTAGCAACCTGGTACGAGAGGTTCTACGCCTTTCATCGCATCCGAGAAGTGCATCCAGAATACACATGGTATGTATAATCCGACCCTGCTCACCCTTACCAGCAAATGCTAATATACTAAAACTAGAGAGGGTTGCTTTCCTCGATAAACCGCGAAACCGATTCGATTCGATCTACATTGCGTTGCAGGTGCAATGAGATGTTCAACCCGGCCGGCCTCACCAACGCCGAGCGCACCGACCCATCAGAGTTTCATGATTTCATGAACTACGAGCTGCTGGTGTGTGGTTGTGTCTATACAATACACCAACAGGCAACACCTGCCTGTGGTCGCTGCTTTGCTGTGGGGCAGAACATGCCGAACGATCCATATGACTTGAAAAGATATTAAGTACTTATCAACACACGAAATTTAGAGTGAACGAATTGTAAGTCTGGCCTTCTCTACTTGTTGTGAAGCAGGACCCGGCTAACAGTGCAATTCTTTAGATCGATCAGGATACCATGTCAACCTCTCTGATTGGGACGTCCGGTTCGTGCTTCGCAAATCGACATGACTCTGGAGATCTAGTTCTGCATCATCGGGGACGTTGGCTGGGCCGCTCGTGGGCTTGAATGCGTGGTTGGTGCCTGTTCATCACCTGAGGGAAAGAGGTTAGCACTCCAGTCTTGGATATGCGTTTCAATTTTGGAATATAGGACTAACCTTTGTTGTAGCTGTGGTTGAATACTCAAAGAAGGAGAAGGTCACATGAGATGGAAGATGCAAACGCGCACGAAACAAGCCTGTGGAAGATGTTGTGGAGGAGGAAGTGCAGGATATCCCTTCGCCAAAGCCGCGCAAACGCGCACGATCCTGTTATTGCTATGGACTGTCTCGAGCGAACGCCCAAGGGATATGGTTCGGCTGTGGAGGAAAAAGAACAAATTACTACTTGGTGGTATAAAAAAACAATAGAAAATAATAAAAATCCTTGACAAAACTGTTCAGTATGCGTTCCAGCCATGACAAGAGACGCTGAAAATGGCCAGTCCATGGGATGCTACTTTACTAGCAACAAAAGGTGCACATAACTCAATGGTTAGAGCGCAAAGTAGGTTTCCCAGGCCAGCTGGTCTGCAATTGTTATTGTACTCCGGCTCGTGAGGCGTAGGATCCATTCTCAAGAGCTTGAAGTTCAGCCCTAAGTGGAATCTTTCATCCAGGCCAAGTTCTGGGCAAAGGAAGCAGACGTCCGGGCGCCGGCACATCGTGTAGCCTCAAGAGCCGGCATCCATGGGTCCAGGTGTCAGACAAGTCTCTCGATAAGCTAGCCAGGTGGTCCGTTCGAAGCGAACGGCAACTGTTTCACCGCGGGTCCGGGGAGGCGGACCTTTGTGGTGTCCAGACCGAACCAGGAGTATGGGCACGATGCAGCTGAATCATGAGCTGTCGATTGTTGTGGAAAAATTAGGCCGATTCGGGAACTTCTTCGCAGTCGGAGAGGCGTTTGCCTTTGTCCTAAAGAATTGTCTAGGTTTGGCTAAAAGATGGCGTTTTGATGGGAGGTTTCTTTGTTGCAAAAATTCAACGCAGCGGAAGTCGGTTCACTTGTGGCGCCGCCGCCAATTTGCGGGTGCGAATGCGAGATGGACGTTGCCAAAAAGTCTGAAACTTCCATCTGATCTCTAATTTTGGTTAGCGAGGGTAAGTCTGACACCGGGCTCGGGATACCTTTTGAAGATAAGAAAAGTGTTTAAGAGACGCAACCCTAGCCCGCTAGGTGCAGAACAGCTCAGCAAGGGTTTCGTCCCTGCGGCATTTCCCAAGATCTGGACATGAGATGTTGAGGGGATGGGCGGGAGAGGATCGGGAGGCCGAGGTCGGTCCGCGATCTTGAGCTCTTGACATGTCTTGTCATGGGCCGCCGACTTTTTGAGGGTCAACCGAGATCCATGGTCAGGTCTCACCTTCCTTCCTTCACACCCTGTGCTTTTTTAAATTTTGCTGACCGGATGGGCTTCTGGAAGGTTTTGTTGGCGACGGTACGATAAGCCCGAGATTACATACTGCTCAGCAAACCACATTATTGTCATTGCACCAACGGCACACGTTTGATTCGTCTCTCCGTCCGGAAGTCCATCAATCCATATATTTTGAGTGTAACCATGGTGCATTCTGCCTGAGGAAATCCAAGGTGATGGCTGCAAACTGGGTGTCCGAGGGTCCATGGAAACAGCGTAGCTTTAAAGCATGACGTTGTAAAGCATTTCTATGCATCTTGGAAAGGGCATGCCATCGAGGAACGCGTCGACGCGAAGCAATTACCATTTCTTGGTGTTGGGGTTGAAAGTGCAAAAAAATGACCTAAGGTTTCCAGTCTCATGATGGTGTTTGAGATTTGGTCGGCGCTTTGCAACCACCGACCGCCGGATGTGCAAGAAGCCGATGTATGCAGCAAAAAGGGCTGCTGAACCGCTTCCGCCTCAGGAACCAATTTGAGGTAAACGTGTGTTATGTAGAATAATTGATGCTGTGGCTTTCCGTCGAACTCGACATCCGGCAGCCGTGGACGGTGGAAGGAGCAGTTGCAACTCTCATTAAGTTTGCTCATGTAGGCTGTAGTTAGGTGAAAGCACGTAACCGGAATTATGGGATGCCATGAGCCCAAGATCTTGATCATTTTGCGTGCAAGAAAAAGCTTGAAATACTTGTGGATGGCGAGTAACAAGCAAGTCTTGGGTCCCTGAATACCAAAAGTCAGGGACAACCTCGTCAAGCTTAAACTTTGTTTTGTAGAGTTTTGTGAGCACGGGTTACAGCTGCAATTACAACATTCGACGTTGCATGTATAATAGGGTCATGTTAAGGCAAAAAAGTGCACACCAATTGCTTATGCCAGGATGCGTCTCTCAAAATTGTTTCTCTCGTGAGCAATGACTGCGCCTTGCACTGCTTCGTGTATCGCTTCCATAGACGGAGTACCCCGTATTTCCTAGGAAGTATGTATTTTGAAGGCCACTTAACCCGCCACCACGTAAATCTTAGTGTACCGCGTCTTCCCCCCGGCGTTTATCTGTCGAGATAACCAAGGCAAGAATTGGTTTATGTGATTACGGGCGGAGAATTGAGGCGTGGACGTTTGGTCGCTTGGTGGAAGTTGACAGTTGACCGACTCGTTTACTTTTGGATATCACAACCTAACCACCAACAAGTAACCATCTCGACAGCTTGTGATTGTGGTTTAATCAAGAATCACCAAAAAAAAATCAACTTTCTACGGTCACAAGCACATCTCCACTCTTTGTCTCTTAAACACTACGACTTTTTGCTCTCCTCAACTCGCCTCTTTGCCTTTCGTCTCGACTTGTTGGGATCCGTTATTCGCCCTACGCACAGCTACTCCGGGTATCCTTGGTCGCTAGGTTGACGCGATTGGTCTTGGGTCGGGCGTCGTTGTTGCTTTTCTGTCCCACTTAATCTCCTAGTCAAAAAGTGTGTAAAAGTAAAGTAACGCTTAGGGGCCCAAAACGGAAAAGGACTCGATTCCTCTTCACCCTCGTCAACTCTTCTCGCCCTTCTTTAATCGCCCCTTCATCCCCTTTCGAAGGACTTATCTTCTCCTTCTGCCCCCAAACCCTTTATTTCTTTGCTTTTACGCTATAGAAAGGCCGGTACCCCTCCATCCACCCGCTCACCAAGAGACATCACCACGGCTGTTTGCCAGTTACCGCCCAACTTTCTCCTCGAACGTCACTTTAGAACTTTTTTCTCGATCAACCGTTGCCGAGAACATTCCCTTCACCAGAAAGCGACATTCTACTTGCGAAGACTCTCTGAGATCCCCGGCGACCCCAAAGCTCTTCTATTTCCTGACGGCCTGGGCTCTTGAACGACTACCCTCGACGTCCGCTACACCAAGCACCAGTCCCGCGACGAACTTTCTCTCCCGCAAGGAGAGCAACCAGCAACAACCATGAGGAGAGGAACCTTCATCATAATATGCGCCAACATCATCCTACTGACATGGTTGATCCACATGTTTTCCGACCTGTTATCGATTCTCGATGATCGTGTCGGAGACAAGGCCATCATGGCCCATGAGATCCCTCACATTGGTGTACCCCTGGACCCTTCCATTCGAACGCCGATTCCAAAGATTATCCATCAGACCTACAAAAACACCACAATTCCAGTTCAGTGGAGAGAGGCCCAGAAGGCCTGTATCGACTTGCACCCAGACTACGAATACAAGGTGAGTGGACGACGCAAAAACTGCAAAGCCGCCAAAATCAGGGGGTGGACGAGGGCTAACACTTTTATGTGCAGTTGTGGACTGATGCCGATGCTCGCGATTTCATCGAGAAGGAGTATCCTTGGTTCTTGGAGACTTTTGACAACTACCCATTCAACATTCAGCGTGCCGACTCGATCAGATACTTTGTTCTCTACCACTTTGGAGGAATCTACATTGATTTGGATGATGTGAGTTAGCCGAGCTCCTGGCGCGAGCCTTTTTTTCCCACTCTTCTTTCCCTGTTTACTTTGCTAACCATCACATTAGGAGTGCAAGCGCAAGTTGGACCCACTTCGCCAATACGACGGATGGATGAGAAAGACGAGCCCAACTGGTGTTTCCAACGATGTCATGGGCGCCACTCCCGGCCATCCTTTCTTCAAGAAGGTTATCGACCGTCTTCAGTACTACGACCGCAACTGGATCATCCCATACGTCACCATCATGTACAGCACTGGACCTCTCATGCTCAGCGTTGTCATGAAGCACTACTACCGCGATGTCGAATTCAAGGAGTTTGGACTGAAGATTCTGATGCGCCCAGAGTACGGCATTCGCGATTTCGAACCGGACACCCTCGCTGACCCAGCTACTAGGTACACTAACAATGCCGAGCCATTCTTTAAGATCCACAAAGGCAACTCCTGGCACTCGGACGACGCTGGATTCATCTTCTGGTTGCAACGCTTCTGGCCATTGGTTACCGTCGCTGGATTCGCCATCTTTGGAATGCTCAATGTTGCCATCTACAGAGCATGCACCAAGAGAGGAGGAAGCAGCGGAGAGAAGGTTGGCTATGGACGCAAGCCATGGTGGAGACCTGGCTCTTCCTCTTGGGTTCTCTACCAGCGTCTGCCAAAGCACGAGGTGTAGGTGCGGCGTTTGGCTAGATAATTGTTTTCGTTTCCTTTTTCCTTTCCAGTATCATAATTGCATTTCCCGGTCTATTTCCATGCTGGATGTTGGTTTTTTGACACACCAGTAAGTACGTTGCGCTTGGGTCTGATTTAATTTCGGGGGTTGCATATAAACAAGAGGGCTCGGTTTGCTCGGTGTAGCGGGTTGCATTTTTTTTCTTTCCTTTCTCTCTCTCTCTCTTTCTCTCTTGTCCGCTCTTCCTGTTAAATCGTTCTTGGTTTGTTCTAGTCTGACTATGACTCTTAATGACCTACTAATGAATTGGTGCATTCGGACCTGGTTTTCTTTTTCTTTTTCAGTATTTCTTTCTCTCTCTGCTCGTCTCAGAATGCTATCTGAGCCCCGGTCAAGAGAGAAAGACGGAAAAGAAGACGACAAAAAAGCACTTTCCACTCGTTCATATCTTTTCTTCGAATTGTCCTGCATTCATCTCATACCCTTCAATCAATCCTTTGGCACTCCTTGACCCAGCCTGTTCAATCGTGTTCTTTCCTCTGAACCCACGTTGTCTTTTACTACTTCGATTTACATTATCTTTGATTCAAGGGAAAAAAGGGACTTGGAAAGTTTATCTTGCTTGCTTGGTTTTGGTTCGCAATTGTACAGCTTGGGTTGGATTTATAGGTTTTAGTCTTCAGTTTGCTTCTCTTTCACCGCTTCTTTGGCCTCTTTTCGGATGGTATATTTTTGCTCTTAATGTACGATGGGTTTTTGTGGTGGGCTTTATAGTGTTGATGGGTTGCTTTCATCTACTGCTTCTTATACTAATTGTAATGGGGTTGGTGGGGATTGGAACTTGGATGGCGGTGGATGGAGGTGGCAGGCGTACGGCGTGCATCGTGTAAGAAGGGGGTAGAGGTCGGTGAGTGGGTAGTTATAGCTTGAGGATAGGTCCTCGTGGTGCGCAAGTAGATAATAGTCAGATGGCTTCTTTAGACGATTGCTTGCTCTGTACTTGTGTAGCTACTGTTTGTTGTGATGTGATGGATGAATTAATCTGTACTTGAGCAGTTGAATAACGTATACTTTACAGCAATATTCGCTCGCAGAGAAGGCGTTTGAGGCGCTTAATAAGTACTTAAGTACTTCCCAGATGTTGACTGCCTCGTTTTTGACGTGGAATTTCTGGGATTTATATCGAAATATATATATCCGCCGCGCCTGGCATAGTACATACGCATGCCCTTTCCGGGAAATCCGACTTTCGTCCTTCCGCTGACAGACATACGGCATGGTGCATTTGACAGCTTCAACGATCTGTGCAACGGTGGGACACCAGGTAAAACAATTGCGAAGCAGCTGACAGTAACGGAGATGAATATGTCAGTGGAAATGAATCAGCGTAAGCAAGCTTGGACAGGCATAAGATAGCAGCGAGCCGAATGATCATGAGATCGATCTTGAAAGTGTCCCGAATCAACAACTCGGTTAGAAAGCCTCGATCTTTCGCAAGAGGCCCATTTAGGTCATCTTACCTCTACATACTTCAACACAAAGCCAATAATTCCTTGTTCAAGCCTCGTAAATATTCTAGAAACAATGTATTCTCTCTCCTCTGCCTCCCGTCCAAGATTCTAGAGAACCAACTTTATTTCCCAGATTGGCTTAGCCCCATGGATGACTAAATTTTTCGACCGAGCGACCCATCAGCAAGCCCCAGCATCTCGAGGTAGCGAACCTTCAGCATTCGACCCCGGACCCACGACCGCACTCGCCCGCACCCTCCGTGGCACTTCTACCCGTCCCTTCTCCGGAATCCCCCATCCATCGAACCCGTGCCACGAAGCTTACCCTCCCACATCCGCCACAATGATTCAGCTAAAGGTAACAAAACAAAATCCACCATTTGCGACAAGGCCGAAGGAGGGAGGAAGAGAGGACCATTCCGCGAGATTGGAGATGGAGGGGCATAGGATGGAATTGGAGGCTGACGAGATGGATCGATTTAGACTATGCTCAACTGCATCGACAACTCTGGCGCCGCCATTGTCGAGTGCGTCCAGGTCCTCCGCATGAAGCGTCACGCCAAAATCGGTACCGTCCTCCTACTCTTCATCACACCCAACTAGCTAGCTCTGTCCACCCACCCGATTCCACATCTCCTCCATCATCATCATCACACGGCCGGCCTGCGCTTCATCAACCCCACACCGGAAGAACATCTACGGCTAACTCAAACCCCGTCGTGTTTAGGAGACAAGATTGTCGTCGTCGTCCAGAAGCAGAGATCACTCGGTACTGGTGAATTGACCGGAGCCGCCGCCGCCTCGCAGAAGGTCCGAAGAGGAGACATCAGACACGCCGTCGTCGTCCGCACCAAGAAGAAGTACCAGAGACCGGATGGAAGTGTTGTTAGGTTCGATGACAATGCTTGTGTGTTGATCAACAAGTCGGGTGAGCTTTTGGGTACCAGATTGACGGGGGTTGTTGGTAGTGAGTTGAGGAAGATGCAGTGGAGCAAGATTCTTTCCTTGGCTCCAGCTGTTGTGTAAATGGTATCGAATAATAGAGAGCGTCGGAATGAACGATACCGGTGTGGAGCCTCCGAAAGGAAGGAGCAGGATTGTTGAAGGCTGTTTGAAGAAAGAGAGTGATATCTCGAGATGCATCATATGATCATCACCCATGTTTTATATCGGAGCATCTTGGATTTTACAGAGCGAGCATATAAACCAATGTACCATAGTCAACTCCATTTCATTTTTATAGTATAAGTATGAATCCCATTCATAAAAGCTTCATTACAAACATTAAAAGCAACCATTATACTGTTTCTAGATAACTAAAGTTACACACCTCTGCCAAATGCTCAAGACCTGCTGCATAATGTGGAATTCCACAACACAAATATACCCTTCTTCCGATAACATTAATCACACAAAGACCATGATCAATCCGAACGCTCAGACATTGGCGATGGGGATCGGCTGTCCTTCTTGATGCTCCGGCTTCTTCCTCGAGACTCCTCTCTTGGTGGGGGGGATGCTGATTTTGGTGTTCTTGATCTGGATCTGGATGGGCGTGTTCTGGAAGGACTTCTTCGACGAGCGGGACCAGGGCTTCTAGATCTGTTGGGTGGTGTTCTAGACATGCTTCTTGGAGTGCTGCGTCTTCTGCGTCTTGGTGGTGGAGTTCGACTTCTGCTTCTGGATCCGCTCCTGCTACCGACGCTTCGTCGACGGATTGGGCTTCTGCTTCTGACCGGGGATTTACTAGAGCTCCGGCGAGGGCCTCTTGGTCGTCTTGGACGAGAGTCGTCATCGTCCATTGGCGATGGTGTGCGGCGGGTTCCCTGACCAATGTAGCTGTCCACTTCCCTTCTTGGTCTTGGTTCCCTGCGTGAAAAGCCACGGTCTCTTGGTCCGGTTGGCGCGCCTGGTGGCCCCTCTCGCCCGCCTCTCGGTGGTCGATCCTGATCAAAGTGTCTGGGAGGTGGTCCACGATCATCACCATCCCGGCCTCTGCCATCGTATCTATCACCACCCCTCATGGGTCCGTCACGTCCGCCTTGGTATCCCCCACCCCTTGGTCCTCCACCGCCTCCGCCCCTGAACCGATCCCTAGGATCTCTTTCCAATCTCCCTTCATTGTAGGGTCGTCTGGCCCATGGAGGAGGCCCGCCCCAGCCACTGTTGTTTCCACCACTTGGTCCAGTTGGTGGTGCCTTCTTCAGGCCAACGGCAATCTCAAACTTCTCGTTTTGCTCCAGCTTCCGCTGTGCCAGCTCATGTGTTTCCCATCCCTTCACGGCGCGGTTTGAGCTTCCAGTTGCATTCTCCATTTCGGCAAGAAGTTTACGGCGGAGTCCCTCGACTTCTTCTTCAATGTCGGCTTCATCTTTGCTGTTATGAGACGGGCACGTCAGTCAACGATCCCCATTTGTTGCTTGGCTGCAAACGGATGCCCATTTGCAGTTGCGCCATGCATCTCCCACTGCTCCAAAAGGACAACAAGCACTCGAAAGGAGGTGAACGAACCCTTCGTCTTCCAATTTGTCCCTCAATTCCAAGCATTTAACTTCGACCTCCCGCTTTCTCTCGTGATCAAGGATTTCCTCGTTTGGTTTCCGTCTTGCTTGATCTCTTCTGTTCTCGTTGTCTTGAGAAGAAGTGTACTGGGTTCGAGTGTTTGGACGGAGGGCTGAAAGGTTCTTTTGGACGTAGCCGCTGGTTCCACTACCTCTAGGGGTTGGGAGTCCGACGTTGGCTGACATTTGGATGAGAAATGACGGTGTCGCTCAACGGGTTGATGAAGTTGTGTTTTGGTTGCGTAGGTTGGAATATTTGAAGGGAAACTTTCGCGATTTAGCAACGTGTGTCGCCAAAAACCTGCCAGCCATCAAGGTTGGCGGACCAAGATCAGGTGACCTTGGTCCTCACTCGGAAAGTGAGAGGTCGAGTTTGGTACTGCACCGCACAGTGCGGTCCAGGCGTCTTGTTGTCAGTCAAGGGTGTTCGACAATAAACCGGTACATTATGTCATCTATCAACAGGTCCACAGGCGGAGGTATATTTCTTAAAAACGGGAAAACGGCGTTTGTCCGATTGAAAGGAGGCTCTTGGCTCGGCATCTCGAGATGTAAATACTAAGTAGTTATAGGGGGTCCAAAAATATTTCACTGAACAACGGCGTGACTAAGTACCATTGGATTTTCTTTGAAACATGGGCACAAGTGCATAAACGATAAAAGTGCATCAAAGCAACTAACTAAATGAAAATATTTACAAAGTACGGACAGAGCTACTAATCAAATCATCCAGGGAGCACTAAGAGGCAACATAATCTAAAAAGTAACCTCCGGCCCAAGATATCCGACTTTGAAAGCTGAAGTGACATTAGTAAATATAAAAGTTGGATCCGGGACAGAACTTACCGCCAGGCCACAAGGCGGCCGCATACATAACCTCCGTGATCGGTGCCAACTGCTCCTCATTCTTGCCGAGTTGCTTCTTCGGTTTTGGGACCAAACCATAGGCCTCCCATGTGTTGATAATCTCATCGGCTTTATCCTTGAGAGAATCTTCGGGCTCATTGGCAGTATTGCATTTGATTCCCAGAGCTGCTCCAAACTCCCTAAACGCAAGTCGATGAGACAGGCTAATAGACGAGTTCAGTTCCTCCTTGTCCAACTTCTTTAGATCCTTGTAGGCTTTCTTCGAAACCTCCTTGGCCCAGTGATCCTTTGCCCAGAAATGCGTAGTCCAGAGTGTCATTCCGAGATCAAGGGCATCGTTACTCTGGAAATGCTTGTATTTGCTTTCGACCATGCGCTCAAAATCTTTGATCTGCTCCGTGAGGACTTCTCGGCCATCGGTATGAGTGCCGTAAGGAGGAGCAGCGGCATCGTGAGCAAGGAGCTTGAAAACCGATAGTCCGTCAATGGGATCGAGGTTTCCCTCACTGTCGACGAGGGCCTTCTCCAGGTTGATGTCCATCTTCCATACCATGCGTGGGTGTGCGGAACCTTTGCTGTGAACAAAGGCACGATGAGCAACCTGAGCAAGCTGAATAGCCATTTGGTTATACTCTGGCTCCCTCGTGGCTCTGGAAAGGCGGTTCAGGGCGAACATCCAAATGGTGAGATAGTGGAAGTACTGCCCATCGCAGTCATTTCCGCTTTCTTCCGTTTTGCCAATACGAAGACCACCTCCGAGAGGGTTGGATTGGGATGCACCGGGTAGGTAGTCTGAGCCGTCACGAGTACGGCCGAGGACTCGATGGACGGCTGAAGCAAGGGCTTCGGCATAGCGGAGATATGCTGGTTCTTCGGTTTCGTGGAACAGTGTGATGAAGTTGATTACACCGAAGGCATCGTTCCATAGGTAGCGACCATTATGACCGAAAGGCATTGGTGGTGGACTCCATACGAGGGTAGAGGACGCAGTCGATGGATGGAATGATGGGAAGGGGCCATACACGGACGAAGTGGCAGTAATGTATTTGTTGAGGACCGAAGGAGGAATCTTAGTTGGTGTCATTTTGGAGTTGGCTTGATCTGCTGGTTTGGTATTCTACTAAATCTGGATGTGTGATCGTGATCTGCTATATATTAGCTTCCGAAGTTCGAAGGGAGAGCTTTGAATATGAATCTACTCACAGAAGGACGGTTTGAACTGGGGCTGTCTGAGTATACCAAAGACCGAGTGCGGCTGTATTTCAACCTCCTTTGCGGTGTCCATCTCTCGCATCATTGGCTTTGTGGATGTTCGGTGATGAAGTCATTAACATGACGATACTTGTAAAGAATCAGAAGGATGTGTGTAGAGGATTCCGATAAGATCGGCCTTTGACCGTTAGGCTCGAGCCAAGCACGTGAGCGCTGGGTGGTTCGACTTCGGCTTTTGACGAGTTAAACTTCTCAAAGAATCGATTCATCCGGTTCACGAACTCATCCTCCAAACATGCCTCTCTCGAAGGAAGACAAGGAACAAGCAACCACAGCTGCCAAATTGGCAATGTGGGGAGCTGCTGTAGGTGCTGCAAAGGTGAATGATTACGATTCTACAAGTTTGAAATACAATTTTACTGACGTCATCGGATACATAGTGGAGTGCCATCTCTGCTGTTGGTGCAGTGGTGGGAATGCAATACAGTCCTCTGTATAGAGGTTTGACCTTTCAGTTCAAAGTGTAAGATATCAGCAGCAATCATGGCTATGCTCTGGGGCCGTATCTGACAAAATCTCTCCCATCTGGCAGGTTTCTTTGCATGTAAGACTCACTCACGAACAGTGCACTTGGCATCACTAACTCATATTCTCCACAGGATCCCGCCGATTTTTGGAGGTTCTATTGAGGCTGAGAAACGCTTCATTGACTATGAGTGGAGGATGAGAGCGCAAAAGAAGTTGGAGAAGGCAAGGGCTGAGTTGAAAGTGATCGGTGATGAAGAGGAAGCAGAGTTCCTGAAGCAGCATATTAAAGACTTGGAGGGACGTGTCTGACCCACCAATCAATGAGCATTATTATTTGATTATATTCCACAGAGAACCGCCAGATCTATCGTCCTAATCTCTGCAAGCCGTTGCTGACCACTGTTGACGCCCAATCCGGCCCCACTTCAACATCCTCTTCGTAGTCGATGATCAGCTCGCATGTAGCCTCATATACGGCATTTAACAAGCCCTCATCCACTCGATATCCCTCAGACACAATTGCCTTTACGCAATTTCCTAGTCTGGCAATCTCTCTCCTCAGCTTCGGCGTAATGTACTCGTTCTTTGAAGAATATAACTCTTCCGAGACTTCATCAGTTCTCATCGAATCTACCGGGCCCATCGTTTCGCTTCTCTTCGATATCCACAAATAACCATTGACACCAAGCAAAACATCAATATCACCTGCACCTCCAGCAGCAGAGATTGTCCAAACATGAGATTTGCTTCGTAAGATGCCGCCGGCTGGAACCTTGAAGAACCAGCCATTTCTCAGTTTTCCAAACTTCATGCTCCTAGTGTGTAAACTGGCCATTCCGTCCTGATAGAGTTGTTGTACTTCGGCAACCAGCAGATCGCCTTCTGAGAAAAAGGTTCGAATCTGAAGTTCATCGGCGTTCGTCCTTCGCCGTAAGATACCTCCAGGGAGATTTATACTTGAAAGCATGAGGGTTGCCGACAAGCTGGCGTTGATGTCCACCTTCCATCTCTTCGATTGTACTTCAATGATGCGACCAATAACCATATCACCGATTTCCGGAACGTAAGGTGCAAGAGGAGCGAGGGTTTGGACGGACAAGAGTCTGTTGGTTTTGACGAGAGTACCCGATACGGAGGAGACGATAGTCGAAGGATCCTTGATATAAGTACCATGTCCACTAGAGCACACAATCAGCACCACTGCAAGCAATCTGCACCCCAAATTCTTACCGCATCCACCGGGTGTCGTCCGTGATGATTTCGCCTGGCGTCACCAGTTTTCTGGATTGTCGAGACCGCTTTGCGGGACCATCCATCTCAACGTCTCCGTCCATATCATTGTCGACAAGCACATCCTCCTCGTCGGAATCGTCCTCGAGCTTGCGAGTCGCCTGTACAGGTTGTGGTGGAGGTAGTATTGAAATGACCATTTTGAATGTTTGTGTTTGTTTGGGCAGCAACAGAACAGAATTTGGCGACCCAGGCGCCTCATTGGAAACTGCTAAAGTTTTTAGCGTCCATGTGATTCTAGCCTTATGCATGACTAATCTACACTTGGCTTTGAAGCTTGATTTTAGTCTCACGTGCGGAAAAGTCTAGTCTTGGAGGACGGGTTCCACAGGCTAGAATCGGTGGTACGAACTTTGGATTCAGCCCTCACGGGGGGATCCCACAGCAAAAGTCCAGGACAACGCCGGTCTTGAATGATTTCATGTTACCCCACTCTCCTATTACAGCCAGACTCGTAGGAACCCGCCGAGCAGTCGAGAAATAAAGCAAAATCGACTCAAAGATCAGGAATGCCGCACCTCTGGCCTTTGTGCCAGATCTCATAAAGCTGTTCTTTTCTTTCGCTGACACCAGAATCCGCAACCAAACTCGGGACTTCTTTTTTATCCGCAAAGGCCATTTGCCAGAGACATCGAAAATAAGGAGAATCCACTGGTCAACTTGCGTTCTAGCCCCATCGGCCCGACATCAAACTCTCAAAAAATTTGTTGACAAAAAGAGCCAAAGCCTCGCCGTCCAACGAGCAGAAGAAAAAGGCGCCGAGCGAAAGCGATAAAAAAGGGCTACAAAGAGAAGCGCAAAAAGCGGAAAAGACGACAGTGGGAATCGAAAGCTAATCAATCATCTCGACGAACGGCCAGACAGACGTCTTTTGTCGCAAACGGACAAACAGTTTTCCAGCTACATCATCATCACCTGCCTCGGAGACAACGGAACACCACGATAGTTTGCACCTTCGAGTCGTATCAGCAGAGAATCGGGCGACGTGTTGGTTTTCCGCAATAATACCTACCTACGAATCTTGGTCATCCCCTGGGTCTCTCCGGCGCACTCAAAGGGTTGTCGCTAGTTAGGGACGCAGTAGGGTACTTTTAGACCATCCGACCTTCTTACCCCTCACTATCGCAACCCCTTCCCGCAACCCAGGCATGAAATGGAACATCCACAAACCTTTTCTTTAGATGTTGTGGCGGAACGAAACCATGTGAGTGATATCGTGCGAGGTACGTCTATCTTCCCCAGTCTGTGTTTTGGTAGCCTTTCGCTTTCGCCGGCGCTCAGCACTCAGCACTCAGCCTTGTGGAGGAAGCAGAGTTGCATGCGATGCGAATGGGAGTTTGTTGGATGCATTAGAACCAGACTAACGGTGGTCCCTGAACTTTGGGCAACATCTTCTAGCCATCATCTCTACCATCTTCTTCCATCGCTTCTTTCCCGCCGTACGACCAAAGACCCGCGATGTGTTGGACCTTACCTTTGTGCGCTCTCCCCTTTCCTCAACTTCCCCTGCGTAATACTGACGAGTCGTTGGCTTGACAGCCGTCGATAGACGACCCCAAGCTCGATGCGCAGATTGATGCGCAAGTCAGCTCATTGCTCGAAGGCTTCAACAACGGCACCTCAAAGTCCTCCGGCAGAATCTCCGTTCAGTTCTACGAGAAGAGACGCAAAAAGTCGGGATGGTTCTTGCGTGCCGATGAGCAGGTGTGTTGGGAGGAGTGGGTGTTGAACGTCAAACTCGTCAGCGCAAGGACGGACTCAGGTATGCTGTTGCCCCCCGCCCTCAAGGACTTCCCCTGTGTTGTCGGTCGCCATACTAACCATCGCTGGCGTGCTCAGAGCGGAGGAATCTTCGAACTAAAATGGAAAACCAACTGTCAAACGCCATCCTCCAAATCATCACCGCTGTCAGCCATCACAAAGACCACATCCCACCCATCACCGAGATGACGTCGAATCCATTCCCTTTCCAAATCACAGTCGGCGACAAAGTAGACAACTGGGGCACTCGCATGGGGATATTTTAGGATAATATCCGCAAGAACGCTTGAAGCCCGAGAGAGACAGGAGTCGACAGTTTGCATTTTCGCCTGTGCATAGCATGGATCACCACCGTTTCAACCAGTTTTCGACATATCAACGGATGGATCTGTCGTTGTTCGTAGGCAACTTGGGTTCAGACTTGGACGACCAGATTGTTGTCTCTTAGACCTCTGCGAGTATTTTGGGTTTATGGGTTCTACATTGGAGGACAATCTATTCCTTTGAATCTGACGATGGAAATTGCTGATGGGTTGGACAGCCGTTATTGCTCTTTCTTTGTTCCCTTTTGCTTTGTTCTAAAGATATCCATATCAGCAGTGCTGCATCTGCCTTTGGTCCCGCTTTCCTCCTGTTTCTGCGTTGCTCTATTGATAAACGGTCGGCGTATTTCGGAGTTTAAAACTGCATTTTTTCTGTTTCATTGTCGTCATCATTCAGAGTTTGGGGTAGTCTTTTTTGTTTGCTTTCATTTACGAGCTTTGCCATTCGCCTTCATTAGCTCGACCTGAGATATGGCGGCATTGTAACTGCGTTCTAGCTGCTTTGCTCAAACATAACAGATCACCTACACAGCGTCTCTGTTGCTCCCCCCTTATTGTTATTCTGTCTTGCTCCCTTTCTTCACGCTGTTCCCGCGAGTCAACAAACATGGCAAACGAAGAAGCATCATGTTGTCAACTTATGACGGTGATTAAGGGCTTCGTTTGGTTCTACTATTCCATGGCTTAGCTTTCAACAAGCGTGTACCAATACTACTCTTTTAATGCTCATGTTTCTTCAGCTATTCTTCAACATTGGCAATCTTGACTGTTTTTGTTTGCGTTGAGTTGTATTCTATCCGAGCCTCATCTTCTCAACACGGCATCTTGACAAGTATCATTATCATATCATAATCACATCATACCATACCATACCACTGCGCTCACCCGACTCTTCATCCAACCGCTCCTCCCTTTTTGCTTTCAAACCTCTTCATACTGCCTACATGCTTCCCGTACCCTCTAAAAGTTCTTCTGCTGCTTTTCTTTTCTTTGTGAATATTGAGAGTCCTGCAAGGCGTGGTCGTTGTGAAATAGACTTTGTTTTTCCAGTAGAAACGTCATGCCCCTGCTCTGCTTGAATTCAGCATCTGATGCTTTAGGATATTGGTTGAGTTTTGAATGCTGGTCGCAGATTCCTGACAGAGCTAGCCTTTCCATTGTGACGGTCACTGACAGAACAGCATGGCAATCGGCAGTGAAACGTACGGAATGCAGGCACGCCCAAATGAAGGCGGTAACATCGTTCGTGTGCAATGATAGCCTTGCTTTGGGGGTGGGGGCATGACAGGCGGATATGTGGAATTTCGCCTTTTATAAGAAGTACTAATTTACCAATAAAGTAATAAAGTTAAAAGTACTTATTGGAGTTTAATGAAAGCAATTTTAGATAATAGCCCATGCTCCAATACGCCAGTGTATGTAATAAGCTTCAGTGTCCTCCTGTTTGCTGATAGGCTTCCAGTCTAGAGGAGAGTAATGCAGGTAATACCTCCGTTCCTAGGTTACGTATGTGACCAGATAATAGGGACCAACCACTTTTACAGCGCGCTTTCGAGGATGATAGCCTATGAAATTTGGTTCCGTACGGCGGCACAAGTAATGTTGAGATGAACCATACAACATTCGCTATATAACTACTCCTTGTAAAGTCAAGAACTTTTGAGATGGGCTGTGTCAATGATGAGTTGTTGTCCGATTGGTGCAAAGCGTACGGTCGTGAAAATTATCCATACCAGTTACCTTGTGCCGGACAAATCAACATGTTGAGAGCTAGAAGAGGTGTGAAGAATCGCATTCCAATCTCGACCTTGTTGAAACGCAATCAAACAGCAAATGCGCATCGTGAATCTGGCCGAAAAAAAGCATAAGAGCTGCTGGCAAGGCATACATACATCTATTTCTCTTCTTTCGAACAGCCTCCGCAACATACATACTCGTACACATGTCGTCAAGGTTGAAAAGGCTGCTAGCTGTAATTGTTTTAGAGCGTCGGGAGACTAAGTCGTGTGAAACAGTGCCAGACTCGTTGTCGCTTCACTCCGAGCCTCCCAAGATGTTGTGCTACGTAGAACGCAAGTCGCTGTTGCACGTTGCTGTATGCGCTTCCACTTCCGGTGCTTGAAGTGCTTCAGATTGACGTTCGACTTTTTCCTGCCAGCAGACTGCTTTCAAACTCTTGTTTCTTTCTCCTCATCGCGGTGAATGTTGTTACGCGGTGTGGTGGGAATAGTTGAACAGCTCATCGACAACAGCTGCTGGCGTTGCGGCTGGGGCGGTTCCGATCCATCTTGAAGGCTTCAATGCTGTGAAGTTTGAGACCAACAGCAATGCCATACTGCATGTCCAGATAGCCCACTTGCTTTCTCCTTGAACATGTTGATCCGTTTCTAAATCCTCACTGTTAGCAGGAGCCCTGAGTGCGTGGTTTGTCTTGAGTAGTTCGTTACTGAGTAGATATCGAGAGAATGACCGTGGGGTGTTTTTGAAGGCCTTTCTGTAGCACCAAATACGATGTACCGGGACGCTATGTAGAATGCTTATGTAACCCCTGTTTTGACTTTAACGTGCTCATGAAACACAAACCACACAGACCAGTTTAAGGTGATAAAGCAGCACTATATAGCTACGGCTCGGATAGTCCCTTGTGCTTCGTTTCGAGTGGGAATAGCCAGAGTGAGCCTCGATTTCAACCATAGAAAAGACGCCCATTTCTTCATGGCCGATTAATCAGTGTTTGCTATGAAGTATATTAATATGCCGAATTTGAGAAAAAATCTTCAGAGCGCAATAAAAGGTACATATCCTGTTCTTACAAGTATACTACATAGATAGTAAGTACTAGCGCAATAAGCCGTCGTTGGCAGGTCTCTTTAGAAGATACCGCAGTTCCTAGCTTACCTGGGAGGATTTCCTACTACAGCAAATAGAAGAAAGGATTAAACAAGGTAGTGAGGATCTCAGAAATCGACAGAGACCATAAGTGACAGAGCTATTCAAGTATGTTCAGATCATCCTGCTTTCCCAAGTACCAAGTATATATACCTTCCCTAGTACACGGAGCTTCAGGCTATCATATATCTTGCAGGGAAGATGTAATGGTCCGTACGTGTACTTGTACAAGTACAAGTATGTACCTTTTGTGCAAAACAGCGCCTTTAGTAGGGCATACGATCTGCCGTCTTGCAGGGTTTTGAATTTCGTATCTTCCTGCCTGGCTGGCGTGTCAAAAATAAAATAAAATGCAGGTGGAGAAACTGAGGTAGGGATAATACTTGCACAGTGATTTCCCAACGAAAACCATAAAAGAAGACGGCATCCCTCCATTCTCTGCTTCAAAGTTTTACATTGTTCCTTCATCCTTCTTTTGACCTACGTGATTATCGACAGGGTTGGCCAACTTACCTACTTCATACTACTTTGCTGTTGATTGCATGCAATTTCACTGCGTGCCTGTCGGAAGCCAAAGTCAGATCCTTGGTATGTATTTGCCGCTTTATTACCACGTTTTCTGCCCTAAATTCGTGTATCGAAACTCAAGTTCTTTCAGCCCCGCTAACATCGGCTTGCATTAAAGGTCAACAAGACCGCCAGAGGTGACATACCTGTTGTTGGTGGAGACGATCAATCCAATCCTTCCTACTTCCCTACCTTCTTCGTTACTCCTTCTTCAATTCCTCCACAAATCACGAAATCGCATGGCAATGAACCAACAATTTTCGCACGCCGGAAGCTCGTCAGGTTCGTCGAGGCAGCAACAACACCAGCAACAGCATCAACAGCAACACCAAGGGCAGCCACAACAACAACAACCGCAAGGGCAACAACCATATGACATCACAGGCGTAGGCCACTACGGGGCAAGTTCTGCCGTGGCTCAGAACTCTGGCGGAAACACACTCTACACTCCTAATGGACCATTTGCGAATGTACGGCCTTCTTTCGCTTCCTGCCCGAGGGCTCACCTTTGTTCCGTTACTGACGGTGGCTTTCACTAGGTGTCGCATGGCCTGAGCGGCCACTACCGGAATATACTCGTTGCCTACTGGAAACAAGTGATTCAAGACCTTGAGACGGAGGACCATGATTACAAGATGCATCAACTGCCTTTGGCACGTATCAAGAAGGTTATGAAGGCGGATCCGGAGGTCAAAATGATTAGTGCGGAGGCACCGATTCTGTTCGCAAAGGGCTGCGATATCTTCATCACGGAACTCACCATGAGGGCTTGGATACACGCGGAGGAAAACAAGCGCCGAACTCTGCAACGGTCGGATATTGCTTCAGCACTGACAAAGTCCGACATGTTTGACTTTCTAATCGATATCGTGCCACGAGAGGAAGCCTCTGGCCCGAGGAGGGCGGCGCATCCTCCCCAGGCAGTTCCTCAGAATACCGTTCAGCCTCAGCAGGGCATTCCACCCATACCATCTGCCGCAACCCAGCAGCAACAGCAAGCACAGACACAAGGACTGGGACAGCCGGGATTGGATTACAACACGGGCTTGCGACACAGCCTGGCTGGGGATGATACCGATGCGACGGCGGGTACTGGCTACAACACAGCTAGGAATATCTATGGCCTGACTGGTGCGCAAACTGCCGGATTTCCCACCCAGAATTTGGACTACGGCCTAGACCCATATTACGGCATTCAACATCAGCAGGTTCGTCCGCATAGCAAGGAGCGTTTTTGGCATACACTGACGATTTAGATGTATCATGTTTCGGATCGATCACATCTACAAGGCGAAGGCGCACCCGACGAAGGTGGCCATTTTCGTACAGACGGTGATGGAGACCAAGACGCAGATGCAGAGGGCGATAGGGACTACGAGGTCAATTAGGAGTTGACCAAAAAGTATCCGACACCCGATTTGCTATGACAAGTGCATCTCCTCTTCGTAATACTCCACTATTCCGGTTTTTATTTCTTACTGGTTTTCCTGCGACTGCAATTATTCTGGGAGGCGTTATGGTTTTTGTTTTAGCACAATGTTCTGTTTTCAAAACCTGTCGTTTATTGGTTTTTTCTTATTCCCTTCCATTTCCAGTTATCATTCCCATGTTTTTTTCTTTGTATTAGACGAGTCTATTCCTCTTCCTGCTACAATATAAGTACTCTGGATGATACACTGTTTTCGTGGCTTTTCCTATTTGCGTGCTTTACATTGCTTCTTTGACTTTCTTATCCCCGTAAGAAGATGACATGCAGGTCTAATGGGGCCAATTCGAACTTTATTTATGCACGGAACTGGCAAGTTTACAATTCCTCTTTCAGTATAAATAAGAGCACCATGGGCTTCCTCTGTGCTCTTTGCGTTTGCGTTTCTCATTGTGGCTTTGTTTCCGACCGAAGGGGTCAGCGACCAGCGGCATACAGTTATCGGTGAATCCAGGACTGGTCCAGCATGTGCATTGCGTTCGGCATTTCTGACAGTACATACTTGGGAAAGTCTGGTTCTGCATAATGATTCGATGCAGACAAAGGCAGTTGCGATTGCCGTAATTCGCGCGGCGCATTGTGCGAGTGTGTACTTGTATGTCACTTCATTCAACTGCCAGATTCAAGTAGACTGGCTTTCCACGTTTGCTGCTTTTGGAACAATTTGTATTACCATCGTATTCGTATCATGACTCAATGAGAAGGATTTGTCTTTTGGCATTTCCCAGAACACCATTATCTGTCGAGCGATACCCACATAATCCGATCCTTAGGTGTCCCAGATTCATGTATATTGTAGCCAGTATACATGTTACGAAGTAGATACCCTTCAAGCTGTAGAGGCGATAAGATCTGTGACGGGAGCTTGCACATATAAGCCAGGGATATGCAAAAAAGGTTGTGAGTTGACTTGACTACTTACCTAAGTACTCTATAAACTCTTATACTATCCATACTTCTTCTAAGTTGCCTCCCTAGGTAATCATAAAATCGGCGGTGTACATGTTATCGAATTGTCGAAGTCAGCATCTAATTTGACCAACATGTCCGTTTCGGGAAGTAAATATCTCTTAAGCTCTTTTGAGCCCTGGAGTTCCACATCCTAGCTTCCAATGCCCCACGGCGAGATATTCGCGCGGAAGAGAAAATGCATCTAAACCCTTCCAAACTTACCCGCCTTGCTTTAAGCCAGCTGAGTTCAACGTTCCTCGGGAGTGTTCAGTTCGGAAAATTTGGTACTCCGCGGCTTCCACGCATCACCATAACGTCATTTATCATCGTGGCCCCTTGTTGCAATACTTTCTGCTAACCTTCATGGATACCTTGTACCCAAAGGTCCGAGTGACGGCAGATCCAAGCCCTCAAATCCTTTGCAAACAAACGACGAGGCTCAAAATCCTACTGACAGCTCTTTCCTGGGTGGCCCATAGTAACCTGAGTTTTTCAAGAAGATACGCGAACCGCCGGCCAATGCGGGAGGAAACCCTCGGAGTTCATCATTTTCGCAGCACCAACTACTTATCAGTATCAGTTCTCCCCTCAATCAGCTTTCGAAGTTTGCGACCGAGCCTTTACGACACCGATTCCTTTTTGCTGGTTGCCCTTGGCCTCAGTTGCTACTCGTAAACCATCCATGCAATCCCCTTGCACCATACAAAACCCAACTCATCGAAAAAAGGGCACACTACAGGGAATATTGCAAGAAATTGAGCAAAAAGGCAGGATATCTCAAGAAAGGCGCCGCCCGGCACTCCTCACACTTGCCTGTGTCTTTCCAGATAGCACCAGTAGCTTCCCTCTTGACTTGCAGGCTGGAGAAGATTAGACCGCTTCAGAACCATTGTCTCCTTTGTTAAAGCACAGAAACCATCAGAATCTCGGCCTCAGCTCCCAAACTATCATCAAGCATCAGAAAGTCGCAGGTGCATCAACACAATCTGCCAAACCTACCAGAAGCGCCAACACCACCGCAAGGAAGCCACAGACAAGGACATCGATGGACGGTACCGGTAGACCACCAGCAATTCCCAAGAAGCCTACAGTGCAGCCTGTGCCACAGCACATACCCGTATACGACCGTGACTCTGTCATGAATCTCGTTCGCGCAAACGTCGATGTCGTTAGTTCTGCAAATACCAAAAAGATCACCTCGAGTGTTTCTTCCGATGCGGTCATTCCCCAACAAGGCGGCAAATCCGAACTTCTCATCACCAACGTTCTTCAGGCGGTTCTCGTGAAATGTCTTCAGTCATATAAATACGCGCCAAACCCGGAGGAGCCAGACGTTTGCAGACTGAATCTGTGCAGGAGGACAATACTGGTAGATCTTGGGAAACCACTTCAAACGGTATCCGCGTTGCGACAGGTCGTGGAGGCGCTCTCGGATTTGGAAGAGTTGGAGAAGAGAGAGGCCCAAGATGTGGAGGAAATGGAGGCCAGAGTGGAGATTGTTTCTGATGGCGGGATACCGTATCTGCACCAGTACAAGCCCAGTATTGAGGAGAAAGCTTCAGAAAACGGCTCGGTAAAGCCAGACGAGACTGAACCACCGGAGGACGACAAACAAGGACCACAGGGACCGGAAGACACAGGCCAGTTCGAAGATTATGTGAGACCACTATCGCCGCCATTACCACAGCCACTACAGCCAGAACTCAGACCAATACCGATACCTCAACTACCCATCCAGCTACCTCCACGTCCTACACCAGTACCGCCGCGTCCAGATCAGGTTATCCTGATTGAGGACACCAGCGATGAATACAACTCGGAAGAGTATGACTCTGAAGAGCTACGGCGGTGGGGCAAAAGAAGAAAGACGGAAAAGAGCTCAGAATCTACGCCATCAGAAAGGCCCAAAAGACGCACCACGGTACGGCCTGTGCAGAACGATAGCAGGGATACCCGAACACCTCCAAACTTCGAAGCAGATCCCGAGGAGTTGGAGCGGTGGGGTATGAAGCCAATTAAGCTTCCCGTGAAAAGAACGGCTCCTGTAAGATCAACGGACGAAAATAGAAGGTTACAAGACACCATAGATTCTACCCTTACAAGTCAACTGGTTGGTCTTCAGCCGGTTCTACCAGCACCACGAATCGAGCATACTGCCCAGAGCGTGGCCAGAAGTACTGAGGTCAATCGGCCTTCTTTCTCCCCTACTTTCATCACAGACGGGCAAGCATCAAAAGCACAAGTTCGAACACCAGCAGTCGGTGACGTACAACTCCTCCCAACTGCTCGCATTGAGAAGGCGGTGCTTATCCCTTCGCCGTCTATGGGAAGGGTACCTGAGGTAGAAGTTGCTAGAACTGTACCGCATCAAAGGACGCCAGTTGAGCAGTGCAAATCGGATAATCAGGCTTTGTCGAGTAGTATTGCCATGATGTCACCGGTAGTGAACAATGCGCAAGGGATAGAGCAGAAAAAGGATACTGGAGACACACTGTCAGAGAGTGGTACTTTTAGTACAGCTCATAAGAAAGACGCTGGAACACCCAAGCCAACTCATGAAACATTCGAAGATCCCAAGGCAAAGGATGCTGCAGCCATGAATGATCACGATCACAATGATGAAATTAATGAGTCTCGGGCAGACAAGTCAGAAACAGCTTCCGCTGATGCCTCAGATGCTATCAAAGCTGAGTCTAGTGTAGATCCGCCCGAAGCTGTCAAGTCCCCATCACCTGTCAGGCCGACGCTAAGGCGTAGTCGTCGAGGCACAAGGAGCAGCGGTGCAACTACACCTATAGCGAAGCTTCCTGTCAAAACCAGAAAGAAGGTTTAGTGGTCTCACACGGAGTGTTGCATCAATTGAGCTTTGGTTCCTCGAAACCTATAATAAATGCGAAGGCATGGTTCGCGAGGTATTCATAACTTGGAAACTTTTGGATGCTTGAGTGTACAATTAATGCTCGTTATTGATGGAATGCTACGTAAAGAAATTGACTTGAGAGAATCTCTTAGAGGCTGGATGAATAGTTACTGGTGTTTAGTTGCAGATGCATGTTTGTGTTGTTTCTATGACGAACCTCTTAATCTGGCGAAGCTCCCTCCAAGAGTGGATCCCGAGTTTGTTTTGCTTTCGACGAGTCTAGGAATTCCTCCATTAGTATTCATAAATGGCAGCGTTCGGGTTTTATACTTTTCCAGCAGTACCGGACCGTTTAGCGGGTCCACTGCAGCATATTTTCTCATCCTGGTCTCGATGTTGTAGAACATTTCTGATCTCTCCTTGCCCTGCCTTAAGAGTTCCACTGTCTGCTGCAACTCATCAAAAATACCAGGAAGTCCTATTCGGAGCCCTTGGACGAAGTTCTCGAGATAGTCAACGTCCAATTTGAGATTTTCTACTGCCGCTGGCGTGATTTGCTTAACACTGTCGGACATTGGAAGGGCGAGTATTGCGGAGGCAAGATGTGATAAAGCATCAAAGTAAATGAGACCTTTGATGTCATCTGGGAGTGCGACGAGCATGCTGGAGATGATGTCGGATAAGAATCGGGTCATTCCTTTAAGATAATCGGAAGGCTCCTTCTGCCTTACGTTCGTCGACCTATGCAAAAGTTAGCACGTGAAATTCTCAAATCGCGGCACGCCATACCAGTTATACTCTGCCGTCTCCACTAGATCATCAATCTTCAAGTTCACCAATTCAAATATTCTCTTTTCTGCGTCCTTCCTCTTGACCGCAAACTCCTCCGTAGCCCTCAATTTCACTTCTTCCGGGCCAGCTGGATCTTGCCTTGCCTCTGCTAATTTTTCCTCCAATTTCCTGCAGGCAAATTCGAACTGCTCAAGGTTGATCAGAATCTGAACAATCTGTCCCAAGTACCGAGCCTCCAATTTCTTAACGAGATCCTTGCAGATGTAGTCACACAGCAACGTATCCAGAGACTGCCGGAGGGTTTCGTCAATGGCAGGGTTGTAAGTGTCGAAAACATTATCGCTATAATGGTAGAATCTGTTGACGAAATTCCTAATATCGATGCAACAATATGGAAACATCTGCGAGAATGGAAGAGTAAGTGGGAATGTGAGGGAGTTTGGAGGCTGGGAGGCGTCGGGTTCGTAAAATGAAACCTCGATGACCTTGGTATATTCTTCCAGGTCGCGGATAACCATTGGCATGTAGTCGTCTTCGGATATTATCTCGTTGACGGTCTTGCTGTATTCCGCAAGGAGAAGTCTGGCGTATCTCTGGAATAAGCCCGGCAGGAAGGCATTAAGAGCGGTGACTGAGTATTCTAGGCCATCCATGGTCTGGATGAAAACTGAGAGGACTCTTTTGATTTTGAGAAGCGTTTCAGCATTGTGAATGTTGGCGATGGCTGACTCTATGAGCTGCAGTGCCCTACTCACCATGGAGTCCCACAACTCATTCACCTGCGGCTGGTCAGAGAATGGAGCGCAGTGGGCGGTAGTGACTTACGTCTGTCTGTGAGCGAAAATTCTGTGTGCGTTTGACCGTGGCTCGTTCGATAATCGCAAAACCAGCAATACCACCAAGGAGCTGCTCGAACTGATTAAGTCCAGTATTTTCCTCCTCCGTTATCGTTAGAACTGGCGGTAGTAGTAGGTCTTTTTGTTTCCTTCGGGTATCTGCAAATTCGAATCGGAACTCCTCTCTTTGCCCCAATGCTTCATGTATATGCAAGCACTCATGCAGAGGCGTAAAATCAACTTTGATTTCTTTATTGTCGAGAATATCAAACTCTTCCCGCTCGTCCAAGACCAACTCAATAGCCGAGTTCAGCTTAAAGCCGCGGGCGTACACGGGGCGCTCCTGCTGCCTTTTCCGCCGAAGGAATGTCTGGTCAAACGCGATCTGTCCCAAACTCTCGGAAATCTCTTTGACATGAAAGAGCCAAGTATTCAGGTCCACCGATACTGCGTCTTTCACCATCCTCTGCATGGCGGGAACGGCTTTCTGGATCATGTCGGCAATTCCATACTGCATTATATCCCTTAGATGCACATTC
The DNA here is from genome assembly GCA_003788565.2 of Ascobolus immersus RN42. NCBI lineage: Eukaryota > Fungi > Ascomycota > Pezizomycetes > Pezizales > Ascobolaceae > Ascobolus > Ascobolus immersus. The sequence continues at coordinate 128,723 of ML119650.1, read as the reverse complement.
TGCAGCTCATCTAATGTTCGCAAAGCTGCATAGTGCTTCTTTGCTTGAATAAGCTCATGCACTCTATTCGCCAACTGCAAAACCTCCAAACATGAATTGAGTGCCTGCGTTGTTTCGTCGATGTTTTGACGGACACCTTTCGAATCGACCAATGCCTTCTTGGCCTCCACCATCCGGTCGGTACTCTTGTGTATCGTTTTGTTGAGATTGAGGATCTCGGTAGTAAGCTCTACCGTACCAGAGCGCGCCGTAAGCAACTGGTTGACAGACTGAACGAAGTCTTGTGTATTGCTGTTGCACATGTTTTCGATTTCCATCTCCTTATCCTGAGCGAAGCGGTCAAGCTCCTCCATGAGCTCGACTTCCTTGTACATGGCACACGCATCTTTGATGTTTGTGACCAGTTGGTCAAGATAGTCGTGGTCGGAAGGAGCAGATAAGATCTTTCCGCCGGGTTAGCTAAAGGCTAGCACTGGTTGTTTGGGGAGATATACCTGCTTCACGCTGTAGATGAGCTCGGATGACATTGTGAGGAAGGAGGTGGCGGCCAGCTGCCGAAAGGATGACGCGGGAGAGGACAACAAGCCTCAGCAAGTGATTCGAAGGCTTTCAGGGAATATTGTATGGGCTGGGTTGAATAAAAAGCTTCTATCAGTCCTCTTGACTGCCCATTGCTCATTCACGTTGGTGTCGAGGTCTCGTGGTAACGTTACATCACTGAGCGCGAGAGTCTCCTGAATCCTCGTCACAGCCCTACAGAGTTGCCAAGTGTGACACGGTGACGAACGTGACTCTGCCCTGTTACTTCCCTTTCTGGTGTTCGGAGGAAGGACGTCCCTACGAAAACCTTCACCCACTCCCTTCCTCTTAGGAAAAAGAAGAGAAAAGAACAACCAGCTCCGCCGCTCTTTCATCTTCCGCAAAATTTTCACTTCTCTCAAACATCATCGCCAAAAGACCGATTTTCTTCAACCTCCTCTGAACCTTTTGTGAACCTTTTCCGAACCTCCTTTGTCAAACTTCTCTCATCTTCACATATTGAACTTTTGCTTTGGATCCTCTATCTTTTGACGTTGGACTTTAATTTGTCAATTATCTTTGTGCCATTGGAACAGAGGTAATTGCAGTTACGCTTTAACGTCGTCAACCTACCCCTCCCGCTCATTCACTCCTTCTACCGCCCTTATCATCAGTCCTTGCAGGTACACAAGCTGTTTCTTTGGATTCAACGTAAGAATCACTCTCGGCTAGTATCATTCGACAGTGGATTAATGCTAACATTGGAGGCGGATTTTGAAGAGCAGACGGTCACCCTGGTGATTTCGAGATATCATCGAAGATTTAGATACAGATTCTAAGAAAAGTCACTTCTATCTGTCGTCCGGACGACTATCAGCAATCATGAGCCAGCCAGAGTTTCATAGATACGCTGGAATGTTTTCAGTTGGAGGAGATTCTCTTTCCCGCTACAACTCCCAAGAATCTTCTTCACCGGACTTCCAACAAACACAGTTCTCTCCTTGGACAACAAACTCTTACGGGTCTGACTCCGAAAACTGGGCAGAGCTTTCCCTTCCGGAGTTTGCTCACCTCAACCCTACATCGCTCTCCTACATCGAAGCGATGCAGGCTTCTCAACAAGCCGCCGCCGATATCAGCGCCTCGTTGTCGGAGATGTTCACTAAGATGAATGGTCTTTCGACAAACGGCATTAACGGTGACGGATCCCCGATGAAAGGCGGAGATGAGAATATTCCGACTACTCCATCAGGATCTATTAAGAAGGGTCTTTCTATCATGAGACCACCTTCCATGGGAGACATGCGCCCTGCCATTCAGCTAGTTACTCCACAGGAGGAAGGCTACAAGACTACCCCAACCAGACATCTTGTAGTTGATCTGACTTCTGCTGAGGTATCTCTTCTCAATATCCAGAGTGATATCAACAAGGCTAGTACCCATCCCATTGTCTTGCGCATCGCTTCACGGTTACTCGAAACAAGCAAACTGACCTTACTATTCAGACATTCAGCGACGTCAGATCGGTTTACTCAGAGCGCCTTTTGAGTGATGGAAATATCGTCGTCTCATTCTATGATCAGCGCCTCGCGATGTCTGGTTTGCAGAAGGCACAGGCTGAGCAAACTTGGAAGGCCTTCTACTGCCCAACCTACAAACTGAAAGAGGTGCGTTATGCAATTTTTCGTCGTGCAAACAACGGCCGATAGCGTGGACAAAGTAGCTAACAAAGGCCAGTACACTTCCGAGCAATATGCTGCTACCCTTTTGGAGAACAATGGAACCATCGTTTGCACGGTACAGGCTCTTCCATTGTCGCCACCGGTTGATGCTGGACTCTACAGAGTTCTCTCGGAAGTTGGAACCGTTTGGAGTCTGAGTCGTCTTCCTGGAATCGAGCCATCGACATACCTCGTTGCCTTTTACGATATTCGCCATGCAAGCGAAGCCATCAAGAAGTACAATGGGCAAATTATTGATGTGAGCCAAAGCCTAGCCCTTAGGCTCATCTTGCTAATAACTTGCAGGGAATGATGCTTCAAATCACCCTTTACAATGAAGCAAACACTTCAATTGCCAATGTCGCTCAGCAGTACCCTATGCAGCCCAATAAGCCGCAATATCACCAACAGCAAGGCATGTCTCCAATGAGATCAAACGGATTCGGCATGGGACACCAGATGAGTAGCTCTATGGGCTATGGTCATATGCCAGTGTCGTCCTCTTATGACTTCTCTCCTGCCAGAGGAATGCATTTTGGTAACCAACGCTACGATCAAATGCCTGGTATGCATCATCGCAATGGCTATGGATTTAGCACTCCTTCGCCGCAGCATAACCATTATGGCAACATGGTTCCACGCACCTATACGGACCCAGACTTCCATCCGTGAGTGCCTGACCTCCTTCATGCTGACGGTGTCCTAACTAGCTGCAGGCATTACAAGTCACAGATGGTCCACTACTCGCCACAAAAGCTCCGAACCAATGTCGACCATCTCATTGGATATGAGACCCCAGCAAAGAATGCCATTGATTTGGACGAGATTCTTCATGGCCTCGACACGAGAACCACCGTTATGCTGAGAAACATCCCTAACAAGGTAGATCAGGCAACTCTCAAGGAGTATTTAGACGAGACCAGTGCAGGGTTGTACAACTTTTTATATCTTCGGATCGGTTAGTTTCCCGTATCTGCTTCGTTTTATTCGCTAACCTCCCTAGATTTTAAAAATCTTTGCAAGTAAGCTACGAACCTAGCCTGTTATCTCCCTCACTGACCTTGAACAGCGTTGGCTACGCCTTTATTAACTTCATTGATGTGAGTACAACAACCTGACCATAACGCATAAATACTAACGAGATCCTAGCCGCTCGATATTGTCAAGGTTCGTCTAATTTCGGCTTGCGTCTCTGCTTGGACCCATAACTGACTTCTCTAGTTTGTCCAAGCCAGGAGCGGCGTCAGATGGTATACTGACAAAGATGTTGGGGTGGAGAATGTTCCTCTAACACCCAGCAGGATTCAATACAATTCTGACAAGGTTTTGGATGTCACATATGCCAGTAAGTAATTATTTTCCGTCCCAGGGATTATTCTAACGTGCTGTAGATATCCAAGGTCTTGACCAGCTCATCGAAAAGTTTCGAAACAGCAATGTCATGGATCAGGCTGCAGAATTCAGACCGAAGGTAGTCGCATCCATCTCTATGTGCCTCTCTAACGTTTTCAGATTTATGGCTCTACTCCTGAGGATCGTGGAAAGGAATTACCGTTCCCACCACCCAACAATCTAAACCGAAAGCTCCGCAGTGTGAATGCTGCCCAACATATAGGACTATTTGCACCAAAGGGTCCAGGCGGAAGTCCCCATCACCATAACTACAATCGCTACAGATAAGGGTCTTATCTATCGTTGGAAGAATACTTTCTCATTTACACTCCTTTACGACCGACATACCTATCGATTTTGTTTGCTAGGTGCAAAAATGTATTAATCTTCTGGGAATGTTGAAGGGAAAGTGAACTGATTGGCGAGTGGAGCGGTAATGTTGGTTGATTCTATCTCGGGAGTTATATTTGTTAGCCAGTTGGGTGGATTTCTGGTTGACAGTGTTGTTACCTTTTCGTGCACATACACCTTTATTTTGTTATTTCTTTTAAAACAATTTTCATTTACTTAGCTTGGTTCGGAAGTTCGTATTGACGGCTACTTCCTACTTTATTTACATAAACCGGCTAGGCTGCATTGTATTCTTCGTTCGTAATAGTGTTTGATGATATATATATACTAAGAAGCACTTAAGCTCCAATGGCACATGTGATCTCATTACACAGCTAGAACCCTAAAACAGCCACCGAGAAGTTGAGAAGCTATCCGCTAGCATTGGAAACAACTGCGAGTAATTCTAAACATCCAACTTCTGCAGAATATCCTTCCACTTTTCTGCGAACTCCGCCATCGAATGCATACCATCACCAGCATTGACAACCTCCAATGGCATCTTATGTGCGGAGAACTTTGACGAGGTATAGTTCCAAGCTTCTGGGTCATCCTTGCGTACCAGCCTCAACTCGGGAAGCTCGATGTTTTCTGGGTCTAGTTTCAAAAGTTCCATCCACGAAAACAATATAGGATCGGTCCTTGGTGCAAACGGGTTAATGTCTATCAAATAGACACGCTTCGCAGGGTATCCGAGATAAACGTCGAAAGTGAAATTTGGGTCTGGGAATTTTGCTTGGATCTTGTCCTCGTAGAAATCCATGATCTTATCAACGATTTCATCGGACATAGGCTCCAAGTAGTCGTAGAAGTTCGGATCTCGCTGGCAGATACCGATGATCTTACGATCGCGAACCCACACCCTGAACTCCATAGCAGGGATAATTTCCTTCCATTCCCTGAGCACGAGATGCCGTCTCTCCCTGTCCTCTTTCGACAATACCCCCTCATCCTGTGAGCACTCCGTATAAGGCTGATCGAGATCGAAAGTGATGAAGCTGCTCGTTTTCAACAGCAGGTAGACTTCTCCAGCAGTCCGACAGTCTCCGGTGTTCCCGGGGAGGATCCAGTTGGCATCCTGTGGCGCTGACCAGTCCAGTTTGACGCTCACTCTTCCTCCAAGAAGGGCCACCGAGTTGGCGACCTGCTGGTGAAAGTCCGGGAACAGAAGGGTTGGGTCTGGGACTTCTGATTCGGTTTCCGTCTCGTCTCCATCATCGTCGGATTGGGCGCCGGAGTAGTAGTCAGAGTCGTCCTCTATTGTGGGTTGGGGGATATGACTGTATTTTCAGAGTTAGTCTTGAAACTGTTTACGAAGAGCTTGGGGCGTGGGGACTGATCATACCCAAAGTTCTCGTTTTCTGGAAGTGCAATTCCATCCTCATGTAGATATCGAAGGAAAGACGGTGGGAGAGGCAGGATCAAGGAGCGGTATGTGAGATCGCCGAAGTGGTGATGCCACGAGGGGTACGAGCAGTTGAGAATATGCGATTCCGTAACAGTCGGGAAGGGGAGCTTGTCGAGACGTGCTTCTTCTTTTGCTGCTTGTTCTGGTGTAAGAGGGCCGATGTATGGTGGGGCTTGTGGGGCTTCTTGTGAAGCAGATGAGGATGCCATTGTTGATGTCAGTACTGAGGTGGGGGGAGTGTCGCTTATAAGTGTTTGAGGCGGCGACAAAGTGACTCAACAAGAAGTACGATATCAGTCAGAGAGAAGGCAAATGTCAGGAATGTTGAGTTGGAATATACGAGTAGAGGAGATCAGTCCTGGCGAGCCTAATTTTCTGGCGGGACGCTTTGCACTGCGCACGAGCCACTGTCAGAGCGGTCCTCAAACACCCTGCCAACTGAAACTTAAACCATTTTCAAACGCAGGTTGTCGATCTCCTTGGGCACGTCCACACAAGGAAGCAGCACCTTCGCAATTCAAGCCAATTTCTCAGCCTCTCAAAGTCAAACACTGGACGCGCTCTGTCACCATTAGGCACTCACCGCGACTCGCTATTCGGACTTTTTTTGGCCCATTGAGTATACCGGATTCAACAAGACCGCTCAACACCGCACGGGAAGCCGAGACCTCGAACGCCGCAGCGGCCGCGCCATCAAACAAAAACCCAACACAACGACTCGAAACACCTGGAGATAGTGGAAGATGGCCGAGTTAGATTTCATTGACGATGCTTTTCCGGACTCACGAAATGACCTGAAAGCCGCTCTACGCAATATTGCCGGTATGTGCAAGTCCTCATGCCCCCAGAGCTTGGTCACGGTGGCTCCATCTAGCTTTCTTTTGTTTTGGCCCTGTTTGATCGCACTGTGAGAGATATGCTGACGAATAATGCCGAGTTAGGTGTTGCACCACAGTCGGTACCTACGTTACGGACGCTCTCTGAATATGTTCTCGGCCTACGGCGACAGCTGGGAGAGGTGGAGGAACCGGCTTCGAAAAAGCGGAAACTGGATGCTGTTGTCACAAAGAGTGCGGAAACGACCGGTTCTACAGCTGCTCTCGGAACGAGCCCGGTTCTGCTGGTGACCGACATTTCTTTCAGCGTTCCTCAGAGGAAGAAGTTCTCGATTGGGATATTTAGGGAGGGTGTTCAGATACTCGCTGGTCAAGGTGGCGAGGGTGCAAAAATCGAGGCTGAAATACGGTTTAAGGATATCAGTGAGTTGTCCTATATTGCCTGTCTTCCTGATCCCGGCAAGCATGATACCAGATAGATTGCTAACAATCCTCTGAATAGAACTTGCAGTCTGCCTACCAGTGCCAGAAAAAGCCCAGCGACAATTCAACTTCGTGCTCGTGCCAAAGGGAGCAGAAGGACTTCGGGAGAATTCTCCTGATGCTTGGGTCTTTACCATTCCAGATGGTGCGGCTAAGAATGTTTCTGGACCTGGGCTCGACCAAATCCCTGAGGAAAGCAAGGGAACCCTCAAAGATGTGCTTCTCGCTGTCTTCAAATCCCTCCGCCTCCGTGTCGAGGAACCGAATCCAGCGATCTTCAAGTCCACAATCCCACAACCTCAACGCAAGGGCGAGCCAGCTTTCCACATCAAGGCCCATCGTGGCTCGAAAGACGGTTATATCTTCTTTCTTCAGTCTGGCATCCTCTTTGGTTTCAAGAAACCCCTATCCTTCTTCGAACACGCCTACATCCAGTCTATCTCTTATACCAGCATCACCAAGCGTACCTTCAACCTGAATATCCACACCGGTGGCCACGACGATATCCCCGAAAAGGAGCACGAGTTTGCCATGATTGACCAGGCCGATCATCAAGCCATCGATGAGTATGTCCGAAAATACAGACTACAAGATGCCTCAATGGCAGAAAGTCGTAGGGCTAAGAAGGAAAACGTCAACGGTGAAGAGGAGGAGGGAGTGCAGCCTGACGCCTCGGAGCTGGAAAAAGCCATGCAGGATGCCGAAGATGAAGAAGAGGAGGATTATGACCCCAATGCCGAGGTATCTGGTGAGGAGAGTGGAAGTGGCAACGATGATGACACCGACAGTGAGTTGGAAGATGACGAGGAAGATGATTTTGAAGGGGATATCGATGTTAATGAGGAACTTGGGAGTGAGCTGGAGGATGTCGGAGAGGATGGAGAACAGGCAAAGAGGAGCAAGAGAATTAGAAGGTCGTAGACTTGGAAATTTGCATTGGCTCAAATTGGATTTTTGCATGTGTACTTCGTACTTCAGTACCATCTAGATTTTCAGTTGCTGATTTTGTAAAATGTTTATTTTGTACATTTCATCAAACGCTGCCCCTGTGTTTGAATTGTTGCTCACGAACTGACCGAGACCAATCGAGTTGACTTGCTGAAAGTGCGCCCGTGTTCGAGCTTCACCCTCTTCTTATCACCACGAATAAGCCACCACAATTACTCAGGATGCGTTTCTGATATGGTCACAGGCGGAAATGTTCTGAGCACAAAGAGAACAAGTATATCAGTACAGCATGGCACAGTAGTAGAGCTAGCAATCCGGCGTATAATTCAACAACCAAGCTAGTAATCTAGAAACTAATTTAAGGTGCACACAATTTGAGATGTGGCATAAAAAGATAATAGCGAATAAGACCCATTCTACATTCAGCCGAGGCAACGTTTCTGATATAAGTATCCTGAAAACACAAAACATGTAGAAAGAAAACAAACCAGAGGCCCTGAGAATGTTGAGGGTAGAACCTGAACACACCAATGAAAAAACGAATATAGTAACTAAAACGCGAATTCCAGGAAGATAAAGAAGATCAGAAGATCAAAAGATAACAAAGGAAATAGGGAAAAGAAGCTGTCCAGCTGAAGGAAACAATGCGAGAAAGGAAACAAACTCCATGCCTGAAATCTAAAATGATAAAAGGAAAACCGACGAAAGACAAGATGTACGGGAAATTGACATTCTTCGTGCTGAAATTACACCATTTCCACATTACCGGAGTTGGAAAGATGGTTGTCGTGATCGTGAAGCGAGACACCTGAGTCATCTATGATATTTCCATCATCAGACGACGAGGACGAATTCAGTTTGTTAAACCGAACCGTATTGTCGACGTGTTGCATGAAGCCACCACGCTCAGCTTGCCATCTCAGGAACTCGTCAACCCAACAACGGACAACCCACCAGCCACCAAAGGAGTCGCCTCCATTCATAGTCATGTCTCGTAAAGCAGCCGACTCAACAGCACCCATAGAGTATAAGAAAGCTCTGGCAGAGACGCCTGGGAAGCGAGAAGGAAGCCTGGTTAAGAACTTTGTCCACTTTTCCAAAGTAGTTTCGTCACCAGCCACGGTGGATTCGTTGAGTAGTTCGCGAATCTCAACCTCCAAGATGGTTTTGGCGAGTGGTGAACCACAAGCCAACTCACGTTCAACTATCGGCTGAGGTTTGACATATTTCTTCCAGTCGTCACGCATCAGATCGCGATCTGGCTTGTGAGAAAGGATACGACCAGCAGCATGGGCAGCCTCGTTGACTCTAAGGAGGCGATCGATAAGGTTGCAAAACACCTTAACGGGTTTGAGCTTTGCCTCAAGAATCTTGAACGGGACGTTGTTGAAGTTGTCTTGGATAGTTTTCGGAAGGATATCGGCAAGATGACGCAGAGCCACGAGAACGGATGTGGGTGCAGCTTCAGAGGATAGCGGAGACAGAAGCCTCAAAATGTGCTGAGTATTGGTCAGTAACAGAGAAGTTGAACAAGGGACAAAAGGACATACCTTGTAGGTTTCCCAATCAGACTGGTATACCCATCTTGCCATGCAAGGATCGGTAAAGAGCTTGTGTACCGGAGCGGTAAGAGAGCCTTGAAAGGTACTTATGAGATGGAAGAACTGCTTGAGCTTCATAAAGCGGATGCATTCGATGAGTGACGTGGAGTGAGATCGGTAGATTGCGGTGAGGTTGGCCAATACATCGGCGTCGCTGAGAGATGGTGCAAAGTCCTCAATGTGTGGAAGAATTAGGCCGTTGTCTTCGTCGTGAACAGTTTGATCGAAATAGATTTCGGATTGGAGGAATTCGTGAACGTTGGAAACATAGGAAAGCGATTTGGAATTCGTCGTGGCCATAGCAAAGGTTACAGTATCCAACTTCTTAGCGTTGAGGAACTGAACCTTGCCAATGTTCTTTGGTCGTGGATTACTGCTGGAACCGTGACTACAGAACAGTTAGCAGGGTTCGGCCAATCGAGCTTGAAGCAGATGAGGCATCACAAAGGAGTGGATTGGGAGTGGGCATGAAAGTAATGGAAGGGGTTTACACTTGCAAATGTTCCTCTAGGGCAGTCGGATCTGCCACAGAATCCGGTGCGGCTGGACTGGCGGTGTCGTTGATGAGTCGAATGCCGCAATAGTGGTATTTGGACTGTCCACGGACACCCAAACGCCTGGTTTTGATTTCCGGATAGATGAGGCGGACCAACTTTCCAAAGGAAGCTGGGTTGAGAGGCTTGATCCTCTCGTTTGCGCAAAATGCCACATAGCGAGCATAAACGCGGTTACGTGGAACGGCAACCGAGGTATCGTTGACTTTCTCACATGAAGTAAGAAGCCACTTCATGCCAAACACTTGACGAGAGCGCTCAGCCTGGGGAGAGTTCTCATCATCACGCACTTGACGGGCAAGATCGTGGATGGACATGCGAGAGGTTTCGCCTGCTAATCTTCTAAGTTCGGCGTCCGGGTCCTCACCAAGACCTGCGCGCCTGGACGAGCGTTGCGATGAGGTCTCATCAGCCATTGTTTGCACTTCGTTGTGTTGAGCGTCGTGGGCTACGAGGTTGTCCGAAGTCAACTGCATGGGCTCGCCATTGACCATTGAAGCAGTTTGTTGAACCACATTTGGATCAGTTTGCGGAAGAGGTCCACCCAGTGCAGGATCAATCAGAAACTCATCGCCGGTTACGTCTAGAGAAACTGTTTCCCTTATAAGCAGCTGAAGCGGAGGTCTGCCATGGGTATAAAAGAATGGTTTGTAAAGAGGGGACATCTTTCGGTCAAGAAAGTGATTAAAGAGGGGCAAAGATGGAGCAAAAAGTAGGAATAGAAAAGACTGATCGAGAGAGATTGTATGCGACGAAAAAAAGAACGGTTTTCAGGCAAGTGTGCTTGTGTTTTCTCTTTTTGATGCAGTCGCTGTGTGATGAAACGGTGATGGAGATGATGAGAAGAGGGCGGCTTATAAGACTTACACTGATGTGTGGCTCCCGAATTTCCGTCCATTGTTTGACTAGGGTTCAGGGCTTGAGCGTGTAGAGAAGAATTTTTCTTCCTCTTCGTTCCAGAGAGTTATTGTCTTTGGAAAATGTGAGAGGAGTGTGGTTGCGCGAAGTTGGGACGCTGGTGGTGGTTGATGTTTGGGTTTGGTGGTTGTAGTTTTGATATTGGGCGTTGGAGGGCCGAGAGAGACAAAAGGTGTAAGCGGGTGCAGTAACCAACTTAATCAGCCTAGCATAAGTCTTCCTTATAGCTTAGGAGAGTTAAGGGCAATGGAATATAAAAACAATAGAACTCTACGCAGTATTAGCCAGTGATTCGAAAGTTGAGGGGGCATTCTGCCAGAGTGGACAGCTCACCACTCGCACGTATTGACCGATGGTCTCTTGAAAAGGGGTAATCGCGTCGGGATCAACGGTCGTTTGTGGTCTCCCGATAGTCCCTACTCAGCCCGGTTGCTTCGCGGTATTGAGGATTCAGAGGTGGTTGCTACAGGTAACAGAGACGAGACGTGTGGTTGTTGATGACAACAGAGAGACGTGTGGTTGTTGGATGAAGGGGAAAAAGCACTGCCAACCTCGTGACGAAGTAACACTAACCGCGCTGACTAACCCCTTTCCGCCCGCTTGCGAGGGTGCTTCTACCGTATTGGTTTTCCGGTGCGGCTATGCGGAGGGATATATTTTAGAAAGTAACAAGACAGATTGTTCCGCCTCTGATATTACTTGTGCAAATTCTGGAAGGTTAAGAAGTACTTCTTAAGTACACTTTTATTTGTGGCCTCTAGCTGCCGAGGTATAGCTACCTGAGCCTGTCCACAGCTGTGATATCTGTTGTAATCACCATACTTGCGTACTGAAAGTGATTCATGTCTTCAAGAGTTCATCACGAAGTACGAACCTATGGCGTCTGCGATACTGCAACTCACGACTCATTCGTTCAACTTCATGGAAATTGCTTGCTGTATCGATCGAGGGCGTCTTAAGATTAAGATTGACAGGCAACGCAGTTTTAAACCTTTCCCATACTTCTGAACCTTTGATCATTCGCGGGTTGTAACTAAGGGCAACGACATTTCCTGTTCAATGTTTTCCCGAGCTTACTCCAATGCCACCGAGCAGTGCAAGTGTGGTGATCTAAATGCTCGAACAGGGTCGGGACGTGTACGTGTTCGACTAGATTATGGATCGTCAACCGTTGCTGCCACTCTAGTACTCCTGGAACCCAGAGCACTGCATCAGAGGTATACATGCTCACACGTTCGGAGGCCTCTTGCACGATCTTCGACTCGGGCTCTAGGATCGTAGTCATGCAACATAAGTAACGGTTGGATTGCGCGGCATATCCCCGACCGTACTATCCTACGTACCCGACCTTACTTCGAACTGTTTCATCTCGGTGCTTTGAGCACGAGCTGAAGCTACGTCGGAATTTGAAGCCAGACATGTGTACTTGATACTCCATGGCACGAGAAACTCGATCACTTGAACAAGCTCTTCAATTGATATGATATGTGTAATAAGTACCAAGCATGTAACATTTAAACCCACAAACGACAACCGTGCGCAGTAAGCATTTACAACTACGTATGAAAATGTAGGACACCGCTACCACCTCGAAGATATTTCTTATCAGAAGGCAGATAAAGTAATGCCCACCATGCCCAAAGCCCAAATAGGAGTCGGATTGATTGACTTTGACTCCTACCCGGTCTTTGAGGGTATTCTCCCTCACTTCCAGGACTCCGTAGCGATGAATACAGCTACCGAGGCAGATATGGAGGGGTATGCTAGTTGAAGACGAAGAACTACCATGTCCATCGAGTCAACACAAGGGAAAGCAGCGCTGATGGGCTTCGAACATGCACTTGTGAAAGTGTTCACCGGAACAGACTCGAATCATAGAAGTTGAGCGGGTTCGGTGGAGAATTCACTGAAGTCGGAAGTTTCGGATCGCATTCATCAAGTAGACGGGCGCAATTCTGACGGCAGTCAATTTTGCTTCGGAGATATTGTCGTGTTTTCAAATTGTCTTGGAGTATGTTAGTCTCTTCCTCGGTACATAGGCGTTGTCGAGACTGACCTTTATTTGCTGTGTTTGGTGAGGAGACGGGTCGAAAGAATCGGTGAATTTAAGCTCCATGGGTCGGGCGGAACCCTAATCTGATAATCTAGTATGCGAGATCGAGACTAGCCTGCTATAGGTTGGGCGTGAAATAATGGCTCGGAGATGCCAGTGGATTGCAGTACATCAGTTCTACTCTATGTACGTCTCTTCAAAGACTCTTACTCTCGAGCTCCGTTTATTAAGCGATTAGACGTGCTTGCTCACAATCGGTTGTCTGCCTGCTCCCTTGAGGCTTTGTGATCCGAAGTACTTGAACTTAGTATACATGATACCTATCAACTACGCGCGATAAGTACTTCTTGCTCGTGACTCGGAGCTCAATAATTCAACTGCTTGGTAAGTTTTCCACTGGATGAAATGATCATTAACATTCCATAATATGGGCTGATCCATTGTGATACAATAGCTTGCGATTGAGCATGTAAGCTCCTCGAGCGTCAGTTGGTATGTATTTCCTGATAGCACACCCCGTCAAGTTCAACGTACACGGGCCACTCCCTTGTTCCCAACTACTTACGTATCATATCATATAACCTCCGACCAGGGGCATATAAATATCAAGTCGTAATTGTTAACAAGATTTAGAAGACCGTTTGGCCCGTCACTGAGAGACTGTAGCCGAAATAAAGGTACGTACCAGGTGAGAGCATGATAGTCATCAAATCGTACTGGGCATTATTTGTACATGTAAACAAAGCACTTACTTCTTCACAAGCACCCAAAGAATAGACTTATTTGTCCCAGAAGATATCCATTAAAATCTAGACCTTTTAATATATATAATAGGTCAGTATGGGCACTATCCCGGAACGTCGTCTTGATCTTGCAACCTGTAGACATTTAGAAGTCAACAAGTAGGGACGCACGGTTCATAACATGCATACTTCTTAAGCATGTATAGCTTGACAAGAAACTCGGCCATATACAATGATGGGGCTTAGATATATCAACTCCCATCTGACAGCGCTGCAGCTCACGCTCACTCGGACAGCTCTAGGAGCTCAGTCCGACAAAATCAAGGCTGGTGCATCCAAAATAGAAAGCAAATCGTTCGGCATGTGGTGTCCCTCGCACACTGTTGGATGTGTTCACGTTTGACGTTACGTCTCGTAGTTACTTAGGTACGACACTTGGGGATAGTTTTATACTCTTCCCCGACATCTCGAATGACACCGTAAAGATTCCCCAATGATCTAGCAAAGTATGTAAAAAGCTCGGAAATACTGAGCATCTTCGGATCAATGTTCAGCTTGGGAAGGGAACTTTCATGGCACTATCATATAATTCGGACGTCTTAATCACTTGTGGCAGAGGATGGCCAAACATGCTACCCATGTACGTTTTCGCTTTCTTCTTGCGAACTCGGCCTGGCCAGCAGGAGGCCATATTTTAAGTATCGGTGGACATATACCTCCTAAGTTCCCTACCCGGGTACGTTGAAGGATACGGATATGATAGTAAGCTGGGGAGATGCTCAAGGGGCGCAAAGATCGTAGCAATGAGAGCTTGTAGGGTAGAATGAGGAGCATCCGACTGCTCTTGTAATTGTACTTGGGATGAGACAGAAAATTCATCAAGTATTCTGCCTGCCAGAACGATGAGAGATTCCCAGAGTGGCGGTGAAAAAAGTGCAGTTATGTGAGTCGGAAGCATTCAGTTACACCCCATACTCGTACAAGTAGACACATGAATCCGGACCGTTGGTAGTCCTCTGGCAATTTCGGGATTGTAAACGGCAAATATATGTGGAAAGCTCGCCGCGCATACGCATTCCCAAGGTTGTAGATGGCTGCGAAAGGAGCAAGAAGGAGTTCGCTTCACCACAGGATGCATGCTATTAATCGGGCGATGTTTCTTCTTAATTGGTGGTTGTTTTAAAGCGACTGCTTTTCCGCGTTCAGCTGGCAGGCCGAGTGGTCTGCCGGAGATAGAGATAACCGAGGGTCCGCATAGTGTTTCCCCTTCCGTTCTTCACGGCTGAGTGGTATAAACAGCTTGCGACGGTGCAGACCTTAACAGGTAAGTACGCAGACAGTCAGAGCATTATTCGCCTGAAGGTACATATGGAGATTTTTTCCGCCGCAATACAATGCACGGAGAAGGCAACCAGAGCGCTTGTGCCTCGGGGAGCTTTGCCAATTGCACGGGGCCTGCCGCCTACATTGTATGTACAAACTACTCTCGTATTCCCTTTCTTCATTTCTGGAAAACCGACCGGCCCAGTCAAAATGCGTCCATTCCAAACAGAGGCAGCACGGGACTAGCAATTGTCATTTGTATGAGGTAGGCGAGCCTAATTCAACCTCATCTTGGTTTCAGTGGGCAGGTTCGCAATCATTGGCCAACTCCTCGCTTGACAAACTCAGGGCAGCAGCCGTTGACAAGTGAACACCATCATATTCTGCAAGAATTCCTCCTAGTTCTCGAATCTTGCCTCCTTCGGATTGATTATGCACTTTCCAGTTAGCGACCCTTCAGAATGATTCCAAAACGGACCATGCTACAGGTACAAGTACTTCAAGTGTACTTGCTACCACAAGTAGACGGGCTCGCCACCTGCGAATGCAAGTCGGGGCAGGCCACCGCTTACATGCAAGGGCCGGTTGCTTTCAGGCACAGGCAAAAGTAAAGGCTCATGTTCGTACATACTGTAGTAGAAGAGGTCCATACACAAGTACAAACGTGTTGATACAAGCACTTGCAGAAAAGCCTGGCCACGAGACCATACGACATCACGTTCGCAACAGACGTTACGTTACACCACCCCTTCCCAACTCATCTAAAGAAGTACTTCTTAAGTATCCGTACGTACCGTACTCACTTGAGCAGTTGTGGAATCTTGTGCTCGTACGAAAGATACATAACCGACCCTGATGCCGCAAAGCATGTCTGCTGTGTTCAGGCCTGTGAGCGATGCCAGTGTGTCGCGCAAGTACTGCTTTGCAATTTGTACAAAACTGAATATGTGCTTTTTGTCTGTACTTGTACCTGGCATTTATCGTACATAGGTGTCGACCAACCGGCGTCGCCGACCGCAGTTCCACAAAGTAGCCGACCCAAGTTTCAAGCTCTTCAAGCTATTCGTACATTCCTCCAACAGACCTACTTGTATCCTGCTCACATACGTATTTTCTTGGTACCATGTGTGCACAATTGAAGTGATTATATGACAAATACAACGTGGACAGTGTCCAAGATGCAAGTAAATTCTACATATCTAAGTATGTATGTCTTGTTATCAGTCCAACAAAGGATATGTAATCTGTGGCTCGCGTGGCCGTGACGACCTTAACTTGGGAGTTATATGTTACTTCTTGTATTTACTGAGCCATCGCCCCATTGGCTGCTCCACAAAATGCTCAGATGAGGTGATGCTTGATGCAAAGGCATTTCTGCACCGCATCAGGATCAGTCTCCTAGACAAAGTCCAATACATATGCAGTGTAGTGAGACGATAGGTAGATACCGTACAAGTACATCTCATTGCCCATCAATGTGGGCGGTGCAGTTATACCTATTTTAGTAGCAAGTGAGTAAGTACCAAGCTTGCAAGTAGGCATAACATAAATGCAGCTGCGCACCAAGGTATCAAGAAATAATTACGACCTTATTAGCGCAGTGTTTCCTAGTTTATAACTTCGCCTGGCTGAGATAAACTCAATCCACGTACGAAGGTCAGTATGCTTGGAGGATATGATCCCTCACAGTCGACGGCTCAACAAGGCTGCAGCAAAGTGCCCTCAAATGTTAACTTCGAAGGTCAGCATTTACATCAACGTTATTCAACCGGTGGCACAGGAAGTGCATCCACACACACGCCTTCTTTGCCCAGAAAATGTACCCAGTAAGCAGCCGCATGTGGGAGCATGCAACGTCGAGTATATTGCTTCTATGAATGTTCTGGAATGCGAGTATCGAAAGAGCAAGTCTTTTCCGAGCCTTCGGTTTGTCAGGTAAAATTACACCCAAGAAGTATGCTCCGTATCTGTACCTGAAAACCATAAACCCCCATGTCGAAGGGTGATGTTTTGGGCGTGTTGACATCACCGGCATGGTCCTGACCCGCTAAAAAGGCTACTCATTTTTTTGATAAGGTGTAGTTTGTTGATTTGTACTGACAAGTTAAGTACAAGTACTTCTTCTTAAGAGTACCAGGCCATAACGTTAACAGCTGCTGCCGTCGCTTCTGATTGTGTCATAAGTAGTCAGTCGTACCAAGTATGAACTTTCTGAATCAGTTGTGAGTAAAGTTCGGATTGGTACCCGGAAGCGCTCGCGTGCTGTCTTCAAGGATTGGTCAGGATGCACGGGTACGAGTTACTACATCATAGTACTGAGTACCTGTTAGATAGCTAGTACTAAGTAGTAGTTGAATCGTACTGAGCTTGTTAACCCCCTCCAAAAAAACAAAAAAAACAAAACAACGGTCGTGGTTGAAGTTTCGCGACAACTCTTTCGTTTGCTCACACAACAATTCTTCGGGCTGACTGTCGTTTACCTCGCACCCCCTCCTTCATGCGATCACTCCGACCCGAATGTGCAACCTTCTTCCTGACAGGTCCTTCTTCAAATGGTCAGACGAGATGAATGCATTTGGCCCTTGCCCATGGATGAATCGCCCCTCGCCTTTCCCCTGACCCTCCTACGCCCTGGCCCGCTTATTTGGATGGACCAGGCCCGGCTGGAAGACGCCTCCACTTTCCACCCGCTCTAAGGATGCCTACCATACCCAAACTCGAGCTACCTATTATTACCTGGCTTTCAAGCTAGAGCCAACAAAACCATTGCGTTTCCCACCAGCTCCAGCCCGCATCGTTTGCTCGCTTTCGGCCCTTGATACGACTGCGCTTCAGGTGACTGTCTCTGTCAAACTCATCGCTATCGACGGTCTTCGAGTCGCTGTCTGATCCGCATCGACTGTTCGAGACAGTTATCACGACTAGCGAGGGAGCCGAGAGCCAGGCTGGAGTTTAGAACACGAAGTCGTCCAAAGACCAACGGAAAGTGACGGTGAAAGATGGAGGGATGGCTACAGATGCCGCCGGAGAAAAATTTGTTGGTAAGAGGAGGACAATGGAAGGTATTCTATTTCTCTTCCTCTTAATATAGCGCTACATAAGTAAAGTAGGCTGTCTTGCTAACCATTGTTCTGTTTTATTAGAGTCGTTATGTTGTTCTGTCAAGTGGGATTCCCAGCCGCCATGCTCCATCTCCAGGTCATCGGTCAACCTCATCAACTACAAGTTCGCCAGTTCCAAACGATGGCAGAAAATCGCAGTCGCCGGTTCATGAAAGGCCTCTCCACCACACAAACTCGCAATCCTCAAGCTCCGCACGCTCAAGTCGACTTGGCCCCGAAGTTCCACAGCAAAGTTATCTCAGCATCTACAAAAACAAGGTGAGCGTTCTTTGAGATGAGCGTTGAAATGGTCTGACAAAAAAGCAGACCGATCCGGAGCCACTCCAACGAATCCCAGTACGCGATATCTCCTCCTGCTATGTTGGCGACTTGGGCATGAAGCAGAAGAAACCCTACATCATTCTGCCGACCTTGATAATACAGCTTCAGAGCCAGGACACGCTGAAGGATAACCGCTCCTTTCGACGGCGCAGTCATGAAAATCCCTACTCCTCGAGGTCATCACAAGCCGCTATATTATTCCGGCCCGCACCCGAAGCAGTTGAAGACCTGGATAAGTGGAGGAAGGAAATATCCTCACGCCTCACACCACATACGCCAACTTCATCAAAGACTGTGGAACATTCCAATGCAGAGCCGCACAGTGCCGGAATTGCTTCCGGTTTCCCCGACAGCCCCTCCAAGTCACCTTCCATGTTTTTGGTCAACGGGGAGCCAAACACGGCTTTATTAAGCCCGTCTTTGAGGTCAAAATCCAGCGATCTATCATCCAACTTCTCGGAGCAGAAAAGTTCTGGAAGCTCCGGCTCAGATGTCCTCCAGACGGAACGGAAGCCCAGACCAGATCTGCAAGTCTCAACACAGGCGAATAGGAAGTTCGACCATGGACCGAGTGGGCGGCCGCAATCACTACCAGCATCCGCGAAACGGACGCCAAAAACGACGCAACCAGAAATGCCCCGGGAGACCATCTTGGACCGATTCTACTCCATATCTGGGGTACAACCCGATCCTAGCTCGCCCAGTGCATCGACGTTTGCTCAGATACACCAAGCTTTGCTGGAGCAACAGGCGGGCAAACCCCTAATTTCAAAGGTTGATGACATGTCTTCGAAAATTCCAATACAGACGCAAAGGGCTTTGGATTTCTTGTCTACTGGGTTTATGCATCCGGAGGATGAGCCTATATTGTCCCAAAAGATGAAGAAAACGGCTAGTAGCGACGGCACAGTCACATTACCCGGATCAAATCTCGGAGGACGCTCAATTTCAATTCCCAGGAGTAGCCTGAGCGAAAAGCAGAGGACCCATAGTGACGATAAGATTGTCCTACACCGCCTGTCGGAAACCGGTGGCACTTTCAATAGCAACAGCCTCGACCCGGACATCTATTCACCACGCAGAGCCTCAAGTACCTACTCCTCCCGTCGGAACTCGCTCTCTTCAATCTCCGGTCTTTCGATAGAGACAACTTCATTATCGTTCACCGACTCTTACCACCGACAGTCGAGCGCGCTATCGTACCAGTCCCCACGAACTGGCCGAGAATCCATCTCAACATTTACCACGGTGACGACCAATCGAAATCAGGAGAGTCGTGCCAGCGTCTCATCCGTATTGGACCACTACTATAGGGCGGATTACGAGGCTGCAGCGCAGGCTGCAGAGGATGAAACCGTCAAGGAAGAAGACGAAGAGGACGATGATGATCAAGCTGAAGTCGAAGTTGAGGCTGAGGTTGATGACGACGATGAAGTGTTCCTGGATGATGATGAGATTTATCTGGATGAAGATCTGGAAATTAGGCCGAAGCGAAGGACTAGTAGATCGGGCTCTAGGACGAAGCTCAAGAGCTTGCTAGACCTGTGAGGACTTCAAAGAGTTGTCGAACAGGCGCCAGTGTTTATGAGATTTGTACGAGTATACTTTCAACGCTTTCTACGATCCGAGTCGATTGGCTTACATCTGCATTCGTTTCACGGTCTTTCGACCGCTTTCCTTTCCTGCATGCTTACCCACGTTCATTAATTTTCTCCATAAAAAGTTTCGCAAGTCTACAATCGCTGAGGTTCCAGACCTTGGGCTTCTCATTCGTCTTTCCTTATTATTACCGTGGGGTAGCATTTGTCTAGCATTGGGTCTCTGCATTTGCGAACCTATTTTAAGTAGTGTAGGACGCTTCACTTCTTGTATATAATCATCACCAGTTCTATTACTCGGGGACGAGTATCGCTTCCCTTTGTCACTTTTCTGAGGCATAGCCTGAACGAGTTGTTTTGTAGCTCTGATTGCGGATGTGACAGGTAGTAGTGCCCTCTTTTTCTTTGCATCGTCTTGGTTTTCCATGATTGCATCCTATTTCACGTATATAATTATTAGCTTTACCAACTTGAGGTCGAGCAGCTTCAATGGTATTGGGCAGAGTAGAAAGATATAGATCGTTAATAGTAATACCAGAGGAGCAGGCCGTATAGAACATGGCTGTTGGATCATATCACCCACGCATCAATCAGTGTTAAACTTGTACACATGAGACATATTATACAGGCAGCAGATAAACGAAAACTCCTTTTTTATTCCGAAAAACCAATGCTAAGTAAGTACCGGAATGTACTCATCCATAAGCAGAAGCGCCCTCATGATGATATATCAAAGAACAACCCGACCAGAACCCGATATTTCAGACCCATGCCGTAACACAATGAAAAACAACCATAAACTCCATTCCTTAAAAAAGAAAACCCATAACAGAAATCAAGAAAAAACCTCCAACCAGTTCATTCAACCTCAATCGAAATATCCCAGGCCTCTATCCACCAAATCCGTTTACTCGATTTGAATGCGGCGGCTGGCAGTGTGTTGCTTCTTGGGAACAGAAACAGTCAAGATACCATCCTTCAAGCGAGCAGTAACTGCATCCTGATCGACCAAACCAGGGAAGTTGAACGTGCGCTGGAAGGACCCAATGCTTCTCTCGGTCACCCAGTAGCGAACCTGAGGTCCTTGTTGCTTCTTGGAAACCTCCTTCTTCTGGGAAGTCTGAGCAACTGCCTTCTTATCGGCCTCATCCTCCTCCTCCTCGACAGTTGGCTTTGGTGGAGTGTGCTTTTCGGTTGGCTGTTGATGCTCAGACTCGGTGGACTGTGGAGAGGCGGAATGGTATGAGCGCTCAATGCGACCGCGAATAAGGAGGGTGGAATGGTCGGTAAACTCGATGTTTACGGCATTCTTGTCGCTGAGGCCCGGGAGTTCACCTTCGAGAACGTAGGCGGTCTCAGTCTCGTGAACGTCGAAGTTTGGAGAGAAGGCATTGCGCTGACGAGTATGCTGGTCGGGGGACTCGGCAGGGTTCTCAGAAGGATGCTGAGAAGTCTGGTTGTAGATGCTTGGGTCGCCCAAGAGACGGAGGAGTGGGTGGATGTCAGAGGTTGGGAAGCCGCGTGGGAAGACTGGCATTTTGGTTGTTGCTGGTGTAGAGTGTAGAGTGTAGAGTGTAGAGGATAGGATAGAAGAGTTGTAGAAGATGAGAGGACTTTTGGCTTGGTTGCTTTGAGCTTTGCTTTTGATTGCTTTTGCGGTTTGATTTAATGATGAGCCTTTGAGGAGCCAACTCGATGGTTTATATCATGGTCGCGGGCCAAATTGTGGGGTGGTATTCTCGTTCTCGGAAGGAGACATTGTGCGGTACCAGAGTGGACGACAACCTTCTCGAAGCATCGTGCCACTTCTGTATCCTTCCGTTTGGTGTTGCGACGATCGAGAGGCGACGAGTGCTTACGAGAACGTTCTAGAGATCGGTGACGTCACTTACGTACTAACTACTTGGCAGGCACCAATATAACACGTGATTTGACCGCACTTGGCCGCACAATGCCCGCTGTACGAGTTACCTCAACGCTACTTGAGTACGGTATCCGCAATTACCCAGCTTCTTGGTTTCAATGCTCCTTTTTGAGTGTACTACTACGGCCGTCAGCTGGCGCTATTATTAGACGATACTCGAAGCTGAGCACTATCTATGTATGTACCATTTTGAGGCCTCCACGTGCTGCAGAAGGTTTTGGGCGCCGTTCGACTCTCAGCCGGCAACTTCCGAGTCCATGAATTAAGACTACCATTGACACGTTCTGCACATACTGAGTTCTGGGATCAACTTGCTCAATCTGCCTTGGGATGAATTTTCGGGCTTTTCAAGTCGGCCAGAATTGCTCGCTCAAACTTTAAACAAGCATATGAATGCATCTATGCCAGACGTTTTGCAATTGCAAGAAGTACCTACATACTTTCTCAATAGTCAAACTGCTATATATATACACGGAAACAGTTTGCTAAAAGCCAGTACACATAAATAAACCAACTTGGCCGCCCTATAAGGCTGAAACAAGCACTTGTACAGACATAGACAAGTACTTACGCACTCACATGATACTATGCAGGCCATTGTGAACCCTCGGAAGGAGATGTGTGAAACTACTCAAGTAGGACACCAACCACGGTGAAAAGCTCACCGTAAAGAAGACAGGATTCTTTCACGACTACAGCACAACCATGAACCTTATTCTTTGACTGCAATTAGAGAGCCGATCTTGTAATTCGTGAGCAATCACAGGCAACAATCCCATGCCTGGCTCAGAACAGCACTTCCCAACCAGCAATCTATTCCGTAACCCAGACACCGCCCTCCTTCTTTTGTATGACCTTCCTAGCGCCCAACGACCAGCCCTTCCTTCCCTGGCCAGCCCCAATGCTAACATTGACCCATACCTCTCTCTGCTTCCCATCTTTCTCCACCTTCGGCATGAACCCCTCTAATGGCTTGGAATATGTGAGAAGTCCGGTCCCTTTCGCGAGACTGACAATCTGCTTGGGCGAAATGGTTGTGAGAGGCCGCATGCGTACTCGACCAGTGGCTGAGCGTATCAAATCTGTATATACAACATAATCGGGCGCCGGTGTAGACAGGATAGATGTCGGGTGCGGGTAGATTAATGTGGTTGCGCTAGACGAATAGACCTCGCTTGTAACGGGGAAGAGTGGGAGGTAAGGGGTCCTGTAAATCGGTGTCTTCGAGAGCGGTGGAAGTGGATCGGGTAGAGGTGGATTCGCAAGATCCGCCCGAAGAGCCATCTGGTCCAAGAAGCCCGTTGCCAAGATTTGTTTCAAAGCCTTAACCTGGAGTTCAGACGGAGGCGCAAGCTTGGGCTCAAACTTCATGCTGAGGACGCCTGGACAATTTGTCCGGACGATCTCGGATATCTGACGTCGAAGCTTGTGGGTTTCCTCCATGGCCTTTAGACGAACGAAGCTCCTAGAGCAGAATGCCTCTTTATCTTTCTCATATTCGTATGCACAAACGACTGAGAGTAACTTTAAGGCATCACTGTTTGGATCTAGTTTCGAGAATTGTCGCTGGGCCCTGTAATACGCCTTCTTCTTCTCTGCCATGGCGTTCTCGAGGTTCTTCTCCCGCTTCCACTGAGGCGTGTTTTCGTCCTCGTTCTCGTTGTCCTCTTGGAAGCCAAGTTGATGCTCGGGCAAGAATATCTCACCGACCGACAAAGCAGCCACGACCGCAATAACATAAGGTAGACAGCCATGTTGTTGCCCGATAATTAAAATCTTTGCGAAGCGCGGTGACAATGGGAAGATGCTCATTGTCCGCCCAAGATCCGTTAGTGTACCCTTGTTGTTGATGGCACCCAGATAGGATAGCAGCTGCGATTGTCAGTATATGCAGCACCGTATGAAGCTGCTTGCTTACCTTCTCAGCCTTCCGCAGGCTGTCCCGATCAGGAGGCGTTGGGAATGGGAAGTTGATGACGGTGTCGATGTTCATGCTCTTCATCTGAAGAACAATGCCCTCTATCGGCATACGGAGAATTTCAGGTTCCGAAAACTGAGGGAATTCACTCTCGTAGATTGCAGAGGAGTAGAGTCTATAACAATGGCCGGGACCAGTTCTTCCAGAACGACCGGCTCTCTGGGAAGCACTAGCCTTCGAGATCCAGCCGATATCGAAGCTTTGCACACCGGTGGTTTTGTCGTAATTTCTCTCCTTTGCCCTACCACAGTCCACTACATACCGGATGTTTGGAATTGTTAAAGAAGTTTCGGCCACATTGGTGGATAAGACACAGAGGCGGGATCCTTCTGGAGGTGGGTCAAAGACTTTGAGCTGATCCTTCGTAGGTAAGAGCGAATAGAGTGGAAGAACGTGTAACGGGCTGTTGGTATCTTCGAGGTTCTGATCTTCTGGGGCAAATCCCAAGTCGTCTTCTTGATCCGAACCATCATCAGACTCCTCATTTTCTATGTCAAACCGTGTCTTATCTGCCTCTGCACCAAGTTCAATATCCTCGGTTTCGACCGCGGCTTCTTTTGCAAGAATCTTAACGTTGGCGGTGGCCTCTTCCTTCTTTGCGCCACCGAAATGCTTATCTTTGGGCGGCGGAAACTGCTGACGGAGCTTCTTAAGAAGCTGGTTGATCTCGTTCTGACCTGTCAAGAAAACAAGAATTCCTCCTGGAGGAAGTTTACGATGGATCTTACAAATCTTCTTGTAAGCTTCCTCAACGTAGTCGGTAGGTGTCCTTCGGGAGAAATGAACAGTGACCTATCTCGTTAGCCAGTCATTCCAGAGCATGATGCTAACTTACAGGATGTTGTCTCGCCTCCGCCTTGAGAAGAGGGGGTGGCTCCTTAAACAAAGTTCTGTTCTCTGTGAAATCGGAGACTCTGAGAGTAGCGGACATGATAATGAGCTTCAGAGGCTTGACCGTCTTGTCCTTTGTGCTCATCTCCTTTCTCAACTTCAGTATTCGACTGACCACACCGATCAGGATATCGGTATTGATACTCCTTTCATGAGCTTCATCAATGATAATGGCCGAATACTTTGTGAGAAGAAAGTCTTCACTGAGTTCTCGGAGCAGTACACCATCGGTCATAAACTTGATTGCTGTATTTGCCTTGACAGTAGCTTCGAAACGAATCTAGGAAACAATGAGCAAGTGTTACAGAAATGAGAAGGATATTTCTATTCACCTGATAGGCTACTCTATCACCAGCATCGCCCAACTCCTCTCCCACACGCTTCGCCATACTAACCGCAGCAACCCTTCGAGGTTGTGTTACTCCAATTATCCCGGGAGTCTCACTTTCGAGGCTTCCATATCCAGATTCGAATAAAAACTGCGGGACCTGCGTAGTTTTACCAGAACCGGTTTCACCACACAGAACGACACAATCGTGAGTGTGAATGGCTTCCATAATCTTTTGCTCCTCAGAAACGACGGGGAGTCGTAATCTTGCAGTTTGTATATCCTCTGAGCGGTTAACTGTAACTGAGTATACTTTGCGGTCTACTTTTGGCACGAAGAGCTCCGGAGGAGGCGTCAATTCCTTTTTGTGTAGGTTGAAAAGAGATTTGTCGAGGACAGGCATCACGACAGGGGCATCCGCAACCCCCCCATCCATGACTGCATTCCTCTGCTGCCTTGCCCATTCTTTGAAAGCATTTGCCTTCTCAGACGTGCCTTTCTTTAACCGGGGAACCTCTGTCATTTCCTCGTCGCTGTCCTCTTCTTCGCTGTCTTCCTCAGCACTGTCATGCTCGTCATCATCGTCGTCTTCGCCGTCCTCGTCACTTGTGCCCGCATCTGAGCCACTGCTATCATCCTCGTCTTCAGAAGTCTGCTTTCTGTCGTCCGAGTCCTCCGAGTCGTCTTCCGAGTCCATTTCCTCATCTGAGTCTTCCTCCTCTTCTGAGCTACCGCTATCCTTATCCTTAAAGCTCCAAGGAACTGCCTTCTTGGAACTCGGCCCTGGCGTTATTGTGAAGGAAGGCTCTGCTCTGGTCTTCTTCGCCCGTTTGATCGTAGGCAGAATTGGTCGTCCATTTTCATCAAGCTCCAGTGGCCTCTTGAGACCACTACCAACAGCAGCCGGGGCGGGGGTCACTTGCGGTTTGGGTACAACTGGTGCAGGAGGCGGTGGGATCGGTAGGCTTTTCATTTCTTCGTTGTGCTCGGTGACTTCCATCTTGTTCTTGTTGACCTTGCGGGGCGGCGGCGGCGGCGTTGGTTCCTTCATCCTTGGTGCTGGAATGTGCATGTCTGCCGTTGGTATAATACGCTCTCCGAAAATAAGCTCCTTGTTTTCCTCATTGTGAATCCCACCCTTCTCCTCCCTCAAAGCCTGGCTTAGCTTCTCCCGTTTCGACTGCTTGACGGCTCCAAGACTTTTCGAACTGCGGAATAGCGAAGTGTCGACCCTGGTCTCCTGAAGCTGTTCGATCAATTGTGCCTTCTCCTCCTTTCGCAACTTCGTTTCCTAGTCTCATCGTAAGCATATATCCGTCGGCCGCTCAGGCCCAGCGCACTTACAATATACTTATTCAGTCGTTTCGCCTTCTTGCTCGACATCTTTGGTGCATCTGCCTTCATTTCCTCCGCCAACTCCCTCTTCCTCTTCTCTGCCTTCTCGGCTGTCGTGAGCGGTATTATGACTTCGACATTGCTATTGCTGTCGTTCTTTGCGGCATTGTCGGCGGCCTGTTCTGGATCGGTGTTTGTGGGATCGTGATGCTTCTTTACTGTCTTCTTCTGTTTCCGCTGGCGCGGGACGAACGGTTTCGTGACCATTGGGGTATATTGGTATTAACTCGAGGGGTCGATGGGCATGAATTCTTTCGAAAGAGAGCGCCTATCCGGTGTTGATTTTGAAAGGCGATGTAGGAGTGTTTGGCAATGTTGTTTTTTTGTGTTTTTGTGGTTTGCGGCAGGAAATTTTGACATCGGGCTAGCAGACTGCATGCAATACCACGGCACGTTCCGTGCAGGCACTAGGTAATCACGTGATGATAGGGAAGGCGGGAGGTTTTTCACTCACTGGATCCATGGACTCACTGGTCAGCGCGACAGACGAGCCCAAGTACTTGAGTTATCAATTAATCACATGTCTATTACTATTTTATTGCTGTCCCCTTGCTTTAGCTCTAAGCTTTTCTATCAAGCCACCGATGTTTTCCATATCAGAGGTGTCGTAGTCCTTTCCTTCATGCACATCTTCTGGAAGAAGTTCAAGTGCCCGCTTAAGCCCCTCCTCAAAGTTCCTGACGACACTGCTGATGGCGAGCGCACCTTTCAGGCGAACCGCTTCCACGGGATCGTTGAGCGTTAGCTCAACAAGCTTCTCCACGCCACCCAAAGAAAGAAGCTGTGAGAGAGTTAGTGGACCATTCACAGGGTCTGGCTGGCAATCGTACCTTTTCCTGGGCCTTTGGGTTGTTCTGAACAGCTACTCCCATTGTCCAGGCAGCATACTTTCTCATAACCGCCTCTTCGGAGTTGAGTTGGTTGATGAGGGGTCCCCATAACTTTAGGTTATCGAGGTTGTTGGCATTGTCAATGCCTTCGCAAAGCTGCAAGAAGTTGTCAAAGGCAATCTCCTTGTTCTCTAGGTCGACCTCGGGGCTTTCAATGGCAGCCATGGCCTGCTTCATCAACTGGGCCTCATCTGGAGCACCCAGGAGTTGGGCAAGGAACTCGGGATTCTAGAAGACCATCAGTATCAGGTGTAAGAAGAGGCCGGGCGGTGTTCTTACCAGATCAGTCCTCTTCCCAATCTTAGCCCTCTCATCAGCTGGCGCACTGTTCTCAATACTCCAAGCAAGAACCTTATCCATGTTTGATATGTGTTATGAACGGGGTTTTTTGGGGGACTTTGTGTTTAATTGTTGAAGGTTCGCGGAAGTTTTGTGATGTTCTTTTGAAAATTTTGTGGGATTCTTTTTTTTTTATGTATGGGTGTGAAGAACGAGCAACGTCTAGCAGGTTCGATTGGATGCCCGCAAACGGGCTTCTCGACACTGCGGCAAGTGGAATTATCAAAAGCGGCGATCAGTCATGTGAGCGGCACAGTAAAAAGTCAACGACGTTCGATGTTTTCAGCCGCAACCTTCAAGCTGTGTGGAAATTGGCTTTTGTGTTTGGCGGGGCGGAATTTTGGGGATATGTATCCATCCATAGCGGGGCAGTTCTACGGGGGGGTGTCCTTACATGGTACTTGGTAGCCAGCAGGAGTCCAAAATATGTAGAGATGGTTTCGTTGTCAGTCGAGCAGGAATTCAAGTCCGTAACCACAAGCACTTACGAATACATTTGATCTTACGGAAGCTTCTGCTGCGCAGATTAATTGTCTGACCCATAATCAGTAATTTTCTCCTATTCGGTTGATATCCGTATTCTTCTCATGAGCTCAAGATCGGTTCTTCCGCGCTCCGGGATCGTGAGATTTGGCCGGCCGCCCCTGACAGCTTCCCCTGGTTGCATGAGATTTCCCCAATTCTTTCAACTCCATCCGGCCAAGGTGCGAGCCTCCTTTTAGGGCCGTTCCGCTCGCTGGAGAAGGGGACCTCTTCCAATTTAACTGCTTAACGTTTGGGCGGAGAACCCCAGTGTTTGGTGTGCATCATAAGTAAACCACCCCTATGAGGGAGAATGGGGACAAGCGGCTGACGCATTCGGCCTCGCGTCTGGCCTCGTGCGACAGATTCGCCAAGCTAGATTGCCAGACTCAATTCCACTGGGCAGGCCGCCGCAGCGAAGGCCGCCACGGCTTACGTAGTGGTCCTCACCCGCCTTGTCTTCCACGTCTGCCGCATTACGAGGGCGGGAGGCCTTTCAACGCCAGGCTTGCGACTCCTGGTTAGGTGTCCTCTCGGGCACGCGTATGCCTGGTAGTGCGGACGTATGCCTTTACTGCCTCCTAACGAGCCTGGTCAAGTGCAGAAACAAGACTAAATCAATTGAAGTACTTTATATAAAAAGGAGGTCCCTGATGCTGTGTGCAATATCACCAAGCAAATCGAACCGTCTCAGTTGATTAACTTAAACCACTAAGCCCCCACCACTCTGAGAGTTTTGGTGAAGTTTGTACGTTCTTGGTCCTCCCCCCCCCCAGCCAGCTGCCAGCCTTCCTCCTGATTCTTGAGGCTTACCCGCTAAAGGTTCCCAACTAATCTATTTCCACCCTCCACTTCAAAACCCCTCTTTAACTTCACTCCTATCTTCTTTCCCCTAAAACCACCAACACAACACAACCACCAACCTTTATCCATCCATCCCATCCTCAACACCACCGACTCTCCACCGCCCCTTCACGAATATCTATACCAATCTACCTTAATTCACATCAAACAAATCGCCCGCCATGGATGGTAAGTCGTACTTCCGGACTGCAGCGAAAGAGTGAGCATCCAAGTTCAAAGCTGTCCTGATCTCCCCCTGATCTGGCATCTTTGAACTCGCTTGCTCGCGTCGGTGACGTGTGATGTTTGAGCTCTTGCTAACATGGTGTTTTCTGCTCTACAGAAGAAGTTGCCGCTGTATGTCCCTACTCACCCTCTTGCTTCTGTTCGATCTCGCAGACGTGCTCCCACAATGCTCCCCCCTTTTCAGTTTCCGGGTCAACTTGGTAGGATTGTTTGGCTGACATGAAGTTTCTCGTGTCATAGCTCGTCATTGACAATGGGTAAGCTCATTCTCTTTCCGATACCGAGTCTATGGCTAACATTGTTCTTTAGATCCGGTATGTGCAAAGCCGGTTTCGCTGGAGACGACGCCCCTCGTGCTGTTTTCCGTAAGTCCCCTATTTGCCTCGAGGCCCTTTGCCCCTGGGCTTCCGAGGATAGCCTGCCTACTGATTCTAACGCCCTGAACAGCATCGATTGTCGGTCGTCCCCGTCATCATGGTATCATGATTGGTATGGGACAGAAGGATTCCTACGTCGGAGATGAGGCTCAGTCCAAGCGTGGTATTCTCACATTGAAGTACCCAATTGAGCACGGTGTCGTCACAAACTGGGACGACATGGAGAAGATCTGGCATCACACTTTCTACAACGAGTTGCGAGTAGCCCCTGAGGAGCACCCAGTCTTGCTTACCGAGGCACCAATCAACCCAAAGTCGAATCGTGAGAAGATGACACAGATCGTTTTCGAGACCTTCAACGCCCCGGCGTTCTACGTTTCCATCCAGGCCGTCTTGTCGCTCTACGCTTCCGGTCGTACTACTGGTATCGTCCTCGATTCCGGTGACGGAGTCACTCACGTCGTCCCAATCTACGAGGGTTTCGCCCTTCCACACGCCATTGCCCGTATCGACATGGCTGGTCGTGATTTGACCGACTACCTCATGAAGATTCTTGCCGAGCGCGGTTACACCTTCAGCACCACCGCCGAGCGCGAAATTGTTCGTGACATCAAGGAGAAGCTTTGCTACGTCGCCTTGGACTTTGAGCAGGAGCTCCAGACCGCCACCCAGTCGTCGAGCTTGGAGAAGTCCTACGAGCTTCCTGATGGACAGGTCATCACCATCGGAAACGAGAGATTCCGTGCCCCAGAGACTCTCTTCCAGCCCTACTACATTGGACGCGAATTCCCAGGTATCCACCAGACCACATTCAACTCCATCATGAAGTGCGACGTCGACGTAAGAAAGGACCTTTACGGAAACATTGTCATGTCCGGAGGAACCACCAGTAAGTACCTTGTTGTCTGATGACGGCCCTGTCTAACGAACTGTTTTAGTGTACCCCGGTATTGCCGACCGTATGCAGAAGGAAATCATCGCCCTTGCCCCAAGCTCGATGAAGGTCAAGATCATTGCTCCACCAGAGAGAAAGTACTCTGTCTGGATCGGTGGTTCCATCTTGGCTTCCCTCTCCACCTTCCAACAGATGTGGATCTCCAAGCAAGAGTACGACGAGAGGTACGTTGTCCGCTTATACCCCCCATTTTTGGTTAGTTTGCTAATGCTTGCTTTAGTGGACCATCGATTGTCCATCGCAAGTGCTTCTAAGCGTATTACTTGGAGTGTTTCGTTTCATGGCCAGGTGTGTTGTGAGGGTGAGGAAGAAACGATCCGAGGGCGGTCGGTTTGGTTAGCTTGTTGGAGGCGATTAAAAGGTTGCTTGCCTGCAAAACATGGTTTCTTGTCTATTTCTTTTTTGTATCGCTACAAGCAATTCTGCCGTCCTTGTGACTGTTTTTAATGGAATTTATCATTATCTTACCCCAGTTTAGTACCTGTTCTTTTTCTTGTTTTGTTTGGGTTTGCGAAACCAAAATCTAGATAATAAGGCTGTTAATTCAATTTTACTTCAGTCAAGTCGTTGACAAAAAATACTCTTCTGCTGAACTTCATGGTGAAACGAGAGATGTATAAGTAGATAGCATGCTACTCGCATGTTGAGATTTAGGATTTCACATGGGTATGTAGAAATGTACCATTGTAAGCGGGTACGTGCCGCAAAGACAAACATATGAACAAGTGCGTAGCCGGTGGCATCCTGATGCCCTGGAACAACTTTAGAAGTGTGTAGGTTGCAAGTACATATGTGTATGTATGTGCTATCTACGCCGGCTCGCTACAGCGCAACCGAAGTTCCGGCCACGTGCCAATGGCGCTGATTACCTCAAAATAAGCTCAGTTCTAACGAACACCGGTCAGTCGCTAAGTGGTAGTGCTCATCTTTCCTAGTCGAACTCCACCAACTGTTATCGCTGATCCCTAATCCCACCTTTGCTTCCAGTCGGAATTCGCTGGCGAGGTCCGGCTCAGCTCTATCGCCAGATCCACAGAGTTCGACAGAGACCATTCAGCAATGTCGGGCCCTATGGCTCACCTGAATCGGCCGAGAATAAATCCACAGCAAATCTGGATGTCGCCAACACCTGTCAACACCATCCTTC
This sequence comes from Ascobolus immersus RN42, assembly GCA_003788565.2. Classification (NCBI taxonomy): domain Eukaryota; kingdom Fungi; phylum Ascomycota; class Pezizomycetes; order Pezizales; family Ascobolaceae; genus Ascobolus; species Ascobolus immersus. The sequence goes on along the minus strand of ML119650.1, from coordinate 96,958 downwards.
CGCCAAATGGCCTCTACACTGATATTCGAAACCTTATTTCCCGCGTCGAGTCGCTCGAGTACGAGAAGAAGCAAACAGCACACCGAATGGACGAGCTCGAAAATGCTGTCAAGCTGGCTGCGGAGGCAGATAGCAAATTGGTCGACTCGCATTACGAGGAGATGGGCAAAACCCGGGCTCTGGAAGAGAGAGTTGCCGAGCTGGAGTACCTAGTTTCGTCTCTTCAGATGCAACCACCGCCGGTGGCTCGCTTCAGGAGAAACGCGAGTACCAGTTCATTCTGGGGGGATCCAGATGCATCATACTACTCTGGGAGTAGGAGGGGTTGGGTCCAACCAAATGTTCGAAACTTCAACCGACAACCCTGGAACGGCAATGGTAGAAACCGTCGGCCACATAGGCAGTATGGTAGCAACATGCGCCTTCGGCCGGACTTCAACAACTACGCTACTGGGGGAAGCACCTTTGGCCCAAGTGAAGAGTACTCGGCACTGTCCGACGATGGTTCTGTGATTGTAGGCATGGATCCAAAGGGACGTAGCAAGTTTCCATATGGCGGTGAAGAGAAAGAGACTGTGGTGTATGCAGAAAGCAGAGGCGCCGTGACGCTTGACCCGCCAATAAAGGCACAGCCGGATCTTTTTCTAAACATCCCCAGTGCAGGGCTACGCAATGAGTTCAAGAACGAAGGAGTGTCTATCAACCAAAAGGACGGATACTCCTCTGATGAATCTTCGAACGGGGATCCTGGCGAGGGCTCTGATGAGAGCTTCGATTATGTCGACAGCGATCATGGGCGTAACTAGTTTTTCTCTTCTAGCATCCAGTTGTAATACAAATAGGAAACAGTCTCGGTTACAAATATAGGGAAAGCATGAGACGGGCAATACGAAGTATGCTTCAGACTGCCTGGTTGTCCATTTGAACTTCTTTCGAAGTTACCTAACTACTTCTTGTTAGTAGGATAGACTGGATCACACTATCGCAACATGTTTGAACAACCAAGAACGGGCCCTGCCAGTGAGACGTACGGTATCCGACTTGCGAGTGCGTAGCAAGTAAGTATTAAGTATTGCAAGCGAGTTTGGGTACTTTGTACAGAGATAGTTGCACTACTAGTAGTGACGAAGACCATCAATGTCCACAGCGGAAGTTTAGTTGAACAGTGCACGTTTAAACGTTTGACTTTGCGAGCAGATATACTCAGTACTTATCATTGCACCTCTAGTAGCTATCAATAATAAGTACTTGAGCTCACTGCGGACGTTGTTACTACAGATATATAAAAGCGTACTACTAGCAAGATGATGTATTTGACACGTTGCAGCAGTAACGACAGAAGTTTTAGAGCATCCGTATAGTACTTCACAAAGTACATGAGGTCAGAATTCCCTAAACGAGAAAGCCAAGAGGCACTTAACCAATGGTCCGTGCGTATATTAAGGTACTGGATGGTTCCATAGACAGAGCGTCATTGCCTTCGCTTCCCAAGCCCCGCAAACACTCCCTTCACATCCGCCATAGAAGCATCGCAAACATGTCCAACAGAAGCGTTGAGAAGACCAGAAACCGCCTCAAGAAGTTGTATGTGCTTTAATCTACCCTCCCTCTAGCGACGATCCACTTCATAGCATACCCTTTCGCATACCTTTCAGTCGTCGGACCGTTCACAGTCTCATCCTCGATCGAATAGCCTGAACTGACGATTATCGCGGATAGGATAGAGGATGGCTCACACTATGAAGCGCATCAACAACTCCGTGTTCTCTGCCAACGATACCTCAAGCAAGAGAATTACCCTGCGGCTATCGATATCGTCTTCACTGGTGCGACTTCGTTGTTGAAAGCTGGCCAGAGTGGAAGTGGTGGAGATTTGTGTCTGTTGCTTTTGTCGGTTTATCGTGATGGTGGGGTAAAGCCAACTTCGGAATCAAAAGGTGAGAACGGATGGGTGCATCTGGGGGGAATCTAAGGACGGGACTGACCATCAGACCAGGTCGCATATACCAGTTGTTGAATCTGTTACCAACGGAAGAACCGACGCGGAAGAGGTTCTTGAATGAAGCTGTGGCGTAAGCACAACCTGATGAATGTTGGCTTGTTGGACACTGATGATTTGCTGTTAGGTGGTCTGCGAAGAATGGCGAATATCCGAACGGCGACCCTGACCTACATCACTTCATTGGAAACTTGCTTGCGGGTGGTAAGTCTAGCTCAGATCTCAGATGGGTAAACGAACGGGTTGATGGCTAACGATACACAGAGGACGAAGCGTATGCTGCTGAGAAACATCTTCTTCTTGGGACGAAGGAAAGTGCGGAAGTGCTTGGACAGCTGCTCTACCGGTGGTACGCCGCAGATGATTCCTTCAAGGTTGGCCACTACGCTGCTCGTGCTGTCCTTCCCTACCTTCTTCTCAACAACGTCCGCGATGCGAACAAGGTCCTCGACATCTTCTCCTCAAATCTCACCGAAAACAACAAGAACCTTACCAACTCACTGGTTGAGTCAATGACATCCGAGATCAGAGTCTTTCCTTCGCTGCCGCTGTTCAACTTCTTGCGCCTGCTAGTCCTTACAGTGGAAAGAGGTCAAGCGGATACATTCAGAAATCTCAGAAGCCACTACGCATCTCATTTGAATGATGTACCCGATTGGAATGAGGTATGAATACAACATTAAAAAGAAGGAGCAGATGGCTGATTTTATTGTAGGCACTCGACCAGATTGGCGAGATTTACTTCGATATCCAGATTAGACGACAACAGAACCTTCTTGATATGATGGGAAGTATGTTTGGCGGAGGAGGACCTGCGCAACCATCCGGAAGACCCAGGCTACAGGCGGCAGCTCCATCTTCAGCAGAGCTGGATTAGTTTGATTGATTAGCCTGTTACTTTCCGCGGACGCTGGGCTTGGCTAGGCTACTGTTGAGCGGGAATGAAACATGTGCCATCAGTTTACTACTCCTGATATTCATGTACAATGCTTTAATACCAAGTGTGAAAAGAGTACAAGAAGACGAAACCATGAATTTATGCCAATGCTGAAAAGTGTCACCCAAACGCCCGAACTCCACAGTCTAAGTAATAACGCCGACCCAAAAGGATATGATGAAGGGAAATCAAAGAACGACAACCAGCAGCTAAGTAGGATAGTAGTCAGAATGTATCCTCTTCCTCATACATCCACTGGTCCTCCTGTAATGACTGCACTTGAAGTCTTAATAGTTCTGGACAGAAAATCAGCGAAGTCCCCCCCAAGTACGAGGAACAAGACCAAGGAGCACAATAATACCTGGTAGATGGCGCGAGAGGTCGCCCCGCGCATGCTGTTTGACTAAATCGGCGAGGCGCAACTGCTCTGTATGTACGTTAGCCTCACGCACAAGCACGGTCGGGTTGTCTCCCGCTCAAAATGCATACCTCTCTCCTCCTCATCATCATCATCATCGTCGTCAACAGTCTCATCCAGTTCTGGTAGGTTTATCTCCCATTCGCCATCCGCGTTTCTTTCCAGCACGTCCTCCTCCTCCTCTTTCATTCTGGCATCCTCATCATCAAACACAGTATCCGTAGGAGCATCCACAGTGCCCTTTCTTCGGCTGCTAGGCTGTAGATACTTTGTTGTCGCCCGACTACCTGCTCCTGCCATACTCTGAGATGCGGTTTTCAGCGTCTTGAAGAGGTTTCGACGGACCGAGTTGCTTGTTGACGAGGTTGAATGCTGTGTCGGTGCGGAATGGTGGGACATGCTGGTTTGGTAATGAGTTTGTGATGAGCCGATATTAGAGGACTGCATAGCAGCATGAGACAAGGTACCCGAGATGTGAAGGGGTGGGTGTTGCCCGGCGGAGGTAGTGTTGCGGGCTGTAGGCTGTTGTGTTCGGCGAAGGCGTGCAGCGGCGTTCGTAGTGAAGGAGGAAGCCATTGCGGGATGCGGCCTCGAACGAGGGCGGGGCGAAGCTATGAGCTGCAGGTACGTATATGCTAGTCGTGTAGGTCTCCGACTCGTGAATTGGGTCTATGTATATTGTCGAAGAAAGCGATAACCAATGGGCCCTTTTGCAGGAACCTGTGTTGGCAGGCGGTCGAGATGCATGGAGTGCAACTTTCGACCTGCCCGCTGCACGGCAGTAAACAATGAAGTCTTGGCAGGCCCCAGGAGCTTGGGCCCATGGAACGTGCTGGGCCGGTTACTTAATAGTTAGCTCCATGAGCCCCAATGTCACGACAACCACACTTGAGCAACGGTAGTCAACATCCTTTCAGCAAAACAAACACACATATCGTTGTTTTGGAGCCACAATGAGCTACTACAGGCCGGAGATGTCAAACCAGTATCGACCAGATCCAAGGCGGTATGACCGGGATGTAGGCAATCGAAACGTCAATAATCCACCAAGGCACCAACCAACACAACCAACACTAGATTCCAATGCAAAGGCGTTCAAATGGGATTCACTAGAAGCTTTTAGGGGCAAAAGCCAGCTCAGAAGGCCACAGGTACGTGAGTTGCGCAAGAATTGTGCATGTCTAACAATTTTTCAGGAAGTTACAACATTCTCATACGATGAGAACCGCGCCTACAAGTTTGACGATTCCTCATTACGGTACTACTACAATCCGGAAATAGGTCAGCACCTGTCTAAAGGGCTTGACAAGTTCATCAAACATGATGATACCATTCCCGAGCATCTGGATGGGCTACTTCAAGGCATTATGGATTATGAGAAGAGTACGGGAAAGAAGGTTTCTGCCGATGTTGTAACGTGGAGAGGAATGATTACCAGAGTACGTTATTTCATAATGATTTGGTGAGAGAACTATTTGCTGATGATTGGTGTAGTTCCTAACACTACCATATGAGAAGCGGGATGCGTATGTATAAGTATCTGTGGATCTTGGGTGCACGCCTGTTGTTAGGTGAACTAACCGATGAAGATTCAAAATGAATGCAACAAAGTTTCAAGTAAGAATTCTGCCTTCTCTTCATGAACACTACTGACAAGACAGGGCGTGATGTGAGTACCCAATACTTCAAAATACACACACATACGCAAGGCTGAGGCGCTGATTACGTGCCATTGTCAGATATATGGAGGATGACCATGATTTTAAGATGGCCCAGAGAGCGAATGAAAGGCCCTGGACGGGACCGATCGGACAAGAAGAAATGTCATTTTGGGGTAGAGTGGTCTTCGCTTGCAATCGCTTTAAAACTGACAAAGGTTGTAAAAGGATACAAGTTCGAAGCTCTAGCAACAATACCTCGAATATGGGCAGATTGCACTCGCGAAGAGATTGAGGGCAGGTGTGATGATGTGGTCAACCAAGAGCCACAATACTGCTCAGTAGTCCAGACCGGGTTTGGTAAAACAAAATTGCTGATAGGAGGAGAGGTTGATGCAGGTAAGCGTTGCCATTTCGAGAGGCTGAATATAGGGTATTGGGTAGGAGCTGACCTCGCATCTACTCGATAGTCTGGGACGTCAAGCCAAACTATGTAGAGCTCAAGACGACAAAGAGGTGCCGGACTGATCGGGACTTTCAGAACTATGAGAAGAAGTTACTGAAGTTCTGGGCCCAGTCTTTCCTCCTAAATGTGCCTCGAATCATTGTCGGAGAACGGACAGATGATGGTGTACTATGCGGCGTACAGGAGTTGATGACTTCAAAGATACCGTCGATAGTGCAGAAGCAAGGAAGATCATGGGACGGGAACGTCTGTATACGGTTCGCAGAGCAAGTCATGGATTGGCTAGTAGACGAAATACAGGAAGGGCAGATGGTCAAAGTCAATCACCCGGCCAATGCATCATTCCTAGAAGTGGTAGAGGTGGATATGCCAACGTTTCTGACGAAGGAGTTCATTGAATGGAGAACAGCAGCTTCAGGTAAGCATTTAGAGCATTAAGTAAGAGAACAACAAAGCCCGATGAATGAATGTAATATCCAGAGAGAGGGAAAGACAAGACCCATAATACACCTCTATATTCCCAACAGGCCGAAAGAAAAGCAAACCGGCTAAAACATTTTCGACACAACGCTTGAGATAACCCACGAAGATATCATACAGGGAAACGACAGAAAGGAGCGATAACCAGACGAACATTTAGCGCAAAACACCCTTGGTACTTGGAACATCATCCTTCCCTGTCCTCGAGGTGGCCTCTTTGAGGGCAATAGCAAGCGCCTTGAAGGCACTCTCAGCCCTGTGATGGTCGTTGAAGCCTCTCAAGCAGTCGACATGCATAGTAATCCCGGCATTCTGCGCAAAACTCTCGAGAACGTGAGGGATCATCTCGCAGCTCAAGTCTCCGATCTTCTCTCTCTTGAGACCCAACTCCACAACAGCGTGTGGTCGATTCGACAAGTCGACGACAGCGCGGGATAGTGCTTCGTCCAATGGCGCAAAACCGGATCCGAATCTCTTGTATCCTCGAATTTCACCCAACGCAGTAGCAAAAGCAGTTCCGAGGGCCAGGGCGCAGTCTTCAGCAGTGTGATGGTCATCGACTATTTTTCAGGCCAAAAGTCAGAATCGGGCTTTTCCGACCCGCTCTTAACGAGCACTGGGAACCGAGGATGTCCTACTGTGCAAATCTCCCTTGCATCTCAACTCCAAACTCCAACCCGAGTGCTTAGCGAGCGCATGAAGCATATGGTCGAGGAATCCGATTCCAGAATCGACAGTGACGGTCTGACCTCCGGTGTGTTGTGACGCATGTTCGGCAGTGCCCTCAATTTTCTTGTGAAGCTTGTTTTCGGGGAAGTCGAGGTCGCCGCCGTCAATGCAGAGAGCAATTGCGACCTTGGTCTCGTTTGTGTTGCGTTCGATAAAGGCTGCTCGTACCATTTTGTGTTGCGTGTGGTCTTGTTGAATCTATACGGTAGAAGAAGAAACGAGATGCGGCGGCGATGGAGGTTTTAAACTGGATTGAACTGTTGGTACGAAGAAGTCTAAGGATGGGAGCTTTTGGCGGCGGGGTGCCAAGGCCCTTGGAGGGGTCGTCGCCTTTTGGCAGATCTTTGCGCTAGTGTCAACTGTGTCGCACAAGATTTTGAAGAGAAAAGTTCCATTAACAATTTTTCTGAGCTGCGCTCGCTCATCACTTGTTCCTCATCACCACCAACACTCACAACAACCCAACCTTGTCAATATGGCCAAAATCAAGAAGAGAGGTAGCTTCTGCGCCCCGATGCAATTGCTTGTCTGGAGGAAATTGGTGCTGACACTTGCTGCTTCTGTCTAGGAACCTCCGGAAATGCCAAAAACTTCATCACCAGAACTCAGGCGGTGAGAAAGCTTCAGATTTCTCTTCCAGATTTCCGCCGCTTGTGCATTTTCAAGGGTATGGATACTTCAATGCGACTTGAAGAGGCGACATGGTTCTAACGTCCGGCCCAGGAATCTACCCAAGAGAACCTAGAAACAAGAAGAAGGCCAACAAGGGAAATTCCGCGCCAAATACCTTCTACTACGTACGTACAGCGCTACTCCAACATACTGCCAAACTAATCGGCTTGCCATCAGACGAAAGATATCCAATACCTCCTTCACGAGCCCGTTCTTCAAAAGTTCAGAGACCACAAAGCATTCGCTAAGAAGCTCACCAAAGCCTTGGGCCGTGGAGAGTATGGAGATGCAAAGAGACTCGAGGAAAACCACAAGCCAGTTGTCCGGTTAGACCACATCATCAAAGAACGCTATCCTTCGTTCGCGGACGCCCTGAGAGACTTGGACGACGCCCTTTCGATGCTCCACCTTTTCGCCAACCTTCCCTCGAACGAGAAGATTCAACCAGAGATAATTTCGAAATGCCAAAAAGTATGCCACGAATGGCAACACTTCATCATCAAGACACACACTCTCCGCAAGTCCTTTTTGTCGATAAAGGGTATCTACTATCAAGCCGAGATTCAGGGACAAGACATCCTTTGGCTCGTTCCATACAAGTTCGCTCAAAACGTCCCCGGTGATGTCGATTTCAGAATTATGCTCACATTCGTCGAGTTCTACACGACTTTGCTCGGTTTTGTGATGTACAGACTCTATACGCTCGAAAACTGGGTTTACCCACCAAAGTTTGACCAGAAGGCCGATGAAGCTGGCGCTGGGTTGGCTGCCATCACTGTCGAGCAAAAGGAGACTGGTAATGCCATTCACGCGATTGAGGCTGCGCCAGCGGGACCAACTGCTGCCGAACAGGGGGCAATTGAGAACCTGCCTGTTGTTGAGGTTACTGAGGATATGATGAAGACGACCATCGAAGAGAAGAAGGTAGACGAGGAGGATGCGGAGGCTGAAGCCGGAATCAACGATACCAAGAACGCCATTGACGTCTTCAAGCCCATCGACGCAGCCAATGCTGGAGACGTTCTCGCGCAGCCCATTCTTGCGGTCCGAGAGGATGGAACAGTCGCCGAACCAGAAGATCTTTTCAAGGGAACCGTCTTCTTTTTGTCAAGAGAAACGCCCAGAGATCCATTGGAGTTCATCCTCAGGTCGTTTGGTTGCAATAGCATTGGATGGGATGCCGTTCTCGGTGAAGGTGCCTTCACGCATGATCCTCTTGACCCAAGGATTACCCACCAAGTCGTTGACAGACCTCCTATGGTGGCCCTTCCGGTCGGTCCTGATGATGACACTGAGATGGCGGGTCAGGTTACCGCTCGTCACACTGCTGGCAGAGTTCCTGGTAGAATATACGTTCAGCCCCAGTATGTTTGGGACTGCATTAATGCTGGAAAACTGCTGAAGACAGACGTCTATGCGCCAGGCGCCATGCTTCCACCGCACTTGTCGCCTTGGGTCAAGGTAGATTCCAACGGCTACGATCCGTCCGCGCCCACAGGGCTCGATGAAAACGGAGATGTCGTTAATGACATGGATGTTGATGTTGGATCTGACGAAGAGTCTGAGGCGGAAGTCGTCAAGGATGCTGCTGAAGGGTCAGAGGAGGAGGAGGAGGAGGAGGAGGAGAGTGAGGTTGAGGGAGCTCCACTCGATGCCGCCCCTTCAAAGAAGGACAATAAGAGGAAGAGTGAGCTCAATAAGAAGGATCGTGAGGAGGAGGAACAGAAGGAGATGGCCAAGATGATGATGCCACGCAAGAAGCGGAAGCTGTACGAGAAGATGATCTACTCCAACAGCAAGAAGGATGAGGAGGCCAAGAACTTGAGGAAGAAGCGCAAGGAGTTGGAGAAGGCCAGGAAGTAACTTACGGTCGCCGCTGTGCTAATATCTAATTCTATTTAAAAGCGCTTCATTTCTTTCTTTGCATGTAGCTCAGTTATTCACATATCATTCTCGTACTCTAGCATTTTGAATATTACCGGGAGTCTGGGCTATTTTGGGTTTACTTAAATATGCTTCACGAATAATCTTCTGGTCTGTAGTGATTCTGATGAAAAGTGAAAATGAAAACTACTGGGTCTCTACAGAGTTATGTGTTGCGAAGCAAATACATCGAGGTCCGCACCTATGGAGAGGTTCACAGGGCAAATCCTGGATCTCTTTGGTACTTTTGGAATCCTCGTTTCGAGCGCTAGTCCAGATAAGAGCAGGCGCCAAGGACAATCGCAAACCTTATCCAAACGTTTGAAGGTGCCGCCAAAAATTTTCGAAAAATATTCAATCTCATCACTGCCCGACTCACACCTCAACACCAAACAACACCACCCAGAAACTCGCCAACTCATCGCCACATTCTACCATCATGGCCTCCGTCTTCAAAACTGTCACAAAGGATCGCAATGTCGAGAAGGAGGAGGATATCGACATGCAGGATCTCGCGCAAGCCAGAAAAGAGAATAAACAGAGAGTCCTTACGCTGTGCTCTAGAGGTGTCACATTCAGGTACTATCAACTCACTCTCAGCAGCACTTGCTCCAATTTCTTCCCCTTCCAATGTAGAATTGCTGCTAACATGCTCTGGGTTTGTTCAGACAGAGACATTTATTATCAGACATACTATCGCTTATGCCCCATGCCCGCAAAGACGCAAAGTTGGATACGAAATCGAACTTCGGATTGCTTACTGAGTTGGCCGATCTACACAATTGCAACAACATCTTGTTCTTCGAGGCTAGGAAAAGACAGGATCTCTATGTGTGGATCTCAAAAGCTCCCAATGGACCTACTGTCAAGATGCACGTCCAGAATAGTATGTTTGCCTGAACACCCCACTGTCGAGTTTGTTAGAGTCGGATTTCTAGCTAAACAGGATACTAACATCGCCCCGTCTGTAGTGCATACTATGAACGAACTTCATTTCACCGGAAACTGCCTCAAGGGATCGCGTCCAATTCTTTCCTTTGACGAATCGTTCGACAGCGCTCCACACTGGCAACTTCTCCGCGAAATGCTCACCCACACCTTCGGTGTTCCCAAGGGAGCCCGCAAATCGAAGCCGTTCATCGATCACGTCACCTCGTTCTCGATCGCCGATGGGAAGATCTGGTACCGCAACTATGAGATTAAGGAAGAGGAGCCTACGAAGAAGTCGACGGAGGGTATGACCGAGGAGGAAGCTGCCGCCCAGAGGAAGAAGGAGAAGAAGACGGACACAGAGTTGTCGCTTGTTGAGATTGGCCCCCGTGTTGTCTTCACACCTATCATCATCCAGGAGGGATGCTTTGGGGGACCTATAATATACGAGAACAAGGAGTTCGTTAGCCCCAACCAAGTCAGAGCCGATTTGTTGAAGAAGAAGGCCGGCAAGCATCTCAAGAGGGTGGATGACAAGGTCAAGAAGGCTGTCAAGACGAAGGAGTTGGCGGAGAAAAGAGTTGCTTCCCAACAAGAAATGCTGGATAGTCTATTCCAGTAGATTGATTGTTCCCTGCAGTTCCTCCTTTCATTTTCTTTCTCTATCTCTTTACAGTCTTGAGGGGTCTTTCAAAAGTATGCATCTTAGTTTTATGAGTATACCTGGCGTTTAGTTTAAAATATGCGTTTTCTAGAGGGCATGTATTTCAACTCGAATCATCATGGTGGGGACTGGTGTAAATCGTAGTTCACTTTTAGTCTTTTGTGTAGTCCCAGAGGCGTTTGATTTACAGCTTCTTACTTGTTGAAGGCACTAGCCTCGGAGCAAATCATAGGTGATATTGAGGGTATGTAGTATACATTGGGAATTTTGAAATGCATTGAAAGCAGACACTTCTATACTTAACCAGCATGACGGCATCGTGAAAAAAAAAGAAAATACTCATAAACTGATCGTAAGCGTATCTGGAGGTATCTAGTATTGACAATCGGAATACCGCCCTTTTCCGCCTGTCACCTCAATATGACTGTCTACTGCTTCGTACTTGGCATGTTCAGTCTTACTCGTGGCCCGCTGACACTGCTGCCCCTCCTACGAGCGACCTCGGCGCGGATCTCAGCTTCCATCTCCTCGATATCATGGATAGGATCATCGGAGAGCCCAAGCGTTGGCTCACGACGCAAAGAGTCCTCTTCTTCTTGCTTCTTCGCCTGGGCTCTGCTGGTTCTCTTCTTGAGCGTCCTAATTAGCATGCCCTTAGCAGGCGAGGAAAAGAAAGCCATGGCAATGGCGATGATTACATGCCCGTAGTACTAGAAGTGAAACTGTTAGTTGTGAAAGTAGCACATAAAAGAAGGTAGCAGTTACCATAGTTCTACTCCAGATCGTAATAGTTGGCTTAAAGTCCAGGACCAAGAATGGGACGACAATGTACGAGAATCCAAACTGAGTTGCAAACCAGCAGAAAATGTCGTAGAATTTCTTCGATGGCTTGGGAAGTCCAGCATCGGCAGTCAAAAAGAAAGGACGAACATGCCTGCGGAAGTCTGAGAAGGTGCGTTAGTCTGGTAACAACCTATTCAATCCCGGAAGTACTTACATTTGGCAATGGTTTGAGCAAATGAGGCTGTGATGAACGCCATGTAATATCCAGGAGCAGTCCCGTGCCACAAAGCGGAGGTAGCAAACGTGGCAAGAGAGCTTCTAAACCCTGGCTTCCTTCCTTTCGGAGTGACACGCAAGTAGACATAGTTCTTCAACCACTTGTTGGTGTTCATGTTCCATGCCTCAAGATAAGCCCTAGTGTTTTGGGCACCTTCAAGCGCAATAGGGTCAACGTTCGTAACTCTGTCCCATTTTGGCTTCTTGTTCTCATCAACTCCATTGAAGCCCAAGCCACTCAAAATGCAAGCGCCCTCGGTCAGCATCCAGACACCGTAGTACTTGGTGCGAGCCGTAAAGCCAAACATGAAGAGCCACCAACACCTTCTGAAGAAAGAGTACTTCAAGAACTCGGGGCCTTGAGCAAAGTCCTCGGTATACATGGCGCTCAACTGCATGAAGAGACCAATCCACAGAAGACCTTGAATAGCCTTGAACGTAGCAGGCTTGGAGCTGCTTGGAATTCTACGCTTGGTTTTGGTTGCGCCTTTCTTATCAATGACGGAGACGTTGAACATGGTTCCGTCAATATACTTTCTATACTCCGAAAAGTCGAACGATGGACCAGCAAAGAGAGATGGGAAATACAACTGGGAACGAGTCAGAACAAGCCTCTGCAAGATACAAACAACATACCACATATCCAGTATAGTCAAGAATGGATGGCACCTGCTTGAGCGCCCGGTCCTTCTGAACCTCATTCAGCTCCTGAGGTTTCAAGTCAGCTAAACATACCCGCAAGCACAGTGTAGAGTGGAACGAACCGATTCTGGAAGTCTACCATCGTGAACATTCCAACAAAAAGCGGTAAGCTTCATGACCAGTACCATCTGAGCGCCAGTGATATCGATCTCGCCATCAACCGGTCTCAGTTGACGATACATGTGCGAGTAGAACATGTGGCCCATCAGGAAGACGAATCCAATCCATGGCATATAAGGTCCGGAAATTCTGCTAGCAATGATGTATGCACCAGCTGAACTGATGAACAAAGTGCGGATTCCACCCCAAAGATCAAAAACACCAATGATATAGAAGAGTGAAACGCTAGAGAAAAGTCAGTACCATGCCCCCACCTTAACGGACTTGGAGCTCTTGCGCGATGATAAAGAGGTTCTTTTGGGCCGGGCTCGAATCTGGAAGTCGCTTCAACACGCCAGCAAGTGGGTATGAGAGCAGGAAGGTAAATATGAGCTTTACTACGATGCTTGTCAGTTACAGAGCCCCAAAATTTGGAATCGGAAACTTGCACTCATCCTTGCCCGCACCAATGGCCTTAGCTAACGCCGCAAATGCTTGAAAATCCGTTAGTAACGGACCAACCCCACCCAGGAGAACGCAACGCACGGGTATCAATAATCTGAAGCATGATGATAGCTACGTTCGACCAGTGCGAACTTTGAACCGACTTGTAACTCGGATATTCAAGTTTTTCACGATGTTTCTAGATTGTTGAGAAGAGCGGAGCTAACTGCGTAACGTTAGCCTGGAGATGTGTCAGGTGAGTTGATCAAGCGGATCAAGATAAGCGATCTTGAACGTCGGCCGCTCTTATGCAGACGTCAGCGTGAAACCCAGGGTCGACCACTACCAAACCAACAACAATATGGATATCGTACAAGCTGTCTCGAACTATGTTACCAAGATGGTGTCCTCGGAGGCAGCAGGTGGTGCAGCAGGGCCAGCTTCAAAGATGAAGATATTACTTTTGGACAACGAAACTGTAAGTCACACGAATGCTGCCCCCTCCGTTTGCTCGTGGCTGACAACGAGATGCGCTTTAGGTTTCGATAGCGTCCACCGCCATCACACAATCATCGTTACTATCCCACGAAGTCTATTTGATTGAGTAGGTAATGCCGCATTTCCCTTCACGGGCCGGGTCTAATTCAACAAAGCCGACTCGATAATGCGGAACGGGAGCCAATGCGACACCTGCGTTGTCTCGTCTTTGTTCGACCGTCGCCCGAAGCCATCCAACATCTCATCGAGGAGTTTCGGGAGCCCAAATATGGGGAATACTACATCTGTCAGTTCTACACTTTTCCAGGGGTTGTAGTCAGCGACTAACCAATCAGTCTTTAGCAACGTGGTCAAAAAGAGCTCACTCGAAAGACTTGCAGAAGCCGACGACCACGAAGTTGTGCGTGTCGTTCAGGAGTACTTCGCAGACTACTTGGTCATCAACCCCGATCTCTTCTCTCTCGACATCATTGGGCCGAGGCGGCGGATATGGTACGATGGACCGGATACATGGAATGTGGAAAGTTTGAACAGATCGTGTGAAGGGATTCTGGCACTGCTTCTGTCGCTGAAGAAGAGACCCCTTATTCGTTATGAGAAGAACAGTGCTGTTGCGAAGAAACTCGCCGCAGAGATCAAGGCATGAAAACAAGCGCCCACGATCTCCCAAGCAAGACTAACAGCACATTTAGTACCAAATTTCACAGGAAGATCAGCTGTTCGATTTCAGAAAATCGGATACACCGCCATTGTTGCTCATATTGGACCGAAGGAACGACCCGGTGACACCGCTCCTTACGCAATGGACTTACCAGGCTATGGTACACGAGCTCTTGGGAATCCAGAACGGGAGGGTGGATCTTTCTCTCGTTCCGGATGTGCGGCCAGAATTAAAGGTGGGATTGTATGCATGCAAGAGGATGGCCATTAACCTAGTATGCAGGAGATTGTACTTTCACAAGATCAGGACCCTTTCTTCAAAAAGAATATGTACCTAAATTTTGGAGACCTAGGTGGAAACATCAAGGATTACGTCGACCAGTATCAGCACAAAACAAAGTCGAATATGAACATCGAGAGCATTTCAGACATGAAAAGATTTGTGGAGGAATATCCTGAATTTCGGCGGCTTTCAGGCAACGTTACAAAGCATGTAACGCTGGTCGGAGAACTGAGTCGCAGGGTAGAGAATGACAACTTACTGGAAGTGAGCGAGCTGGAGCAGAGTCTTGCCTGTAATGATTCACACAGTGCAGACCTTAAGGTAGGGAGTTCAATAAGCGGGCCTTATTGACGACGCTAACCGTACGTCTAGACACTGCAGAGGCTGCTACAATCTTCAATACCAGCCGATAACAAAGTGCGCCTGGTTGCACTATACTGCATCAGATACGAGAGGCATCCTAACAATGCACTGCCTGTCCTCTTGGACCTCTTGCAGATTGGTGGTGTCCAGGCAAATAAACTCAGTGTATGTGGCCCGGGATTTGTTTCTGCCGATACTAATCTGAACCAGACTATCCAGAATTTGAGGCAGTTTGTGCATTCTCTCAAACCACAAGAAGAATTGTTCGAAGCCGACAGCATTTTTTCTCGTGCAAGGACCGGATTCAAAGGGTTGAAGGGAGTCGAGAACGTCTACACGCAGCACTCGCCTCGACTAGAGCAAACCCTTAGCAACTTGGTAAAGGGACGACTCCGCGAGACTACGCACCCATTTATTGATGGCTCCACAAAAGACAAGCCTCAGGACATAATTGTGTTCATAATTGGCGGTGCAACCTATGAGGAGGCGAAACTTATTGCTCAAATAAACGCTTCCACGCCAGGTGTGCGGGTAGTCCTAGGAGGTACATCGATACTTAATAGCTCGGCTTTCCTAGCGGTAAGTTGGATCCAGCGCACTGATATGGCATGCATGTCTAACGGATTCCTTCCAGGAGGTGGATGATATTGTGCCGAGATGGCCACAGCCCTCTGCTGGAACAGCGGCTGGCAGGCTAAGGCAGACAATAAACTGAAACTAGCGAGCCATAGTACTTTCGCGGACTATGTACTCTACGTCGGCTTGCTTCTGTTTTGGCCTTTTCTTCTCTTCACAATATCACGGCGTTACGGATATACTTTTCTTACTGGGTTTAGCAAAAACATTATAGTAATCTACGGGATTCTATGTCTCTTTAATGGTTTAATAGCTACGGAAATTTCTCTGCTAGAGTAGTGTAAAAATACGTAACTCTAATAAAGTACATGGGCTGATACGGCCGCTTGAATCGGCAGGTGTATTTCGAGATGCATAGTGAAATGACCGAGGAATTCATGGGACAGTAGGAAGTAAACAGAATGCGCATATGCTGAGTGCTGAGTCCTTCAGAGCATATCGGATCGAAGCGAGCCTTTAGTTGCTTGGCACTCAACTCGCCAAGCTAGCGGCTCGAATCTGTCTTGCTATGTACCATACGAAGCGGAAGAACGATCCTACAAGTTACATACATACAACTCTGTTCCCAATCGCCTGCCCCTCCACAATCCCAGTTCACCGCTCAACCATATCCCGACAGTCATGCCACCACGAGGGAAGCATAATCGGAAAGGAGACTTTACGAGAGGGAAGAGGCATCGACCGGCGGCCCTCATTGCAGCTGAGAATCGAGAGCA
Organism: Ascobolus immersus RN42; assembly: GCA_003788565.2. Classification (NCBI taxonomy): domain Eukaryota; kingdom Fungi; phylum Ascomycota; class Pezizomycetes; order Pezizales; family Ascobolaceae; genus Ascobolus; species Ascobolus immersus. Next base: position 80,622 of record ML119650.1, on the reverse strand, counting down.
TGCCCAAAGCACCCCCACCACAGAGGAATCCGAGACAACGCCCATAGTTGGAGCATCGAAGAAGCAGTACGAAAAAGAGAACCCATCGCTACCAACCGCCCGGGCAAGCACCCAAATCGCCGGACAGAACGTCACCGGTGACTCAGAAAAAACGGAAGAAGGGACCAATACGGAGGAAGCCGAAGGAGAGGAAGGGGAGGGGGAAGAAGGAATATTCCGACGACGGAACCTGGGATCGAATGCCTGGAGGTACGAGCAGTTGGAAGAGGAGTTGGACAATGGTAAGTTTCACTCCACATCGGTTGAACCCGCTCTCTTGGATCATATTTCCGACGAGATACTTCTGGCGGGGGTGCATTTAGAGGGACAGCGTACATGGGCCTTTTTGCGTCTTTGTGCAGTTGCACACTTGTTCTTTCACGCACTCTGTGATCGAAGCGTGTAGGGATACCGAAGGCTAATTTATATTTTTGGTTTGTCGCAGTGCTGGAAGCGGAAATATTGGAACCTGCAGAGGACTATGCACGACTGGTTCGGGAGAAACTTAAAGAGAAAGAAGAGGCCGAAGGCACGGTCACCGATACCAGGTTCTCCCGCGACTCCCTAGATGATGATATAGGGAAGGACCCATTGATTCCGGACGGCCGTGGCGAGAAGCGGCACGGCAAGGGAAAGATCCAAGTTGTCGACCGACGGGACTTTCAAGACATTGTGGAGAAAACAGCCAAACAATCGGCAGCCCAAGCGTTTCGGCAGAAATTCGCAACGAACAAGAAGGGGATGAGTCGGAAACAAAATGACGAGCCACAAGAGGAGGAGGCTGTGGACATTGATGCGTTCCTCGATGACATCTTGACTCCGAAACCTAAAGGTGAGACCCCTTCGATTTTGGTTCGTGCCTTGGCTCGGTTGAGACTAGATTGGTTTGGACTTCAAACGGGGGGACAGACATGGCAGATCGTACCCGGTGTAGGATTCTCCAAAGTGAAGAAGCTTCAGTGCGACAGGCATGATGACAGATCTTGGCAACCTTCGACCACAGATCTGGAGAACACGACTGCGCAAATTAGTATGCGGAGGGCAATGATACTGACATTAACACAGCTGCCGTAGTTGTGAAGACAAAGCAACAGGCTCCCAGCGATGCCCCACGAATCGGGAAGCCTAACATAGCGGTTACGAAGAACTCCAACTCGGCGTCAAAAGGCCAGAAAGCCGAGGTCCTAGATGACGATTGGTTGGATGAGATGCTCGGAGGGAGGTAGATTTTAAAGAAGAGTGGCTTCTAGAGGACTCTTTGTTACTCCCGTGCCGCTCACCGTTTGGCTGCTGCAGTAAGGCACTGATTCACAGCTGGCTCAGACACAATGTAGGGTTCCGTTCAATTGTATCTGGGTTGTGAGCCACGGCATACATGCACATGAAGCTGGCTCGTATAAGCCTGTCTCTTTCTACATGTATACAGTACACCACGAGTACCGCTTCGTGCCATCTGGAATAGATTGCTCGTCTCGTGATCGTGTGCATACTAAGTAAGTACGTACTTTTTGACGCTGCAAGTACTTACTTACATACGACATATTCTTAATTTTCTGTTCGATAGTACTTCTTATAGACAGATGTTTACTTACTAATAGTGCTATTAGGTGGACGGTCGTCTTTCTCTTCGAGCTCTGATTAGTAAAAGCATTGATTGGCTTGAATCGTTACTTCAGCTGTATACTTCGTACAGGACGGTTGAGTTCATCTTTACAGTCCAATGATTTTGCTCCATGAAAGTATCTATAGATCTAAAGTAACTAAGTTCCTAGGTGCTTGGTAGCTTACATACTTATATGTCGAGCATCGGCTAATACTATTCACACAGCATTACTACCTAGGTAGTAGTAATGCAATGCGTCTGACTATTGGTACTTAGTGTTACTCCCATGTTTCGATTATGAAGTGCTGAAAAGCATAAAGCAGTACTAAGTACATATGTACTCATAACCTGATCTGACTTCTAAGCTTCTTAAGTAGAGATGTCAGTGCTGTGACACACAGAACACATCTCCTGCTCAATGTTCTAGAAAAGTCGTTGCAACGTGCTCGTAAACCCAACGCCCTCGAACCATTGCACTTTGAATCGACCTTCTTAGATTTCCTAAGTGTACTTACCATATCAGAGATCTCAATATATTATGGGCGTACATATCGCAGCATTTGAGGCCGAAGACTCCTCTCCGAGATGGGAACTTACTAAGTGACACAGGCTTGCTTGTAAATACTTTCACATATGTACTTACCTTGGTACCAGTTGGTAGTTTTGATTAGATATCTCAAGTATTTGCAATGGGGTAGGTGACAGTGAACTTGATCACGATTTTGTCCCAGTACTCGTATGTATTAGCGCCCCGTCCGTGCTTTATGTACCGTCATACTTGCAAGGAGCCAACTATGCTGCCGGAGTTATTACAAGTACATACCATAGCCTAGGAACTACAGGCATTCCCTTGCCGACCTAACCGATCGAACTTGATACCAAATTCCGACGATATCGAGCTCTGACTTTGCCCTCTCAGTAAAAAGTACTGAGTGAAGAGGTTTACATCTTCAGTCACCTAGGGCTCCCCGGTTCAAACTGGAAGTTTCGAAAATGTTTGATCCACGGAATACAAAGTCAAGGATTGGCGAAACATCATGGTGGAGGTCGCAACGACGGCTTCCGAATCTGGAAATAAAGAGAGGGCGCAGGAGTAAGGAATCTCATGCCAGTCCTGGGGTATACATGTCAAAACAGCGAGATGCACACAAGATAATATGAGAAAATCTCCGGGTGCAGTAGTGAGTTATAAGCACAATTTAAACAAGCAAGTAAAGTACATGGCAAATTGACACTCTGTTAGTAGCTGACAGCTCGTTTAACTCCAAATCCGATAACTCGAAGCTGTCTTTCGGTGTGCTGGATTGAAACCATGGCGCGCTTAAGTCTTCACTGGCTACCTCTTTGTAAGTTATAAAGCTCTTCACATGCTTTTACTCCTCTACTTTACAAAGGCAGGAAAGAGCGCCTGGGTCGATGGCGACAATACAAAGAAATCAGCTTTGCACGAGAGTAGTCTTCTACCTACTTGTATAAAGGCGAGGCTTGAGGGGGTGTTGGAAGCGAGGGGTGGAATTGGATGAGGGCTTCTGGTAGCTGATTGGTCAAGAACAGCGCAGCTGAAGATGATGGCGGATAGTTAGTTGGTATAACGTTGGATTAATACTACTAGTATGCCGGATATCCGTATTGTACTTTGTACTGCCATGTTACTTGTAATAACTTACTAGTGGTCTCTGCTTCGTTGTCTACAGCTGCTTGCTTGCACAACGGCCGTGAGAGGATATCCGTGAGGGTTGGTGCAATGCTGAACGCTACCTACTTCTTCTTACCACTCGTCACTATTGACCTTTGTGATACGGCGAAGCACATTGTGATCTTCCCCAAAGATTCCCTGTCCAATGGCAATGGCGAACGCTTCGCTTTTCCTTTTTGTTTCGCGGGCTCTTCCATTCATCCTTTTCTGCCAACCAGCATCCTCGCTTCAGCCAAAGCAAACACCGGTCTCTTTGGGCCTGTTCTTACATATCTGGAATGTAGCCTCTGCCAACTCCCAAACTCATACGCCCACGTTTGTTTGTGAAACTTTCAATTGCTCGAAAGGCTTTCCAGGTTGAGCTTTACATACTTGTTACATATACACTTTCCACTTGCAGGCACTTGAGTGCAAAAAAGATAAAAGTTACATAGATAGGTACGAATCTCTCTGGATATGTAACATCATCACCATCATCACCATCACCATCACGCTCATCATCATCATCATCACACCCTTCACCAACGGTTAGTTACTAGTAATCTCTAGTCTCTCGCTTTGGTCGTTGTCTTCATCTCGCTCGCTTTTCTCGGCCTGCAACCCCGTTCTTTCTCCCCTTCCACTCTCGTTGCAACGTTGTATTTCCTCTGCAGTAATTACCCTCTTTGGGCCTTCTCGTCACCCTCGTTTCCCCACGCACCCTGTCGCTCCCAATACACCTGAGACGAATTGGAAGATTTCTACCGGACTTGAGTCAAGGCGGCGTTGCCTGCTCTCGCTGTTCTTCGCTCGCTTTTGCCCTGGCCTTGTCCTTCTTTGTGGTGAGGGCGACTTTGAAACAGCGAGAGCCCCTGACACTAGCCCCCTTGTGTCTTCCGTGCACAGCGCTCGACTGCCCCCTGCGTTTTGGACCAAAACCTCCAGAGTTGCAGACTCGAGCAAAAAGATCCTCCATTTCAACCTCCTCGACTCCTCTCCTCTGACTCCCTTCGCCTACATACCCTAATCATACCCCCCCCTCCCTCTCTCTCTCCCCACTTCTCTTTTTTCTTTGCTGCTTTTTTTTGACCGTTTTTCTTCGCCTCCAGAACTTCACTTCGTCCTCGACAATATTCTATACATAGGCCGCTCTTTCTTTTGTCGACCGCACTCCACCTCTTATTCCTGCCGTCGATACTTTTCCTCCTCAGCCACTCGTGTCCTTCTCCTCACTTGACGCCGAATTGGCTTACTTATAAATCAAACTACCAATACATTAACAATTCGATCGGGAACATTCCCTTCTCGACATCGCCGCCGACACTTCATCACTTCACCACGTACCACCTCCACTTTCACCTCCACCTCCAACCTCTCCCAACCTTCCATCACAACACTTCAGTCCGAACCAGCCATGACCAGCACGGAAACATCGAGGGTTATACCGCCTGCCGGGCCCGAGATGATGAACAGAAACAAGACGAGCCCGAAAAGAGCTGCTCCAGACGAGCCGATGCCAGAGTAAGTCGGCCCAAATCTTGCCCCATTTTTCATTCCGCTCTGAATCAATAAAGTGTTGGATTCGTGTGCGTGTGCGTGTGTGTGTGAGCGAGTCGTTGCTAACCGCCATACTTCTTTTTTAGCGCTGGCTCCCCTCTTCCCAAGATTGTGGTCAAAAAGGAACCTGCCTCTCCCATCGCTGCCGGCCCTCCATCCGCTCGACATCGACCACCAAAACTCTCCCTCAACAAAACATCCGGCGTCAGCCACGCTCCCAGGACCAGTGGTGCACTCACAGCAGGCGGAAGCCATCTGATGCAAGAAGTGGGAATGGCTTGTCTATCTCCAGGATTCACTACTCAGGACCCAGCAATGCGTGAACAACTCGCTAGAAGTATCTCGGTGCGCGACCAACAACGATCCATCATTGAGCAACGTCTCCAAAGACACTCTGGTAATGGCCCAGAAACTGGAAAGCCCGAGGCGAGCAACACCAGAGGAGATCGATCAAGCAAGCGACGACCACCCTCGAGCCTTACCATCGTTCCACCTTCACACCGTGCTTTCGCCAATGAACGAGTTATCCAATCGGCGCCCCTGAACCAGACATTCACCGGTCGGGACCATCCATATCAACCATCGCATCTCAGACAGCAGCAGTCCCAGCAAACCGTGAACAGGTTACCTCCAATTGCCGATGTATTCGCTGGAGATCGAATGGACTTGCGGACCCCTTCACGTTACGATCCAGCAGCAAACAACAAGGGACCACAGACAACCACAGGCCAATCTTTCCCACCTCCATTCCCAGCCTATCCGTCTCCAAACCAAGTCAACAATAATCGCCCTCGTGAATTCCGCTCGGCGGAGGAGGCCATCAACACTCTGACGGGAGGCCGCGAGGAGTTGCATCCCAAGGTGGTGCATTACGGTGGTCACCAGCCACCAACTCCACCAAGTCCACCCCAGGGACCAGCCTACTACGGAAAGCAGCAGCAGAACGGACCTCCAACCTCCCGGAGGCGTGACCGCAATGAGTACGAGAGGGATGGAAGAGACGGAAGTTATGGATCGGATGACAATGGAACGAAGCGCAGAAAGAAGGAGGAAAAGAAAGCCGAATTCCTTGATCTGTGCGCCAGAGCGTGGGATCTGCTCCACTCATAGACTTCTCGCTATGGGCCTACTTTTCCATACTTTCTTTTGACTGTGCTCTTCTCTTTTCTTCTTTCTGGCAGCTACTTTCAGTTCACCCAAAGTCAACGGTTTATTTATTTTTGGCGTTAAAGGATTTTTGGGCTGGTTCGTTTTCTGATATTATACCATGGTTCGAGAACTAATGGCTTTCTTCCTATTCTTTCTCTCATTTTTTTTATCTCTCCTCCTTTTGTGCTTATTTGGGACATCAGGAGGTGGTCGAAAGGCCACAATCCTGCTCCGCTTACATTGCCTATATCTCTTTTGTTGCCTCAAACTCAATTCCCTTTTCCTTATACCTTTCAATACCAGTCCCGTCTTTTGGACCTCCCAAGTTGGCGGCGTCTAGTTGTTTTACTTTCTTTGCTTTATCTCATGTATGGGGTTCTGGCCTTCTTTTGCCAGTGTTCTCTTGTACGCTTAGGTACTTGAGCAAGTGCTATCAGTAAAGCGAGAATGGGAAACCCGGCCTTTTGAGATTTATTTCCTCCTTACTTTTGTTTATTCTACTTCATATTGTAACATACTTCTTGTCGACTGTTTCTTTTTGATGATTTTGCTTTCTCTTAAGGAGGAAAAGGCGGGGCAAGCATGGTCTACTTTTCTTGTTGAGTCTTAATGGATGGATCCCTTGGTATTTTTGGTTTTCATTTACTTTTCTTGTGTTTATCGATCTCGTATATATGGTGGAGCGGTTGCACTTTTTTTCTTATTTTCATCTTGTAGGATTGGTCAATAATTTGGGAATAATATTCTGGGTCTTGTCATTGTGGGCTTTACAGTTTGTCGAACGATGCGTTTGCTGGTGGTTTATATGTCGTTTATACCCTTGATCCTTATCTCTTCAGGAAGTACATCCGTTGCTACTGTGTATATGGCAGCGGGTATCTTCCTTGCATGGCGTATAAGCTTGTTCGGGCCACGACGGATAGCACTGATAGCTCGATCGGTTGCGGGTGTTATAGAGGGAAAGGAGGAGAGATCCTACTACTGCGGCATGGGTGACATGGCATGGGCTAAAAATTGCTCGAGTCGAACGCCAGCCAATATTGACCTGCGGGTGGATAGGTTCTGTTCACGGTACGGACGGGTTCTAACTTGGGAAGGAAGCAGACATTCAGGTTCTGCTCTAAATGGATTGGTTCTCTATACCCCTTGCTTCATGCGGGCACCGTTTGCATGTTTCTTTGAAGGGAGCCTGTGTTTGTGCAATACATACGCCCCACCTGAAGTCATGGTGTTTGCCATTTGACGAAGCACATGGTCTTCTTCCGACGTGTGGATACAAGAGGGGGTGGTCCAGCGTTGCAGGTCCACGCTCGCGAGGAAAGAGTAGTCTATATAGGAGTGTCTTTCTTGATTGCATGTAGGTAGTCCATGTTGAATCAACAACGACATTTCGCGGATGATATGATGACGGTGAGGCACAGAATTTGAACCAGGAAGCACAGCCTTCGGTTGGAAGGCTCATGAAGCGGAACATAAAAGTGTGTACGAACCCCGGTGTTGTCGAGCCATGGTGCTAGCTGAGCCGGACGCATGCCTGCTTCTGCATTTTCCAATTCTCACACAGTTACCTCCAGGGCTAGAGGCGGAGGTACGGAAATGTGTTGCACTCGAGCATCTCGAGATGAGTGTTGACCACCATACTTGCCGAGAATGGCAACTGAAGCGAAAGTGCCAGTGGAAAAGCAGGTCGGTCGACGAGGTATGCCCAATTGTTTTTCGGATTCGCAGGTACTTAACAAGTACAAGTAAGAAGTACTTGACAATCCATGTTGGGATCACAAACTCCTTCTTGTACAGTTATCGTCAGATCTGGTGTTCGGGGCCTGCCTTGTTTGGGTACCGTCTCGGCTGAAAAAGTTCATTTTTCAGAGATTTCGTTTGACCTAAAGATGGTTACCAACGCACCGTGTCAACTGCGAAACCAGCGTCCCACCAAGGAATCATGCTGAGAATGGCAAATGATGAGACTCAAGTGTGTTGGATACTAGTTGAGAGACAGATACGAGCGTTTCCCCAAAAAGCAGCACTTAACTTTCGCTCCAGTGGCCTTTATGTATGATAGACAGACAAGTCCTTTTTTCACATTCTCCACCCCAGCGGATCCGCAGCTGCTATTCAGTATTTAAGTAGACATCACGACGTCAGTCCCCTGCCCTGAAGTTCCCCAAGACAAAACGCGACTAAACGCGTGGAAAAGCTCCACTTAACCACAAATCACGTGATCATCTGCGCATACTCTACGGATAGCCAGGTTGAACGGCGCAACGAGATTCGAGATACTTACGCAAAGACGAAATTCAACTTAAGCCCCGGGCGGAAAATGGATCTTCTTGAATTCTCTTCCACACCCAATCCGTCACCGTCCCTTTCCAACCATTTCCTTTCTGCTTGACTAGTAATCCACCGCCTGACCCTGCCGTTGTCACCAAACACAACCTCCATCTCGGCCCTGGCTTTCACGACTTCCTGCCCGAGTAGTGTTGACAGTTTCGGCGTCCGCCAAAAATCGCCTTCACGGGTTTCGATAAACAAGTGGCCATCGACTAGATCATAACTTCACCACCAAACCATTCGCAAAACAACAGACCTCCACCTTTCGCTGGTCGGGCGCTACAAGACTCACCTTCACCTCCAACAACGCAACCGTCAGCCGTTCGTTCGCGTTGCAGCAAGACCAGGCCCGCTTCGAATCTGCTTTCAACTATTCCCACCATCGTTATCGCTGGGGTGCAATTCTCACCCACAGGGAAGAAAGGAGGCATCATCACCGCGTAACGAAAGTCGCAATTAACACCATCCCTTGCCGAACTCTTCGAGACAGCTCAACTTTTTCTCGGAAAACGAAAATCTTCGACTTGGGCGACTTTGTACCGACACACTGACACGCCTACTCGTCCATTCCAGCATATCTCGTCGACCTTGCACGACTGGGGGGAAAGGTCGTTTGAGACGGCCATCTCCCAAATAAGCCATGTCTGGATCCCAGAGGCCCTACCACAACTATCCACAATACGGCTCCACCGACCAACGGGCACCACAACCACCACCACCTCCTCCTCCTCCTCATCCGCCCGTACAAAGAGCCCCAGTCGCCTACGTCACTCCGGTCCGACAGCAAGCTCCGTTTCCCCCCAATATCAACTCCCCAACACCAAATGGACAAGCTCCCGCGCCTCCTCTGCGAACTCCGAATGCGCAATACGGCACGTCGAGTTCTCACTATTTTGACCCACTGGAACGGCCAGTCGAACGGCCTCAGCCGCCGGCAAAGATCACTACGCCGAGTAGCTCATGGGGCTATAATAGCTATCACGCACAGCCGCCTGTTCCATCACCTACGGCCTCTCACCATGTAAGTATTTCCCTTGATTGTGATTGTTTGTTTGCAAGACATCGGCACGTTCAAGGCTGACGGAATCGGCCAGGGCAACGTTTACGACGTGATACGGGATCGTCCGATTGAACCTGTTACCCGTCCACAGGCCCCCCAGGCTCCCCAAGCCCCGAGTCTTCCGATAAATGCACCCAGAGCTCCGCAAGCTCCGAAAGCACCACAGGCACCCGTAGCTGCCGTGGCACCGGTCAATCCCCCAACACCCCGGACGCCAACGGAACTTAAACAGCACAACGGTGCACCTTGGGCGAGTAAGGTGAATAATTTGCCCATCTGTCAATTCAAGATGGGTGCTTTGTCGGAGTGTTGCATGCTAACGCTTTAGAAGGCACAACCAGCAAGTAGTCAAAGAAGGGACGGGGCCATGTCCATCTCATCACTACTCAGTAATCCAGCATCAGACACCCGAGAGCAAACATCACCCCCACCCATCGAAACACCAACAAGGTCCATGGCGAAAGTGGTGGAAACGGAAGCTAGGAACGGCCATATTCCACACTCCCACTCTGGCAAGACCCCCGGCAAGCAGACAGCCTCGAAAGCTCCTGCATACAATCCTCCCGTATCGATACCTCAAGCAAAACATCATCGGCATACGACTGAGAAAGAACATAGCCAACCGCAGTCCCAGTCTCAATCGCAGTCTCACTCTCAAAGCACCCAGGACAGCTTCAAAAAATCTTCTTCCTTTAAGGATTTCAAATATCATGATTCTATGAACATTGACCATGCAGAGTCAGAACGAGTCGACGACACGGACGTGGACGAGGAGGTTTATGCCGATGCCCTCAACAGATACAAAGTCAATAGACAGAAGCGCAAGCTCGGTCTCATGACAGAGGAGGCCGAAATACGCAAGGTACGCCCGATTGGACGCCAAATGGGGTCTAACTAACGCATCACAGAATCGTGTCGTCATTCTAGGTCTCTCGTTCCAGACAGCCCTCAAACAGGCATCAGTAGTAGGTAGAGCACGCGCAAATGAGAGATTCGAACCCGAGGCTGCCAATATCATCAAAGCCAAGGCAGAGGAGGAAGAGAAGCAGAGGAAGAAGGAGCAGCAAAAGACTCGGAGGCGTGAGAAGGCGGCTATGAACAACAAGGTCCGGGAGGAACAGCGAGCTAAGGACAAGGCCGAAGCCGCTCTAAAGAAGAGAAAGGAGGACGATGAGCGGAATGCCAAACTTGCTGAGCAAAGAAGTCGCCTTGACGACGAATCCATTCACGACACTGACAATAGTGCTGCAGTGGTTCTTGATGAAGATGGAGCCAAGATCAAGAAGCGCAAGGTTGCCCCAAAGAAGGCAAAGGCAAAGGCACCAGTGCCCGCAAAAGAGGAGCCCGTTGTTCCCGAGAAGATTGAGCCCCACGTTTCGAAGGGTTATAATCTCATGTACGAGCAAATATGGAAAGATATTGCTCGCCGTGATGTACCCAAGGTTTACAAGATCCAGCAAGCTTCGTTGAACATCAAGCAATCGAATCTCAGGAAGACAGCACAGCTAGCCGCCAAGGAAGCTCGACGCTGGCAGCAGCGCACCAACAAGAACGTCAAGGATACACAGGCTAGAGCAAAGAGATCGATGCGCGAAATGCTTACATTCTGGAAACGGAATGAGAAGGAAGAGAGAGACAACCGTCGAAAAGCCGAGAAGGAGGCAATCGAAAGAGCCAAACGAGAGGAGGAAATGCGAGAGCAGAAGCGACAAGCAAGAAAACTCAACTTTCTCATTTCACAGACCGAATTGTACTCGCATTTCGTTGGTCGTAAGATCAAGACGAACGAGCTCGAACGATCAACGGACACGGCGACCGAAGGGCAGGCGGAAACGGCGGCGGAGAAGGTCCCAGAAGCCGTAAAAGCCGGTGTCACTGGCGTTGCCGGGCCAAAGAAGTTTGAAGAGTTGGACTTTGACAATGATGATGAGACTCACCTTCATCAAGCTGCTATGCACAATGCACAGGCAGCTCTTCAGGAAACCCAGCAGCGTGCTCGTGCTTTCAATGCTGGAGCAGCGGATACACCGAAACCAGATCTCGACATGGAAGATGGTGAGATGAATTTCCAGAATCCAACCGGTTTAGGCGACATCGACATCACACAACCAAAGCTTCTCAGTTGTCAACTGAAGGAGTACCAAATCAAAGGTCTCAACTGGCTCGCAAATCTTTACGAACAGGGCATCAATGGTATTCTTGCCGACGAGATGGGTCTCGGTAAAACAGTGCAGAGCATATCTGTTATGGCTTACCTTGCAGAAAAGTATGACATTTGGGGCCCCTATCTCGTTGTTGCCCCTGCTTCTACCCTTCACAACTGGGCTCAAGAGATCTCAAAGTTTGTGCCAGAGTTCAAGGTTCTGCCATACTGGGGCAACCAACGCGATCGACAAATCCTCCGAAAGTTCTGGGATCGAAAGTCGCCCACCTATAGGAAAGATGCACAGTTTCATGTACTCATCACATCCTATCAAATCGTCGTTGGTGATGCTCAGTATTTCCAAAAGATGAGATGGCAGTACATGATTCTGGATGAAGCCCAAGCTATCAAGAGTTCACAGAGTTCGCGTTGGAAAACACTTCTCGGTATGCAGTGCAGAAACAGATTACTGCTGACGGGTACACCCATTCAGAACTCCATGCAAGGTATATCCCACGGTCATTAACCCCCCTCTTTCATCTTACTAATTAATGCTAGAACTGTGGGCTTTATTGCACTTCATTATGCCCGGTCTCTTCGATTCTCATGACGAGTTCAGCGAATGGTTCTCGAAAGACATCGAAAGCCACACCCAGTCCAACACACAGCTTAACGAGCAACAGTTGCATCGGTTACATATGATCCTAAAGCCCTTCATGCTAAGACGTGTGAAGAAGCACGTGCAAAAGGAACTGGGCGACAAACTCGAAATCGATGTCTATTGCGACCTTACATACCGACAACGGAGCATCTACAAGAGCCTTCGGGATAAGCTCAGTGTCATGGACTGGTTAGAGAAGGCAACGAGCAACACTGATGAGAGTGCTCAAAGTCTTATGAATCTAGTTATGCAGTTCCGTAAGGTTTGCAATCATCCGGACCTCTTTGAACGTGCAGAAGTTCGCTCTCCCCTTTCCCTTGCCTATTTTGCGGATACGATATCATTCATGAGAGAGAAGACAGACGCCAACCTGTTCTATACTACCCGAAACCACATCGAGTATAGAGTACCTCACAAGGTGTATTCCGAAGACGGCAATCTCGCACTTGTTGGTCCCAACTCGCAAGCAGGAATGAGGCGGAAAGTCCTGAAGAAGATGATGAACATCTGGACTCCGGACTTTATCGATAGGAATTCTCGGGAGAATGGCCATACGGCCTTTTCATGGCTACGATTTGTCGATACATCGCCACAGGAGGCCTCAAGGGCTGCCAACAGCGATTTCATTGATCGCATCACATCACAAGTCGAAAAGCGTGATCTGAGTGTCTACGATGCGATCTATGATGATGAGCCTTATGTTCCACAGAAGGTCAGGCTCCTTATCACCGATTTGGGCAGTCAAAAGGCGATAAGGACAACAACCCACGAGGGAATCATGGAGTCACTTACTCAGGTCTACAAATCTGCATACAAGGAAACTGGTCTGGCTAACCTGCCCCCGGCCCCGCCCAAAGCAACGGCTCCGCCAATTGCGCTGGTCTGTGATGATAGGAACGCGCTTATTATGCAGGATAACGAACAATTTGATCCACGGATCCGCAAAGCTCTGCTTGGCCCAAGTCCACTGGAACAGCAGCGAATGGTGGATCAGGAATATGACGTTTGCAACTATCCTTTGCCTCCATTGCTTCCAGAGCCCTCGGTCGGAAAGAGCTACTCCTTTATCACTGCACCTTCGATGTCTCGATTTGTCACAGACTCTGGCAAGCTTTTGGCTTTGGACAAGCTTCTCATGGAGCTGAAGGCTGGCGGTCACAGAGTGCTGCTTTACTTCCAGATGACGAGAATGATGGATCTTGCAGAGGAATATTTGGCCTATCGCAAATACAAATATCTTCGCCTTGATGGCTCCTCCAAGGTTGAAGACAGACGAGATATGGTTTCGGACTTCCAGGCGAAACCGGAAATATTCATCTTCCTGCTCTCTACTCGTGCTGGTGGACTCGGCCTCAACTTGACGGCTGCCGACTGTGTCATTTTCTACGATTCTGATTGGAACCCGACAGTTGATCAGCAAGCAGAGGACAGAGCTCATCGTCTCGGTCAGACAAAGCAGGTCAGGGTGTACAGACTGCTCACACGTGGTACCATCGAGGAGCGTATCCGTGCTAGGGCTTGCCAGAAGCAGGATGTCCAAAAGGTCGTCATGACAGGAAAGACGAGCACTGAGAAGAAGCCAGTCGATTTCAGCAAAGGTGGTAATCGGGACATGGCGTTGTGGTTGTTCGATGAAGAGACCATTGAGAAGCAGCTCGCTGAAAAGGCAAAGGAGAAAGAACAGGAGAAGGCTGCAAAGAAGGGTGCTCGGAAAGGAAAGAAGGCGGCTGCAACCGCAACACCGAAGAGAAGTGCAGAGGCCATGTTGGAGAGCATGTATCATGAAGGTATGGACTAGTAGCGGTCCTCCAATAATTTGTTGCTAACTATTCGCTAGGCGAAGGGATGTTTGACGGCGCCGACGTCGACAACACTTCAACACCAGGGGTGAAAAAGAAGGCGCCACCCTCCAAAGGGAAGAAGCCAGCCAATAAGAAAAAATCAGCAAAGGAACGCCTGAGTATGGCGGATGGGTCATAATCCGGAACGATTTCGCCGTCTCACAGTCCGTGTCGTGGAAGAACCGTCCTTCGAGCCAGTCCCTATATCCGTTGGTTATGAAGCGCATGTTTTTCGATCTTTCGATTTGCCCATCCCCGGCTTTGGAACGGGGTTTCACTTTCCGCTATCTTTTATCAAAATGCTCTTATCTCGGCTTTATAGATTTTCTGCTTGGTATGTCAGTTGAATTTCCGTTCTTGTCTTACAGGGTTCATTCCATTACGCTTTGCATTACGCTTTACTGGTTGGTTGTGGATGCTAGATTTGTATGGGCTTTACTTCGCTGTACCATAAGTTTTCTTTACGTTTTAAGATTTATGCCTTTTCCCTTTGTCTTGTTCAGAGCTTGTTGTCAAGACTTTACGTTTGCGTTGGAATCGTTATCACTTTCCTTGTGCGTTCTGGTTTTTATGGATGTGTCCTGTAAACAAGGCATTTTTAGTTCCATTTCTGTTTCTAGTTGTTTGTTATCAGCAATCACGAAGTCGTCGTATGTACTGACATGTGGCCTTGCTTCTGTCCTCCTCCCTTCTTCTTAATTATCTTTTTCACATCTACCTTAGTTTATATTTAATGGACTATTACTTTTGATAGTGCGCTAAAGGCATCTTTCTTGAGGGTGTAATTTGAAGATTGGCTTGCTTCTTGGTTATCTTTTTGTACGAGCTCTGGCCCTAAGCATGTCTCAATGACTTTTTGTTGATGTGGATTACAATCCTCTTTGCCAGTACTATCGCCAGCTACTGAGTCGCGAACAGAACGGCCATGAATGCCGAACGTTCGAGCTTCTTTCAAGCATAGCCTCACAAGGATCATTTGTTTATTGTACGCGCGCCTTACGTTCTATTTAGAACTTTGGTTCATAACTCGTAGAAGCAACTTCTATTTGGAACTAGCGGCGATAATAATGATCTTCGATACGATAAGATCAGATACCGCACTGTGCGCGTTGAAGCTAACTCTAACGCGCTCTCGCGTTTCCTCGCGTCTTCTTGCTCACTGCTCGTCCACCACAATTTCACTTGCCCCGTTTTCCATCCTCAACCCGTCTCCACGATATCGTCTAGCTCTAACGTAATCCCTGGCATCGATTCAATTCAAATACACTTTTTTACCCTCGAAATTCGACAACTCCACCGTATTCGCCCGCGGTCGTCCATTCAATGTCAAGCCGGAAGGCAACTGTGGAGCAGAATATCCAAGACAATCTGCTTGTCTACCCGTCAGAGTGAGTATTTGGCTCGGGATTTATGCCATAAACATTACTGAGCCGTTGTGTAGGGAGAAAGATGAAGAGCAGGACATCAAGCGACCTTTAGTTCGATGGGAGGGCACCAGAGATTTCATTCTTGAAGACCGAAGCTACCAACAGCAATTCGCCGACCTTTACTTCATCAGGCTACTCAAGCTAAAGCCACCACTGGAAGAGATAGCGGCTGAGGCGTGGAACAAACTTGAGGTATGCTGGCGCCCTACTTCTTCAGCATCTTGTGGAGGAAAGCGGAGCAGTCAAGCCTAACGGACGTTGTGTAGATCCATGGGGAAAAGGTCATCCACTCCCCTCGAGTTCTTGATGTGCGGCAGGGCCAGCTCTGCTGGATATCCGGAACAATATTTATGGAACTGCCATTAAAGCCGAACATTCTCGATGATTTAGCGAAGGAGAACTACTCGGAAACCATTGTCGACAAATACACCGAGACTGTATGCGATGATATCAACCTGGAAGACGAGTCTGGCCGGATTAGATTGACGGGAACCGGGCTGGTTGGGGAGTTACTGGTGACAGGCTGTGTTGTCGCTGTGCTCGGGAGTGAAACTGCAGATGGAGAGTTCGATGTTATCGATATGAAGTTCCCCGATCTGGCTCCACAACCGGACCTACCAGACATTAGTGAACGGCAGGGTAGGTCTATGATTCTAGTATCAGGCCTCAATGTTACAGGCGACGAGGAAGGACAAATGGAGTTGGAGTTGTTGCTACAGTATCTCACTGGAGAGCTGTGCGGCCCCAGTGATCAGGAGGAAGCAGGGTCCATAACGCATTTAGTCATTGCGGGCAACTCACTCTGTCAACAAATCATCGACGAATCAACACCGGAGCAGAAGCTAAAACCTAAACGGTATGGATACGACCCCAATACCTACAATCCCAAGCCTACACAATACCTCGACGAGTGGTTGTCCTCGATACTACCCTCCTTACCAACTACGATGCTGCCGGGTGAACTGGATCCGGCCGGTTATGCTCTTCCTCAACAACAGCTACATCCCGCACTCCTTCCTACAGCTTCCAAGTTCTCGGATCTTCACTATGTAACGAATCCATGGGCTGGTGATATTGGTGGAATAAAGGTACTCGGAACATCAGGTCAGAATCTGGAGGACGCCTTTCGATATATTCCGCCTGCGGACGGTGATGTGCGGTTAGACCTGCTGGAGAGGACTTTGAGATGGAGATGTGTGGCCCCTACTTGCCCCGACACGTTATGTAAGTTCCGCTTGGTCGTATCGTAAGGAATTGTCTAATGCTTTGCTTCAGGGACTTACCCGTTCAACGATCGGGATCCGTTTACCATTGAAGAGTCCCCACACGTCTATTTTGCGGGGAATCAACCGTCATTTGGAACGAGAGAGGTTGTAGGACCGAATGGAGAAAAGACAACAATCATTATGCTGCCCAGCTTTGCAGAGACGAAACAGGTTGTCCGATTGGACCTGGAAACTATGCAGGCTACTCCGCTTAGATTTGCGGTATGAGTTTATGCAACGTATGACGTTGCGATGTTCTGCTACTGCTATTGTATCTGGTATATCTGGAGAAAGTTCTATAGTTTTCTGGATATGCTTTTACGACCTTGATAAGTAATGGTGAATAACATAATAATTAGTACCTAATGATTAACGAGACGGAACGCCCTGAGTAGAGATTGTCACAGCAAAGGAATTGTAAACTGTGCAAGAATAATGGCATCCCTTTCCCTTTCCACACTGTCTAGGACCAAAACCATATAAATTGGAGTAAGGTGTAGCTTTATATCAGGAACGTCCAACTCGAAGGGAAAACCATCTCATCCTCGAACACCCTCCTAATTTGCTCGAGCACGAACCGTTCAACTTTGCCAACATTCTTCAACACCTGCTTCGTCTTGCCCTTCTCGCCAATCTCACTTTCAACCTTGATATCCTTAATCATGCTAACCTTCCTCTTCGCCCTCTTCGTCTGTGGACTAGTTGGGATGCCTGCACCAAGCCCATCTCGATCCCCATCATATGAACTTTCAGCATAAATGCTACTCCCAAATTTAGTAGGGCCGCTTGCGGTGCTTGCCGCCTCGATTGAATCGTCATCGTCGTCCTCGTCAACAAAACAAACGTGAAGCTGTTTTCGGATCGACGCTACTACGAGCATTCCGTCGAAGGTGAAGCCCGTGACGACGATGCGGACCGGAAGACCTACAAATGAAGCGGAAGGATAGTCAAGGAGAAGCTCAGCAGTAAGCTCAATCTTGATGTCGCCGGTATAACGAACTCTTGCCTTAATCTGAAGGTCCGAGTCGGAAGGTTCGCGGAGGCGGAGGCGTGGCGGTGGGGTAGTGGCTTCAGCTCGATCTGGGGCCGAGCCTGGAGAGGGTGGAGGGGAGCGGGGTGTCCGAAGGGGCGTGTGTGATTGGGAGAGAGTCGACTGGAGGAAGGAAGGAGGGAAGAAGGGAAGGGAGAGGGGGAGAGCTGTGCCGAGGTTGGGTGTAGGGGACAGCGGAGAGGAAACACGAGGCAGAGGAGGTGAGGTTGCTCGGTCAGAGTCGGGAGAGGCGGGCTCCGGAGTCAAATCTGAGTAATTGTTGCTTCTAGACTGGTAGGGACGGTTGTTGGGTGTTTGCGAGCCGTTTGCGGATTGTTGGGGGAAGGTGGAGGAGAGAGCAGAGTGAAAGTAGTGGAGATGTGAGGAAGGCCCAGAGGCAAATAGAGGGGTAGCTACACCAGCTGGGCCGCGAAGAGCATCCGAGCCGGGAGTAAAGGCTGGCCGGAGAGCAGGAA
The DNA here is from genome assembly GCA_003788565.2 of Ascobolus immersus RN42. Lineage (NCBI taxonomy): Eukaryota > Fungi > Ascomycota > Pezizomycetes > Pezizales > Ascobolaceae > Ascobolus > Ascobolus immersus. The sequence continues at coordinate 62,365 of ML119650.1, read as the reverse complement.
GCCGAGAGGGTGTTTCCGAAAACTGATAAGGTGGAGGCTGGCCGTCTCGGTCGCGTGAGGGTGTTGCCGGAGGACCACCGGGATTCGGAGTAGAGGAGGATGCCTCTGCAGCGGCTTTCCGTTCCCTTCTTCTCCGTTCTCGCTCCCGCTTGAGAGCCCTCTCTTTCCGAATCATCTCGTCCTCTTCATCTTCAGTATTTGTCTCCTCCTCATCGTCGAATTCCTCTTCGTAGAACTCGGGGTATGGGTCGCAGATATCTTTGATTTCGACTTCTGGCGGAACGGATCCAAAGTCGAAATTGACCACCTTGACGGATTGGATGAAGCGAGGCAGGGGGACATTCTGGAATTTGGCGTGGATGAAGTCTCGTATGTGTGCAGCCCGGGCCTTGCCTTCTTCTCCGCTCGTCAGGTTTTCCCAGCTGATCTCGACGGACATTTTCTTTGGTGTTTTGGTGACGATGACATGGAAAGGCAGAAAGGGAAAAAGTGGTTAGTTTGAAGAGGGAGAGGGCTTGCCGAGTTGGGTGCGGAGAAGCTGATAGTTTAGTTAGTTGGTTAACTAACTAGCCTCGAATCTCAAGATCTAATCTCCCCTCGATAAGATCCACCCTTGGAGAGGACAATCCACCGCAATACATCTCCGTTCACTCCCCATACCCGCACATCACCAACTGATAAAAACCACAACCATGGCCGACAGATTCCCCGCCAACCTCTCACTCTACACCGTACGTCTTTCGCGACTCCGTTCTGTCACCCCGCCGTCCAATCAAGGCACTAACGGCCTCCACAGATAACCGCCGTCCTAATCCTCGTTCCCGCAACAGGCGAGCGAGTCTACGTGAACTACTACAAACCACCCCACGGTCTCCCCGACGGTTCCGACATCAAGACTTTCCAACCCTACCTCACCAAGAAGGAACAGCTTGCGTTCGAGAAGGGGCTATGCGAAAAGACGAATAAACAGAACCATGAGGTGTTGATGTATGATGAGAAGCTAGTGCTCTACAAGAATGAGGGTGATGTGTGTATCTATGTTGTCGGAGGGCAGGAAGAGAACGAATTGTTGCTCTACAGCGTTTTGGCCGCCATTAAGGATTCGCTAAACATTGTTCTGAAGTGAGTACTGCCCTTCTGCGTTGCTTAATCGGGCGAAGGTTGGTGCTTTGGTGGTTGAAGAGCGCCTTGCTTAGGAGGGGTGGGGCTAACGAAAGGATAGGACTTCGATTGATAAGCGTACTATCAACGAGCATTACGACCAGGTCGCCATTGCCATTGATGAGACTATCGACGATGGGATCATCCTCGAGACTGATCCACAACTCATTGCCTCCAGAGTCTCGAAACCACCAAAGGATGAATTGCAAGGAGTTAAGAGCATCGAGCTTTCGGAACAGGGTCTGTTGAATGCCTGGGAGTTGGGCAAGAGACAATTGCAAGAGAGACTGCGGCAGGGATTCTAGATGGACAGCGACAAGTTCATGGTGAGATGAGACGGTTTCTCAAGGCTGTGGGATGGTGGATGTCAGAGCTTCGGTCTAAATAAACCCTGGCTGGAGGACTAAGGCATATGGCGTGGTTGTTGTAGACATACCCAGGTGTGGAAAAATCCTGATGAGCTTGACTGTTTAAATGGTTTACTGGCTTCTGCTTATATCTTTTTGACTTCTTTCACAATAAACGAGGATATTCCATGTTTAGAGCACGTAGCTCTGCAGTGTCGTTCGCCTGGTCGAAATGCCAGTCCATCAATCAATAGAGGAAAGATTTATTAAGCTCAGATTCGTATAAACGCCAAACCCCATTTAAGTATCCAGTGTAAATCCCATAAACCCGCTAACAAGAGCACTAAATACGAAAGAATGTATACGAAGGCCCCACACATCTTAAGTTGTCGCAGTGGGAGCTTCTTCCTCATCCATCACCTGAATCTTGTACCCGGGACCTCCGTATAGTCTCCCGGGCGGGATTTGAAGACAGCCGGTGGGTACGAAGAGGGTGCTTCCCTCTTTCCTATTAGTCCATCTGACGAAACCATTTGGCGGCAGATCTTTCTTGACACTGTCCTCAAACGCCTTCTCCACGACTCCACCTTCCATCTCTACATCTCCATCGTCGCCGCCTGCTGGAGTCTCATCACCCTTCGGTTTTGATTTCGGCTTGACGGGTTGCCTGTACAGAAGCCTGTTGACAGTTTCCATCTAGACAATGGCCAGATCAGCATTCGCTCAAAAGTGCCAAACGGGATTGAACACGGTGACTTTTACCTTCTCTTCTTCTACTTTTTGAACAGTAAGATTTCGCCTTCGTCTCGCCATTTCAGTCCTCTTGAGAGCTTGTTCATCCGCAGTCAAGTGCAGCTTATTGGCAGGACTGGGGCCGAATCCAGAATTTGGGAGCTCCATCAAGTCTGCACTGTACAGCTCGTCAATCCTTCCTCTCTGCCTCTTAGTGAGTTTGGCCAAATCCGGTGTGCTAGCACCCGACACAATACTCTGGATTCCAATGGGCAGAACCTCCATGTCCTCGTCATCTGAGCCAAATGGGTTTTCTTCGCTGCTCTCGTCGTCTACCGCTTGTTGCGCACCCATTGTGTCGTCTGCAATCCCATCGGCATCGGCGTCGGACATGTCGACATCCTCGTCCTCTTCCTCTTCTTCCTCCTCTTCGTCCGACGAAGGCTCTATGACCTTCCGTCTCTTGCGTACTATGGCACGGGCTTGCCCTCTTCGTCCGGGGGGGTGCCTAGGGGTACTGACTTCGCTGGATGAAACTTCGGTCGAATGGTTGGTGGAGGTCCAGCCCGAAGTGGCATCACGTAACTTCTCCTTTGGCATCTTGACAGTGAGGCGATGGGCGGTGGAGGAAGGTAGGACTTGAGCTTTGATGGTTGGTTTCGATTTAGATGTGGAGGTAGGTGCGGGTGGTCGTCTGGATCGCGGAGCTGGGGCAGGTGGTGCTTTCGATTTGGATTGCGGGACCGGCTTGGACATGGCGGCGCGGTTACGAGAGCGCGACGTAGTGGTGGGGACTGGTGTCGAGGCTGCGGACTCTTCGTCTTCCAGCTCGTAGCTATTGTTTGGTAGAAAGTAGTTGTTAGCGAATGTTCTTGATACTTTTGTGGTTGCGAAAGGTAGGTTTGTGAATTGCGTATCTGAAAGGCGAGCTAGATATCTCCGAGCTGCGTAAACCCGCAGGCTTTGCAGCTCAATCTCTTTGCCATCAATGGAGAACCTTGTCAAATATTGAGAGTGTCGTGGTGGAGATGCAAGTTGGCCGGGGAACCGACTAAGGTGCGGTTACTTACTCTTCCTCATCGTCATCGTCTGGGCTATTATCTGCATCTTGATCCATATCCTCATCTTCGTCCTCCTCTTCTTCTTCTTCACCTTCAGCATCCTCATCCTCGTCTACCTCTTCGCCCTCGGCATCTTCGTCGTCCTCTTCCCCCTCGGCGTCTTCGTCTTCGTCCTCGTCATCATCGTCCTCCGCGATCTGGGTGAAGCGAGAACGACCAATTGGTGAACTCGACGGAGATTCAACATCTGACAATTCGGATTCATCATCGTCGCTATCGTTGGGCAGCACGGAATTTGACAATGCTGATGGAGGTCGAACTCTGCGATTAAGTGAAGCCATCTGGAGCTCTCTGGCGGAATTTCAGACAGGAGTAGTTGAAAAAGATCGGGTTGTTGTTGTTTTTGGGAACGAGAGTCGCAAACAGTTCAGGTCCTGGCGCTCATCAATGCAGCTGGTCCGTGCATCCTCTAAATCCAGCCTCAGTTAGTGTCCAAAACTGGCAAGCCTCCATATGCAAGTATCGATTGGGCGCTTGGCTCTCCTGGAAAGTAGGTAAGTTAAACCTCGGCACCTGAAACAAAACAATACTCAGCTCTCAGCTCAATCTCCAGCTCATCAACCACCATTCAAACTCCGCCGCCAACTCACGAGCGAACCCCCCAAAGCGTCAATAACTTTCGACAACGAGGAGTAGAATACGACAATGCCAAACGACAACTCTTCGGGCCCTTCCGTTACATCTGCGACGGTGAACGCAGGTGCCGACGCTCCTGTCCCAGCCATACCCGAGACGCAGAGAGTCGATCGTGGCCCTCGCGGTCCCGGTCTTGCCAGAGCCGACATCAACGCAGTTCTCTACAAACCTTCGAAACTACGAAGGCCCGATGCCGTTGTACCTACGCAAATGAGCGGCGCTTTGCCGATAGAGAAGGAGGAGACAAAGTCGGACGACGGCAAGGGCGACGACAAAGACGAAAAAAAGGAGGAAGCAGCTGTGACGGCAGACAAGAAGGAGAAGAGCGGCGAAAAGGACTCGGATAAATCACAAACACAGCAGAGCGAAAAGCAAGGCGAAGAGTGGGCTTTAGAGAAGAGAGACGATGATGCCAGAAGTGCAGCCTCTAGCAGCAGCTCACGGTCGAGTCAACACTCCAGCTCCGGCTCAAAATCGCACAACTCCAGTCGCTCCAACCAGTCTACCAGCGTACTTTTTCAACTTGCCGTTTTCCCCGAACCTTTGTACTAACTGATATCAGGAGATTCCTCCCATTGTGACGTTCCCCGAGAAGCTCCTCCCTCAATCCCAGCACAACCCGCCAGTTCAGCCCTCAACTCTCATATCCGCCATCTATGCCGCCTCCGCCGTCTCCCTCGTCACCTATGCGGCCAACAACTTTGTCTTCCAGCCCATGTACTCTTCCCTGACCGATGCCCGCGCACAACTCTTTTCAACCACCAAGGCCGGCCTCGATGGCATGAACGAGCGGCTGCGGGATCTCGTCACACCCACTCCGCCAGAGACCATCATTGAGAAGACACTTCCCGTCCCCGAGCCTGTTACAACGGCTGAGGAGGGCGATAGCTTCCTGGTTTCACGGGGTTGTCAGACAGAGGAGAATCCTATCGATTCCGCCATTTCGCAGGCAAACAGTGATAATAAGCTTGCTGCGCTGTCGGCAACATTGAGCAGCTTCTTGGATGATGTTGAGACCGAGGCTCACCCGGAAGAGGTCGCATTATCGGGCGCTTTGGATGACTTGGAGACTTATTTGGAGGGATTGCGATACAACACCACGCCATTTGGTGTTGCAGTTGATGCGGAGCAGGATCTCTTTGGCAAAGTCAAGACAGAGATCCGGGGCGTTAAAGGTGTACTACTCAATAGCAGGAACTTTCCTACTTCCAGCAAGTAAACCAGGTTGTTGATTGGGCATTGTAGTGGGAAGTTAGATGCGTTAATGTAGCTGGCAATGAGCTTTATAAGCTATCACTCAATGTCGCTGATGTGTCCGTGCTTTATTCCAAACCACTTTGTACATAAAATCGCTGTTGACGCGAGGGGCCGTATTAGAAATGCAGCTAACAATTACATACCACATGACTGATGTCAGATTCCATGTACTTGTGTGTAGAAGAGATAATCATCCATTGCTAAGCCCAAATTCTATAATAAACCAACTCCCGACAACCCGCAAGTTAAGCAAAAAGCAAATACATAAACGGAAACACGAAAGAATTGAGATATCGGCAAGGAAGCTCCGTTCAATGATGGCACGGAAGTACGGGAGTAAGAAAGAAAAAAGGGAAAATAGTTGGATTCAAAGAACATACAGGAATAGAAAAAAAAGGACGACTCAACCTAGCGATATAAACGCAAAACGATGAAAGCAAAACCACCCTATCCATACCATGCAGAACCGAGGTGCCTGATAACTTATGAAACGAAAAGGAAATAAAACCTAAATTGAAAGCCCGCTAAAACGAGGGAAGAACGGTCAAGGAAGCTTTACAGCTTGATGTTCTCAATGAGCTTTGTGGCCTCCTCGATGGCGGCATCAAGCCCGGAAAGCTCAGTGCCAACACCCTGGCAGGTGGCACCTTTACCTCCAGCACGACCGCCAACCTTATCAGAGACGACCTTGGCCCACTCAGGTCCTTGCAGAGACTTCTGGACAGGCTGTAAGCTGTTAGTATACGAGCAGTCACGAGTTGCAGTGTGGGAGAATAGTACTAACCGTTCCAACGTAGCAGCCATGAGTGACCTTGTCATCCTCCTTAACGAAAGCATAAACCGACTTGTCCTTCAGCTTGCTGGAGACGTGTTTGACGACATCAGCGACTGCCTTTCCGGACGACACTGGCAAGACACCGACAAACGACTTTGATTCTGGGTTCTTGGTGAAGTGATCAGTGATAGTGTCGAGAGCCTTTTTAAGCTCGGCCTTCTGGTGGGCCTTTTGCTCGGCAAGGACCTCCTTCGAGATCTTTTCGAGCTTTGTTCGGAACTCGTCTTTTGTGACAGCAGAAATAGTGAGTTGGTTGAGATCAACAGTAATCTTCTTCAACTCAGCATCCTTCTCGGCGCCTGATGGAAGACTTTCCAAGGCAGCCAATCTCTTTCCAAACTCGGTAGCCTCGCGCTGGATCCTCACGGCATCCTCACCGGTGACAGCGACGATTCTGCGAGTGCCCTTAGCAATACCACTTTCCTCGACGATAACCAATTTCTTGATGTCACCAGTCTTCTGCACATGGGTCCCTCCACAGAACTCAACAGAGACCTTCTTCCACTTAGGATTTTTCACATCTGTGAGGAGTTCCTCGACCTCAACGCCAACAGAGACAACTCTGACTGGGTCTGGGTAAGTCTCACCGAAAACTGCGCGAACGCCATTGATCTCCATGGCCGTGGCCAAAGGAACCTCCTTGGCATATACTTGAAGGTTCTGGGCGATGTAATCGTTTGCAATTTTCTCAACCTTTTCCAAGTCCTTAACGGAAACACCAGCCTTATTCGAGAAATCGAATCGCAGCTTTTCGGGGGCAACCAGCGAGCCCTTCTGGTCAACACCATCGCCAACGACCTCACGAAGGGCGTAGTTGAGAACGTGAGTACCCGTGTGATTGTTGCGAATTGGCCATCTTCTGAGCTCGTCGTACTCACACAAGACTTGTTCGTTGACAGCCAGGTTACCATACTTCAAGTAGCCAGTATGCATGACGTACCCGGCGTAGACCTGGACGTTATCGACCTCAAACTCGGCAACGCCATCAATGATGAGCTTTCCGGTATCATATTCCTGTCCTCCTTGCTCGGCATAAAAGTTGGTCTTGTCAAGGATGATTCCAATCTGGGAACCCTCAGGGATATCTTTCGTCGACTGGTGGAAACCCTTGTTGTAGTAGATAGCCTTGACATTGCCGTTCACGTTTTCACGGCCTATAATCAGTTAGCCAGTGGTCTAGTTCATATTGGGGAGGTGGGGGTGACGGCTTACCAAACTTCCAGCTGTCATCAGTCTTGGGGACATCATTCATCTTCTCCAAAGCTCCAATATCATGCACAGTAAGCTTAAGCAGTTCAACTCCTGCAACAGTCTTCTTAGCCTTGGAAGCCTCCTTGGCCTTGGCCTTGGCCTCCTCAAACTCCGTCTCATCGATAGCAAGGTTGTTCTCCTCAGCCATGATTCTGGTAAGATCAACTGGAAAGCCAAAAGTATCATACAAACGCCAAACATCGGCACCGTTCAAGCGTGGGTTCTCCTTTAGCTTTGCTTGTTGAGCGAAATGAGCAAACTGCTTCTCGCCTCTGTCGAGAGTCTTGGCGAAGGAAACCTCCTCTTCATCCAAACACTGCTGGACATCGGTCATCTTCTTAATGATTTCTGGGAAGACATCTCCCATCTGATCAACGAGAGTTGGTACAATCTTGGAGAAGAAGCTGCCAATCTCAACGTCAAAGTATCTGCGGGCATAGCGGGCACCACGACGGAGGATACGTCTCACGACATAACCTCTTCCCTCGTTGTCTGGATATCCACCATCTGAAATGGCAAAGGTGAGTGTGCGGACGTGATCGGCAATGACTCTGTAGGCAGTATCAATTCCATCAGTGTCGTCCTCTCCGAAGAATCCCTTGTAAGGTCTTGCTCCAGTAAGCTCCTGGATGCGCTCGAAAAGTGGAGTGAAGACGTCGGTATCGTAGTTGGAGGTCTTGTCCTGAAGAATAGAGACCAATCTCTCGAAGCCCATACCAGTATCAACGTGTTTGTTCGGCAGAAGCTTCAACGAACGGTCTGCCTCTCTGTTGAACTGGATGAAGACGTTGTTCCAGATTTCCAGAACATTTGGGTCATCCATGTTGACAAGATTGGCGGCATTTCTTCCACCAATTCGGTCGAAATGAATCTCGGAGCAGGGCCCACATGGACCTTGGTCTCCCATCTCCCAGAAGTTGTCCTTCATGTTTCCAGGGAGGATATGGTCATCTGCGACACCGACGGATTTCCAGAGCTCCTTGGCTTCGAGGTCTGGCTCCAAGCCGCCGACCTTGTCTCCTCCGAAGTAGGTCACATACAATCTATCCTTTGGCAACCCGTAAACTTTGGTCAACAACTCCCATGAGAACTCAATGGCCTCCTTCTTGAAGTAGTCACCAAACGACCAGTTACCCAACATCTCAAAGAAGGTCTACAACAGTTAGTCTGCGGGCAATTGGAACAGCAGTATTCATCTTACATGATGGTATGAGTCCTTTCCAACATCATCGAGATCATTGTGCTTACCACCGGCACGGATACACTACAACAGAATGTTAGTGAGTGCGTTGGGAGACAACCGCTGGGAAGAGTTTGTACCTTCTGGGTGTTTACAGCACGCTTCAGTGTGTAGAGCTCGGAGTTGGGGTCGGCAGTTCCGAGAAAAATTGCCTTGTACTGGTTCATACCAGCATTGGTGAACAGCAATGTCGGGTCATTGTGTGGCACGACAGACGAGGAGGGAACTGTGGGAAAAGCGAGAAGTTAGTTGACGATTCGCCATCGGAAGCCACAATCGAAAACCTACCGTTGACGTGCTCTCTGTCCTTAAAGTACTGCACGAACGTATCACGAACGGTCTTAGCGGTCCACTTTTGCGTTTCCGTAGACATGATGGTGGTGTGTGAGAAGGAACGGATGTTGAAGGTCGGGATGGCGGGGTTTGTGTTGGTGGGGTAGCAAACAACGGTGGACAAAAGCGACCGTTGCCGCAAAGAGGATAAATTTCTACTGGAGACTTTCTGGAAGCCGAGAAGAGGTATTGGTGATGAATGATGATAGAGTGGGTTCAAGGGCGAAAGGGTTTGTGTTTTCAAGCTCTGGGAAAGGCGTGCCTGAAGAAGAGATGGATGATGAAGGAGTTTCCGATGCCGCATAAATTTTTAAGAGTGAGTTGAGAGGCGATAACAACGGTTGTATCCGCGCCGCTCCTTCCCTTCCTGTCACCACCACGATTAGTCAGAGGCTCTCCCGTTTGACTAACTCTTCGGAGAATGAATGCTTCTCGTCTAAATTTCAATTCATGATTAATTTTGCTCATGTCAGATGCATATCGCTAGGAAATCTTTTGAGTAATAAATGCTGCTTTTTTGGTGTTTCTTTTTCCTTTCGAACGGAATGTCGGGCGCCGATGGAGCTCCAAATTGTGCGAACTGTTCTTCGTTTGATCGATAGATACTTGTTACCAGTCAAAACTGTGTAGGAGGTGCACCCTTGATTGAAGTCGGCAATTACTTGAACATGCGGATACTCGCCATTGGCTATGCAAATGGGTCATGCGCATATTTACCTGTAAAGACTATTTATTGCCCTACGATGAGTAGAGTCACTTGGATCGTGGAGATCTGAGTCGAAAGATTTGGTATTGCCTTCCTCCGTGATCGCACGTATGTAGTACACCTTCGAGACTTTCGTGCTCATATCCATAACCAGACGGCATTCAGTTGTAAGTAGCTCTTTGGCTGCATCGATATGTCACAGCTGTACAGCAAGGACTCGCCAATCACAAGAATATCTCAAACATTATCATTACTCCGTGACTCATATCAACACTAACCATCCCTACCTCGATACAGAAAAGAGCAAAACCCCTGGCCCGCAAAGACGTATCATACTTAAGTACGCACAGAAATAAAGACCGCTATCGGTTGCTTACCTTGAGCGAAAATTCAGTCTCGACGCACTACAATCTCCCAATTCACCCCAACTGCCCATAATAAACCACCTAGTCATGATTCTTTAGATCCTTCTCATCCTTCTCATCCTTCTCGTCCTTCTCATCATTTTCGTCGTCTTCTGATACCCTCTCCCAGGGATCCATATCCGGAGGCAATCTGCTCAAGATCCTGAAGGCATAGATGAACCACACTTCAATAAACATGGTGACGCCAACCAGCCCGGTCAAAGTCAAGACGCCAATCCATAGAGACAACAATGTCTCTTTGTTGTGCTGCTTCAGAAGCTCTGTCGTCTTCCACGCTCCACTATTCCTGGCTCTCATGACATAGACACTTGCAAGCGCTAAAAATGCCACCAATCCCATATCCATAGTCAAGGCGAAGAGATGATACATCTTGGCGGATTGCGAGTTGACGACAGTTGAGCTTGTCTTGAGATGATAGATTGAGTAGACCGCATGCAGGATAGCAACGCCTGCAGAGATTCGACAAAGCAGCTGCTCGGTTTTCGTGTAGCCAGAGACAAGGCAGTATGCGACGGTGAGGCCGAGAGCTAGCAGCAACTGTAACGTGCGGATGAACATTCCAAGCCATCTTGCGTATCTCAATCGACGTTTCCCAATAGTTGACGGGATTGTGATCGTTCGAACCTTTCGTTCCGTAGCTGGAAGGTTCAGACTGATATACGGTGCCGAGGCAACAGGTCTACGTTCGGGTGGATGCAGGATCGCATTTGTCACCTTCTTCGGGTCGAATTCGAGTTCGGAACCACGTCTATTCTCCACAAATGGTAGGAGTGGTTTGCTGGAACCGACCGAGCTCTGAGGGGAGTGTGAATACTGCGGTGTCGCTTTGAAGGAATGTGCATGATAGCTTGTTGGCCGAGATGCGGGACTCTGGAATTGGTGATAGCTGGTGGGTCTTGAGGCTTTGGAGTCGAGGCTAGGCCTTGAACCTGGACCTGCGTCCCGCTTGAGTGCTGTGGAGTACTCATCGACCAAACTGATTAGAGACGTCCGTTGTTCGGGTGCTTGTTGATAGTAGCTGATCGGGCGACGCGGTGGGGTCGGAATTGGGGGTAAAGCGTGTCCTTGTTCCTCTTGATGGTAGCTTTTGGGGCGTGGACGATCAATCGCTCGCGTGGGTTGATGATATCGCGCAGGAGATGCGTTGCGACTGCCTGCAGCGCTATTCGTGTACGAATTTGCTCTAGAGCGCCTTGGAGATGGAGGCGTAAAAGAGTCGGCTCGCGGTCGTCGTGGAGCTGGAAGTTGTTCGCCATAAGCGGCCCTACTCGGAGAAGAATACCGATTTGACGACATCGCGACTTTCGAAAGAGCGAGGATGAAAGGGAAGGAAGGAATTTGACGTGCTGGTGCGATCACAGAAACCGGTTGGTACTTATTGGAGCGCTTCAGCTCAGAAGAACACTAATTGGATCCGGACTGATGGCTGGGAAGTTGCCTGTTTGTGGTCCGTGCACGATTGTGTTTAATTAGCGCGATCTGTTAATAGTGCTGGTTAATTGTGCATGCACGGCTTGGTCCTTGAATGATGGCTTGCAAGAAACGATTCGACCATCAGTACGGAGTACCTAATTGAATTGACTGCTTGTGTATAATTCGTCACTCTCACGTATGGTACCTCTTTTTCAATGCACTCGTTGTAGGCCATGACATATGCTTGGTACTAGATCTATAGATCTGTACCATTTCGGCACGAGCCGTATATATGTGGCCCCTTTCCGTGAGAAGTATTTGGGGTATCCTCGTGTAGTTGTTTCTACTGAAGTTGATACGTAACTATCAAGTACATGGAAGTTAAGCTTGATACGGTGTATTTACAAGTATTCATTAAGTACTAAGTAAGTAGTGTACTTGTCTTCTACTTCCTACTTGGTACTTCTTACTTAACCTAATAAGGTACTAAATATTAAACTTGAATCGATGCTGTAAAAACGGCATCCTTCAAAGCTTTCCTTTTGCTTATCAGACAAATCAAGCTAAATCAAGCTTCTGGGCCATCTCATATTGATCGAAATTGCGAAACAACTTGCCGTTATGCACCATACAGGTATTTCGTACCGGTAGTTACCACCAAAGTCCAACTTGTACTTGTAGCATCCTTCGAATTCAGTTAATCCCGCATTTGGGTAGATCACTGGGCCTCGTGTGCAAGTACAAGGTACAGATTGCCATAGTGGAGAGCGTCTCATCTCGAGATGAGCAAGTAGTACTAGCCCCCCGCTGAGCTCAGTACGGACCCCACTTCAGTGTTATGCAATCAATCCCGATATCCACTCAAGTCCGAGATCTCACATCCGAATCTGCCGAGCTCGTCTATTCATCTTGAGATGGAATTCTTGATGTCGGCTCAAGCTGTCGCCGCACCAAGCCGCGGAGCCACAATGCCTGCTAACGGGTCTCGCCAAAGTCAAGATTCAAGCTTCTTGCAGCTTGTCTCTATGACCTTGCTTAGTCGACTCTCTTATCAGCACGTGCAATTGTCTCTCCGGTTTCGTTTCGATTTGCTAAAGCGGGGAGGCTATACCTGTCTTACTCTAGTTCAAGAGCGAGTTCCGCCTTGCTGGGACCCATGTTGGAGGAGTTGGCGGCGCTGGTGCGAACGGTGAGGTAACGTTTCCTAATGTTCCGCAGCGGCAAACAAGTTCGACGAGCATGAGATGGAGATTGAGAAATTCGAGAACTGGACCAGAATTGCTTTTTCGACAGCTGCAACAGGATGGTAACTTCACTAACTTTACATTTGATGCATTTGCAGAAACGATTGCGTTGTGCAGAAGATACTGTACAATATGATCTTCCACTACTAGTAAAAAGTATCCGAAGTATCCGTACCTTGAATCGTACTGGATAATCTTGCTTGTATCTGCTCTGTCGACATTTACATTCTTACAAATAAGTACTACCGCCATAACGGACCGTTTGTAGTAGAGACAGCCCAGTAAAGCTGGCGCGTTCAGTTGAGATGAGTCTCCACAGCAGTGTATCCAGCCTCGCCTCGCACAGCATGAGGATAGCGATCTCAAAATAAGACAAATCACGGAAAGTTTCGGGATGGCAATCTGCACATCACTATGTGACCGTACAGCCACAGATTCAGCATGGAGACTTTCTGCAGGCGACCTGAAAAGCAAAAATGAACTTGGTGACAGCTGGTGGGCCTGAGGATGTGGTATTCCTAAAAGAGCGAGGTATGCGACAATGCAGTCCGCCGAAACCATTTCAATGTGAGAGGACCTGATTATGTACATGCTCATCTGATCGAGTTGGAGGATGGGAGGTGTAGCATGGGAGAGGAGGCACCTCCGAGTGGTGGCTTCGATGTGGCTTCGATGTGGCTCTTTCTTCCATTGCATGTGTAAAGCATCTGAGATCTGAAGGGCCGTTATGGATAACAATTTGCAAACTGATACTAGAGGCAGACTGGATAAGCAGAGAGTTTATGTAGGTGATGAAAGATCTTTCCCAGCATTTTGTTCGAGAGGTGAGCAGCTAAGAGGCCCAGAAGAAACAAGTGATTAGGAAAATCATGTAAGTAGAAAGCAAAGCAAGAAGGAAAAGGCAAATAACACAAAAAAAAAGGTGACCCTGTAAACTCCAATTCCGGCCTGCCAAATCTAAAACTCTTAGATGAAATTACACCATACGGTGTGCATAAGGTGATCTTGATGGTCGTTTTCCTCGTCAGGTCGATGCAATGAAAAGATAAAAAGCTGTAAAGAAATGTAAAAAAAGTAAGTAGTAAAAAATCCAGATCCGTTGGGTCGTGGTAGAGAATCTCGAAGTGAAATCAATGAACCGCCTGAATCTTGCAAGGGGAAGGAACAAAGAAGTGCAAAGACGGGAAAAGAACGAAAAGGCCCAAACTTTTCCGGAACATATTCACAAAGCACAAAGTCTACTCCCAATATGAATCCAAACGACGACTCGAGTTCGATGTAAAACTGGCTGTCGAGTTCTGGCGAGTGGAGGCCCGCCTTCCGATATCCAAATCCTTGTCGTTTCCTTCCCAGCCAACGACACCCGCAAACCTTCTCCAAACGAATTTGAGGTACTCTGGGACGTCCAGGTCTGGGAGAATGATCCTCCTCGACTTGACCAGCCAATGGATATCTCCCATCTGCTCTCTTGGTATCTCAGTCCAGAGCGGAAGCAACTGGGAGTCGTAAACTTCGGCACCAACTCGGTTCCTGATCTCATCAAAGACATGCTTGTTCTGGGGCAGCTCCATAACACGCTTCATGTCGTTTGGACGGTCCTCGAAGCCGACTAGCCATGTTGACGGGCAAGGTGCGAGGTCGATAGTTCCAACGATGTCAGCCTCGTCAATTGACTGAAGGTCTTGCTCTCCGTGAGAAGCTTTGCGGTTCATGCTGGGAACCTCGAGGCCATGTAACGAATCTTCGTGATCGCTGGAGATGCCTCTGGATGACTCGGGTCTGCTGATTGCTTCATCGTCTGACCCGTCGCCCTTTGTGTTTGAGACTCTTCGGATGACGATTTGTGGATGGACCATATCGCTGATCTGGGGTGACTTCCAGTTGAGGGTGTCTCTGTAAGAGCCAGACTTGCTGGAGCTTGGACGGTGTTCGCGGTGCTGGAGAGGATGGAGTGGGGTTTCGTTGGAGTCTTCGCCTGATGGGTTCCATAGGCCTGGAGACGGATCTCGCTTCTGGTCGATAGCGATAGCTGGGGTAGTGTGCATGGTTGTAGACATTTTCCGAGGCTCTGTGTCGAACTTGACGTGGTGCGGTGGTGCGGCGGTGGGAGAAACGCTTTCTGGGGCTTTTGCGGGTGTGGAATGAGGTGAGGTGGGAGGAGTGATGTGGTGGGAACGCTCCCGGTTTTGTAGGTCGGGATTCGACGATAGCGATCTAGTGTCAGGCATGTTTGTAGCACTTGCGTTGACGGCTGTGAGATGCACCACGACGGCTTTGTGTGCTGATGGTGTGGGCAGGTTGGTCCGCTCGCTATCTCTGATGGGGTAAATCTCACAATTGTCAAAGGGAAAAAAAGAAAAAAAAGAAAATAATAGCCTCTTTCGGAGATGGAGACAGGTACTTGAATGGGGTTTTGCAGGGGCGGTCGCAGTAGTCTCAAGGCAAAGGTGGATTAATGCCAATAAATTTGGGGGATAATCGACAGAGGAAGTGGAGTGTCAGGTATTTCGAGCTGGGAATAGGACGAGAAAAGGCCTCAAGCTTTGCAGTTTGGATATTTCGAGGTATGGGGAGTAACTTGTGGTAAATTTGGGGTCTTTTTCTGGCTTTGTACCTCCCTGAGGCTTATGCAAATCTTTGTACTCGAGCACACCAATTCAGCCTTTTGCAATTTGGACTGACTTCTACGGCTCCGGGCCAGTGCTTCCGTCTCATATCAGAAAAGAACATCCCAGAGCTCATCCAGTCAACCAAAGAGCACTTCGTGCCATTGTCCATCAAGGTTAACGGTTGCTCTGAGGCCAGACGGAGCAGGTGTATTTCCACTGAATGCACAAAGACTTCGAAGGCTTGCCAGCTCTAGCCACGTGCTGACTTTTTGGGAGGCGTGGCATTAATGTGTACGGTTTACGGGATGCCTGGAGGAGCAGGCTCGTGAGTCGTGAGCAAAGACTAATTACGGTATGTACCTGTCATGATCTAAATCGAATCATGTTGTTGCATCTGTGTCGGTTCAACCCCGAGCTCTCACCAAGTCCGTGTGCCGAACGGCTGCCTGCAGCATCAAGTGAGACACCCATTCACGGTTTCAGCATTCGATTGCTAACTTCCATCTATTTGATGCCAGCCGCAAAGTGTTGCCTGAATTACAATTACACTTCATTCTGCACTCTACGAACTTGAAGTATGACGGTCGAATAGCCTCACTACATGCAACCACGACCTTGAACTCGTATCAGCTGTGGAAGCTACGGTTCTGAACTGCAAGTGAACTTGCTATCTACTAACCACAGGTGAAGGCGTGTTGCATTCATATTGAGGAGAGCATACTTGTCTGCAACCATCTAGCTAAATAGCTAAAGCTAGTACTACGTGATATATGTTGAAACCACTCCTTTCAACGCTTTGTGTTGACGGGGCCAGCCTCAATGTGCAGTGTGCGGTTCTCAATTGCTAACTGGACCATATATCTGACCTGATAACGAGATCAGGGCTTGTGCCATCTGCTGTCGAGGGGTAATTTGCCTAGTTAGCTAGAACCGGTAACAAATCGTATCTGATGGCGGCCTGTCCTTTGGTACGAACACATAAGTATGTTTTGGATCCGTTGAACGTGAGGGGGAGCAGAGGTCTCTGCATATTCTGGCGTGCGCAACAAAGGAAGCATTTGCTACCATCAGAATGATGAAATCAGGCGCTCCATGGAACTCTTCTGTGGCTGAAGCGTATTGCGTACTCATGATGCTAATCGTTCTCCGGCTGTTGCTATCCGGCACCAATCATCGTCGTTTAATCTGAGCCGATGAGGTCATGTTTGACAATCCAGTTGCGCGTTGAGAAAGATCGCGATGAAAAGTCCTGTTCCAGAATGCAAAGTTCAGACTGTGAATCAACCTTATGCACCCTGTCGAGCTCGAGTACTGCTTGGGTGCTGAGGGATGTGCTATCTTACGGTACCGCGGTCTTGAAAGATCTAAGCTTGGCTGGCCAAGATTGCAGCCGTTGATCGGAGTTCTGAAGAAAGGTGGAGAGACAAGCCGCAGTGTGGCAGAAAGCGGTTAGCCTGAGATTAGACTGGGGAAGCATGGTGGGGCAGTGGGCGCCGATCTACAGAGATAATCTTAGCATTACATATGGGACTTGCTCGAAAATTCGATCACAAAATGCCTGTTTCAATACAATGGTTCTGGAGCTGAGCTCGTACTTATATCTGCCACTGCCAAAACTCGGCCAACAGTGTTGTACAGGTAGTTAATGAAGGAAGCTGCCGGTCACAGTCCTGCCCAGCCAAATGATAGACAGCCTCCCGGTATGATGGTTGCAACTCATGAGGTGGGAGCTCTATATATCGCCACGTAAGGCTCAGATGTAAGCTAGTATAATTAAACTCTTCTATCTAGTACTTGTGTATCTCAAGATGCCTCACCGAGCAAGATTCGTTCTGAGAGCTCCCTACTAGTCGTATTTAAGACATATATGCATACCTACTTACTTCTAAGTACGTAGTACATAGCCATAGTAGTTAGGCAAGTATTTGCTTAGAAGTAAGAACTACATGACCTACATACCTTCGAGCTAGCTATCCATCGGAGAGTACTTATCAGAGTTCACATGCAGCAATCGTAAAGTATGGCCGAATCTACGAATACTCCGTACTTGTATGGATCGTATACTAGGAGTACATACTTTAGTCCCTACCCCAATGTTTCTGGGCACGGGCTTTCTTGCGAGCTTGCTCATAGTACGAGTACAAAGATGTGTAGATTAGGTACTTCATATCCACCAACTAAGGGATAGAGATAGTACGGATAGATAGTAATACAGATCTGGTTGCGGCGGAAAGCACGAACTAACTTACCATTGAAGGCTGCAAATGATGATTGCCTGGGAAACTCCGAGCTTCTTGCATATCGACATTCTTGCACAGATGCGTCTGCATGGACATACTTGTACCATGCGTTCCCCAAAGACTTCGAACGGTAACCTAATTCCTGCGAACGTTCTTGACGCAGGAGACGTCTGATGCGGATAATAAAGATGAATTCGAATTCGCGAAGGTCTAGTATATTAAGTACTTATATGCTTTTTCTAAATTCATTCATAGAAGATCATTCTGGAGACTGGTCGTGAGGCTTGATGCTTTAACTACAGGATAGGACATCACGGTCGAGCATATACTTATATGTTAATATACACAGTTTCTCTTCCTAATTACGGCCCACCTTCTGAACCAGTTTGCACAAAGAAGTATCGAATCATAAATTCTTAGGTATGTAACAATTAATGTAGGGAAGCCGGAAGCTGGAAAGGCATACGGAGTATACGGCATACATACGTAGATACTAAGTAGATATACTTACATTATATTAGCTATGTCAATTCTAGTAGCAAGTACTTAGAACTACCTTGGTACGAGCCCTGCACTGTACTACCAAATAAGAAGGAAATTAAGTAGTTACATAGATACCATACTTTCAACAAGGCTATTTAGTAGTTCTTCGACAATCCTAGCAATTGCGCAAGCTTCGAAAACTCAGCATGTACTATAGTACCAAAGGGGCTACTGCTAGTATCCACCATGTATCCAATAAGCCCATCAACATCGCCTCGACCGGAAAGGGGGGTGCTTGAAACATCCAAGAAAAAAGAGAGACTGTCATGAAAGTCCACGGAAGCCAATCACACCCAACTCCTTTATCTGCATCTTCAGGTTCAGGATGAACCACGGCAGTCGTAGCTGCCAAACTTATATGTAAGCCGAGGGCAATCACGTCAGGGTCCCGAGTTTTCAACGCACGTTTTTGTAAGGGTTTTGTGCAATGCTTACTCGCCCAATCAATCAAGGGTGGAGAATTGGTAGATCGCGGTCGCTCGCTATGTCAGTACTATGTAAGTATACGGATAGCAACTTGATCAATTGAAGGTACTCACGCCGTTACTTGCTCTACCTACTCGTGAGTTGAAGGCATTGGAGCAATAACTTTACAGTGCAAGACAGGTATCCTCAGGATCGGCAAGGAGACTATAGACTAGCAACGGCATTTCCCCAGATTTTGATCATCGTGCTGCAGAAGTCGAAAGTCCGATGTTGCATATGTATCGGAAAGGTCACCCGCAGGAGGTTTGTTCTACGGCTATGATAAATTGGAGCCAACTGCAACACAGAAATGCATCGGATCTGGTATTTCACCTCAGACCTTGGCAGCAACATGATCATGATCAGTACTTCAGACGTGCAGACCCGTTTTAGCTTTTCTATGAAACGGTGAAGCACTCACTGAAGACCGCTAGGCCAAGTAATTATCCAAATGCTCGGGCAATTACTCTAGGCTGTGTTTAGATATAAAGTTTGTGCCCATGGCGAGTTATAATTCCTGGCAAGGCTGCAGCGCTGTCAACAAATTCGAAGGGAACGGACTTGGTGGCAGTTGCAAATCTTCATCCCCATTGGTAGTATCTCGTATATTTCCGAAGAGGAGCCCTGTGCAAAACAGAATGCCTGAATGGTGCACATATCCAGTTGCGCCCCGCCCCATGGATTCCACCTGAAAGTCCGAATGTAGAAGTCATAGTATGATCAAAAAGTATGTAGAAAGCGCCTTGTACTGCACAAATGCATGTTGTCTCCCATATAACCATACAAGCCGCGGTGGATCTGCAAGACGGTGGACTGTAGCAACGATTCGCACACTAAACCGAGATGATGAAGATAACCAACATACTTGCGACTCTCCTGCTGCCAAACGGGCTTGCAGATGCTCAAATGCAAAGCTGTCGTCATAAATTGGATGCCACGAGTTTGCCATTTCGATACTTGACGGACGGCCATCTTCTGACTTGAGTACTGGTAGTCAAAAACTGGCTAGAGGTATTGTAATATTGGATAGGGAACGACCGCTGTGCTGCAGATTTGCGATATGCTCATGATAATGCATGACTGGCAGTTACGGTCTTCTGAGCTCGCTGAGCCGCCAAAGAGTATCAAGATTGAAGCAATGGCTGGTGTACTTGTACCGTTACTCGTAGTACATAGCAGTGAGGTTGGATTTGAGCGCTGATCCAGACCTGGTTGGTTGCATTTTGGGGTTACATACCATTCCCAAGGCAGGGTTTGGCGCAGGTTTGAGGTGTGTGTTGGGTGAGAACTTGAAGCCGGCAGCAACCCTTCCTGCAACCCCGCATTTTACCAACGCTCCGTTAGCCTTGGCTTTGCCGAACGAACGAGCGAACGATCAAAGCCACGAGAAGTTTAATGCGGTTTAAACTCAGACTAACTTCTATTAGGACCAAAGATAAAGGCGCCAGATGCACAAGAGATCTCGAGATGTGCCCTGTGCCAGAATACACTTGGAGATCTTCTAGAGTCGACTATCCACTCGCTTCCGATGCTCATTGCTCTCGTCTAAATGAGGATCTGTAGCCAGAAATTAGCGACTTCATCAGCGGTCGAAGAACTGAGGAACGACTCCGATGCATGTATATATTGTGCACCCATGCCAATCGTTATAATCACCGCATTATTACAGCATTCGGCAGGCTCACTTGCAGCAAGTCGGCACTGGTACACTTTTCTCTGCAACGAGTTCCTTCCCAATGGACGAGGAAATTGACACGAAGCGACACCTTGTATGATAGTCTTTGGACGGGGGATATGTGATAGATTTCCTTCGACTGAATTGGCGACTAACTAGATGATCCGAACTCTCTGCTTGAATCAGATCCTTGTTCAGACCCCTATGTAACTTTCAAGGTTACATTGTGTCTATGTGCAATACTTGCCGTCACAGTTGCCCTCAAGCAGTGCAGAGTTATTAGATCCAGAAGCTCTGTTGGACGGAGTAAGCTCGTCACAAGTATCCTTTACGCAAGCACAACTCTAACACCATCAGTAATTATTCAGATACGCAAAGAAGTAGACAGTAGCAAGTATCCTTCAAAGCTCGAACTCGTAGATTGCAATAATTCGTATATAGACAGATCTACGAAGTATGGTCATAGTGTACAGTTTGGACAAGTCTGGATGAGAAGATTAAACGCTTGTTGGCAAGTGCATAGTGAACCAGCATCCTTACCAATGGCCAGAGGCACGGCACTTGTGCATTAAAGTTATGACCGCCATCTCGTGCTCTCTGATGCATACAGATGTACTCAATTCTGCCATAAGCATCTGGTATGTATATGATAGAAGCGGCCTTGTAATGTACCAGACAATTGCATACCAGACTGCATAGCTGTATGTCTAGAATCCTGAGGATGAGATGGAGATGACCACCCCGCCATCACAAACTCGGGGCAGGAACCACTCCATTTTTGGCCAATTCTCGTCTGTTGTGGAATCTCCGTCCCGATGTGCAAACCATGGTCGCAAATCCTGCTGGTGATTGTGGCAAAGGCAACGGAAGAATTCGACAGACTAGGTAATATGTCGTCTCGTTTGCTCCATCGCCTGTTGAGATGTTTCCATAACCGCCCAGGTCCGGATGAGAGGTGTAGTAGCTTTGTCCGTGCTTGCAGTTTGTAACGAGGTATTTCGAGCACATGACGCTCAACTGTAACATGAAAGACTGGCTTGTCGGGGGTTGAGGTGCTTTGGAACGTAGAGAGAGGGTCGATTGATGGCGCTCAAAGGCTGGAGCGCTTGCTGTCCAAACATTGAAAAGGTCCCAGATGTATGTGATGATGGTGTACGAGGTGTGTGAAGGTTGAAGAGACGACCGGCTGGCAGACAGGAGCTTGACCAAGTCGAACCAAGTTGGCCATCAAAGATCGAATTGGGTAGAGAAATAAACGGAGAATGCATGATGATTCTTGTGATGGCCGTACTTACCCGTCTTTGCTGTATGGGCCTGTTGTAGAGGGGGGGTCGGTATGTAGGCGTATTCTCGTGGGCGATGGTGCTGAGGTTATGTATCTCGTGTACCACTAGTACTGTGGGTTGATAATTGAGAGCCAGACAGGGCTGGGGGGGGGTGGATCATAGCATCTCCCGGCCAACCCCAGGGCGGCCCAGCCAATTAAGCCTGACATCCACCGACCCAGCCCAAAACCCTCGACATCTCTTTCCTACCCTTAAGTGGCCAGAGGGACCGTTCTTTCTTTCGTTTTTTCGTCCTTTCGTTCCTCGAATTATACCCCATTACCATCGGAACATCACCGTTTCCTGGCTCTGCCAAATAGCCCTTTTGGTGAGATCTCCTTCGTTGCCAGTAAGTTTCGCCCTTTCGCCTTCTCCGTCCCTTGCCCGACCGCGCCTATGCCACCAACTTGAACACGAAACCTAAGGAAAGACAGGCCCTTGCGAACGAGTCGACCAAACCTTCTCCAACCCTCGCCTCAGCAAACGACAGACCACGGTGTCTTGACGACAGCGACGAAGCTTCAGACCGTTAGACGTTACCGATCGATCGGAGGTGTATTCGAACAAGCGCTGAGACGCTTCATCTCAACTATTTGATTGCTAGTCCCGCCGCCGATCCCTTTCTTTGTAGTGGATAGGGGATTGCTTCAACCATATACTCGAATCACCCCTCGACAGCCTCTGCAGCCTTTTTTTCCACCCATCCTATTCTCCGTCGTTGTGGTAACCTTCATTTGGGTGCCTGAAGCAAGAGATTTTGGCGTAAGATCGATGTCTCTCTTGTAGCGTGGTGGTGCTCGTTCTAATCCACGAATAGGTCGACTCATCCCTCAGTAAATGGGGTTGCCTTCAATTCGTTGGCAGACAGCAGATCACTGATATCCTAAGCGAATCCCTTTTGTGAGTGACCCTGGACCCTCAAAACGGTGCACAAGCGGTATTCTAACGGACCTCCAGGCGTGAATCGCATCCCAATCGTTACGAACCGCCCCTCCCGAGTATACCCTTCTTTTGCGGGCCAGATCCTTCCCACTCCGACCTTCCTCTTACGACAATGGCCGAAAAACCAAAGACTCCACTTATCAGTGAGATCCCCATCGGTGATGGGCTCACGACACCGACATCTCTCAACAGCACCAACAATGGATCTCAAGGAATGGGTTCGTTCAATCCGCTTGGAAGCAGCAACGGGAAAGGCTTGTCGCCAGTTCCGCCCATGCGCCTGCAGAGGTCATCTCCTGGATCCGAGGCTCTAGTTTCCTCGGATGACGAAGCGGAGATGCACCCAAATTCCTACTTTAATCAGCGAAACGGCAGTCTCGCCGCTGGAAATGCACTCGTCTCTCGCAGGCCTTCATACGCCGCCGAATTTCAAAACCGCCAACGAAACTACTCCATCACCGGTGGTTCAACGCTCTCCCCAACGACATCCGGCCCAACAACTCCATCCGGAGACACTTCGCTATGGGCAACGGGTTTAGGAGGCTCGTCTGTCTGGGGCTCAACCTCCATCTGGGGAGACTCCAACAGAAAGAGTCCGCCAAAGTCGCTTACCTTGCAAGGTGGCAGCGTGGGGCCGTCGGCACCGAGCCCTCTGTTTGTTGGGAGCGAGGCTCTCCCCAGTCCAACCACCAGCGCCATTGGCATGAACCATGACATGCCATTACAAATCCCTCTGCAGCCACAGATCCGCAACTATCGCTCCATGTCCTACTCGGCTGGACAAGGAGACGAGACGGAGGATAGAACACGACAACGCTCGCCAACCATGCTAGCTGGAGGTCGTCAGTTCCCAGCACTTCAGCACCGGCCTTCCAGACCAAGTCTTCTTTCAACTTCAGAACAGCTCGAGTCCCAGACCCCACTGCGAAACATTTCTGAACAGGATGACGACTCCTCGATTCAAAAGTACTCTGAGCCTGCCACCAACACCTATCTACAGCAAGCCAGCGGGCACGCGTTACTGGGAGCACGCCGTAACACTGTCTTTGAAGCGTCTTACAAGTTCCGCAATCGCTCAGCGTCGATGACCACAAGTGGGTTTGGCTCTGGCATGCTAGGCGGTGGCAGAGACGGCGAGCGCATCGAGGACGAAGCAATCGAAGACGACGATGGGCTCGACAGCTTGTATCCAAGGCGAGTTGCTGCTGGAAGGAGTATGAGCGTGATGTATCCGGGTGCGAATCCCTTGATCGGGAACTTTACGAGGCGTCAATTCGGAAGTTACGATATGGAAGGCCTACAAAGCCGCCGCCATTCCTTTAACGTCGCATCAACAATGAATGAATCAACTGACGAATATGATATGGGTGGTATGGGAGTCAGGACCGCCAGCCCGCCCTCTTTCACTCAACAAGCACAGCTTGGGCTATCAAACAATCTGAATTCCCCACTCAATCCGCTTGCGAACGCACAGACTGGCATCAACCAAGGTGATCCCGTCCCGCTCAAATGATGGCCAGTTCATATTCTAACGTTTGTGGGTTATAGAGAAATATTTCCAGAATGAAATGCGTCTTCGTCCCCGTCAGTCTTTCGATTCAAGAACCACTATGCTCCAGCAAGCTCAACAAGCCGCCTATGCTAGCAATAGGGCTATGCATCAGCAAGCGCCACCGCTACGTGCCATGCCCGGTATGCCCCATCATGCACCCCGCGGTCAACAAGTGCTCTATATGGTTAGTTTCAAGGCGTGTAGGACGGATGTTTTCTACGTCCAAGAAGGGACTGGCCTAAGGATCAAGACTGGTGATTTGGTCATCGTTGAAGCAGACCGCGGTACGGATTTGGGGACGGTTGTAGCCGAGAACGTAAGCTGGCAGCAGGCAAAGGAGTACAAGGAGTTTTACCAACAAGAACACTACAAATGGCTCATGGTATTCGCTCGTCAAAATGCTCCAGCTCCTCCAGCGATGAATGTGCTGCCCCCTCCAAACGGCCTTGCTGCGAATGGCCAGTTCTCGCAGGGCATGCAAGGTGGTACTGCTGGAAGCGATGCCGCCAATGCGTTGGAATTGAAGCCGAAAATGATCAAAAGACTTGCACAGGCTCACGAGATTCAGACCCTGCGCGAAAAGGAAGCGAATGAAGCAAAGGCAAAGAGGCTCTGTCAGCAAAAGGTGATTGAGCATAGGCTGCCTATGGAAATACTGGATGCGGAATTCCAGATGTGAGTATTGACTCCTCCATCCAATAGGCCCACAACTAATGTCATCAGGGACTGGAAAAAGCTGACCTTTTATTACTTCGCTGATTCATACATCAACTTCAACTCTCTTGTTACGGATTTGTTCAAAGTATACAAGACCCGTATTTGGATGTCTGCAATGAATCCGGCAGCCTTTGCCCACACTCAGCCCGACCAAGCTGGACCGGATAATGGTCAACACGCATTCCCTTCGCAGCAGCAGTTCTCTGGCGGAGTCGTCGCTGCCAATGGAATATATGGCCAACCTGCAATGGCGAGCCGTCCTAGCATTCAGCAGCAGCCGCCAGCACTGCGGTTCGATCACACGAACCAACCTCAACTTGCTCCACATGATGCTTACGGGCACATATCACAACAACAACAGCAGAACGGTGGATATAATCCGTCCCTTCAACAGAGAAGCACACTCGCCAATGATCAATGGGTGGCCGATATGGCAAGGCTTAATCTCCAGTAATATCGTCATTTTGTTTTCTTTGTTGACCATATCTCTATACCGTGATTTTTCTGTTTTTTTCTGCCGCTTTTCGTCTTTCCCTTCGATTCTTCTTGGCTTTTACAATTCCCTTGATTTATGTCTTGTCATTTGCATTCTTCTTTTTTTTTGTTTTTTTGCTGTTTTGGCGTCCTACGATAAATGGAACGGGATTTTCTTTCGGGACCATGGATATCTCAAGGCCAAGAAAAGTATGGGTATAAACCGGACTTACTGCGATAGATAGATTAAAGCTGCCCTTGTTATTGAAAGGTTGGTATACTGCTTTTTATTTCTAGTTTCTTCTTGATGATTGCGGATTGATTGGTGATTTGTTCGCTTGCAGTTGTTCTCGTTTTAATTCCTTTTTTGATGCTTTTGTGTTTCGTTTTATCAATCTTACACTTTGCTGCGGGCTGTTAGGCTGCTTCGCCGTTGAACATTTTCGTCTCTTGTTGTCGAGTTCGACTTATGATTCTCTTTTGATATGGCATGCGGTGGGAAGCTTGCGCATTGGGAATTGGATGGGATAAGTTGATGAAAGCCCTTGTGGCCTTGGCGTTCACTCTGCTGTGAGTTTTAGCGCTTACTTTCTGACTCCCTCGGTGTGTTTCTTCTCCCATGTATCTTTTTCATTTCGTCCTGTTTCTGTCGCTTCTTTTGTTGTGCTTAATGTGCCTGGATTTTCGGAGATTTGCGGCACTGTCATGCCATTGTTTGTGGATGAGTGAAGGAGTATAAGAATGGCGGACGCAAGCACCTTTCCAGGCTGGATGAGATACTTATTTGCTTTATTTGTTTACATAATGCCTTTCCAACCCGTAGAGTTTATATAATGTGCTAGATCGCTTTCGTTGTTGAACTTTTAAGGTCATAGTGTCTCGATCGCTCTGTTCGTAAAGTCGATCGTTTATGCAATCGGATGCTATAGCTGCAGTACTCAAGCGGATGTGAATTAGAGAGTTGAATGTAGTTCATTCGAAATTCCCATTTATGTTCTAACCGAAGTACTGCCCAGGCTCGTCAAAAAGCTGTCTGATCTCTTGAACAATTCGAGAGTGAGGTAGCAGCTCATTGTTTCCTCATTCGGATTTCATAAGCACGTGACTGTAATATTTTGCGCTAGTGTTCCATCAAGCTCGGAAAAAGTCAGCGGATTCTACGGTTACCATCAACAAGTCATCTCCATTCACAATGGCCACGCCTTGGTCAACCTCACTAGGGCGGGCCTGCTCCCTATTGCGACTCGAGAAGTCTGCAATCCGCCCGCTCGGTCATGCCCTCAGTCCTTTCGCCGTACCGGTAACTCGAAGTTTCCCCGCCCAAAGCCGCCCATATGCAGGCTACACCAACCGGTCCCGCCAGCAGGAGGAAGAGGAAGTTTCCTTCATCGACCGCACCCGTCTCGTCCCGGCCTCTCCTTCCTACTACACTGGAAATGCGGCCTTCTTGGACAAGTATCTCTCGTTACAGGACCTGTACCGAAAGTATGAGATGCTCCCTACCATTCCCGGCGAAGACGCTCCCATCCGCAAGTGGAGGACAATGTCCTCCTTCAGCACCATGCTGGGAACCAAGATTCAACCATCAAAGTACAAGAAAGTTATCGACATCCTCAAGCGATTGAACAGAATCAACCCCGCTTTCATGCCAGAAGATTGTCAAGCCGTTTTGTCACAGTACAGCAAGGGTTCTGGTGTCGCCTCGGAAGCTGCCGAGGGAAAGAAGCTGTGGAGAGGCTTCTCTGTGGCTACTGGACGTAGAAAGACTTCGACTGCTGTGGCTCACGTCATTGAGGGAACTGGTCAGGTCAAGGTCAATGGAATGGATTTGTCGGACACTTTCCCAAGAATTCACGACAGAGAAAGTGTCATCTGGGCATTGAAGGCCACCGGAAGAATGGATAGGTACAACATCTGGTTGACCTGCTCCGGAGGAGGTACTACTGGACAGGCCGAAGCTGCTGCTTTGGCTGTGTCAAGAGCGCTTATGGTTCACGAGCCATTGCTCAAGCCAGTCATGAGAAGAGGTTGGTTCCGGATTTTGTCTTTTATGCAATTTGACGCTAATGGTTCATCACAGCTGGACTTGCTACTCGCGATCCAAGACAAGTCGAGAGAAAGAAGCCCGGTCACCTCAAGGCTCGCAAGATGCCAACCTGTAAGTCACCCTTGAAGAATGGCCTGGGCTCCCACGAGCTTCCTACCCTTTCTGTTTACTGGTGCAGTTCTAACCATTTACTATCTAGGGGTCAAGCGTTAGTTGGTGTCATGGTTGGTGTGTTGGATGTCGCAATTGCAGTCAAGTTGAGTGGGTGCTGCAATGTTGTAGATATTTGTACAATAGCAGAGCGTTCAGTTATCCTGCAGGGTCAGACATACAATGGTTTGTCCACATGGAATTCCTGGCGGGCTGTAACCACTTGTTGCTCGAAAACTCGGTGATTATGTTGATATGTGTCCCAACCAGGTCAGAGTGCTTTGATCTGTTTGAAATACTAGGAGTTTCTCGCATTCGCCTCAGCTGTGCTACTAATTCTGCGCGTAGTGATTTCGGAGATAGGTACAATTCACAGGTGGCAAATGAGCCACTTGGTGACCTGGGGCTCTTCAAAGGAATACTGTTATGTGGGACTTTGAGCAAGCAATGCTAGTCGAAGCTCCGTCAACCAATCGTGGAAGTCAATATGCAGAGCATGTGTTGCTCGGAGTTGTCTAGCCTGTCCTTCACGACAGGTTTATCGTTGATATTTAATACTGAGACAGATAGGCTCATTCGTCTCCGCTTACCCCGCCATGAGGGCTTGCCGACCTTTCCGAGTTTCCCACATGCCTGACGTATGCACTTCTACATGGAGACATTATACGTGATGTTACTAAAAACGCGTAGGGGTACCTTGTCTGGTAAAAATCCTCGCTTGTACTAGCTTAGTTTGCTACTTATCCCCAAGTCGCCGCAGAGGTAGAGTCTAACTCTCGGGCCCGTCTGGACGGATGTAGTAAGTAATTGCCTATTCAGAAGTAATCGACCAACTGGAAACATTTCTTCTCCTGCTATGACTCTCTTCTCGGTGAAGCTATGATCAAGCATAGCATATCAGTGAGGTGTGTACTAGTACGATCGCACGAATGCTCCAAAGTAATAAGGACCACGCTCGAGGCTAGGCGAAATGAGGCACTTGTACTTACCTTACATTGAATCAGAACGGGACCTCTGTTAAGCTCTTGGTACTTGCCCATACTCGTAAATCTTCTGCACTCCAAAGCAAAGCTCCACAGCTTCGAGTTGAAGCGCCAAGTTAACATCGTCGGACCGAGTCAGAGGGGCCTGCGGGCCTCTTTTCTTAACAGCAGCTCATCATGCATGGGAGATGACTAGACTGCGGCGACCGTTTAGAGTTATTGAGCATGGTGTCCGCAACAGGAAAATCATTGGCTTCCCTATCCGGAAGTCTAACAATCTTAATCTGGCGAATAAGCTGCAAGAGTTGACACCCTCTTGGTCCTCGGGATTGTTGCCTTCGCTGTATTCGTCGTGTTTATATTGATATGGCGGGGATAATCCTTGTACGCTTATTGTTCGGTATAGTACTTGTAAACTCGAGTAGGTAGATACGTAAGCAAGTTGTAGGGTGTCTATATCATATTTGCTGAGTGCTCGGAGCCTTCCGTGCTTTCAAAGCCCGGAGCTCCATGCGAGTGAGTAACGTTACGGCTTCAATATCGGGCACCACCACAATGATGGATGCCAGTGATATAAATTTCCGAAATTGGTGCATGGGACAAAGATGATATTCCCATTCAATTTTTCTGCAGACCCGTACTACTCAAAGAATATCGAAGAGTGGGTTATACACGTTATGAAGTACGTATACTAAGTACTCAAGTACAGCAGAGCAACTTCAGACTAAGTATTTTGAGGCTCAGTAATTCACCGCATGGACCAGTGAGTAAGTATTTGCAAATTTGTTCAAGCATGCTAACAGCTAATATAATGCTGAGAAGTAGGTACGCAACTAGGAAAACAGTAACAGTAGCAGCAAGTTCAAAACCGCCTATACGAGTATAGGGTCGTTGTTTGCCGAAGCCTCCGGGCCGGAGCTCACAAATACGGCAACTAAAGTACTACTCGTATACCCTTGCTCTCCCAGTTGCCCCCTAGCCCGCTTGTCAACCGATAATGAAGTAGAGCGTTGGGAAGCATGTGGAACGATGCTTGACATTCCAGTGCACATACTTTGTAGTTCAAATAACGACAAGGGAGCCTTCACCATAGAATAACAGCGATTATTGCCAACTCCTTCTGCTTACCGAATCCACCTGGGCCTGCATGATCATATTGGCCAGACCAGGTAAAGTAGGCCACGTCCAACGGTTTCCTTGGTACTAGTCCCTCATAAAGGGGCTTCTACATTCTTGTGGGGATTTGCATACAGATCATCTGTGGAAGCTTGACGGGAAACGAACCGTTAGTTGATATGCCTCTACTACTTAGTTCAAACGTGCATGGAAACAGCCCACCAACTAGAAGCTAGCTACTGAATACAATTAAGTACCTGGCTAGAATACTTCTCAATATCACGGTACAGGATTGAGATTACAGCCAACTCATGTAAAGCCGTTTCTTTCCGAAACAGCCCAACGCCTGCTCGTTCGAAATAGAAAGTAATAGTG
This sequence comes from Ascobolus immersus RN42, assembly GCA_003788565.2. Lineage (NCBI taxonomy): Eukaryota > Fungi > Ascomycota > Pezizomycetes > Pezizales > Ascobolaceae > Ascobolus > Ascobolus immersus. Next base: position 32,451 of record ML119650.1, on the reverse strand, counting down.
GAAGGAGCCCGGAGTCTCCGAATGCATATGGGCTACCTACATCATAGTAACTCTCAACAATGATCATCAAATTTCGTGTGGAGTTTCCTTCGACTTAGTCTAGTTCCAAAACGGAAGGCTTCTAGAAGCTCTTAGCATTGCGGAATGCATTTCATCTGAAAGTGCATGCAATCTTCTCATGCATGCTGTCAGCGCATGTAAACAATTAGTTATTACTTGGCAACAGACAGGGGACTCCCATCTGGTTCAGTACCACTAGCCTGTTCCGCAACAGTTGGTGCAAGCAGCTGAGCGGGTCATAGAATCAAGGGATTACCAAGTATGTTGTCTATGCTGTGTAAATTTGAACTATGTACCGTACGAGTTTGATCTCTCGATGCTTCCACGTACGTGCTTCAATGACAGGCATGTCGACTACTGCCGTTCCAATGCTTCGTACGAGTACAGTGAAGTAGGAGCAGTTGTCGCCCAAGCGGTACCTTATACTATGGTGGCCAGAATGCTAATTATATTCGCCTTGATAGTATAGCGTTGCCAAAATAGAAAAATTGGAAGTTGTACCATGTACCAGCTGTGGTGATCTATCTGCATGCCCGCTTTCCAAGAGCATCACTGATGAACATTTTTCGAGAAGTAACAGAGTGCAGTATTGTATGGAATAGGTTCTGAATGTCCCAGCCTTGGTGATCTAGCTTGATAGTTCGTAAGTATGTATGTACAGATGATATATGCGGTCAAGAGATGTAATTTTACTACTTCAGGGTCGGTCATGCCAGTATACGTACTTAGGCATGCACGAGTAGTGTGTACTTAGGTACTGACTACCTAGTAGCGCTATAGCATGCATCACTATGTATGAGATATGAAGTAGGAAGAACACTGATGCATAGCCGCTGGCGGGCTCGGCGATGTCGTCAATGGCCTTGTGCAGGTTCCAGTGGATGAAGGTTCATAGCTTTCCTAGTGCCAAACTAGCAGGGTTGCTTGGATCCGATAATTCATGCCAGCGCACGGAAGGCTACCAGCTACCAGAAATACATACCGGGAGTGAGAAAACATTGCAAGATCCGAGCTCCGAGTTGCTCGGGATGAACTTGAACGCTTTACAGACCATGCTATGACAGTTGTCAACTTTCACAGTTAGTGAGGTACATGCATGCTACTAGTTGGAGCTGAAGCTTCTGGGTAATGCAATCGTATGAGGATATCGTGCGGATGGGCGAATGAGCCAGTGCATGAGCGGACGGACGTATCTCGACGTTTTGCTGATACTTGCCGTGCACTAAACGACACCGGACACTATCATGTCTAGTACCTAGTGCGTAGAGTGTATTTTACCACGTAAGGGCTCCTTGGTAGCTTTGGTACCGTTGATGATCATATGAGGGCCTAGGGAGAAAAGTGGCCCGGTGGCATGGCATTCCAATCCATGGAACAGGTCATTTTGCTAGCAGTGCTCTGGCTACTATGAAACGCATAGTAATTATAGGGCCGACTGGCACGATTTTATATTTTGAAGCAACTCGGAAACAGTACATAGAGAGAACTTTATAAGGCTGGGTATCGGATGTGAATGAGCTCAGTGGCATATATACTTCGTCTCCATCCAGGGCCCCGAAAGCCCACTTAGTATGAGTTGAGTACTTCCTTGAATCCTAGATACAACCCTGCTACCTACTTAGTAGCTAGCAAGATATTCGTACCTTCTCTCGTGAAAATTGCCCTTACGTGCGCATAAACGTTCGACACGCGGAGTAGACTTCCAGAAGCTTTCACTTTATGCATGGTTATGCGCGACGACGGGACGTTTCTCGCACTTTGCCTACTTACATTAGTGTGCCACATGGGGAATGCTCCTAAGATTAGAAAGGAAACCTTCTAGATGCAACCCAGTCAATGCTAATTTCCAGAAGCATCGTCATTCCTCTCAGCATCTGCAGCCATGGTGCAAGCGTGTAGCACGTCCATTATGCGCCCACCACTTTGCGTCACTGTTTACGAAGTGTGCACAAGTAAGTACCTCCATCACAACTAGCATTCCGCTCTCCCTTTCCCGCAAGTTTCGTAACCATATACATGTGAGAGCTCCTTACCTGAACAAGATGATGGCTTGTAAAGCAAAAAAATGTTTTGCTTGATTGTTCACAGCCCTTAATCGCATGCATTCCACCTTGATACACTAGCTGGTGTCAGTCGCTCGGATCTCTTCCTTCACCTCGAATCCTGGACTACGGCCAGCAGTTTGGCGCAAGTTGAAAGGAAAGAACGCAAAACCGCAAAATTCGGCGTTCCCCACAAAGCTATTCTCAGCTTCAGATTCGCTACCAAACATCGAAGCCCGCAATTTGCGCTCAGCCGGTTGATGTCCATTCCGTCGGTAACTCACGCAGGCTTGAGGCTAGGCTGAGCATGTGTCGAGAATAGAATATCCGCAAGGTCTCGGCTGTTGCTGGAGGCGATACGAAGAATATCCATGGTACCGTCCATACATATCTACTTAACTTATTGTACACCGTCTTTCATATCGTAGGCGAGCTGTATGAAGACATTGTGGAGCTTCTGGCCCGAGGACCTAATGTGCAGCGACTCGAGACTGCCGTAATTCACGGGCTATGACCTTCATGGATAGCTTTCTCAGACAGGGTCATGCAAGGGGCACCAGAACCAACTCCAGGTCCGATCTCTTTGCCTGGATTGTGCCGCAGGTTGGTGGCTGACGAAGATTGCGATCATCCAAGACGAAAATGCGAGCATGCCGATGTACCGACGTTGCGGTGGATTGGCTTATCAAACGACTCGGCTCCAACCCATGTCGAGTGTAGTTCTCATCTGTCAAGCTGTTAGCGTTCTAGAAGGATTCAGATATGATCCCTGTGATGCTTTGTAGACAAGGGGTACAAGGCTATGTTAAGTACAACTCACCAAAAATTACCACAAAGGACAGAGATTAGACCTCATCTTCAGCAGGTACGTGCAAGTAACTTGGTAATTTAGTGTGTAGTTCTCTATGGAAAACCGGGCGACATGGGTTGATTCACCCATGTGGAATTTACCACTGACGCTTCTTGGTGACCCGGTGTTGTGGAAATGCCATGATGTCGAGGTTGAGGACAAGGCCGCGTTTGTGCGACAGGAAATTGCCTTCCAGGGGATGGTTATCGATAACACGTCGCTCGTGGAAATTTTATCGACACTTTGTGTTGCATGGCGTATTTCCGCTGCACATATACGGGGTAAGCGCTACCGAGAAATCTTGTCCGCATCAAGCAGCTCTGTATTGGTCGTCGCCTTCCTTCCTTTACAACCTCGCCTACAGTTTACAACAACCACAAACTTACATCATGAACAGCCAAAATTACTACGAACTTTACCGCTTGAGCAGGTACGCCAGTCATTTACATGAGGGGGATTGCCATGTTGTTTGTCTACCGAGGAATCTAACAGGCCCTGTTATCGCAGCATTGGGACTGCCTTGACTGATGCACTTGATGTGTTGATTGGCGAAGGCAGGATCTCGCCTCAGCTGGCAATGAAGGTCCTCAACAACTTCGACCGCGTGATTACAGAGACCTTGAGCAAGAACGTGGACGCGAATTTGACGTTTAAGGTCAGTTTTGCCGTCTCTTATCACATCACTCAGCTCCTCGGTGTCTTGACGTATGGGTCACCTGAGACTGACCATGGTTAGGGACATTTGGATACGTACCGTTTCTGCGACGAAGTTTGGACGTTTCTCCTTAAGGATGTCACCTTCAAGCTTCAGCGCTCTGAGATGATCACGGCGGATAGAGTCAAGATTGTCAGCTGCAATTCCAAGAAGCCTGGCGAAGCGTAGAGCATGTCGGGAAGAGGGTAGCTACTTGCTACTTTCCGGGTGCTATGGGCTGGAACTGCGTAACGTAACGTCTACGAAGTAGGCCTTTTTATGGAGAGGAAGATCAATATTATGGATGAATGAGAATTTGAGCTATTATGATTCATGCTGCAAAGAAATCCTTGCATAGGCTGGTCAATCAAACTCACTACTTTTACCCCTTTACTACTTACCAAACAGTGATGCTAGATTCACAGTCAATTGCAGCATTCCTGAAAGCCCAGCGAATTGTCGATGTGACAAAGGCAGGGCTGATTGTCGACAATTTCGGGTTCGACGTAACCTAAACTAAGTACCTAATGCGTCGTCGTGCATTTCGAACTGCCACCCGAGCTGCTGTGAACGCCTGTACTCAGATATCGCGTGGAATCATTGTTCTCAGATCCGATATGTCATGACCGGCTCGATACTTTGTGGGAAATTTGATGCCGAGCGCGAAGGGGAGAAAGAGCAATGATGACTCGCAGTTGAGACTTCCAATCAATGCTGTAGGCAATTGGGGAAAAAAAGAAAGGAACCCATCTGTGAGTTCTTGGGAAGGTACTTTGCCCATGTTTGCTTTATCAAAGCCTATAGCAGTAAGTCGTTTCCTGGCCGATTTGTGTAATAAAGAAGTTAAGTAAGTAGGTAGTAAGTACTTACGTACTTACCTGTAGGATCGCATACCCTTTCAGCCTTGACCAAATATTCAGCAGTACTTCATACCTACTTACATCATAGGTTCATCCCGACCGATTGTATCAATGCCCTTGTCCTCACTCATGCCAGTCTCCAAGCATAAGGCAGAGGTCGAAGCCAACGTCTCGAAGCCTGTTGGGCAGAAAAAGCAAAGAAAAGCGTCGTGCGGTACTGCTAGGATGGGAAAGCAAGGTCGGGCTCACTAGTCTCGATCCACGCCGGGTCCGGCCCAAGTTTGCTCCCTGCCCAACCTGGCCTGCCTGACTCTGAACAACAGGGTCCCCTGGTAATTTCTGCTTCCCCAATGCACTTAACCCTTTTATCGCACTCAGTTGGGACGTTGTACGTGAATATAAACTATCCTGGCCGCACCGTCGTCACTGATTCCAAAGCTTCTATCAGAGTTAGCAAACCCATCATACGCCACAGGGACGACCGGCTATACACTTACCGACAACTTCCACAATCAACTTCTATTTTGCCATCAACGGACGCCGGAAGCGCAAGTGCTCTCGTTGCCAAAAGAAAGACAGAGCGTTTTTGGTTGGAACGGTGGCATCGGGTTAATCGACGAATCAACGACACTTCGACCACAAAAGAGTTTGTGTGGGTTTGCGAAGGTGTAGCTGAAAAGACGGGACGAAAGATCAAGTGTCGTCGATAATCGATAATTCAAAGAGTCAAGTTCCTTTGTTACGGGAATGGAAGGAGACGGAAGCCGACAAGGGCCCTCGCGAACATTAAGCCAACAAGGCCAAATGGAGCTGGCTCGGAACCGGATGGGTCAGCAGACCTCCCGCCTGTACAGCCCGCTAGAACCACCACAACTACAGACCGGCTACTCTGCACACCAACTGTCAAGCCCAATGGGATATCAGCCCGACTATTCGCAAGAGACACCTCGACAACAATCTTACCCATCATATGGCTCCAGTATGGAATACGGCATGCCCCAGGCCGCCACATCCTCCTACGCAACTTACCCGGCCCGACAAACGACTTCAATGAACTCTGTTTTACCGAACCAGATATCGCAGTTCACCACCCAGTACTACGTTCCAAGCGAACCTTCAACACCCGTTTCCGCCATTAGCACGATACCACCACCACCTCCTCCCTCACAGCCACAGTACTCTCCCGTGGGCTACGAACAAGCTCGATATACCTCGAACTATATCGCACCACCTACAATGTCCCAGCAAGCAGCAGAGCCTCTGCCAGACTATGGACAAACGCAGCAGCAAACGCATCTGCAAAGAGAGCAACCTCAACAACAACAGCAGCAATTACAAGCAACCAGCCAAATGGACACCGAGGATGCTTATAGTGAGTATCAGAGGGCTCTGCATGAAACCTATCAGATGATCAGAGACGGACGACTCTCAACTGCCGGTACTTCCCTTCTGAAAGTATCAGAATGGCTCCTATCAAACGCCGTAACCTTAGGTACCGTATATCTCATGGCCCTCCGACCTCCAAGTAATTGAGCTGAGAATAGGCACAGGATTAGTCCGGGATGAAAAGGCTTTACATGCCTACAGAACTCGGATGTGGGATGAATTCAACCTGTGTTGGATCACCTGCCTGCGCAAGCAGAAGGATCTACTACAAGAGGGAATACTTGCTACTGAGCTGCAACCAGCTCGCGACCTTTTGCAGGTTGATGCTCTAAAGAAGATGGGGGACGATCTTGTTCGCCTCTGTGACTCTTTGGAGAAACACGGCCTAGTCGACTATCAGTTTGGTGTATGGGAAGAAGAGATTATCGATGGTAAGAATACCCACCTTTTGCCAAGCTAAGAAGTATGCTGTGATGTCTGGATGTGGTTCGATCCCTTCCTTTGGCGAGGCTTTGAGGGTAGCTTTCGGGTATCTGCAGATGTCGTCGGCTCTATTCGAACTTTTGGCCTGGTTTCGACGGTTGACTCGTATCTTCCGTATACTCTTGGATTTAGATTTACTAACTTTATATTTGGATATAGAACTGCAAGAATGTCTAGACCTCATGGAAGGTAGACGGGGTTCGGACTCTACCCCGGGCGCACCTCCTACGCAAAACTCGACGTCACCAAGCAACACAACGACATCTCCTGTCGAAAACGCATATGGCTTAGACAGACATACAGGGCAGACTTCACTACAAAGCCAACAAACTCAGCAGGTCGAAGGTTCAAGCTGGGGCACATCCTCGCATGCAAACGAGTCCCAGCGCCTCAATCAACATCCTACGTCCCGAGTCTAAATCCTCAAGGTCGTGACATGACGCTTCGAGTCGATTTAGTCTTCAACTTTCGGACCCTGCATTGGCCATGACGTCGAACCGATGGTTGCTTGTCGGTTGTGGAGCGGATATATGCATGTGTCGCTGCATGCATCATCTGCACCAATTATCGACAGGGGCCGTTTAAACGTTTTGGGAGTTACCAACTCGATGGAACTCGATTTTTTTATTATTTCTTCTTAAACACCGGACGACTGCTTATTTGCTCATACTACTATGTAATTGCCTCCCTGCAGTCGCCTCAGTCTCAATCGCCCGCATCGTTTTTCATTCAACATGGCCCCTACTTCCTCCTATGGCAGATTTCGGGGAGCATTCGTTATGATTACCACTTCCAGATTTCCGCACGGGGAATTGCATCTTGACTGCAGGCTGCCTTTGTCCGTGCGGCTACTTTGGTATTTATTCTTTTCGTTTGTTTTCTTCCGCATCTTCTTTTCCGGTTTGCTTCCTTTCATTCTAGGGTGGCTGTGTTTTTCCTGGGGAGTTCATCGGGGGTCTGCGATTTATCCTATAAGTACTTGGATTTCTTTCTTTGTTTCACTGTGATACGGATTTGGGATTATAGATTGGGATCATGCTTGCGTTCCGGTTTTGGGTTGCGTTTCACTTACTTTCCTTTCCTTTCCTTTCTTTCTACTTCTTTGGCATAGTTGCCTCTTATTAAACTTACCTTCTCTTTAATTGTATTCTCTGGGTTATACTCTCGATTGGTCTGCATTGGTGGGGATAAATCCTGTTTGTGCTTTCTGTTTTCTTCAATGCATTGGAAGAGTCTGCATTTTGCTCTCTCACCTTGGTTAAGCATATCGTCACGATGGTGGTCATATTAAGTATAATAATAGATTTCTTTTGCATTTCATAGTACCAAGGTAGTACTTTTATTCTAACTTTTATGTTTGTCGTGTATTCACTTCCTATTCCAGTGTCGACGTGTCAACGTCGTTCGGCCCATAACTTTGGAGCCATAAAAGAGTGCCATATCGTGTATAAGTACATCCAGCTCTAAGAATAAAACATCCAGGTCACATAGCTTATCGAAGCATCACCTATTTAGTAGCATCATCACGATGCTGTCTGAATCCATCTATACTATGCGTACTTTCCTTGGACGGAGACCTTAGATGCATCTGCACTGGAATTTTTACGTAGCTAGCGGCTCACCCTTTTCTTTCGGAATCGTCCATTATTGTACTTGAGCCTCCTGCTGCTTACTTAGTTCTTTACTTCATACGAGGTGTCTCGGGGCATGACATGCAGTGCTTCGTAAACTCCGCCCTGGGACCTACATAGCACCATCATACCACCTTCTCCGTCTCACAAATGACCCCAAGCTAGTCTGGAAGCATCCCTGTGGTTCTATGAGGTACTTCTCAGGTCCTTGAATAGCTAAGCCAAGCCACACTAGTCGAGTAGTCTAGCCTCGACGTCATTGCCGAAATAACCCATAACAGCCAAACATCTCCGCTTCACCCTCCTCATTCCTTCATCACACTTCAAAACCTCCATATCCAAATCATCAAACACACAAACACACATCCCCTCAATCATCCAAACACAATGGCACCAATCGTTATCTCTCGCGACTATGGCTTCGTCTTTGCCACGGCCACTGCCTCCACCATCATCAACACATGGCACGGAATGAAGGTCACCTCCGCACGCCAGAAGGCTGGAATTCCATACCCAAATCCATACGCCACGGCTGAGCAAGCAGACAAAGACATCAACAAGTACGTCTTCAACTGCTGGCAGAGGGCCCACCAAAACTATCTCGAGAACTACCCAGCCTTCCTCGCTCTCCTCTTCATCTCCGGCGCTCGCTACCCTCTGTACGCTGCCGGTGCTGGTGCCATCTGGCTCGCTGGAAGAATTGCCTATGCCATTGGATACGCCAATCCACAGGGCAAGGAGGGCAAGGGCCGCATGAAGGGTGCCTTCCAGTACGTTGGCTTGTTCGGTCTCTTGGGTCTCTCCGGAAAGACTTGCTGGGATCTTTTGGCTTAAAGTGCTTCTCTATGTGGAGGATGGTGGATAGTGTTGGGTGATGGATGAACGTGGAGTGGGCTGTAAATTGGGTGGGAATTTTGAGACTGGATCATAGTTTTGTTTCGGTTTCGTTGTTGGTAGAATGACAATGCAGGGACATTCATTACGACTGGTTTATACATTTGCACAAAGTACCTTATCGTCCAGTCAGTTGAACGCAGATCTATTCCTGACCCGCTCTGACTCTGGCCCGTCCTGTGCCTGCTTGCCTTGTGACCATGGTGGGGTTAAATCCATTTCACCTCCGCTCTTACCCGCTGTAGCTATCACGTGACTGCTCGCATGACCACGTGTGGCCAAGCCAATTAACACGCAACGCGTTCACTCGCGATTGAGTCAGCGCGTCTTCCCAGATCACTGCCAGTTCAACGACCATCGCAAACTCCCTCACACGACTTCCATTCCTCAAATTCCGGCAGATAACACCAAACGCTCACCAAAATGTCAGACTGGTCGAAGAATGAGGACCGAGATATATCAGATGATGAGGATACTGTCGAGGCAGACTCGGATGTTCGTATTCCCCGGCCCTTTTCTTCTCTCCAGCAGTGCCCAGAATGTCGCTCTGACCAGTACAGCAATATAAATCAACACGAGATGCTGTTTTATTCGCCATAAACATATCGCCGTCAATGCTGACCGCTCATGATGTTTCCGAAGAGGAAGAGCACGATGGAGGAGAGGGAGGAGAGCAGTCGAGCGGCAAGAAGAAGAAGAAGGCAAGCAAGCCAGTCAGCGCCGCCAAAGTTGCACTTCAATGTGCATTTCAGGTACTCCAGCAGCGAATAATCAGCAATCCAAACGACATGATGGGAATAATGCTTTTCGGTACGGAAGAAACGAAATTCCCGGAGGGAAGCAGTTACAAGCACATGTACATGCTGCTTGATTTGGATGTACCAGATGCGCCAGGGATCAAACAACTGAAACGGCTTGTCGAGGATGAGGAGGAATGGGATCGTATCTGCAAGCCAAGTAAGGAGAAGGCTAGCATGGCGAATGTTTTGTTTGGAGCAAATCAAATCTTCACACTAAAGTTAGTATAAAGAAAGAAGCAGCCGCTTTCTAAGTAGATGGACGCTGACACTTTCTCAGGGCACCGAACTTCCAGACGAGGAGACTTTTCATTGTTACAGATGATGACGACCCACATGCAAACGATCCAGACCTCAAGAGATCTGCCATCACCAGAGCCAGAGACTTGTACGACCTAGGTATCAAGATTGATCCTTTCTACATTTCGAATCCGGGACAGAAGGAGTTTGATCCTTCCCTCTTCTTTGAAGATATCGTATACCGCTCCGCCGATGCCGACGAAGATGAGGCACCCCTCCACCTTAAGCCTACGAACGATGGCAAACTGCGTCTCAAGGAAATGATTAGGAACATTAACTCGAAAACGACCGCAAAGCGCGCCCTCTTCAGCAATACACTGGAAATTGCCCCTGGTCTCAAAATAGGTGTGAAAGGTTACCTGCTTTTCAAGAAGCAGGAACCGCAGAGGGCATGCTGGATCTACTCGCGCTCTGAGGAACTTCACGTGGCCAAACTGGAGACCGTCCGTACCGGGGCTACCACAGTTCGGGAGGTGGCGAAGACGGAAATCGTCAAGGCCTACAAATACGGCGGTGAGCAGATCGTCTTCACACCTGACGAGATTGCAAATATCCGCAAGTTTGGTGACCCCATCATTCGCATTATCGGCTTTAAAGATGCGGATACCGTCAAAGTCGATCAAAATGTTCGCTCTGCCACCTTCATCTACCCTTCTGAGACCGAATTCGTCGGATCTACTCGTACCTTCACTGCTTTATGGACTTCTCTCCGCAACAAAAAGAAAGTTGGAATAGCATGGCAGATATCACGACGCAACGCATCTCCGATCCTTGTCGCCATGGTTCCCTCCGTTGAGGAGATTAAAGACGGAGTCCAGCTTGCACCGCCTGGAATCTTCCTCGTACAGCTTCCCTTTGCAGACGATGTGCGTAATGATCCTGATATGGGAGGGTCCCTTGTGGCTCCCAATCCACTCATCGATGCTATGCGCAAGATTGTTCGTCAGTTGCATATCCCAACCGGCTACAATCCAGATAAGTATTCCAATCCGGCATTGCAGTGGCACTACAAGATCCTGCAAGCTATCGCTTTAGAAGAAGATGTACCCGAGACGCCAGAAGATGGTACTGTACCCAAGTACAGACTGATTAGAAAGTACTCTGCTCCACAGATTGCTGATTGGGCACAAGTTCTTGATGAATGTAGCAGGGACCTAGGCGTGTTTGCTATACGTGAGGCGCCCGCTTCAGCTGGCAGAAAGAGAGCAACAGAAGGGGGTGGTGGGCCGGCTGCCAAAGTGGCCAAGACAGATAGTAGCGATCCTGTTGCGCTTGAGACCGATGTGCGGAAGCATTGGGAAAAGGGCATGTTGATGAAGTTGACGGTGAAGGTCATGAAGGAGTTCTTAAAGTTGAAAAGAGTTGAGGCTGGAGGAATGAAGAAGGCGGAATGTATTGAAGCGGTCGAGGAGTGGTTTGAGAAGAAGGGTTGAATGCTCGGTGAATAAGGCGATCACTGGGAGTAAGTGCTGTGTGTATTTGGCGCAAGGATTTGTTTCATTTATCGAATAGGTTATTGTTGTTTCTGGCGTTCTGGATAATCCCTTTTTTATTGTTTAATGGAATTCTTTTACTACATTCAATAGTATGCATTTGTTCACTGACTCTTTGATGGAATAAAAGATCCGCTTCATAGTGAACAATGGTCTCGGGAATACGACCCGATATTATGCTTGAAGTGAGAGCTGTAAGAATCAGAAAGTAACGGAACACACCAGGAGATTTTGAAAGCAAGGGGTCGTCCCTCATCTTATCTATTGATTTTCATAAGCATTCGGACCATCATGAGAAGCCAACCAGCCTCAAGTCGCCCAGCTACACGTAATAATTGCATGCAGGGACGACTGAGGGGGCAAATAATACCAAAGAGATCAAGGAACAACCGTAACACCCCAGGACGCCAACTATGAAAAGATAAGCTACGCAAATAGTGGGAACAACGCAAAAAAGAAAACGAAGGGGGGTATGATGGCGAACCGGTTTTGATGATGGTGATGTTATCGGAGAGGGTGAAGAGATAACTGTTGGAGAGCGCCTGCGATTACAGAGCAGATTGAGAGGTTGGGTGGGACCCTGAAGTGGTTTGAGAAGAATCCATTCTGTTTAGAAGGAGTCCAATGTCATCATGCTCATTGAAACATCCGTGTTCTCAACCATCTTAGTGAACTCCTCGAAACTGATCTTTCCATCCAAATCAGTATCGGCCTCCATCATGGTCTTGTCCACAATCTAAGAACGGCGGTGTTAGCCCAAGCCTGCCTTGTGTATGCGATGGAGGTGTACCTGTTGCAGTTGCTGATCCTTCAAGTTGTTTCCAACCATCATTTTAAGGACGATAAAGAGTTCGCCATTGGAGATAAAGCCGTCCCTATCGATGTCGTACACTTTGAATGCAAATCGTAACTTCTCTTCTTTGTTTCCCTTGCTGGAGAAAGCACTCAGTCCAGAAACGAATTCCTGGAAATCGACGTCTCCTCCTCCATCCTCATCAAAGATCGCAATCATCCTATGGTGGCGACTCATGTTAGATGGCGAGATACAGTAGTGTAGAGATGGGTGGAGCTGTACCGGGTAGCGAGTGGGTTGGAGGCTACTTGTGGGAGACTGAGGAACTCTTCGCGCTCGATAGTGCCGGAATTATCCTGCAAGCAAAGCGTCAGCGTCGGTGAAAGGAGGGCCGAGGCAGGAGGGCGCATACCTTGTCGAGCTTCATGAAGCGCTTTCGGAGACGGTCAACTTCTTCATGGTCGACTGCAAAGATTCTTGGTTAGCTCGGGGGTACTCATCACAACAGTGGAATGAGCGGAGCGAGACAAAAGGCAGTCGGACGGAGAGGAACTGTGGGCGAAGGAGGGGTATTGCTTACAGTTGGATCCGGACACGATGTTGTCCATAAGCTGAGAGTTGTTGTTTCCCATGGCTGTCGCGACTCTTTGAGATCAAGAGTAAGAATGGTAAAGCGAGGAGAGAAGGGGATGTCGGGGAATAAGGTAAAGGGAGAGTTGAAGCTTTCTTAGGGGATAGAGTCTAGCTTGTTGTCGTAGGGCTGGTTGCATAGGTGGGATGCTTAATCCGCCGCCCACGTGCAGATAAGGACGGGATTAAGGACAGATTCGTGTAACGATGATTATCAAAGCAACAAGCCGAGAAACGCCCATCTTATCTTGATCTCACGTTACTCGATAGCCTTCTGTGTGGAAAAAATGGTGTTTCCTGACCAAGTTTTTCTTGGGGTGAATTCAGTCCCTCAACCAACCATCTTGTGCTCAGCCAAAAGTTCGCGCAAACCAAAGGCTGCTGACATACTGGGTGACGCGCCCCTATTTTCAACGTCAGTCTATCAAACCGCAAACTTCAACAAAGAGTTCATCAACATCAACGATTTTTTGTTTTTTTCCCTTCTATATGAGCGTACTCCTCTCGTCGCGACCAACAAACTGATATACGTCTCACCGTCTCGACATTTTTTTTAATTTCACCCAACTCCGCGCCTCGCCACCAAACGCGACATCATGACACGACAACAGGCAGCAAATCGTTTTCGAACACGGAAGCTCTCTACCAAACAGCAGCTGGCCGTGGTTAGAGAGTCCCAAATCGATAATATCGACGATACAGATGCACAGCGCAACATCCCAGAGATAGAGACTGGTGTCGAGCGTCAGGAGGAAGTAGTAAGTTTTCCCCTCACCAGTTTGATATGCTATTTTTAGCAACACACACCAAAGTTTGATATTGGGTTTTACCTTCGCCCTTTTTGCATCCATTGCCCTTTCACGTTCTTTCCCCTTCCCTCTACCGTCCATCCCCCTTGATTCCGGCTTCATAGCTATGCCGGTTGTTCTGTTCTCTACCCTGCCGTCGTCCACCTCCTCAGTTGTCGTCGTGTCTTCTCCGCACTGGTCTCGTGACAATCCCGTGATTGTCCCGTGACCAGAGCTTAGTTGTGCGACCATGGCCGCTGAGGAGGGGGAACGACATCGTGAAGGGTTCGCATTAGCCTTATTTCTTGTGCATTTGCATGTTCCCTATATTGTCAAAAATATTAGTAGATGCTCCAACAGACAGCTAACATCTCTGGAAAAAATAGGAATTACATCTTCAAGCAGCCATCCATGCTTCTCAAGCCGCAGTTACGAGCGGCAAGGCCGCTGCGGTCTATATCCCCACTCCAAACGCGGAGAAGATCAAGGACACCCAGTTCGATGCCCTTTACCCAAAGAAGTTTTCCATGCCTTCGAGCTATATTCGATTCTCGTCGACGGTCGAGGATTGTTGTGGATGCCCGTATTCGATGAGCGCAGAGGATCAAAAATTCTTGCAGCAGTATAACTCGGGAAAGAGACCGACGTCGGCTAGATGCTCGGAAGATACCTTCGAACAGGTTATGTCCCACTTCGAAACTGTCGTCCAGCAGAAACAGCCGTTCCTTTCGATAGATACCTCGGCCATCCTTCCTTATGAAGATTTCGAATCGGCGTTCGACGAGAGTACGAGCAATTTGGTCAAGATGCACGCGAAAGCGATATATCCTTACTGGAAGGAGCAGCGCCTGAAAAATGAAGGCCGGCCGATAATGCCATCGTTACGAGTTCGTAGCCTTTCCCCCTTCTCTTCGTGCGTGTCTGTTGCAAATTCTGACTGGTCGCAGTTCGAACAGGGTACCGAGAAGGATGATGGCGATCCATACGTCTGCTTCCGAAGGAGAGAGGTTCGACAGGTGCGGAAGACGAGAAGGACGGATGCTCAAAGCACTGAAAAACTGGCGAGATTAAGAACCGATATGGAGTACGCAAAAAGGGCGCTCGAGATGGTTTTGCGAAGGGAGAAGATGAGAAAGGCGGCCATTGAAATGGACCAGAAAGTTTTCGAAATGCGTGCTCAGATGAAGGAGATGCAGAGGAAGTTGGGTATTCGTGGGGATTGGGAAGATTTGGTGAACATTAAGGTGCGTTTGCCAAGCGACTATCCGAAATCTCTTGGCCACAGGCTAACACCATTACAGCAGAAGAAGCGACCAGCCGAACAGCCTGCTCCATCTATCCAACGGCCTCCCGCCGGCCTACGCATAGATCCCAAAGCCACAGAGATTGAGCTTGTACCTTTCGAACTCTACCAAGCACAGAAGAGACAGAAGTTGCAAAATATTGTAGAAGAGAAGGTTGCGCAAAGACGGAAGCTTCATGGTGGCTTTCTCAATGGTTCGCCGGTAAGCCTGTTCTGTCCTTGCTTTTTCGCATCCTTACTAACTGCTTCCGTCAGAAACCGGACTACACGCCGGCAAAGCCCAGAGGCTACGAATCGGGAGTTATTGTCCACCTACCCAGCCCACCTCCATCAGTATCGTCACAGGAGTCGTTGGTTGAGCATGATCCCGATAACAACTTCGACGACTTTGCCCTCGCTCTTGCCCCATACACTTATGGGCAAACGGTGCAAAAGAAGAACCACATGTGGTTCCGGAAGCGTATTGGACGTGGTGGTCGTATTCTTCTAGATCGAAAGACGCTCAGAAGGCAGCCACTTCCTACGGACATCAACCCGTATAGGCTTGACCGGATGAAGCATCACTACTCTTCGGACGAGGAGGACGACGATGAGGACATGATCGACCCAAGTAGCGACCAGTGAGTACCCTTTGAGAGCGTCTGTAATTTATCGTGATAGACGACTAACTATTGTCGTAGAAACATTCGCTTCAGGGCTAGATTATTGTCACCGCCGGTCGAGGCTACCCATCACAGCCATCAAATTCACCGAACCGTTGCCGAACAGCACCGACGACAGTTGCAGAGTGCTGCCCAGGTTGCTGCTGGAAACCAAGCCGTCACCGCAGGTGTCGGTCAAATGGCGGCTCCACAGCCTAAGCAGGCTCTGCAAGTTCCCAAAGCTCTCGCTCCACCCGTACCAGCCACGCACTGAATGACACCATCTCCTCTCGTCTTTTCCTATCGCCATCCAACACTCATCCATTCATCTCCACGATCTGCTTAGATTCTTGCCTGTCTAAAACCTTATAATCATCTATTCCCTTGTAGTTATTTTGTCGTTTGGGGAGCGTTGCTTGTTTTTCTAGATGCGTCCTTTTTCTTTTCTTGCTTCTTTCCTTCTGGGTTTTCTATGGGGTTCTGGTGTGGTTATGTCTGCAAATATGGTTCTTTCGGTTTTTCTCTTTCGTTTTGCGCAGCGGTCTTTGTTTTGGTTTGCTTTTGTTTATTTCTTATTATTTATTATGTTGCTCTTCAAAACTGTACTTTTAGTTTCTTTGTTTCTTCTTTCTACTTTTTGCATCAGGGTTCGGGGTTCAATTCTTTTTCTTGCCATGCTACGTTCAATCATCATACCATCCATCTAATTTGCGGGGTCAGTTTTTTTAGGCGTGATTTGGGGTTCCCCGCCCACGAACGTTTTCTATCTGGGATCAAAACTTTGTATTTTACTTGCTTATGGTTTATGTTTTCAAGTGTTTCTTTTTCTTCACAAGGTATGCTTGCAAGGTCTTTTTTCTGCAATATGTTGGTAGCTTGAAGGTTTACCTTTCCCTTTTCTTCTTTTTTTTTTTTTTTTTTTTTTTTCTGGTGCTTGTTTTATATTTCCCACTGTTGAAATCCGGCTTGGTTGTTAGCTGGTTAGAAGTGAAGTAAATGGTTACCTAGATCTGTTTGCTAAGGCTTTAAAGCTTTGGTGTAGGGGAACATGCACTTCCCGTATGATGGTTTTTTTCTGTAGTATTGTAGTATACTAGCTAAGTACTTCTTAGTAGAAGCGCGAGTTCTGGGCTCCAAATACTATAGGATGTTATAGAGCTGCCATATTTCTGCTCTTGCGTGGTGTCCGTGTCCGTGTTAACGTCGATCTTTCCCCTTGGTCCCTGAAGGTTTGGATGGATCGCCAAACGGCATTTGTAGGACCCTGCCTCTGTCTAACTAGCAAAGGTCAAGCTCTCGCCAAGTAAAAAGGCATCCATTCCAAAAATTTTATTTCTGGCAGAACTGTAAACAAAGCTTTCCATCAGCACAAATACAATTCACGATCCAGTCATGTTGGACTATTCCTCCTTCCGCCTCGCTCTCCCAAACCCGCTCCTAACAGCCTCTCTCCACCCCTCAGAACCGATTCTTGCAACTGGTCTCTCTTCAGGCCACGTGCAAGTGTACCGCCTGCCTTCCGAAGCCTCCACCACAGCTGCCGCCGACTCCGACTCTGACCACGACTCTGACGACGACACCTCTCCCTCTCCCGAATCGCAAAACTCCTCCGAATTCTCACTGCTCTGGAAAACCCGTCGACATAAGCCCACCGTTCGCGCAGTATCATACACCTGTGACGGCCGCTCCCTCCTCTCTGCCGGCACCGACACGCTCTTCAAAGTCGCCGATTCGTCCACAGGCAAAGTCTCCTCGAAATACGCCATCCCAACCTCTGCCACAAACCAGAAGAAGCGAGCAGGGGATCCCTCAAAAGCGGTTCCAGATGCGGCAGTCCCGACAGTCATTGATGCTTCCATCAATGCACACACCGCCTTGATGGGTACCGAAGCTGGTACTATCCTTCGTCTGGACTTGCGGACACCAAAGGGATTCGTGGAGGGTCAGGTCTGGAGTCTAGATCCTGCAGAGGGGGCGTATGGTGCTGATACGGTCTCGAGTATTGTACCGTTGCCGGGTTTGGAGGGCGGTGAGCCACGGCAGATTGTTGCGACTGGAGGAGTGGTGCTCGCGGTATTCGACATACGCAAACCGGGGAAGACTATCGTTACCAGTGAGATGCAGGAAGATGATATATTGTGTGCGACATGGGTGCCGTACTGGCCGGGACGGACAGGCGTTGGGAATTCTAGGGGGAGAATCTTGACGGGTATGGCGGAGGGTATGGCGGGGGTGTGGAGGAGGGGTGAGTGGGAGGATCATGGGGATAGAATCAATGTTTGTAAGAAGGATGGCGATAGCGTAGACTCGATTATAGGCATTGATGGGCTGGGCATTGTTGCTGGTACTGGTGGTGGAAAGGTCAAGGTCTTCAAGGTGGGTGGAAACAAGGTGCTTGGTGAGCTTACGCACTCGACAGAGGAGGAGGGTGGAGAAGGTGTTGGATTCGTAGGGGAGGATACTGAGGGAAGGCTTGTCAGTGCTGGTGGTGAGTGTGTACGCGTTTGGTACAAGAACAACAGGAAGGATAAAGCGCCCAAGGGTAGCGATGATGAGGATGATAGCGATGCCGATAGCGATGATAGTGACGCTAGCGAGGACGAGAGCGATATTGATAGCGAGGAGGAGCATGCCAGAAGAAAGAGAAAGAGAAAGGGTCTCGGTGCCAGGAAGGGGCCAAAGCCTGCAAAGAATGTCAAGATGACCTTTGAAGGATTAGATTAGATGTTGGGGGACGATCATAGAAATGTAATCACAGTTGATACCAATATAAGACACATGAGAGAACGGAGTGCTGCATAATGATCATAATATTCCATGTACTAATTCATAGCAAATTGGGTATACCGCCAGTGGAGTATCATGAAGATAGCAAAGGTAGAAGCTATAAAAAACAAAAAGAGATAGCCCGCATAACGCCCGCAAAACAAAAGAGAGAAAAGCATAGGAGAAGGGTAATAAGGTCACAATATAGCGGGTGCCGTCAGGCCATTCCATCTTCCCACCCCTTTGCCTTCAGCACCTCATTGATGGCCGCAATTGCTTGATTGAATTCCACGTCCCAGCCACCATCGAGCACCACAAATGGGAGCCCTTCGAGTTCCAGTTTGGCCTTGAACTCGTTAAACATCCACTCTCTCAGATGCTCTCCATCCCTCTGGCCATCTTGTACAAAAGGCTTGTTGTAGACACTGGGTAGGATATAGAGGTCTTTCTTTGGCCTCTCCCTTACATGCCGCACCAGTTCCTCTGGTACAGGAAAGTTGGGACAATACCGCTGATGCCATACCGTCGTGGCAAATGCGTCGGTATCGCATATAAGTAACCTATTGCAAGACTCGGCGGCCTTGTCTTCCCTCTCAGACTGCGCCCTGCCAATTGAGACAAAGTCTTCGCATCGCCAGACATATTCCGTAGCCAGCTTCTCCTCCGTCACCTCCCTTCCAACCTCACCAATCCAGCCGGTCCTAAACCGACTCGCTAAACGGCCTGCCAGAGTTGTTTTGCCGGTGCTTTCGGCGCCGACAAGGCAGATCCGTATGGCATAAAATGCTTTGGTGAAGGGAGGGATTTTATCCCAATGCAAAAAGGGATTCTGCCTAACCATTGTCGCTGAGATGGGGACCGTCCTCCGAGGTTGATCGACACAGACGTGCCTCGTTCCAAGATAGCGACAGTAAGCTTCACCATAGTCCTCGGAAGTAAAGACCACGTCGGGAACAAAGCCCAACCAGCTCTTGGTTAGGGCTGCCCAGAGTGCCGAGTCATCTTGGTCGTATTTGTCTTCCTTTAGGAGGACAATAGCCTGAGGAAAGCGTTGCGTGAGCCATTTTTGTCGTTGGAGGCCTGGGGGTGTTTCAATGCGGTCGTGACGCTCGCAGACGATGATGGTAAGGGAAACGCAATGTCTCTGAGCATAGTCGAGTAAATAGAGATGGCCGTCGTGGACTGGCCAGAATTTCCCAATAACAAGGCCTGTATTTCCGACTGGGGAAGCCATAGTAGATTGCGAGAGAGACGAAGGAGGTACTGGCTTTGTTGAAGGGGTTGGGCCCGAAGTGGTGGAGATACTGGTCCGCGGTAGATGTTTGTGGGATGAAGGAGAAATAGAGACGACGGTGGAGACGATGCACTCTAAATCCTCTCGAGTATTCCGCCGAGATTTTCGATCCAATTTCCTGCTTTTCCGTTCCTGTCTCTGCTTGCGCTTCAGCCACAACAATAGCCCAAATGTGCTGTTCAAAAGGTAGAGGATAAACATGACGAGGATGTTGACGTTTTGTGCAGTCCCAACCTCCCCGGAATACATTACAACTTGCAAGGCATCCACCACCACCCATACTATCCACTGCTCCCAGAATCTTCCCACCAATAAGATCTGAGCAATGATACTCAGAGAATGTGAGGCTGCATCAATACATCTCGGTGCCATGGGAGCAAAGCGGTATGTTCCGCCCACAGCCTTTGCGAACGGTTCAAGCTCGTAATACAGAATAACCCCAAGAATAAAAGCCATGGCAAAGAATACGAGTCTCAGCCTCCACCCAAGCGATCTGACGGTAACAACATCGTGCCTGTCTTCAAACTTGTCTCTCCATAGCCAAATTCCGATAAGGTACAGAGGGACGTTGATAAGCAGTTGCAATTGGGCGTCTTCGCCATGGCGATAGGCAATGGAAAAGATGCCAAAGATGACGGAGTATATCAGGCCCCAAAAGTACGTCGAGTACCGTCCTTTAGCAGCCAGTACCAGATGGAGAGCATTGGTGAATGATGCCAGCCCACTTAGAGTCATTATGACTCGCCGCCATGTTTCCTTTCCCTTGACAATGTCATTTGTCCACTTGAAGATGGATCTGTCGACGTGGTCGAGGAGGATGTTAAAGTCGAGGATGGAGAAGAGGATGCAAAAGACGCAGAATAGAAGAGTCGCGATGGCCAGTAGCGCAGAGAATGATGCAAGGTCGGGCAGTACGCAGTCGAGTAGTTCCTCCAAGCATTTGGCATATGCTCCCAGAAAGACGCGGGGTTTCATTGCAGCGGAGAGACGGAAGATGTGTTGAGGGAGGACATGTGGTCTTGGAGTAATGGCTGTGCAATGGCAAGTGGGTGAGACGTTAGCAGGTCCGGTCCCTCCATGGTGATTGATTGCTCGGAATGGGGCAGAAAAGAGGATGATGATGATGATGGGTTACAGGTACATCGAAGCAGGCAGAGTTGGATGTTTTTTCTTTCGTACCGAAATGATGTTTGAACCTCCTCGTCTTGCTCCTCTCTCTTTATCTCGAACACACCCCTCGCTCGCTCTCTTCGATCTTCCCGTGTCGTCCCTTTCTCCTGGCCTCTTCGTCTCTATACTCTTTATCGCTGCCTGTATGTGGACTTGAGAGTTTCGTTTAATATCGAAATTGACGATGCTGTGGCTGTCTTTTGTCGCAATGTTGGAACTGCTTGGTCGTGTACCCGTTCGTGTATCGATCGTATGTAACTTGGAGGGCTTGTTCGGGCGGCGGTGTTGGTGCTAGCAAGTTGGTTGTGGCCGCAGGCTGCCCCGTGGTGTTGACGGTATATGGAACTTCCCTTTCGCTTTCCCTCCCCACAACTCGCTCAATTCCACCTTCAGCTCCACAGCCACCTTTCGTGCGAACAAAGCAAGTCAAAGTCCGTTCCGGCTCCTTTCTGCCCATCAAACATGGTTAGAGCGGCCACCGAAACTGCATTGATTCTGTCGCCGCCAATCGCGACTGACACTCGAACGTCGAAGGGCGAAAAAGGGACCATCGTGAGATGTGTAGAGAGATGAAAAGGAAAGGAATCAGCGTCCTTACAACACTTTGCACGCGAAGACAAAAGAGACTCGGCGTCTCGTCGAATTGAATGGGAACCAAGCTCTCAGACGGGAAGCCAACAGACTCAAGCATTTTTTTTTGCTGTGCTTCATCGGGCCAGCTTGGCCCGCATCGCTGATTCAAAAACTTGGCGATGTGTGGAGAAAAGCGGAGCAGCCAGCAGCCCTACACGTCTTGGTAGAGGGTGGAAATAGAAGAGGACTGGAAGTGTGGTCTACTACCGGATTCATACATATGTTTCTTTGGTACGGATGCAAACGTTTTTACGCATGATTTACTTCGTACTTGATTGTTGTCGTACTTGTTCTTTCTATTACTGCTCGTGGTTTCCTTTTGTCGTTTCTTTTACTCCGTACATGCTTACTTCTTGCTTCATACTTCGAGCCTTATGATAGGAATATTCATCACCATTCTACTCTTGTGGATGGAGTCTGCATCATGCCGATCATACAATCATCATCATTATAAAGTATTCTAGAATCCTTTACTCTACTTAAGTCACGCCTCATCTTTATCAAAACCGGCCTCATCCGGATCGAAAATCTCAAAACATCCCCTCAAGATAGTCTCAATACACCTCACTTGCCATGCCGCATCCGCCAACCTTGGGGTACCTCTATCATCCATCAAAGTAGGCCCAAACGGAATCGCCAGATTCGTCGGTGTCATCTTGTTGACCTCGCTATTTTCTTGTACCCTATTCAAATGTAGCATCAGGCCTCGTAGGGTCGCATAGTTCGCATCGGGCAGCTTGTTGACAATAAACTGAGTCGCTTCAATTCGATCATCGTAGTCGTCAATTCTGGCCGCCGCAATAAATTCGGGATAAAGCTTGTCTGTGAGAAGAGCCTCGGGAAGCTCTCGAAAGAACTGCTTGAGTACTGATGCAACCGAGTTGATGTCCCAAAAGAAACTCTCTTGCTGGCGAAAGTCGACCGAATCGTAGTCTAGATACGTCAGAACCAGGGGTCCTTTTGTAGATTAAGTGTCCATTTACCTGTGTTAAATAGCCCTTTAATATTCTGAACATGTGTATTGGTTCCCGAGAGCCGATATATCCCTTCAACATCCAATCCAAACAAATCAACTGCTTGAATGCATTGCAAAACAAGAACAGGTACAACCGAGCGATCTCTCATACACAAGTCACCTAAAGGCACACCAAACGTAGGTCCTCTCGCGGGGGTCTTATCCTTAGTTTGGATCACGTTAGGTCCACCACTCACGTTCTCACGCCGTGTGATGTTTTGGTCGCTCGTCCCTGTATCGGGCTTTACAGCCAAATTTAGCTGTCGAAGCGGTGACGCGGCTCCGATCCGATCTACTTGTATTGGGGCAGGCGTAGACTATATATACGATTAGAATTGAAGCTAGTTAAAACTTCCGGGGTGCTATTGACCTGATGAGCTTGTAGACTCCACAATACTGACACTTCCTCTAAAGCACTTTGTTGGTATGCTTCGAGCGTCGTCTTCCCGTCCAGTACATCTGCGAACTTGCTGTCCAGCGCTCTTGGTGCCTATCCGCATACCAAAATGATTAGCAAATTATAACCACGACGGGCACAAAGGTGGATAAGCTTACACTATCATGTTGCTCGACCTTAATTTTTGAGATGTTGTACCCGTTGTTCGCCAGAAACATCTCATTGAGCTCCGCAAATGTGTGCATATGATACACAAGGGCACTTTCGATCCGGAATACCATTTCCTTCAGCGCCTTGATTGCCTCGGGTCTCTTGATCTGAATCAAAATTTCCTCCATTTCGTATGCACTCGTTATGGCTCTCTGGTAGTCGCTATCCGCCAGTTGTAACTTCCGGTCGATATCCTCACCGGTACTGCCTCCGCCCAAAGAAGAAGTAAGTGCACCAAGAGATGGTGCTCTTAGTGAGAAGGATGGCTTTGCAGCGTGGCTTCGAGCTTTACTTTTGTCTTCCATAAGCTTTCCATATCGTGCCCTTGCCTGCCAGCCGGAAGTTAGATAAAAGCGTTGCACGACATCTTCAAGGAAACCTTACACTCTTAACAGCAGCTTCCGAAGTCTGCAACTTCTTTTCATTCGTCAGACTCACCATTTTCAGGTCTCTTCTCTTCTTGTCAATGCTTGTAGCCAAGTCTGTAAGATTCTCATAGACCTGTAAGAGCTTTCTTGAGAACTGATATCCATTTTCCGCGAGTTGGACATGTGCATTATTGGCTGTTTGCATCTGATAGGTGTAATATGGAGCACAGGTCGAATCTAGACGGTTTGCAGCATCGAAAATTCCACGACAAATCTTCCGAAGCCCTGGAGATCAATTCCATCTGTTAGCTCGTACACTTTTGTATGACAGCGGGGATACGGGAATGTCTTAGACAGAAAGCATGCCCCAGAAACCATCCTCCTTTGTCCCACTTACCGGATGCATGTTCTTCCTCCAGAAAGGCCCGCTTCTTAAGAAAGTTTGCAAAGTCCTGAATTGATTCAGATGGTTAGCGTTCCGAGAGACATTCAACTAGATACTCCGCTTGCTTTCAGGCACTGGCTATTCTGTTCTTAGCTGAACCAGGCGGCCGGAGCCTTCACTAACTGCCATGTCCAGGCACGGCGGGAAGTTTGCTGCCAATCCATACCCATTCGAGGTTTAAACCTGGTCAACCGAACAACAAACAGCCAGAAGCCTGCAAGGTCTCAAGGAACGTTTCTCGGAGAAATAGTTACGTGCTTTTGTGGCCGTGATGGACTCTTTCAGCCTAGCCTGGAGATGGTCAAGATCAATCTAAGAAAACGTTTAGCCCATGCCGCAAAAGGCACTCTGCGGATCCCATCCGGACAAGTATTTTACATCGACTTTTAGGACCTCCTCCAGCTGCTTCGAAACGCCCAGATCAACTACTTGAGGTGAGGACTCACTCCAGTTGGAGTTACTCCGCTGATGTGCTGCAATGGCCATAGTGTGTGGTGGTGTTACGGACCGGGTCCCGGAGTCGCTGTCGGGCATGATGTGGGGCTGTCTGAGGTTCGGCAACCCGAAAGATAGGACGGTACTCGTGCGGCTGAAGTTCCTTGAGCAATAGGTTTTGGTGGGGGGATGATAGAAAAGTTGGAGAGAAACTGATGGTAGATTCTGGTCCTCATGGAAGAGACACTGTATGCTACGGCGTCTCCATATGTAGATGAAAGGGCAGACTAGTCGGTATTGATTGTTTCGAGCATGCTGGTTCTCTATGCGCTCGCTGAACCTTATGCTAAATTTAACCCTTCGTTAAACCCGGATTTGTTTAAGTCTCATATCTCTTGGCAGGCACAGATGTTGATCAGGGACCAAGTGATATGTAGCCTCGTTGTAATGTCACGAGGTTCTGTTCATCTTTCCTCAGCTCTCACTTCATCTCCTCGTTAACAATCGCCTCACCAATTGTCAACATCAACCTTCTACATGCGAGCTCCTCTGCAACGATTGTGCTTGAACAGCACGGAATCACTCGACAATATCTCGGCGTAAACGACCAAGCTCACAAACTTCACGGCTACAATAACACTCGGCCCGACTCCCGCAACAAACAACTTGAAGTCGATTTCAGCGCTCGTCCGTCATGCCCCGACTCTGATCGAGAGCACGTTGTGCAGACTTCTGGAGGTACGAATACACATCACCAACACGAGGCGTGCCTTCTACGAGTATGGAATTACTTGTATGTACTTGACTTCGTAATGCCGAATATCGGGAAGATTCCACTTTGATGAGGTTGATCTATGCAAAACCCGATTTAACCGTTGTTGGAACTCAAGAGCTTAATTTCTGGTGTGCATTCACTAACAAGTTCGCTACAGGGATTCTTCGGCTCGCCATTCCGCGCTTCCGTCCCCACACTCGACACCGGCGCACGTTGGAAGCTTGCGCTTGTGTGCACATACATTGTGCTCTCATCAAACTTTGCATGAGCTTATTGCAACGAGTAAGCACCGAATCAAGGAATACGGGGTAGAAAGTGGTGGCTTTGCGCAGTTCCTCGTTGTCCAAGAGAAGCATTCGTGGATAAAGTGGCCTATGCAAGGGCCGATTCGGAGCTACACAGGTGGCGGCGCGCGGAACCTTCTTCAACTCCCCGCAATATGTCCGTGGGTACACACACGATCGTGCTACTTTGTCGACTGGGCAACGGCTTGGGTGTAGTCGCATTCGGAAGAGGCTCCCCTGCTAAGGCCTTTAGCTCGAGGAACACTCTGGAGTAGAAGCCGGAAGGAACCTTGCCAGGGCCACACCAAGCCCGAATGTTACTAGGAATCACAATGTAATGGCTGCCTAAAGTCCCTAATGATGCAATCTCGGTGGCCGGGAGCGCTCATCGACAAGACAGTTCAGAACTGGGGATATCACCTGGGTACGTCTTGATAAAGTATAAATGGTGGCCTGGCTTCCCCGGATTTTCACTTCCTCACCTCGCCAGCAAGACAATTTCTCCAGTCTTCCAGCTTCGACTACTTCTTCAACTCGTCAACATGCAATATCTTTCGGTTCTCGCCCTCGGTCTCGGTGCTGCCTCTTTGGCCGCTGCCGCTCCTTCCCCAAGCGCCAACGACGTCAACGTCTTCGCCGGCAAGAACTTCTACGCCAACAAGATTTACGCAAAGAAGGTCGATACCACCATCAAGAACTTCTTGAAGAAGGGAGATCTCCTCAACGCTGCTAGGGCCAGAACTGTCAAGAGAACTGGTACCTTCGCCTGGATCTCCAAGAACGCCGATATTGCCGATGTTCCTGGCTTGATCAACGATGCTCTCCTCACCCAGCTCATCACTCGCAAGAAGCAGGTCGTTGAGATTGTCGTTTACAACTTGCCTGACAGAGATTGCTCTGCTAAGGCTTCCGATGGTGAGCTTAAGCTCGCTGACGGTGGTGTTAAGAAGTACGAGGAGTTCATCGACAGTAAGATATTCCGCTATGTATCCTTGATCATGTCCGCTAACATTATCCTCAGAGGTCGCTGCTCAACTCACCTCCAAGAAGGCTCAGCAACTCGACTTTGCCGTCATCCTTGAGCCAGATTCGCTCGGAAACTTGATCACCAACATGGGCATTGAGAAGTGCGCCGGTGCTGCTGAGGCTTACAAGAACGGTGTTGCCTACGCCATCAAGAAGCTCCAGGCTAAGAACATTGCTCTCTACATCGATGCTACCCACGGTGGATGGCTCGGATGGAACGACAACCTCCGCCCATCGGCCGAGCTCTACGCCGAAGTTGTCAAGCTCGC
Organism: Ascobolus immersus RN42; assembly: GCA_003788565.2. Classification (NCBI taxonomy): domain Eukaryota; kingdom Fungi; phylum Ascomycota; class Pezizomycetes; order Pezizales; family Ascobolaceae; genus Ascobolus; species Ascobolus immersus. Next base: position 5,719 of record ML119650.1, on the reverse strand, counting down.
TGGACCAAAGGCCAAGGTCCGTGGTCTTGCCACCAACGTCTCCAACTACGGCCAGTTCATTGCTCCAGTCCGTGAGAACTACACCGAGTGGTCCAACTCCTGGGACGAGAAGAACTACGCCAACACCTTGGCTCCTCATCTTGAGGCTGTTGGATTCCCAGCTCACTTCATCGTCGATGTTGGAAGATCTGGAAAGGCTGGTATTCGTCAGGAGTGGGGCTTCTGGTGCAACCTCCGCGGCGCTGGATTCGGTCCCCGCCCAACTGCTGATACCCAGGATCCTCTTGTCGATGCTCTTGTCTGGGCTAAGCCAGGTGGTGAGTCTGATGGTACCTCTGACCCATCCTCTGCTCGCTTCGATGAGATGTGCGCCGGTGTCAATGCCCACGTCCCAGCTCCTGAGGCTGGTGAGTGGTTTGATGAGTACATCAGCGCTCTCATCAAGAACGCTGAGCCACCAATCAAGCCATCCTGGATCTAAATGGGCTTTGCCCTTCATCCTCTCCCGTTCACATCAACTTTCTTCATCCTTTAACCTCTTATCCCCCGTCTCGTTGATGTTGTAAACAAGCTTTCTTTTTGTTGGTTCAAAACGGGTTGGCACTATGCTTGTGTCGCCCAGTACATATATATACCTGGTGGTTGTGGTTGGAGTTTTACTCTTCTTGTACATTATTTATTGGTTACATCAATGTATTTATGCCTTACGAGGCGCCTTATTTGCTCTACAAACTACAAGCTCCAAATTCGTCTTCCCCTCATGTGCGCGTACAGGAATTATTACTGGGTCAGTTGGTCAAGAAAGACTATCGTCCAGAAACTTCATTAGTTGATCTATATAGACTAGCTATGAAAATAGGTACAAAACCCAATCCTCGCGCCCACTAGACTCGCTCAACTGCTCATAGACGAAAGAAAAGCAAAAACACAAAAACACCAGTAACGTTGACAATCAATAGAACAGCAACCATAATCAAAGCAAAAAAGTGGCATCCTACAACTTTTAACCCTCCACGCGACCTTCAATGTAATCAAAGCGCGTTGCGTAGCAATTCGCATTGGCGAAAGGGAGAATGATGTGATATATCAACTCGGTGGGTACGAGGTACACCAGGTACTTCGCGACAAGCATAATGTCTACCAAAGGTGGCAATATCGGCAGTGACGGTATTATTGTTGTTATTCTAGTACGACGTATGCACCAATGTGCTGATTCTTAATAGGCGGAATTCTCGGAAGCTGAACGGTGATGGCCGCTTGCGGGCTTCTCTGACATATCATTGCTCAGTCCGAGCTTGCTCATGTCCTCGGGTGTCATCATTGTCATTGAATGTGCTTTCTTAAGCTCAATTCTTGCTGGAACAATGCCGTATGGCCGCTGCTGATTCTGTCATTCCGTCAGCTTTTACCCATATTTTTAAGGAGTCTCCTACCTTTTCATTCGCTGGCCTTAACGATGGAAATCCGTACAGAGCCATGTCCCTGATAAACGGGTTTTCAGCGTCAATCGAGCAACTTCTAGTCCTGAAGTGATGCGAATTCCGTCCCTAATGAAATTGTTAGTAAATAAACGTAATCTATCCGCCAATATGCACTCACTGCTGCATCTGGTACTATTGTTTGTGGCTCCAATCTTCTGATCCAGTTGCCTTTGGTCAACTCCTTCCTTCCTCCGCTTTTCATAACCCATAGCTTTCTATCCACCACATCACCCTCGTAGAGAACATAATCATCACTTAGAAAGGCCCACCAAAATTTCGAAAGATAGTAGCCAGCCTCCAGGAGAGTGAAGCGATTGTTGTTGCCAAAGTGCTGAGAGTAAAGCCTTGTCCAGTAGTCCTTTCCATGCTCCTGGATAGTTTCTCTTCGAGCCGCAAAGGTGCAGCCAGGCTGAAAAGCGATGGCGGATGGAAGCTTGGGGATCTTTCCAGAAGGAGCCATGGTGTCCCAGAATGCCGAAGCTGGAGTAGTACTATTGTGTGCTTCAATCTTCAGGGTATCCAGGGATGGCTCCGAGAGGAATAAAGGTTCGTGCGGAGTTTCCCGTAGGCGTTGTCGGCATCTCAAGCCGCCAAAAGTCCTCTTGTTTGTCGTCTCTGCAAGGCTACAGCTGGAGAGCTCCCAGGTATCGAAGCGTACCAAGTCGTTTCCTGGGAATGTCATGACTTCTCCAACCTCCGTCAAACTGGCAAGCTCCATCATTCGAGTGTTCGAAATGGTAAAGTAGCCATACGACCTTGAGTGACAAAAAATGGTGACATCTGCCAAACTGTAGAAATCGGTTGCTATGTGATGGAGGTAGGCTTGTGATTCTGTGATTATGTTGAGATCCGGAACATAGACGACCCGTTTGAACTGAAGTGCATCATAGACCGAGAGAGGAGACGCAGAGTAGATGATGGTGTTTCTGGCGTAAGGTCCGATCCAAGAAATAAGGGCTCCGATTGTAGAAGATGCCGCGGGATAGTAATACAAAACTACCTCCAGGGCCGCCGGGGCCATTTTGACGAATATCGGGGATATAGCTTGATGCCTCAAGAAGGGTCCTTAGCGGGCAGAAAGTTGAAATAGAGGAGACTAAAAAGCGTCGCGAGACGGGATGGAAAAAAGAAGGGAAAAGAGAAAGTTGTTGGATAATGATGTTGGATGGAGTCGAGGTGCTGCTGTAGTGGGGAGGGATAAAATACAACAAAATGCTATGAGTAGTGGTGACGGTTTGTATGTTGAGAGATGTGATGTTTTTTCTAAAGAAATTCTAGTGATAGCAATAACAAGGGAAATCGGCCAGTGGGAGGGAGCAGAGGCATTTACTAAACGGGTCAACTTTACTTCCCTTTCCAGCTTAGTTGTGGCTCAAGACATCTTATCAGATCTCCGTGTTTCGCTAAGGCGCAAGTTACCACAGTTGCGGTAAAGGCAAGATTGCTAGCTGCCTTTTTCTCCACGGTGGACTATCTGTCACGAACTTCTCGCCAGCTCACCTGTACCCCTCCCTAAATATTCACCTACGCCGTCAAACAATCCCCCGAGTTTTCGATCCCTACCCCGACAACAATGGCCACCGAAGCCCCTAAGAAGGACGTGGTTGTCCTCCCCACCACCAAGCCAACAAAGCCAGACGATGCCAAATTCAAGGAGGAGAAGGAGCAAGCACGAAAGGAATTGGATGAGGCTCAAGCAGCTCTGGTACGTCTAGTCGACTCTGTCCCTTCTGACCTCTGGTTATCCACTATCCGAAGGTCGTGCGGAATCATTCGCGGGTTGTAGAAGGGTTGAACTGCCGTCGCAAAGCTGTTGCTAACTGATGGGTACCTGCAGAACGCTGTCAAGGCCAAAATCGATCTTGTCCAGCCAAAGAGGGACGGACCACCGAGCGAGACTCAGAAGAGACAACAAGCCCTGAAGAAGGAACTCAACGAAATCAAGGCCCAACAAGCTACCCACAAGGGCAGCGGCAACAAGATCAAGGAGGAAATAGCCGCTCTGGATGCCGACCTGAAGGTGAAATTCGCCGAGCAGAAGAAGCGGAAGGACGCGCTCCCATTCAAAACTCTCAACGAGCTCAACAATGCTATCGATAGACTCGAGAGAGAGGTTGAGAGCGGGAAGATGAGAATTGTCGAAGAGAAGAGGGCGCTCGATAATATCAGCAGAATGAAGAAGCAGAGGAGGAATTTTGACGATATCGAGGCCGCCGAGAAGAGGATTGCTGAGATCAGAGCTCAGATTGACCAAAGAAAGCAAACTCTGGCCGATCCAGAGGTTAAGAAGCTCAGCGAACGTTACGACGAGGTTGCAAAGGAGCTCGCCGACATCAAAAAGCAACAGGAGGACGCCTATAGTAATCTCAACGCCCTCCGTGACGAGAGGACGGCATTGCAAAAAGTACAAAACGAGAAGTTCCAGGCTCTTCGGAAGATTCAGGATGACTTCACCAAGGCTAGACAAGCCTACAAGAAATGGGAGGACGAGTATTACAAGGCTAAGAAGGAGCGATTGGCGTTGCAGAAGAAACAGGAGGAGCGCGAGAGACTGAGGAAGATCGCCGAGGAGAAGCTCGAAGAGGCCTCTGCGCCAGCATTCGAGGAAGACATCCACCGATGTGAAACCCTCATCGCCTACTTCGATCCGTCTTCGCCGGAGGCCCAAACCAAAAAGAGCAAGGCCTCTCTGCTCGCTAGCAAGCCTGAGCTTCAACTTGAGCAGTCGAAGCTTCGTACCATTGACGACTCTGAGTTTAAGGGTGCTAAGGCTTTGGCCAAGAAGGAGGACCGGGAAGAGGAGTACTTCATGGGTGGTGGTGGTGGAAAGAAGAAGGGAAAGAAGGGCGGAAAGAAAGATACCTCCGCTGCGTCCGCTGAAAGCCCAGCTGTTGCTACCAAGTTCAACCTCCCATACGGTGTTCTTGAGTCGTGTGTCGAAGCTAAGATTACCCCACCATCGTCTCAGGCCGAGGTTGCTTCTACTTTGGAGAAGTTGAGAGAAAATCTAGCAAGGTACAAGCGTGATCAGAAGGAGCAGACCGAAAAGGTTAGTATTTTCACCTAAACATTCCACACTGCGCATCATCCATTTTCCAATTGCGGATATATGACAGGAGTACTAACAACTGTCGTCATAGAACATTGCCGCGGCAAAGGCAGAGATCGCGAAGTTGGAGGCTGCGGCCGAGGCCGACGCAGCCAAGTCTACTCCAGCTAAATCGACCCCAACTGCCACTGAGCCAACGTCCCCCATCGAGGCGACAACTCCAGCCGCTGTCGAAGCATAGACGTCCCGCCACCAACTTCCCACTTGTCAAAGGTTTCATTGACCATTCGTTTTGCCTCTTACAGTACTATTCGGCTATAATTCTATGTATAGCCGATGTGTAGTACGAGATGCGATTGCAACTCGGCATGGGAATTCCGTACTCGCAAGTTGTTCTTTAATGTTGCGTCGTCTCACTCTCTATCTTTGGTCCGCCTACAATATCCCCCCCTGGTCACCACTACACAATACCGCCTCTGGCATGCTTTTGGATTTCCTTCCCCAGTTTTTGATATTCTTCTTCTTGACATTCTTTTTTCTTTCCTTCTGTTGGTGCGTTCCCCAGCCTTTCTCTCTTCTTTGTCTCTAAAATTCTTCATAATGTCTTGGTCGGGCACGGAGTAGAAAAAATGATGATTTCTTTGTAATGGTTTCGTCTAGGATTTAATGCTATATTCTTGGGTTTATTTGGCTTTAGCAGTCCTGTATTTATTGCGTGGGTGCGGTTTGAGCTCTCTGGCGCGAATTGGTGGTCTGGTAATTCGTGCTGTAGTGTAGTTATAACGTTTTACTTAATATAGAGGAGAGAAGGATGTTTCTTTCACTTTGATACGCCTGATGCATTTTGTAACAAGTATATCACACGCCGCTCTCCTGTCTGAGATCCATTTTGCACCTCTATTGTACTTTTATGCTCGACGCAGGGCCGTTTTATTTTATTTACTTAAGTATTCGCGTTAAAGACCAAAGAAATAATGAGGAATGATATGTCACTCCACATCAGGGGGCAACGTTGTTGTCACGGGCAGTTTTTTTGCTCAGATCAGCTCATGAGCCGTTCTGATCACTTTTTCGTGTTCAGAGCACCAGGGCTTTAATGGGACTTCTCCTGAGCAGGGAAATCTGCTCCGAGCAGCCAAACCACCATTCGGCTTGCCGAATAAGTATTTTGGCCTAGTCAATTCTACTG